>CM066042.1:188053268-188746977 GCA_033557465.1 Ichthyophis bannanicus | reverse complement strand
CCACCCTCTGAACTGAATCTATCCTATTTATATCCTTTTTGAAGGTATGGCTTCCAGAATTACACACAACATTCCAAATAAGAACTCACTAAAGACTTTAATAGAGGCACTATTACCTCTCTCCTTCAACCTGGCCATTCCTCTATGTGCACTCAAGCATCATTCTGGCTTTTGCCACCACTTTTTCTACTTGCTTACCCATCTTAAGATCATCAGAAAATCACTTCCAGATCCTGCTATTCTTTTGTGGACAGAAGAGCTTCACCCCCTATACTGTACAGCTCCCTTGGAATTTTGCAGCCCAAATGCATGGCCTTGCATTTGTTAGCATTATATTTCAGCTGACAAATTCTTGATTATTCTTCAAGCTTTGCTAGATCCCTTCTCATGTTATCTAAACCTTGCTGAATGTCTATTCTATTTCAGATTTGGTATCATCTACAAAGAAACAAACCTTACCCAACAGACCTTTCACAATATTACTTACAAAAATATTAAAAAGAATTGGACAAGGACAGATACTGTACCTGTGGCACACCACTAGTAATGTGTGATCTTATATCAAGGAGTTAAATATATATTCTCACATTTATCAATGTTCTTACCCTGCAAAACTGAGGCTCCTTTACCTATAACCCCCACCTTGTAGGATTCTTGCATCCTGAATTATGTAGTCACAAGTCCTAGCTTATACTACCCCTTAATTTCATTGTGTGCATTTCCTTTTAAAATCGCTCTTTAAGTAGTTCCCTCTTTATCTGTGGGCTAATCTTGGAACCAGAACATATGATGATACTTTATTATTTTTTTCCCTACTTTTTTCTTTGGTTTGGATTCTTGGTTCTTAATATTTCTTGATTGCAATACTATTTGCTGCTTGTATTTTTTTTGTATAAAGAGAAATTAGAATTACCTACTAATTGTTGTTCCTTAAGGAAGTCCAGTCCAGTCCCACAAATCTGGGTAGTGTACCTCTTCCAGCAGCTTGGAGACTGAGCATGTCTTCTTTTTGAAGACACCAGTGTACTTATGCAGCTGGCAATGCCTACCAGCCCCAGTATCTATTGACAAAGCAGACTCACAGGAGCAACAAATAGTAGCTAAACATGCAACAAACACTTCTACGCCTAAATAAACTAGTACCCCCTCCATCCCCTGGGAAGGATACCCCGTTCCCCACTCCAGGATGACGAGGCCTATCTGTTGAGTGCCCAAGCAACTCCAACCAGCAGGGAGCAAGTGACCGACAGCTTTTCCAATCCGCGCCCCCCCCCCCCAAACGCCAATTGCATCCCACTCCTCGGCTCCTCCTGGCCACTTCCTCCACTGAGGGAACAAGCTTCAGGACCGGGGTATGCACAAATCACAGAAAGCACTCAGGGAGGGTTCCGGGACTGGACTGAAGTTCCTTAAGGAATTAGCAGGTAAGTCTAATTTCTCTTTCCTTATCGTCCCTCCAGTCCAGCCCCGCACCTCTGGGATGTATCAGAGCAGTTAAACTAACGGGAGGGACCCGCATAACCGGCCTGAAGCACTGCCGATCAAAAACGAGCATCTCCCGCCGCTTGGACAGCCAGTTGATAATGCTGAGAAAAAGTTTGCAGCGACGACCATGTTGCCGCCCTACAGATATCCACAAATGGAATTAAAGTATACTCTGCTCAGGAGACTGCCTGAGCCCTCATGGAATGCGCCTGCAACCCCGCTGGGACTGCTTTACCCTTCAAGTTGTATGCCAACGCGATTGCCACCCTGATCCATCTGGAAATGGAGGCCTTAGCTGCCGCCTCACATTTGCGCAGCCCGCCAAACAGAACAAACAGATGGTCTGATCTCCGAAAGGACATTGTCCTTTTCACATAACTTTGCAGGGCTCTTTTAACATCCAGGCAGCGCAGCTGCGGAGTGGCAGGGCCCACATCTGCGTTTGACAGAGCCAGTAAGGAAACAGCCTGATTTACATGAAATGCTGACACCACCTTAGGCAAAAATGAAGGTACCGGGAACAGAACCACTTTCTCCTTGGAGAAGGAAAGGAATGGCCCCTGGCACGATAGGGCCTGAAGCTCTGATATCCTGCGTGCCAAATAAATCGCCACCAGGAATACCATTTTCAGAGTCAAATCCTTCAGGGAAGCTAAAAACTCAGTGGCTCAGAGGGTTCCCCAGACAGTGCCGTCAGTCCCAGATTGAGATCCCAAGGCAGTACCACCGCCCTCCTCAGCGGATGGAAGTGGGTCACCGCTCTTAGAAATCTCAGCATATCTGGGTGTGTACCCAACGGCACCCCTTGGACTTTCCCATGATAACAGAAAATTGATGCCAGTTGCACCCTCAAGGAACTGGTGGCTAGGCCCTTATCAAAACCGGATTGCACGAATGCCAAGATGTCCGGGATGGAGGCAGTGGAAGGGCACACCTTTCTTTCTCCGCACCACAATACAAAGATTTGCCACACGCGAATGTACACCAGGTTTGTAGACCTCCTCCAGGCCTGTAGCAAGGTCGCTATCACTGAGCCCAAATATTCTATCTTCAACCTCACCCTTTCCAGAGCCATGCCGTAAGTGAGAATCGACCCCTGTGTCAAGAGGTCCTTCCGAACCGGAAGCAGCCACGGTTGATCCACCAGTATCTGAAACAGGTCGGCATACCACAGGCACCTCGGCCAGTCAGGTGCCACCAGAATTACTAATCCCTGGTGCACCTCTATCCATTGCATTACCCAGCCTATGAGCGCCCAGAGGGGGAAAACATAGAGAAGACCCTCTTTGGGCCACTGCTGAATTAGAGCATCCAGGCCCTCGGACATCCTTTCTTTACTTCTGCTGAAAAACCGGCAGGCCTTGGCTGACTCGAATGTTGACATTAGGTCCATGACCGGTGTGCCCCATCGACGGACCACCTGCTCGAACATCCCCTGATTGAGCTGCCACTCTCCAGGGTCCACACACACTCGGCTGAGGTAGTCTGCCATCACATTGTCGACTCCCGCTATGTGCGCCACCAATAATGCCTGGAGACAAGTCTCTGCCCATCCGAACAGCCTTTCGACGTCCTCCTCCAGGGCTGCACTGCCCGTGCCTCCTTGCCAGTTGATGTAAGTCACCATGGTCGCATTGTCAGAGAGGACTCGGATCGCCTTCCCCTGCAAACCTGACAAAACGTTTTAGCGCCAAGGTCACCGCTCGTATTTCGAGCCTGTTGATCGACCACAGGCCCTCCTATTGATTCCATTGTCCCTGAAAAAAAGCATCCTTTGCAAAGGGCTCCCCAACCTAACAGACTGGCATCAGTCATCAGTGGAACCCACACCGGGGACTCGAGTGGCATGCCACTATCCAGGCTCTCCAGAAGCAGCCCCACCTGAGGGATCTCCTGTTACTCTGCAGGCAGGGGAGTACTTGGGACAGGGGTTGACTCTGATGGGAGCACCGCCAAAGCAGAGCCCTCTGCAGCGATCGCATGTGCGTCCTTGCCCATGGGACTAGCTCGAGAGTGGCCGCCATGGTCCCCGGAACCTGCAGATAATGCCATGCCGACGGTCTCGCCATCTTCAGGAACTGCGTAAAAACTGTTGTAGCTCCTGTGCCTGGCGATCTGGCAGGAAAACCCTGCCCACACGGGTATCGAAACATGCTGCCAAATACTGTAGCTTCTGGGCTGGCTGTAACTGACTCTTGGCCAGGTGAACCACCAATCCAAGACCTTGAAGAACTCCACCACCCATGCTGTTGCTCTTTTACTGTCGTCCCTGGATCAGCCAATCATCTAGGTACAGGTGGACGAAAACCCCGTCCTTGTGGAGAGCTGCTATCACCAGCACCATGACTTTGGTGAAGGCACGGGGACGGGTTGCCAGACTGAAGGGCAACGCTTGAAACTAGAAATGGTCCCTTGGCACCGCCAAGCGGAGAAACTGCTGATGTCCTGGATGGATGGGAATGTGCAGATACGCCTCCGTGAGGTCGAGAGCCGTCAAGAACTCTCTGCTCCTTACCGCCACTACTACTGATCTCAGCGTTTCCATGTGGAAATGCGGTACCTGGCAACAGTGGTTCATGTCCTTGAGGTCATGAATCGAGCAAAAGGAACCCTCCTGTTTGGGCACCACAAAATAAATGGAGTATCGACTGCAGCCGTACAGGGCTCACGGACCTGATTCCACAGCTCTTAGCTGCAGGAGATGAGTCAAGGTCTCTTCTATTGCCACCAACACCAATGCATTCACTTTGGGCAATTGAAAGAGCTCTCGTTCTTGCTCTGGTAGTGGATCACACCCCTTTAAGACTGGCCTCCAGCAGATCCCACTCATCATCTGTGATCATGATCATCTGCGATACTACTCTATGTACTGGGAAGACTTTCCACGATTTCCTGGAGCAGTGGATTCTCCAGTGCTTCTTCCTCTGATGGGAGATTAGTGGGCATATTCAGAGCCCTGATGAACTCCAAAATGAGCACCAGCAGCTCCTTCTGGCGGAACCCCCGAACAATCCAGGCCTGATCCCTCCTGTTCTGGGATCTCTCCTTCCATCTCCTCCTGCGGATCTAGCTCCATGTTGAGGTCTTCCCCATCCAGCTCCTCCGACAATGGCGATTGCTGCCACTCCTCTGAGCCTTTAGCATGCTTAGTCGCCACTGCCCCTGACTCGTGCTCTTTTGCATCCGACGCCCTCTTAGCCCCGCGTTCTGGGGCTTAGGAGCCACTTGTAAAGCCCTGTTGACATAGCAAAATGACTTATGCAAAAGTAAGACAAACTCTGGTGTGAACTGCCCCGGGAGCCTTATTGCTCCATGAGCTGGAGGGGTGGATGGCCCAGGCATCGCACAGGGACTGTGGGCTGGATCTGTTGAAGGTAACAGGGCGCCCCCCCCCCCGCCTCCAGGGTCTCTTGCGACTGGGAGGGACTCTCCTGCCTCGTCTCGTCCTGCAGACCCTGCTCCAATGACCTATCCTCTTGCATGCAGTGTAGGCAGGCACCTGCCTCCGAAACCACTCCCGTCGGGTCCCACATATCTTGAGGATGTTTACATTGCGCTGCTGTGTTGTACCTCAAAGATATAAAATGGACCACGCATTTATTCAGACTCTGACACTTTCTCCGAGTAAAAGTGTACATTTTTATTATATGTAATAATGGCTATAAGGAGTACATGCAGTATCACAAATTTAGTAGGTATGGAGTATGGGCTAAGAGATCATGGATGATCATGTCAGGATACTCACTGACCACAGACAGATGGAAGGATTTCATTTGTCTCCTATCCACTGACCGTCTCTGTATTTCTCGCTTTATACATTTCTTATATGCAGGTGCTTCCTGTTTTTCACAGAACAAAATTGTAGCCACACACACTACCCAGCACTTTTTCCTGCTTATCTTTCATTTATTTCTATAGCTGACATTTTTCCTGATTCTTCTTAGGAAAAAGTCACGATGTCGCAACAAACTGCCACTTATATCTCTTGAGCCACCTGACCAGGCCCAACAGCTTTGTGAAATCTGCCTAGCAACAAGACAATGGCACATTTAGTGAGGCCTTTTGGCACAGGTCTGCATCAAGTCATTGTGCACTGAATAAGTTTTGAGCTGTATAACACAAGGATGTGGCACAACCCTCAATCTGTAACTGGTAGGCAGAAGGATCCCTAGCACAGTGCACCTCTACAGGCTCTGGCACGGAGCACTAGAGTACCTGAACTAAAATAAAAAAACAATTTACCGAAATCTGATTAACAGAAACTGAAATTGAAAGGAAACTGCAAATGGCCCCCTAGGAAGAAACTGCTCTGTCCAGCTTTATTCTCCAGTGGCTGCCTCTTCCTGGCCTCCAAAACACAGTGGGAGGGTTAAAACACACACAGGTCTGAAGAGGAAATTGTGCCTAAACACAGAGGGGGACTTTCCCTCACCGCTGCAGGCTCCTAAACACACGGCTGCAGGCCTCTCTCTGTCTCCTCATGTTCCAGCGATTGCTAGGGGTTCCTACTGTCCTCTCCCTCCCCCTGCTCTTACCCTGGAGCCTCTTTGCCGTGTGGCTTTTCTACCCCTTGCAGTCAGCCTTCCTTCCCGGCTTCGGCGCTGAGGGGGACAATTCGGGGTTGCCGGCTTTCACTCTCGTCAATCAAAAGCTAGCCCCACGGCAGCTCCTCACCCGTTAATGGGTTCAGGAGCCGCCAGAAGTCTTGGACTGAGGAAGGCCTTCATAGAACTCCCCCCCCAAAAAATCCTGGGAGGAGGAGGAGGGAGAAGGAATATCCTCCCCTTAGTCCTGTCGTCCCCTGGGTTCTTTCTGATCTGTCTGGGTTTTTTTATTTCTGTCTTTAAAAACAAAAAACCTGCACCTTAACAGAGGAAATAAAAAGAAAACTCTAAATAAACCTATCTTCTTAGATATCCCTTCAGTGAGTCCAGCACTCTGGCTCACTACCTCCTCCAGCTGCTTGGAGACGAAACATATTGGGACTGGTAGGCAGTGCCAGCTGCATAAGTACACTGGTGTCATCAAAAAGATGACATGCTCAGTCTCCAAGCTGCTGGAGGAGGTACACTACTCAGAGGTGCGGGACAGAATTGGAGGGACGATAAGAAATAATAAAAATAAAGTTAAAAGAGAAGGAAAATTCTACTTATATTGTTTTAGTCTTACTTTGAACATTGTACAAAACAGTTTATTTACAATCTAATTAATAAACTAAACAGATTTAAGGACCTCAAATATAAACATATACGTACACACATCCCATAAACATATTTTAAGTGGGAGCCAATGGAAATAATGTCATACAAAAATATAAAGGGGGTCATTTTAAAAGTCTTAGTTATGATTTTGGACCTCTGGAGAAGTGCACATGGACATCAAAATCACAGAGATGTCTCCTGAACCATTTTACAAATGATGTTTAGAGACGTCTCCAGTACAGGAATTTCCAATTAAGCAAAGGGTGTAGTGAAGGTGTGTCTGAGAAGGTGTAAAGAACTTAGACATCCCTGTTCGATTTCAGAAATGTTGGGGACGTCCACAGGCATGCCCATGTTTAGACCTGCTCCAGGTATCAGGAAAGTGTTTGTTGTGGCCTTAAAACATCCAAAGAGTGTATAGAACAGGGGTCTCAAACACGCGGCCCGCGGGCCGCATGCGGCCCGCAAGAGAACGTTGTGCGGCCCGCGACGGCTTCTGCTGCTGCTGCCGTTGCCACCGTGGCAACAGCAGAATCGACGGTCAATTTAAAAAAAAAAAAAAACTGGCTTCTGCTGCTCAAGCAGCAAAATCAGCTGTCCTGCGGCCCCTTCCTCTCTGCCCGGAGATCCCCGAGAGTGCTCCATCAGCGGGTGCTTTTCAAGCCGCGAAGAGAGTATTTCCCTCTCGCGAGGCTTGAAAAGTGACTAGGTTTAAGCCGCGCGAGAGGGAAATACTCTCTTCGCGGCTTAAAAAGCACGCCGCAGATGAAGCACACTCAGGGCTCTCTGCGCAGAGGGGAAGGGGCCGCGGGACAGCTGATTTTCTGCTGCAGCAGCAGAAGCCAGGTTTTTTTTTAATTTACCTGGGGGGGGGGGGGGTGTATGACTGGAAATGGGCTATTGGCAGGGGGGGGGGTATGACTGGAAATGGGCTATTGGCGGGGGGGGGGTATGACTGGAAATGGGCAATTGGCAGGGGGGGGGTATGACTGGAAATGGGCTATTGGCAGGGGGGGTTATGATTGGAGATGGGCTATTGGCAGGGGGGGTTATGACTGGAGATGGGCTATTGGCAGGGGGGTTATGACTGGAAATGGGCTATTGGCAGGGGGGGGTATGAATGGAAATGGGCTATTGGCAGGGGGGGGGTTAAGACTCGAGATCGGCTATTGGCAGGGGGGGGTTATGACTGGAGATGGGCTATTGGCAGGGGGGTTATGACTGGTAATGGGCTATGGTGGGGGCTAGGACTGGAAATGGGCAGGTGGGGGTTAGGAAGGACTGGAGGTGGGCTGATGGGGGGAGTTAGGACTGGTAATGAGCTATGGAGGGGCTGACTGAAATGGGGTACTGGGGGTTAGGGCTGGAAGTGGGCTATTGTCAGGGGGGGTTATGACTGGTAATGGGCTATGGGGGGGGTAAGACTGAAAATGGGGTGATGGGGGGTAAAACTGGAAGTGCGCTATGGGGAGGTTAGGACTGGTAATGGGCTATGGGGGGTCTAGGACTGGTAATGGGCGGGGGGGGTTGCTAGGACTGGAAATGGGCTGAGTGGAAGGGGGGCTTGAACTGCAAATGGCTGATGGGGAGGGGGGCTTGGAATGGAAATGGGCTGTGAGGGGAGGGAGCTAGGATTGGAAATGGGCTGATGGGGGGCTAGGATTGGAAATGGGCTGATGGTGAGGCTAGGATAGGACTGGAAATGGACTAATGGGGGGACTAGAAGGGAGCGGATGCTGGGTGGGGCTGGAACTAGAAGGGAGCTGATGTTGGGGGAGGATTAGAATGGGATGGAGCTGGGAAAGTGAAATGGAGAGGGAAAAAATATTTTGTCTGGGAGAGAAGACAAATCTACAATTGGCCGGGGATTGAGGATGAAGGGGTAAAATTTGAGTGGATGAAATAGGAATGAGGAAAGGGAAAAAGGAGAAAGATTAGTATGTTAAAGCAGATGTAGAGAGAGAATGGAAAAAAAACTAGGAGAGAAGAAAGGGCAAATGGACAGCAGACGATGGAGAGTTAGCAGAAGACATGAAGAAACCAGAAGAAAGTGGCTGGAACAATTGCAACTGAAAAAAATGCACAAAAGGTAGAAAAATATCTCTTTATTTTGAATTTATTAACTGGAATATGTCAGCTCTGGGAAATGTGCATCATTAATGTTTGCGCTTTGTTTAGTACAAGAGGAAATTAATTTATAGTTTTATTTCTAGTGTTGTTGTACATTTCAAGTTTGGCTTTTGGGGTTCCCAGTTTAATTATTGTCTTCTTGTTTCTAAATCTTTTAGTCTTTCTTTATCCATACTCATTAAAGAGGCATGTTTACTAAAAGTTAGTGTATGGTAACATTATGCAAATATTTATGCAAATGAGGCCCCTTATGCAAATGAGGCCCCGCGTCTTATGCGGCCCCCGGGTTACTTTACAAGTCCTCATTTGGCCCTCAAAGCAATTTGAGTTTGAGACCCCTGGTATAGAAGATGGAGAATTAAGTGACTAGCCTAACATCACAAAGGCCCACACTGGGATTTGAACTCTGGCCACCTTGCTCCCAATTACTTTAACCTTTAGACTATTAGACATACCTGTTCTGAAATGCTATTCTAGGGACATCTACAGTATGTAAATGTCTCTACTGACATCCATATTGGGCACGTCGACATTTCTGAAATTGTGCCTGAATTTGCACGTGCCTACTTTTTTTCTTTAACTCAGACATTCTGGCTTTGACATCCCAGATTGAACGTGGACATCTCATTGCAAAATGTGCCTTAAAATGTCTCTTAAATGAGATAATATTTTTAAGTTTTTAGATGTATACCCTCATAAACCTTGGTATAACTGCACTTACTCTCAGTTTTATTAAATAAAACCCAATAAATAAGTATTTGGATAACTGCTACTACAATTACAACCTTTCCTTTTTCTTCTTAAAATATTAACAAGCACGATCAGATTCTATAATCCCATACAACACACCATCTAGCATGAAGATTCATTCCAAACATGCACACACAGTGGCTACACAGACAACCCACAAAACGTGAGTCAAACCAACACACACACAATCTCTGCCCCTTCCCCCCAAAGTCCCCATGCAAACAGGAAGACTGCCTTGGAGGGAGTGGAATTACTAGCACTGCAGCACTGGAGGATTTTGGTAAGTATTGGGCTGCTGTTAAAAGTCACTGCTGCCACTGCAGGTCTTGGAGAGGGCGACGGGTGGCGGCAATGTCGCTCCAGGCAATTGCCTAGTTTACTTAATAGCGCCAGCTTGTCAGAACCAGTTTACTGTCCATCAAAGTCCTTTTATTATGTGGTATTTCACATTATATTATCACATCCCACCTTCCATAACGCCACATGCATCACCCCACCAACTATGCACATAAGCATTCTTTCATACTAAATTAATTTATCCCTATATGGTAAAGAGTCTAGAAACTTCAAGTACCTGTTGAAGCTATGTACTGTTTTAAGTGAAAATATATGTAAGAGATATAAATTTATATTTTAACTGTAAGCAAAACGCAGAGTAAACAATGTTCTTTCTCCACTACACTTGTTTTTCTAGCAGGTGCATGTGTTTATTCTCAATAGCAATTCCCTAAATATAAGGCTTTACTAGCTTTGAGCCCTTAATATCACTGAAATTCTTACAACACTGTATTAAAGCTTTTAGGAAACAAAGTCATCTTGTCACATGATAAAAATAATTCTTTCACAGCAGTACACTTTGCAAAGATCCAAGAGGGGAAGAAAGCAAGAGGGATGCCACAATCGCTCAAGGATAGAGTCCACTTGTGAAATCTTCCCTGGAGGGGACTCCATAAGGTGCAGAGCCATCATGGCATCCTGAATAAGGGTGGGAAAACTCCTCCCTTTTCTTCCTTCTTCTCCTCTCTGATGGATCTCCCTACACCAGGGGAAGCTCCCCTTTCTCTGGTGATTCACCCACTGTAGACAGGGTCTTCCTCTTCTCCCCTGTTTCCCCCCCCCCCCCCAGGGGGCTGCGCTCTCAAAGGAACAGACAAGCAAGCACAGTTACTTACCTGTAACAGGTGATCTCTGGGAACAGCAGGAATAAGTCTTCACATATGGGTACGTCGGTACCAACGGAGCCTGCGCGGAAATGCTCCCCAGCGTCCACAAAGAAAGCTTTTGGGAGCATCCCACAGCGCCTGCGCGCTGCCTTCCCGCCTTTCCTAACTGCCTCTCTCCAGTTCGAGTTTTAAAGCTGAGTCAAAGAGAGAGAGAGGAAAGGAAAGATAGATAGAGAGATACAACTTTTAGGGGAGGTGGGTGGGTTGTGAAGACTTATTCCTGCTGTTCCCAGAGATCACCTGTTACAGGTAAGTAACTGTGCTATCTCCAGGAACAAGCAGGAATGAGTCTTCACATATGGGGACTCCCCAGCTAGAGATGCCTGGGAGATCACCCAGATTGTGAGTCCCTGGGAAGGGCTCTACCTCTATCCATGAATCTCAGGCATCCAGTCAGGGATGGAGGGTAGGAGTTGATTAGGTATGGAACAGGTGTTTGAGAACAGCCTGACCAAACAAGGCATCCCGGCGGGAGTCCTTGTCCAAGCAGTAATGGGCCGTGAAGGTATGAACCGATGCCCAGGTGGCCGCTCGACAGATTTGGTCGATGGACACAGAGTTTAGATGAGCCATAGAGGTTGCCATGGCCCTCACATTGTGAGCTGTGACATGGCCCTCCAGAGAAAGGTTCTTACTTTGGTAGGCGAAGGAAATACACTGAGCAATCCAATTGGACAGAGTTCTCTTAGAGACTGGAAGTCCTAAATGAGAAGGATCAAAAGCAACAAAAAGTTGAGAGGACTTTCTATGTTGCTGTGTCCTGTGTAAGTAGAAAGCAAGTGCTCTTTTACAATCCAGGGTATGAAGATTCCTCTCTGCACTTGATGCATGAGGTCCTGGAAAAGAGACAGGTAAAAACACCTCCTGGTTCAGATGAAAAGGTGAGACCACTTTGGCATAAAGTGTGGATTAGATCTGAGGACTACCTTGTCATGATGGAACCTTGTATAAGGAGGATTAGCCACTAAAGCTTGCAACTCACCGATACGGCGAGCTGAGGTGACTGCAATGAGAAAAATAACCTTCCAGGAAAGGAATTTTAAGGAGGTAGTGGCTAAGGGTTCAAAGGGTGGCTTCATAAGCTGGCCAAGAACCAGATTCAAGTCCCATGCCACTGGAGGTGGTCTAATGGGAGGTTTAGTCAAAAGAAGGCCTCTCATGAATCTTGCTATAAGAGGATGAGAGGAAATAGGTTGTCCATTGAGAGTCTTAAGGGATGCTGCAATAGCACTCAAATGGACTCTGATTGAAGAGTAAATTAGACTTACCTGTTAATTGTTGTTCCTTGCGGAACTCTAGTCCAGTCCCGGAACCATAGAGTTGTGAACCTCCACCAGCAGCTTTGGAGACTGAACATCTTCATCTCTTTGATCATCCAGCTATATGCAGCCCCAAGGACCGCCCACACATCAGTACCTATTGACAAAGCATACTAAGCAGAGCAACAAATAAGTAGATATAACAACACAGTGGAAAAAAGGATCCTGACCCTAAAGTTCCCACTACTAACAAAAATTTTTTCTTTTTCTTTTTCCAATTGCGTAAGAACAACCTCCCGCCTACGGGAAGGCGAACCAGAATGGCCGTGGCGACCCTTGTGCAAAACGCATGCAACAAGAGACGCCACCGCTCACCCCCAAGATTTGACCCCGAAAGGAAACTAAGGCGTGCTGCAAGCAGAGGAGCTCTGACCGAAAGTATAGAGAACAAAAACCCTGGCAGACTCCTATAATGAATGTACCTTCTTGGCTGGCAGCGAGAACAGATAGACAGGGAGGGATCCGGGACTGGACTAGAGTTCCGCAAGGAACAACAATTAGCAGGTAAGTCTAATTTACTCTTCCTTAGCGTCCCTCTAGTCCAGTCCCGGAACCATTGAGGATGTAACAGAGCAGTAAATCTCAACGGGAGGGCCTTGCTAGTCCAGCCTGAAGCACCCGAGACCCAAACCGCGCATCCGCCGCCGCCTGCACATCCAGACGATAGTGCTTAGCAAAGGTGTGCAAGGACGACCACATCGCCGCCTGACAAATATCCACCGCCGGTACCAAGCTAACTTCTGCCCAAGACGCCGCCTGCGCCCTAGTCGAGTGAGCCCGAAGCCCGGCAGGAACCATCCTGCCGTGTAAAAGGTATGCCGACGAAATCGCCTCTTTCAACCAGCGGGAAATGGAAGACTTAGACGCCGCTTCCCCCTTGCGCGGACCGGCAAATGCGACAAATAGGCGATCGGACTTACGGAAGGCCGCCGTTTCCCTCAAATACCGACGAAGAGCTCGACGGACATCCAACGCGTGCAAGGAGTTATCCGCATGCTTGCACCGTTCCTTGGCAAACACCGGGAGAGAAACCACCTGATTCATGTGAAACGCCGAAACTACCTTAGGCAAAAACGCGGGAACTGGTCGCAATACCACCTTGTCGGCAGAGAAAGACAGATAGGGTTCCCTACACGAAAGAGCCTGCAACTCCGAGATCCTGCGAGCTGACGAGATCGCTACCAGAAACACCGTTTTCAACGTCAAGTCCTTCAACGAAGCTTGCGCCAAGGGTTCAAACGGCGAAGCCACCAGAGACCTCAACACCAAATTCAAATCCCACGAGGGCACTAAAGCCCTGCACGGAGGACGCATAAGCAACACCGCTCGCAAGAAGCGCTTCACGTCCGCATGGGACCCCAATAACTGGCCCTGAACCTTGCCCCGAAAACACGCAAGAGCTGCAAGTTGTACCCTCAACGAACTGGCCGCCAAGCCCTTGTCCACCCCTGCTTGCAAGAAGGAGAGGATCTGAGGAACAGAGGTCCGCAAAGGCCGCAACTCGCGAGCCGCACACCAGCTCTCAAAAATACGCCAGACCCGGACATACGCTAGCGACGTAGACCGACGCCGTGCCCACAACAAGGTAGCAATGACCTCCAGAGAATAACCTTTGGCTCTCATTCGCGCCCTCTCAATAGCCATGCCGTAAGCGAGAATCGAGCCACCTGAGGCATCTGCAGCAGCCCCTGCCGAAGGAGATCCGGCCGAGGAGGAAGGAGCCACGGATCGGCCACACTCAACCGCACCAGATCCGCATACCAAGGCTGACAAGGCCAGTCTGGGGCAATCAGAACCACGGGACCCGGATGCCGCTCGATCCGCTGTACCAGGCGACCCAGCAGAGCCCACGGAGGAAAGACATAGAGCAGCCCGTACCTTGGCCACCTTTGTGCCAATGCATCGAGGCCTTCCGACATGCGTTCCCGACGCCTGCTGAAGAACCTTTCGACCTGCGCGGACTCAAAGGTCGCCATGAGGTCCATTATCAGCAGACCCCAACGACGGACCAGCAACGCAAATACCTCGGGATGTAGAGACCACTCTCCGGGGTCTAACCTGCGACGACTCAGAAAGTCCGCCTCCACATTGTGAACCCCCGCGATATGCTGGGCCGACAGACACTGAAGATGCCGCTCTGCCCAATCCAGAAGCAGATCCGCCTCCGCTTCCAACGCCGCGCTGCCTGTGCCTCCCTGGCGATTTATGTAGGCTACCGTGGAGGCATTGTCGGATAGCACCCTGACCGCCACTCCCTGCAGCCAAGGCTGAAACGCTGTCAGAGCCAACCACACGGCTCTCATTTCCAGTCAGTTGATGGACCACCGGCTCTCCCGCGAGGACCACTGGCCCTGAGCAATCTGGCCCTCGCAATGAGCCCCTCAGCCGCTCAAACTGGCATCCGTCATCAGCAGACGCCAGACGGGAGACTCCAAGGGCATACCGTTCGCCAGAGAGCGCCAACGCAACCACCAGCGAAGGCTGCGCCGAACCTCCAAGGGGCAAACTAACTGACGAGCTAGCGAGTCGGACTGATGATACCATCGACGCAGCAGCGTTCGCTGCAGAGGCCGCATGTGCGCCCTTGCCCACGGAACTACCTCGATGGTCGACGCCATCGTGCCGAGAAGCTGAAGGTATTGCCAAGCCGAGGACGCCCGTCTCGCTAGAAACTGCTCCACCAGCCATCTCAGGGCCCGCGCTCTGTGCACTGGGGGGAAAACCTTCCCGTTGCCGGTCTCGAAACGCGCCCCCAAATATTCCAAGGTCTGCGAGGGAAGAAGGCTGCTCTTCGCCCGATTGACCACCCAACCTAACGACTGCAAAACCTGTACGACCCGCGCCGTCGCCCAGAGACTCTCCTCCCTCGACTTCGCCCGGATCAACCAGTCGTCAAGATAGGGATGCACGAGGACACCCTCCTTCCGCAGGAATGCCGCTACCACCACCATGATCTTCGTGAAGACCCATGGCGCCGTCGCTAGGCCGAAGGGCATGGCTTGAAACTGAAAATGGCCCATCGGCAGCGCAAACCGCAGAAATCTTTGATGTTCCCGGCGAATGGGAATGTGCAAATAGGCCTCCGTAAGGTCTAGGGACGTTAGGAATTCCCCCTCGCTGACCGCCGCTATGACCGAGCGCAGCGTTTCCATGCGAAAATGCGACACCCGGAGGCACCGATTCACTCTCTTTAAACCCAGGATTGGTCGAAAGGTGCCCTCCTTTTTCGGCACGACGAAGTAGATGGAGTATCGACCGGACCCTAACTGCCCCTCCGGCACGGGGGCGACCGCCCGGAGCCGAAGCAGCCGGGAAAGTGTATTGGATACGACTCGTCGTTTCCAGAGAGCGCTGCACGGCGACATAACGAAGGAATCGAGCACTGGTCGATGTAGCTCGAGCGCATATCCCTCTCGTATCACTTCTAACACCCACCAATCGGATGTGATAGCGGCCCAGGCAGGGTAGAAATCCCGCAGTCTGCCCCCTACGGGAATCACCGCCACCGGAGCCGGCCTCGCTTCATTGCGACTTTTTGGGGACCTGCGCCTGGAAGGAGCCAAAACCTCTACCTGCCCCCCGAAATCCGCGGAAACTCTGTCCGCGCCCCAGATATCTGGAACGCTGGGACTGACCAAAGCGGGAGGCACGAAACCTCCGAAAGGACTGCTGAGACCCCCGGAAGGTGAAGGTCGGCTTCCCCTGCTTGGGCTTATCCTCCGGAAGCCGACCCCCCTTAGAATCCCCGAGATCTTTTACCAACCTATCCAAGTCCTCTCCAAATAACTGCCTGCCCTTAAACGGCAGCTTACTAAGGCAAGCTTTAGAAGAGCCATCAGCCGCCCAATTGCGTAACCAAAGAGAACGACGCGCCGCTACCACCGACGCCATGCCGTTAGCTAACCCCCTAATGAGGTCATAGTGGATATCCGCCAAATAAGCGGTACCCGACTCCAATCTGGACGCCGCGGCCTCTTGTTCCGCCGACTGGGGCCCCTGGAACTGTTGAGACCAGCGGAGGCAGCCGCGCGCCACCCAGGCCCCGGCCACCGCCGCCTGCATCGACAGGGCAGCAACATCAAATGCCTGTCTCAGTAAGCTATCAACTTTCCGATCCTGCGGGTCCTTCAATGCCGCAGCACCTTCCACCGGGATAGTAGTCCGTTTAGTAACCGCGGAAACTGCCGCGTCCACCTTCGGCGAACGAAAGAGCTCTCTATCAGCCTCCGACAGAGGATACAACTTAGGCAACAGTCTAGCCCCGCGCAAAGCGGACTCTGGACTGTTCTACTCCTCCTGGATCATAGCTTTAAAAACCCTATGGAGCGGAAAGACTCTGTGGGAAGTGCGCACCGCCTGCATCAAGGGATCCTCCAACTTGTCCTCCGCAGTGGCATCTTCCACGGGTATGTTCAATACCTTGAGGGTTTCGGCAATCAGTGCCGGAAGTTCCTCTTTACGAAATACACGCACTATTCTACTACTCTGCTCGTCGTCCAACAACTCGCCGTCTTCTAAATCCTCCGCAGACTCTAGCTCGAGAGCCTCCCCCAGCCCCTCATGGAACTCGTCCCCAGGAGGCGCAGAATCCGCAACACTCGGGGGCCGGCTCTTCTTTTGTGGACCAGTGTCTCCCTCCACTGAAAGTGGACGCTTTAGCCCACGGCGGGGCAGGACCGAGCCTCCCCCCGCTGGCTGCAAGAGAGCCAGAGCCTCCTGCATGAGAGAGAAAAAGGCGGGTGGAACTCCCAGGGATCCCTCCTGGACGCCCCCCGCCAACAGGCGCTCCGGCACCGCAGAAATCCCCGGACCAAGGACCGTCTCTGCCTGCTCTGATGTCCCTTCTGTAGATACAGGTGGGAGATCTGCATTGGAGCCCTCCAGAGGATCCTCCATGCCAGCACCCACAGCAGAACAAGTGGCACAGACTCGGGCTTCCAAATTACTACTTCTACGAATGCCACAGACCAGACACCGAGGACTAGGAGGCATGGCTATGCACACAGCCCTTTGCCAGCAAAGCAGGAACACCTTGCTGAAGCAAACAGAGCAGAAAAAAAATCGCGATTTTAAAAGTGCTCAAAAACGCTCCAAATTGCAGGATTAGATAGAGCTGGAGTCAATTAGCTGATATCTGACCAAGAAATGCAAAAACGAAGCTCCTATCCCAAAAAAAAAACACGAAGAAAAACAACTTTGAAAAAAATCCAAAATGGCCGCCGGACCCGATCCCGCCAAAAAAAGGACCAGAAAAAATACCCAAAAGGTCTAAAACACTCCCCAGAGCTGATTCCAGGCCACCCCAAGGCCTCCACCACTGCCTTTAGAAAGAAAAAGCTTCAAACTCTACTCACCCACACACAGGAGTGGAGGGGGGGTCAAAACACTGAGAGTGCTGTCCAGCGTACCTGTCACAAGCTCTGAGTAGCAGTTATCAGAGTCAATAACAGAGTAATAACCGCTCAGGGCAGCTCGGGGAACCCCTAAATCAGTCAGGGGACCCTCAGAGCCTACTGCTGTATTCAATTGCTGCCTGTAATTGTCTTCAACTTTCTCCTCACCCACCAAGGGGGTTCGGTAGAAAGGAGACCTGTGTCCTGTGCAGCTCCCCTGCTTGTTTGACCTATGGGGAGACTGACAGAGAGAAAAAAAACAGATTAGAGAAAGACAGAAGGGACACAGTCAAAGATTTCCTCCACAGCAGCAGCCCAGCACCTAAATCTAGAAAATAATAAAACACTAAAGCTCTGCTTATTTGTTCCTAAGGAGCCCAGTTCTGGGCTCTGACTTCCAAGCTGCTTGGAGACTGAGATACTGATGTGTGGGCGGTCCTTGGGGCTGCATATAGCTGGATGATCAAAGAGATGAAGATGTTCAGTCTCCAAAGCTGCTGGTGGAGGTTCACAACTCTATGGTTCCGGGACTGGACTAGAGGGACGCTAAGGAATTTGTTTTAAGGCCTGCATGGGATAAATGCAGCAAATAGTCTAGTAAAGAATTCAAAGGTATTGCAAGAGGGTTGAGACCCTTCTCTGCACACCAAATGGAAAACCTTTTCCATTTAAAAGCATATGAACGTTGTGATAAGGAAGCTTATCATAGCTCAGGAAGGAGCTATAGAAAAGGTGAAGTGACTCTGAACAAGCAACCTGTCAGTTCTGGTAGAAATAAGAAAACAGAATTTTCCCATAAAAGACTACCAGTCCCAGAATGCACCAGGTTTCCAACAGCCATTAGAGGAGCTGAAGTGGGGAAACGTGTGTTCAATCAGGAGGGCTATGAGGTAATCCCTAAGCACTCATCTCAAAGGGCAGGGCCTGATTCAGCACAGCTGCGCTGTGTTAGGGAGGAGCACTCATCTAAGCAGAATAAAGGTAGAGTTTATTCTACAGAGAATTATCCTCATCTTGATCCTCATCCTCAGTTTAATCTGAAGGATCATCAGAAGCAGAAGCCAAACCGGACGGACAGAGAGGGCAAGAAACCCTTTGGAAGAAAGAAGAGAAAAGCCTTTGAGAGGTCTAGAGGAGTCAGGAGCAGTACGTATACTGGGAGGCATTCCAAGGGCCAGCATACACCATTGGACTGGGGAAAGCCAGAGGAATGGTGCTGCAGAGCTAGGAATCTCCAGACGGTACCTGTGAGGGAGACGGCTGCACGTGGAAGGGACCCTAAGACCTGTGCCAGAAAGTATGTGAAGAGAGATCCAGTGTCCAGGGATCTGGATTGGAAGGCTGGACATAAGAACTGGACTACATACTGGCCAGGCTATATAGAGAGGAACTCTAACAGCAATGGAAGCTCAGGTATGAACACTGATCTATGCCCTAGCTATAACCTTGAAAGACAGCAGGGAAACAAATATTCTCCTGAAAGTGCTCCATTGGGAGATTCATCTGTGCCAATCCATGATATTGAACCCATGCTTGTTGAAGAAGGGGGAATGATAGCAGATGAAGAATCTGTTTACATGGACTGCTCTCTGTCTAAACTGCTTTGGTGATTTTCTGTTATAAAATACAGCAACCATCACAAACAAATACAAACTTTTCTTTAATCTACTCAGAAAAGCTCCTGAGTAGGATTTTTAGCCACGCAATAGAAAGCAAGCCAGCTAAGGGGTTTCAGCTGGATAACTGCTAGCAATTGAGCCTTACCTAATTGCTTGTGAGCTCTGAGAGAATCACTTCTGAATCTATGTGGGAAGATATAAGAAGTTAACCTGAAAAGAACAGTTTTTCTCTTCTTTGTGGCTTTTGGTTTGTTGTTTGATATATGCTAAGAAAACATTAGCTAATGCCTACAGAAAAGACCAGTTTGTTGCCAACCAGGTCTTATTTCTTTTGCTTTGATTGCCTGACAAGTTCAAATGTTTTCTGATTTTGTTTTTCCAAGTTTAACACTGAAAGCAAGTAACCTGATTTATGTGCTACCAAGCATATCTGTGTTGGGAGAAATAACCCCATAAATAAATATCTTATTGGCTTTACACTTGAGCACAACTAAATTATTGTGAGCAGCTGTGTCGGGTGTGAATGGACTGCATTGCCCACAATTTATTTATTTATTTATTTATTTATTTCAACTTCTTATATGCCGCACTCTTTGACATCAGCGCGGTTTACAAATAACAAAAAGGAACCAGAACAACAGGCTGTTTGGTATTACATATAACAGGAGTATCAACTTGGATAACATGGGAGAACTATTTACATGGAGTATATAATCTATTAGCTAGATAGCATGCTCGAACTATTTACATAAAATTAGCAGTGATGCTTGGAACAAGAGGGATATTGTGGATTATACTAGGGTGAGGCTGTTATGTTACGGTTCATGTAGGGTAGTATTTGATGAAAAGGTGCAGTTTAAGGGCCTTTCTGAACTGGGTTATATATCATATTGACATATGCACTTGCCAAGACTGTGAACAACGTCTGGTGGAAGGCTTTCTGGAAGCATGAAGGATACCCTTCACTTGCTGAGAAAGTTGTAAATCTTGAAGGTCTAGGCCTTCAGCAACCAGGCCCTGAGATGAAGAGACTGAGGATTTGGGTGCCACAAGGTTCCCTCCTCCTGGGAGAGGAGATCTGGAGCAGACCCCAGGTCTAGGGAGGGAGCTTGAGAGAGATGCAGAAGTAGAGGGTACCACACTTGGCGTGGCCAAAGTGGTGCTATGAGGATCATAGTCCCCTTGTCTCTCTGAAGCTTGAACAGAGTCTTGGGAATTAGGGGAATAGGTGGAAAGGCATGGAGGAAGTCTTGCCCCCAATGATTCCCTGGCCTGAACTCCCTGACATGGAATCCTGGAACAGAACCAGGGAAGTTTGGCATTCTATGGACTTGCAAACAGGTCTATGTCTGGGGTAACCCAAATCCGAAAAATTCTGGCTATCTGGTCCCCATGGAGGGACCATTTGTGCGGAAGCAGAACTCGACTGAGTCTGTCTGCCCAAGAGTTTTGAACCCCTGGAAGATATACTGCCATGAGATGGATTTGATGCTCTCTGGCGAAGGCCCACAATCTCAGAGCTTCGTTGCAAAGCGACAGAGAACCAGTCCCTCCCTGCTTGTTCACATAGAACATGGCTACCTGGTTGTCCGTGTGGATGAGGACTGTCTTGTAGCTGAGCAGGGTGTGGAAGACTCAGAGCCAGAAAGATTGCTCTGAGCTTTAAGAGGTTGATATGAAGAGATGTCTCCTGTGGAGACCAGATGCCCTGGGTTGAGAGATCTTGTAGATGAGCCCCCCAACCCCTTGGAGAGGCATCTGTTGTAAGGGTGGCTTGGGGTAACACCTGTTGAAAGGGGGACCCCAGCAACAGATACTGAGTGGACTTCCACCAGTGGAGGGACCAAAAAAGGCGACTGGAGGTTGCTATTTTGTCTGACAGGCAACCTGATGCCTGGGTCCATTGGGAGGATAGGGTCCACTGAGCTGCTCTCATGTGAAGGCGAGCATAGGGAACCACATGCACCGTGGATGCCATGTGGCCTAAGAGTTGCAACATTTCTCGAGCAGTTAAATGGGATTTTAACTGAATCTGGGAGGCTAACTGCACCAAGCGTAGGCAACGGCCCTGGGGAAGATAGGCCCTTGCAGTTGTGGTATCCAGTAAGGCCCCTATGAACTCTAGAGACTGAGTAGGGGTGAGATGGGATTTTGGAATGTTGATTACCAGTCCCAGATACTGAAGAACACGCCTTGTGCAGGCCAGGGAAGTCTGGGCCTCTGACTGGGATGGAGCTCGGATGAGCCAGTCGCCCAGATATGGGAATACAAATATTCCTAGAGTGCGCAGGAATGCAGCTACTACTGCCATGCATTTTGTGAACACTCTTGGAGCAGAGGCCAGACCGAAAGGAAGCACTTTGTATTGGTAGTGCTTTCCTTGGTAAAGGAACCAAAGGAATCTTCTGTGTGTTGGATGGATGAGAACATGGGTGTACGCATCCTTGAGATCTAGAGAACAAAGCCAGTCCTGATTTTGGAGGTATGGAAGGAGAGTTCCGAGATAAGTCATCTTGAATTTCTCCTTGCATAGAAACTTGTTCAATTCTCTGAGATCTAATATGGGTCTGTAGCCCCCCGTTTTTTTTGGAATGAGGAAATAGGGGGAGTAGAACCCTGAGCCCTGTTGAAGAAGGGGTACTTCTTCTATTGCCCCTTGGGCAAGAAGGGTAGAAATCTCTTGACCTAGAAGGTTGAGGAGAGATGTTGGAGAATTGAACTGTTTCACCATGGTGTGAGGAGGAAGGTTTAAGAAATGAAGTTTGTACCCTTCCTTTATGATGGAGAGGGTCCACTGCTCTGCTGTGATTTGTTCCCATCTGGGAGCAAAGTGAGCTAACCTTCATGGGATGGTGAGAGGCTCTGGATGTTCTAGAGCCAGAAAGGCTAAGTTCTCTAGTAGAAAGTCAAAGGCCCTGAGAAGGCTGAGGCTGTTGGGCCAAAGCAGTCCTCGCAGGCTGGGTTTTGGCCTGTTTTGGTTGTTGCTGTCTCTTTGTAGCAAAACGACCTTGAGAAGAGGCCTGACCATAAGAAGAAAATTTCCCTTTCTTTGGGAAAGATCCCTTTTTGAACAACCTCTTTTTAAAAGGAGCAGTAGTAGACTTTGAAAGTCTATCTAAAGCAGAGTTTTCAGCATCCATTTGGTTGGCCTTTGCTTGCCAATCTTTGCCAAACAGGTTTTCGCCTGTACAGGGAAGGTTACCTAGACCATCCTGTACCCAGGATTCCAAATCAGAGGCTTGCAACCAAGCAACTCTGCGTGCACCTATGGCAATAGCCGAGGCTCTACTGGCCCCCTCAAAAGAGTCAAAGGCTGCACGGTTGGAAAACTTGGATACATCCTGTGCATGTTTAAGCCATGTGATGTATTCTTCTCTCTTATCTTCTGACATAAAAGGAGATAAGGTTTGCAGATGATCTGTAACTTCTTTTAGAAACATCCCCATATACAGACTATAGGAGTTGATTCTGGCTACAAGCATACTGGCCTGGAAGATTTTCCTGCCAAAGGCATCTAGAGTTCTGCATTCTCTTCCTGGAGGAGCAGAGGAGTGCCTTTTTGTACTCTTGATCTTTTTCATAGCAGACTCTACCACAATAGAGTGGTGAGGAAGCTGAGTCTTATGAAACCCAGGACAAGGAGGAACACGATACATGGTGTCCAACCTTCTGGAATGAGGGGAGGTGGAAAGAGGAGTCTCCCATATGCCCAGCATGTGATCATAAAGAATCTCATGTATTGGTAAGGTGGCTGCCTCTTTAGGAGCCTTAGGATATAGTAGAATAACCAATTTTTTGGCTCTAGGTTCAGTCTCAGAGGTCACTGAGATGGACAGGTCTTTTGCCACCTCCCTAATGAAGTCCTGAAAAGACAAATCTTCAGGAGACGACATTCTCCGTTTTGGAGAAGAGGGTTCCTGAGGAAGGATGCCCAATGCTTCAATTGAGGCCTCTGAAGAATCAGAGTCTTCAGAGGAATCGAAGTATCGACTATCTGGATGCTCTCGTAGAGCCCGATACGCGTACCAGGAGGTATCGACATTGGGAGTAATCGGTACCGGGTCGGTACTGATTGGCATCACTGGATAGCGTACCGCTGCGGTCGATGCTGATGTCGATGCAAGCGGTACTGGTATCGGGACCGATATCGGGTCCGGTACCGGAATCGGTACAGGTACCGACAATGGGGTTTGTTGCGGTACCGTAGGCGTCGCAGCTTGAATGAATGCCGTGATGGCACGCTGCATGGTCAGAATATTCTGATCCATTGACGCCACCAATGTCTGGATGTCGGTACCGGTAGAAACTGCCGGTACCCCAGAACATTGTAACAGGTGATCGGTCGAGGCCAAGCCATCGATGTCAACCTGTGACCCCATAGGAAGTGCTTTGGAAGCCGGAGCCTCCCGCCGGGGTAATTTTGCTGGTGTGGTATCCTCAAGAGTAAGCCCGGGGGCATCTCGATACTTAGAGGGAGATGAACTCTTTGAGGACCGGCCAGATTTAAGTTTGGTTACCTGAGATCCATGGGATGAAGAAGCAGCCCTGGAAGACGTCGATGCCACGGAAGCTGCATCGGAGGGAAACAGGGTACTGAGCTTAGCTGCCCGATTCTGTAACCCTCTTTTAGACATCATGGAACAGGACTCACAATCCGCAATGGAGTGGTCAGGACCTAAACATTTTAGACACCAGTCATGGGTGTCAGTGACAGAAATAGTGCTGCTGCACTTTGTGCATTTTTTAAACCCGGAGGCGGGTTTTTCCATGAGGGAAAAATATATCTGTAGGCCTAAGGCCCCAGAAGAAAAATGCACTGAAAAGAGTAGAAGTTTTTTGTTGTTTTTTTTAAAGAAAGAAAAAGGACCGGTGGTACCGGTGCGGAATCGAGAAGGCAGACACGCGACTAAAGAAAAATAAAAGAAAATAAGAAATTCTTCAGCGGTGACAGGAAACACGACCTGCTGGCTCCGCGGAAAAGAAGAACTGGAGAGAGGCAGTTAGGAAAGGCAGGAAGGCAGCGCGCAGGCGCTGTGGGATGCTCCCAAAAGCTTTCTTTCTGGACGCTGGGGAGCATTCCCGCGCAGGCTCCGTCGGTACCGACGTACCCATATGTGAAGACTCATTCCTGCTTGTTCCTGGAGATAAAATGAAGGTTGAGGTTACTTAACCTCCTTAATACCAGATGGGAAATGCCAGAGGCCCCCCCCATAGGAGAGATCAGGGCCTTGGAGGCCCCCCAGGGGCTCTATGCAGCTACCAGAGACTAGAAACAGCCTGTAAGCTGTTTCAGGAGCTACTGCTCATAGCCGAATGAGAACAGGCCCTGTAGCTCCAGAAGACTCCAAAGAGCCTACCAGCTTGAGCCTGCAGCCACCTCACCACACTCCTTTTCAGTTTGGGACCATGCAGCCATCCATGCCAGCAGGAATATTGTGGAAGAAGCAGTAGAGGCAGCAAAACTGGGATTGGGCTCAAAGTCCTCCATGGGTGATCCTATAAATTGTTCAGCTTAAATGTGGTCAAAGAAAAAACAGATGGAAAAAACCCATGGCAAAAAAGGAAGCCCTGATCAGAAAATGAATCCCTCTATCTGTCAAGGCAGCCACATAAACCCAAGAAGGGCATCTCCAGCCACCCACACAGCCCAAGGAAGGTCTGGCTGCCTGAAAGAGCAGCAAAGACAGAGAGCCAAAGAAACAAAAATAAAAAATAAGCAGAACATGCAGAAATAGGACAGTGAGAGGGAAGTGGGGCTTGGGCCCTGACTTACCAATCCCTTTCTGAGACCCCGCAGGGTTCTCCTGTCCACTCTCTGTCTTACAAGTGATGGGTAACAGTCAGGGCTGGCCTGTCCACTAGGTGGTTTAGGCAGCTACCTAGGGTGTCAGATCTCAGTGGATGGTATGGCACGGTGCCTGCAGTAGGCCATGGGCTTCGACACACGTGGTCTGCCACTTCTGACCCCCCCTCTCCAACAGGAAATTGCGTCGGAGGAGGGTCAGAAGCGGCAGGCCATGTGTGCCAAAACACATGGCCTGCCATGGACGCCAAAGTGCTTTTAAACTGCCGCTGCCAAGCTGAGCGCCCCCCCTCCCTCCACTGGTGGCATGGGGGGGGGGGGGTGCCACAGCTGGGACTTCTGCCTGGGGCAGAATCTCTTGGGCCAGCCCTGGTAACAGTGCTGGACACAGGGCAACTGCTGGCTTGAGGAAACGGGTTTACCCAAGCTCCAAGCAAATGTTGGACCAAGGTCTCACACACACAGGCCACAAGACCATGATCTGGGCCAAATGAAACAGGCCTTTCTGCATTTCTGCACCAGTCCACACACCTTGCCATCTGCTGGAGGAAGACAATACTGGCTTCTTTCACTGCTGCACCAGTTAGCATAAGTGGTAACATCACTCAGAGTTACTGTTATCTACCTCCACCTAATGGCTAGGGACACAGCCACTTTTATGAAATGGTTTAGCAGGATAAGGAAATGTTTTTAAATGTAACATGCTTTGATCTTGGTGGCTGATGCGTGACAGGAAATGTTCTAGATAATAAATATAGCACGGCTAACACATTATCATAGCTTAGTAAACAGGCCTCTAAAGTAATTAATTCAGACTTCCTGGATTGGTATGCCACGTCTTAATTATACCCTACTACATTTGGTTTCATGTAACCTGTGGGCTTTCAAAGAGCATATGCATACCAACTCATCTATCTTGAATAGACTATAAGCTCTTGGAGAGGGGACTATCTCATGTGTATATGTGGAACATTTTTTGTTTAGTAATGCTACAGAAATGATAAATAGTGAATTGAACATAGATTTGCCTTTATGAGGAACCAGTTTGCCAGTTTCATTTTTCAACTGAACAACACTTTATGTTTGACAGTCTGCCATAACTCATAATACTGCTATATACCAGAATTAATTCTGTATCAATTTACTTTCTATATTACATAAGTAGCCTCTATAAATGTTGTTACTGACCTGTAATTTCTAAGTGCATATAACTATCCATGGGAAGAGGCAACGACAGGAAGTTAAAGGGGTCAAATCGAGAGCTTATGTGCCCGCATGTTTTGCATTTAACTTGAGATCGTAACTGTCCATGAAATAAATCCACCACAATAGACTTATTTCTTCTAAGATGATTCTCCCAAGCCTGCAAGGAACAGAATTATTCTTAAATTAATGGAAATGCAATCACTAGAAAGCAGTTATCTCAGAAGGGCAAGCATATACAAGTAACACCTGCCACGTTATGGTCAGGCTGTGTGTTTGTACGATAGTGAACCAAAAACAAGCTGGATAGTTTTCAGAGCAGAAAAGGCATATTAAAGGGTACATTACACTATTAGAGGATAGAAAATCATGAAGTGCAATATACAACCAGAGGGCAGCAGGATCTGCTAGATGTATCATTTTTCAAACTATATAAATCCTGGAAATTAATGGGAAATATGGACATTGACTCAACGGCACTTAACAACAAGTTAGGCAGGTGCTGGTAGGAAGACACTTTGACTAGATATTTCACTATGGCTGATGAAATGCCAGGAAAAATGAACATTGGATATGGGATGTAAATCCATATTAAAAGTGCTACGCACTAGTGGTGGGGCAGCAGAAAATGTGATGTTTGGGTTGAATGAGCCAGCAACTATTCTATAATAAATCACCTTTCCACTTTTCCCTTCTGCTCCTTCCCTCCCAAACACCAATTTACTAAACATATTGCTATTTTGATGTTGTCATCGTTGTTAAGTGCCGTCAAGTTGGTGTCAACTTATGGCGATCCTCTGGATAGTTGTCTTCAGTCAGGCGGTTCATTGTTAATAGAGTGGCATCCATAGCTGCTGTTATTGTACTGATCCATTTCATTCCTGGTCTCTCTTTTGCATTGACCTTCAACCTTGCCAAGCAAGACGTCTTTCTCTAATGATCTCTCTCTTCACATAGTGTCCCCAAAGTAAGAAAGTCAAAGTCTTGTCATCTGAGCTTCTAAAGAAAGCTTAGGTTTGATCTCCTCTAGTACTGACTGGTTTGTTCTTTGGGCAGTACATTATTCTTTGCCAGCACCATAATTCAAAGGCATCGATTTTCTTCTTATCTATCTTTCTCACTGTCCAACTTTCACATCCATATGACATTACTGAAAATATCATGGCTTAGACAAGTCGAATCTTTGTATGGAAAGAGACATCTGTGCTCTTGAGAATCTTGTCTAGGTCCTTTCATAGCCTTTCCGCCAAGATCAATGCGTTGTCAGATTTCTTGATTTGTTGTTTCTTTATTATTGATCCAAGCAGGTTAAAGTTGTCTAATATTTCAATTTCTTCTCCAACGATAAACTTATTGATTTTGCCAGTTAGGATCTTTGTCTTCTTTACATTAAGGTGCAGGCTCCTTTTAAGACTATGTTCCTTGATCTTGAGAAGGAAATGTTTCAGATCATTTTTGCTTTCAGCCAGTATTGTGGTATCATCAGTATAGCAATCTTCACATGTCTTCATACAGTCTTGCTTCTCCGATTTGTTCTGCATATAAATTAAACAGGTAAGGGAAAAGTATACACCCTTGTCGTACATCTTTGCTGATTTTAAACCATTCTGTTTCTCCTTGTTCCATTCAAACTGTTGCTTCTTGATCAATGTAAAAGTTGTGCAAGAGAAGATTAAATTAGACTTACCTGCTAATTGTAGTTCCTGGAGAAACTCCAGTCTAGTCCCGGAATCTCTGTGTTGTGATCATCCTCCTCCTCCAGCAGCTTGGAGACTGAGAAGTGTCATTCCTGTGACATCGCTGGTATATAAGCCCGGTAGCCGCCTCTCTTCACCAGTTACCTATTGACAAAGCAGACTCACCAAAGCAACCATTAAGTAGTAACTATCCCAAAACCAAAACCAGTAACTGCCCACTAAAGGACACCAAGCCAAACTATGAACCCAATCTTCTGAAATGCGCCCTGCTTGCTGAGGTCCACTGTCCCTCCCCTGTGAAGGATGTTGACCTCCCCAAACACCCCCCTAACCATACCCTGAAGTAGACAACGACGATGCAGAACCACCACCTGCGACTCTTACCTGTTATCTTAGTTCCACTTCAGGCCATAGTCCACTCATTTATCAGGGCGGGATACGGGACTAGACTGGAGTTCCTCCAGGAACTACAATTAGCAGGTAAGTCTAATTTAATTTTCCTGATCGTCCCTCCAGTCTAGTCCCGGAATCTCTGGGGATGTAACAGAGCAGTGAATAGATTCAACGGGAGGGTCCTGCTAGACCAGCCTGAAGCACCGCCGATCCAAAACAGGTGCCCCTCTCTGCCTGAACGTCCAGACGGTAATGCTACACAAAAGAGTGCAAAGAAGACCAGGTTGCCGCTTTACAGATTTCCACCACCGGCACCAGACTACTTTCTGCCCAAAAAGCTGCCTGTGCCCTAGTGGAATGAGCTCTCAGCCCTTCTGGAACCACCCAGCCTTTCAACAGATATGCTGACGCGATGGCCTCCTTTAACCAACGGGCAATAGAAGCTATAGACGCCGCTTCGCCCTTTCTTGCTCCTTGAAACAACACAAACAGCCTATCTGATCTACAGAAACTAGCTGTCCTGCAGATATACCACTTCAAAGCTCGCCAAATATCCAACAGATGCAACTGTCTCGTCGCCTGACCCTCGCTCTGCGCTGCGAACACCGGTAAAGATACTGACTGGTTCACATGAAAAACCGAAACCACCTTCAGTAAAAAGGATGGTACCGGCCTCAAAACCACCTTAGAATCAAAGAAAGCCAGAAAGGGTTTACGACAGGACAGCGCTTGTAATTCTGAGATTCGTCTCGCCGAAGCAATCGCCACCAAAAACACCACCTTCAGAGTGAGATCCTTCAGAGTCGCCTTTGCCAACGGTTCAAAGGGCACTTTCCCTAATGCCCTCAAGACCAACGGAAGATCCCAAGTCGGAACAACTTGCTTATGTGGCGGCCTCAACAGGATTACTGCCTGCAAGAAACGCTCAACAGCCGCATGTCCTCCAAGCGCCTTGCCCTGCACCTTACCCCTATAACAGGACAGCGCTGCTAACTGAATCTTCAATGAAGCGGCTACGAAGCCCTTCTGAAACCCATCTTGCAAAAAGGCCAGCACTTGCTGAACCAATGCCTTTAATAGAACGAAACCCTTATCTGCACACCATGCTTCAAACACGCGCCACACTCTAACATAAGCCAACGAAGTAGACCGTCGCCAAGCTTTCAGCAAAGTGAAAATCACCCACACCGAATAACCCTTCGCTCTCAACCTAGCCTCTCAAGAGCCAAGCCGTAAGCGAGAATCGATCTACCTGCGGCATGCACAGGGGCCCGTGTCAGAAGATCCTTTCGAGCCGGAAGCTGCCAGGGCTTCCCTACCAACAGCCTCACCAAATCCATGTACCACGGTCTCCTTGGCCAATCCGGCGCTATCAAAATTATCAGACCTCTGTGGCGCTCTATATGCTGCAGCACCCGACCGATCAACATCCAAGGTGGAAACACGTAGAGGAGCTGCTCCTCCGGCCAGGCCTGTATAAGAGCATCCAAGCCTTCCGCCATTCTCTCTCTTCTTCTGCTGAAGAAACGCTCTACCTTTGCCGATTGAAACGTCACCATGAGGTCCATTACCGGCATCCCCCGGCGGCGCACCAGCATTGCGAACACGTCTGGATGTAGAACCCACTCCACCAGGTCCACCCTTACACGACTTAAGAAGTCGGCCTCCACATTGTCTACCCCTGCTACATGCGCCGCCGACAAAGCCACAAGATTGTCCTCGGCCCACTTTAATAAGCTCTTGGCCTCGGCTTTCAGTGCTACGCTGCTGGTGCCTCCCTGACGATTGATGTAAGCCACTGCAGTCGCATTGTCTGAAAACACCCGAAAGGCATTTCCCTGGAGCACCAGTGCCACTGCTCTCAACTCCAGCCTGTTGATAGACCAACTTTTCTCTAGTTCGGACCACTGCCCCTGTGCAAACTGTCCCTGAAAATGAGCTCCCCAGCCCATAAGACTGGTGTCTGTCGTTAAAAGACATCCACGCAGGTGACTCCAAGAGCATCCCTTTCTCCAGACATTCCTAGGCCGTGGGGCTCTGCTTGCTGAGAAATTGCATGACCAACTTTCTGAGCCCCAGCACCCGCTGCGCGGCAGAAAGATTCATCCCACTCTCGTATCGAACCACGCCCCTAGGTACTCCGGCCTCTGAGACGGATCCAACTTGCTCTTTGCCATGTTGACTACCCAACCGAGGCTCTGCAAAAAAGCCACCACCTTGGCCGTAGCTGCTACATTTTCCTCCCGGGACTTCGCCCTGATTAACCAATCGTCCAGATAAGGATGTACCAACACTCCTTTCTTTCGCAAAGCCGCCGCCACTACCACCATCACCTTTGTGAAGGTACGCGGCGCCGTAGCCAGGCCAAACGGAAGCACCTGAAACTGGAAATGTCCAAAAGGAATGGCAAATCTAAGAAATTTCTGATGCTCCTGCCGCATCGGAATGTGAAGATACGCCTCATATAGGTCTAGGGATGTTAGAAACTTGCCCTTTCTTACCGCTACGATAATGGACCTGAGAGTCTCCATGCGAAAATGAGACACCTTTAGACAACGATTTACTCTCTTGAGATCCAAAATAGGCCGAAAGGTCCCTTCCTTTTTTGGAACTATGAAATAAATGGAGTACCGACCGCACCCTAACTGGGCGGGTGGGACCGGTACAATTGCCTTGAGGAAGAGCAGTCTCTGCACCGTCTCCCCCACCGCCTTGCGCTTTAGGCTCGACCTGCACGGAGACTGAATGAAGGAGTCTGTTACCGGCCGCTGAAACTCCAACGCATACCCTTTTTGAATTACCTCTAACACCCACTGATCTGAGGTGATTTGGACCCAGGCAGGGTAAAGCTCCCGTAACCGACCTCCCATGGGAACTAACCCCAGCTGGGCCCTCCTGACCTCATAGTGATTTCATGAAATTTGAGGACGCAGAAGAGGCCACAAACCCTCTGCCTGCTCCCCTAAATCCGAAACCCCTGGTTCCTACCGGGAAACCGGCCCCGCTGATTCTGGGTAAACCTTGGAGAACGGAACCGCCGAAAGTCCCGCTGCTGTCCCCGTGGCACGGAGTTGGGCCGTCCCTGCTTCTGCTTGTCCTCCGGCAATCTTCCGCCCTTGGACTCCCCCAAATTCTTCACCAGCTTATCCGAATCTTCACCAAATAGTAGCTTACCCCTGAAGGGAAGCTTACTTAACCGCGCCTTAGAAGAGCCATCTGCCGCCCAATTGCGCAGCCAAAGACACCGCTGTCCCACTATCACCGACACCATACTTTTTGCCACCCCCCTAATAAGGTCATAATGAATATCGGCTAAATACACTGCTCTGGACTCAAGTCTAGATGCCTCCTGATCCGCCCCTTCGGTGTGGGCTCCCTGAATTTGCTGCGCCCAGCGAAAACAAGCCCTAGCTACCCAGGCCCCACAAATAGAAGCCTGTAAAGATAGCGCATTCACCTCAAAGACCTGCTTCCACAAGGCCTCCATCTTTCGGTCCTGAGCATCCTTGAGCGCCGCACTCCCCTCTACAGGGATTGTGGTCTTCTTTGTAACCGCAGATACCGCTGCATCTACTCTGGGAGACTTAAACAAGTCCCTCTCCTGATCTACCAGCGGGTAGGGCCGCACCATAACCCTAGCACCCTTCAACGCAGCCTCCGGCATGTTCCACTCTTCTTGTATCATCTCCTTAAAAACTATGTATGGTGAAAGCTCTTTGCGTCTTATGAAACGCTTGCAACAAGGGATCTTCCAGCGCAGAATCCTCAGCCAGACCTTCTGGGGCCGTAGAGGTACTGGGCACCGGTTCCCGCATGACCGCCACGTCTAGGAGAGGCTCCCCAGGGTCCGTCGATGCCCCCTCTTGAATCCCCTCATCAGCCGCGTTCTGCTCCATAGCTGACTCTTGAGTGCAGCCTCTGCAAACCCCCTCCGGGGACACGGATCCCCTTCTAGCCCAGCACAGCAAACAAAGCGGCCTAGAAGGCATTCTGCATGCCGGATCCCTTCAACACCTCACTTCAGGCTTTAAACCACTTCCAGAACCAAAGCTGAGGAAAACTCTTTCCCCTCCCCCCCCACTGTATTACCACAGAAAACACTCCCCCAGGCTAAAAGTGAAGAAAACTTCCGAAAATGAAGCTCTGCGGCCGAGAAATCGTAGTTTCAAAACACTTCAACAGCACCCCGCGATTCCCGTGCTAGTGCCACGCGGTCCGGCCTCACTGCCGCTAAGCGCTCTTCCGTGCGCTCTGAAACAGCTCTCCGCCCCTCTGAGGCCTCCTACCTTGTCGGGTGCCGGATCTGCATGAGCTGCTTGCTGTGCTGCGCTCTACCGTCTGCTGGGAGCCGCAGGCACAGACTGATCAGGGTCGGACCTCTGAGCTGAGCTGCCTGTAGGACCGTCGGCTGCAGACGCGTTTGCAGGCAAGACTTCTGCACGCGCTGAGCTCGCGGTCTGCCGGTTCCTCCCCCGACGATGGGATCTGGCACCGGAGGCTGCACTGACCATACCTTCCAAAATCCCCAACTCTACCTCCAGGAAGGCAAAGTAAGACGGGGGAGGGGGGGGGAACAGGTGGAGGGAAAGGCAGAAGACTTAAAATCACCGGAAAAGAAAGGGAACCTGAGCAGCAGAGTGGCCTAGCTCAAAACACCTCCCCCCTTATTATTAATATTATTTTTCAATAAATCTCAATAAAATGCCAAATCTATGCTAATCTATGCTAATCGCCTCTCTAGTGAGCCCAAAATCCCTGGGCTCACTCAACCTCCAGCTGCTTGGAGACTGAGATAACTGGTGAAGAGAGGCGGCTACCGGGCTTATATACCAGTGATGTCACAGGAATGACACTTCAGTCTCCAAGCTGCTGGAGGAGGATCACAACCCAGATTCCGGGACTAGACTGGAGGAACGATCAGGAACTATCAGATGTTCTTGTTTACCCATGCTTCCTAATGTGGTCCAGAGTTTCTATTTTGATAAGGTCCAGCAAAAGGTACAAATCTAGAAAGCAGTAGAAAAATATACAGTAATTAACTGTCTCCTTTTCTTTGGAGAAACATATTTGGGCTGATTTTCAAAAAGTTTAACTTTAAATTTGTTGGCTCCAAGTGAATAAATTTAAAAAACGTTAAAAGGGGTAGCAGAGTGACGTTAGATATTTAGTGCTTACTTCCAGTATTGAGTGCATAGCTTTGGAGCCTCAAGTTAGTTGTCCCAATACCTGGCATAAGCTTAGGTGCCTAAAGTTAAAAATTAGGCATGTATAGTCAGATAAATTATTTAGGAGCCTCTAATCTCTAAACATAGGCACCCAACTTTAGCACTTACAAAGAGACGTCGAGCTGCCACTGTATATCAGGCTTACTGTGTTAAATAAGTGTTATATACACACAAAAACTTTGCAATCTAGTCAGCTATTTGCTTAGCTGTGCAAAAATGTCTCTGTGAAATCAACAAATCAATCATCCAACGGGAAAATTACATTCAGCAAGAACTTACTACCATAATAGAAGAAAGTTCACAAAGAAATTTACAAACTAGCTATATGTTAATTAAACTGGCAAAACAGAAATCAATGCCATTGTAAAAACTGTTTTTAATGCTTCTGATGACACAGTATGGTCTGTAAGTGCTATCACACAGATTAGAACCAGGTCATATCCTAATGCTGTTATTGCAGACAGACCTCTGCTGCTACCTCCCAATCTGGTCGCCCATCACTGTCTTTCAATTCCACATATGGTTTGTCATGAACTCTGTTCAGATCCTCATGCAGACCATCCAAGAGAAAAGCTAGAAGCTCCTGAGAATCTTGTTGCTGGAAGCCATTGAACCTTGGAGCATATTTTGCTATAGTCCACTGCAACATAATAAAACTTATGTTAAAGAAAGGTCACTATGCAAGGAATACATACAGCAATATACTAGGTGAAATTTTCCTTACCATTAATTTCCTTTCCTGGAATCCTGCTAGACCAGTCCAGAGAAACGGGTTGTGCTCCCCTTCCAGCAGATGTTGGAGACAGAGAAAGACTTCCAGAACTCTGATTGTTGAGGTCTGGCAGGTAGTGGCATACCCCTAGGGGTCCTCCTCAGTATAGACTGTATAGCTAAAGAATGTAACCTAAGGAAAACAAAAATCCACGGCCAACCAGGCCCCAAAAATTGCTGCAACTATATACACAAAGGAATTTGTTGAATTATACAACACTCGGACATCTCTGCATGACAATTTTTCTTTAGGACGTCCAGAGGATGGTATGCTTACGGACCTAGTAAACTGCAAATGACAGCCGGGCGGGAACTGGACTGGTCTAGCAGGATTCCAGGAAAGGAAATTAACGGTAAGGAAAATTTCACCTTCCATTTCATCCTGCTAGACCAATGCAGACAAACGGGAAGTACCCAAGCTAATGACCTCCTGGGTGGGAAGAGAGAGCTGCAGAAAGCACCCCAGCTCCAAACTGACTGTCTTCACGCGCCTGGACATCCAATCGGTAATGCCACGCAAAGGTGGACAACGACGCCCAGGTTGCGGCATGGCAGATATCAATAGGAGCGACCTGTGAGCATTCTGCCCATGAAGCTGCTTGTGCACGGAAGGAGTGCGCCCATATACCCTTAGGCACCGGTCTAGCCTGAACAATATAAGCCGACTCAATGGCCTGCCGGAGCCATCTGGCAATAGTAGGCTTCGAGGCCGCGAGACCCTTACGAGGCCCTGCAAAAAGCACAAAGAGATGATCCGATGCCCGAAAAGAATTGGTAACTTTCAGATACCGACAGAGAACTCTCTTGAGGTCTAATGCTCTGAGGTCCTTATTGCGTCCTGCGCACTGATCCTTTGAAAATACTGGCAGAAATAGTGGCTGATTGAGGTGAAAAGACGTAAGAACCTTCGGCAAGGAGGGGACTGCTCTGATCGAGACACCCTCTGGCAAAAAAGACAGATAAGGATCCCGACAGGACAGAGCTTGCAATTCAGAAATCCTACGAGCCGAAGTTATTGCCACCAAAAATACTGTCTTGAGCGTCAAGTCTCGAAGAGAAGCCTCCTTGAGAGGCTCAAACGGTCGAAGCACAAGGGCTTTTAAGACGAAGGACAGATCCCAAGGAGGGACTATGGCCCGTAAGGGCGGACGTAAGACCTTTACCCCCTTGAGAAAACGAGACACGTCAGCATGCGATGCTAACGAGCAACCACGCACTGGTCCCCGGAAGCAGGTTAAGGCGGATACCTGAACCCGCAGAGTCCCGAGGGCTTAACCCTTATCTAACCCTTCCTGCAGAAAGGCCAGGATATCCGGAACCGCCGTATGCCAGGGGGAAAGTTCATGATGCAAACACCAGGACTCGAAAACGCGCCACAAGCGAGTATATGCCAGGGACGTCGAGGACCTACGAGCCTGGAGGAGCGTAGACACCACCGCGCTAGAGTAGCCTTTGTGAACTAACTTTCGGCGTTCAAGAGCCAAGCTGTAAGCGAGTAGGAATCGGCGTCTTCCATGAACACTGAACCCTGATGGAGAAGGGCAGAGGACGCCGTCAACGGTAGAGGAACTTCGTGAGACAAACGTACCAGATCCGCATACCACGGTCTTCGGGCCCAGTATGGCGCTACCAGAACCACCGGACCCTTGTGACCTATGATGCGCTGGAGAACTTTGCCGATCATGGCCCACGGAGGGAAAACGTAAAGAAGGATGTGGTTCGGCCAAGGCTGTGCCAACGCATCTATCCCGTTGGACTTGTGTTCCCCTCCAGCGACTGAAAAAAACTGGCACCTTGGCATTTGCCGCTGAGGCCATGAGGTCCATTGCAGGCATCCCCCACCTGTGCACTATGGCTTGAAACGCCTCTGGAACAAGTTCCCATTCCCTGGGGTCGAGCGTGTGCCGACTGAGAAAGTCGGCTGTGACATTGCTGACTCCCGCGATATGCTGCGCTGAAATGGCCTGTAAGTGCTTTTCCGCCCACGGAAACAGAAGATTCATCTCTCTTGTCACTCCTGGACACTTTGTGCCTCCTTGGCGATTGAGATAGGACACTGTGGTTGCATTGTCGGAGAGGACACGAACAGCCTGACCCTTGAGGACGTGTAGAAAGCACCGTAAGGCAAGGCAAACAGCTCAAGCTTCTAGTTGATTGATCGACCACCTCGCCTTGTGAGGCACCCAAGTACCTTGCGCTGTGTGAGTCAGAAAGTGAGCCCCCCCAACCGGAAAGACTGGCATCTGTTGTCAGTAGAATCCAGCGCGGACTCTCTAGAGGGACCCCTTGCAGGAGATTGCTCACAGAGAGCCACCAACGCAGGTTGTTCCTGACTTCCAGCAGAAGCGGGAGATGGAGTTGATAATCCTCTGATACAGGCGACCACCTCGAGAGAAGCGCCTTCTGAAGACAACGCATATGTGCCCTTGCCCAGGGAACCAGATCGATGGTGACCGCCATCGTTCCCAGAACCTGTAGATAATCCCAAGCCCGAGGAGAGGACTGAAGTAGGAACAGGCGGAGCTGAGCCGTCAACTTGAGAAAGCGTTCCCTTGTCAAAAACACACGACCCAGACCGGTGTCGAATTTCGCCCCGAGGAAGTTTATTTGTTGAGATGGCTGAAGAGAACTTTTGGCGCGATTGATGACCCAACCTAAACTCTCCAGAAAAGAAACTGAAAGTAGGCTAGTTTGTACAGGGCTGTGTATACGGCCAGGGTACTCAACAATATAGTACTAGCCCTAAGAAAGAGTTAATATCATTCAGAGCTTTTTACTCAGTAACATCCTTGAAAGACTCTGCTAGGATAATTAGGTGAAAGGTTCCTAGTAATATAAACACTAGTCTATGTTTATATAAGATAAGTAAAGGGCAAGTTGTCTCCCAGTCTCGGGTTAGAGATATCAAGCTGTCAGTATTAGAATTAATTAGAATTAATTCCTACATAGTTATGTCTGGGAATATGTGTGTGTCTTCTCAAGATGACCTATGCTAATGAGAACTGAACTATGATGGTATGGATACGTGATGTTAGACGCAGAACAATAAAGTGAGAATTATGCTGTATAATCAAATATTTACTTATAAAGTGGCCTAAAGCTATGATGGCAGAGTAAACAAAGGCAGTAGCCTAGTTTGCTCTCCCAAAGCTTTGGTTGTTTTTATATACAAGTGTGTTGTGTATTATTTACTGATTTTTTTCGATTCCCTTCTCATTGCTTTGTGTGTGGATTTCCGTTACTCCAAGAGCCCTGACATGTTGCCAGTGAGGCGAGGTGCAGAGTACACTTTCGGTTGTGCCGTGACTCGGATACGGATTTCTGCATTCAGGGCAAGGGCAGAAGGTGCCTGAAGATTTGTGAGTATTACCAGTGATGGGTAATCTGTTAAGTAGACAGGCTCCATCTCAGATGCGTGAATGGCATGACAGAGCTAGGGCTTTAGCGTTGAAGAAAGATAGCCCTTCTTATTGTATGCTTCTATTGTATGTATGAGAAGCATGGTGATGTAGCCATCGATTCCGTAGCACATAGGGATTCAGTGACTAGTGGTAATGAGGATTTGCAGTTTCCTTTGGAGGGAACTTTCTCTGTAGATAAGGTCCATTGCCTGAGATATGAGTTAGCGGTTAAAGGTAAACCGTGCAATTGTGCTTACATGGTGGGAACGGATGGTACATGATGAAAAACAGGAATGTTTATGTTTTGAAACAAAAGATGTTTGTGTTAGGAAATGTAACTAACGAGCAGCTGAGTGAGGGAGGATCACTCGAGTAGCAGAACTAAGAGAAAAAAGAAAATACTTAAAGAGCAACAGAAGTTAGGGGGAGTAGAATTGTGTATTTTGGATATTTGGAATGTCTCCCAGCTCAAAGAATTGAGAGCATGTTTGAACTAAGAAACGGAAAGTGTTGTAATAAGAATCTTAAAAGTAGCAATAGGTCATAGTGTTTCTGTTGCAAAAGAATTAAGTGTTTCTGATGAACTTATTGATAAAATTGAGAGGGTTTGGACAGACATTATGAAACCTACAAAGAGGAGCGTGATCAATTATGTTATGATCTAGAATCTATTCAGGAAGCTATACACCAGTAAAATAACTAATGTTCTGGCGCTGTTAAATCTGAAGCAGCTGTGGGAAATGATATTGTGACTACTTATCCTTTTCGTTTGTATCCAGCGGGCTCGTCAGGTTCTGTGACTGCCTGCAAATTGGAGTCCTAAAGAAGTGTTTGATTTGGCTAAAACATTTTCTAAATTACAGGGATAACCCTAGTAGATTTGTGTCTTTATGGTCTCAAATAATTAACAGTTATAATCCCACTTGGGCAGCTCTTGATAATTTGCTCAGTACTGTGTTTTTTTAATCCAGCTGATTTTCATAGGGTCACTCATCCAGTTCAAGATAACTGGCAATGGCCACTGACAGACCCTGTGGCAGATTGTCAAGAAAAGGCACAAAGAGATAATTTTGTTTTGTATAGAGAAAAATTGTTAGAATCTCTTAAAGTAATATGCAAACCTGTAAAAGACTGGTCGAGATTAACATCTCTAAGGCAGGATAGGGGTGAAAAGGTTACAGATTTTCACACTAGGTGTATGCTAGCTTTTAAAGACTATTCTGGTGAGGCAGACGACACACCTTCAGGATTCACTAATATTTTTGTACATGGTTTAATCCCGAGAATAAAATAAATTTTAGAAACTTCAATAATAGAATGGTCAGCTAGAACAGCTGATGCAATTCTGGAAGGAGCTCGATATTGAAATTTATCAAGGAACAGCAAGTAGAGTGAACTAAAATAGATGGGGAAAAGACTGAAATTACTCAACTTGCAGATTGCTTCTATGCAACCACCCATGGGCAGGGGGAGAGGTAGAAACAGAGCCAGAGGAGGTTATGAGAATCCTCAGCGAGGGCGTGGACAGTCCAGAGGAATGCATACTTGTTATACTTGGACATTTGCAGTGAGACTGCCCCCGGAATCAGAATCTTGATGTCCAGAAAGCTGATTTCCCTCCAGTAACAGCTGAATTCACTTCTGTATATCAGTGCTTCTCTAACCCAGAAGATTGTGGAGATGATACATGGGATGCATGACTATTATTAAGTTTGAATGTAACTCCTCAGGGTGAGTTGGAAGCTAAGCTGGGAGGATCTACTTTGAAGTTTGTTATTGATACTGGAGCTACAACATCAGCACTGTTTACAGGATTTGCCTGCCATTTATCACACTCAACAAGCACAAGCTCCAATGGTACATTGTGAAGGCATTGAGGGTAAGAAAATTCCTCATCGTAAACTTGAATTTTTACCTTTGCAGATTTAAGAGACACTTGTAGGAGACACTTTACCAGTGAATCATTTAGGTCAGGATTTTTTTGGCTTCACACTGTGCTACTCTATCCTGGATGAGTGGAAAGTTGTTTTTCCAGCTGTATTCTCTCTCTGAAGTGCCATCGCCTGCAGATGCCAGTACCATTCATCCTGCTCTTGGAGAACTTCCTTCTACCCGTGGGCAGTGCTGGGATCTAATGTCTTTCTATCCCTCCTGTGAAAATCACCGTGAAACCTGGAGTTCAGCTTCCTAGACTCAAGCAGTATCCACTGCCAGCAGCTGCCATTGAAGGAATTCGTCCTGTGATTGAAGATCTTCAGAAACAAGGTGTCATTTATTCTACAACTTCATCATGTAAGACTCCAATTCTTCCTGTACTAAAGGCTGACGGTAAGACTTATAGATTTGTGCAAGACCTGCGAGCAGAAGATAATGTGATTTTGCCTTCAGGGACTACCTGGTTTTCTGTTGTAGATTTGAGTTCTGCTTATTTTTCAGTAAGAATTAGCAAAGAAAACCAATTTTTATTTGCTTTCCATTTTGACAATAAGCAATATACTTGGACCACTTTGTGTCAAGGGTACACTGATAGTCCTGCATATTTTTCACAGACCCTAAGAACTGCATTCTTTGATGTAAGACTCGACCATTCCTCTTTAGTTCAGTGTGTGGATGATTTGCTTTTATGTTCACCAAGTTATGAGATTTGTTTGTCAGATTCCTTGTCTCACTTTAGCTCATATTGCTGATTTAGGATTCTTTCATTGCTTTTACCAGCAACACCAGTGTTACTGCATAGATTCCTGTTAATCTTTTGATAAACAATGGCTAGCAAATTTCTCAGATCTTACTGCTTCGCTTTATGCTCTCATTGGGAAAGAAGGACCTGAAGGTCTCATTGTACCCACATTCTCACAGTGGGAAGTTTTTTTAAATATAAAGACTGCACTGGGAAATGCGCTATGTTTATCTTTGCCATTCAAACTGTATGTGGCTATTTCTGATTCCTCTTCTACCTGTGTGCTTTTATGAGCTTTCCCAACTGGTCGCAAGCCAGTAGGCTATTTCTCCGATTTGATGCAGTGACTTTGGGACTCCCACCATGTCTACGTAGTTTGGTAGCAGTGGCTTTTGTAATTGAAACTTACTGATTTTCTGGTTTTACTCGTTTATTGACTTTGGAATTAATAATTTACAGTATATACTACATCAATATACAACTCTTCAACACTTCTAGCTCCCTTGGCAGATCTTGTGGAGGAGGATGGGTCTCATGATTATTTCCAAACTATTTTGACATTTTCTCGAGCTCGACCTGAACTTTCCTCTATACCTTTACCAGCCCCGGATATAACTTTGTTTGTGGATGGTTCTGCTTTCAGAGATGAGATGGGCTATGCAGTCACAACAGTTAATGATGTAGTGGAATCAGCTTCTTTGCCATTGACCAGTGTACAGCTAGCAGAAGTGTTTGCAAAGGGCAACCATTTTGCAGACCAAGAAGCACAGCAAGCTGCTCTTCGAGCATCGGTGTCACCAACATTGCTGTAATTAACACCATCTAATATGACTTTGTTTCCCTTTCATCTCTCGATTACACACTCTGACACAGGATTGGGCTACAGATTGGATGGAAGTCCTTCCTTTTGCCCTTATGGCAGTGTGTAATTCCCCCAGCCTGACACCATACGAAATAGTTACTGGATGTCCAGCTGTTTCGCCACATGAATTGGCAGTTATCCCGGATCCTCAATTGTTGCGCAGCGATATTTTGACTTATTGCTCACGGTTGCACTCAGTCCTGTCTGTTTCCCTTTTATTGCAGGTGAATCCTCAACGAGATGCTCCGTCAGAATCATCACATCCATAAGTGAAGCCAGGGGATTGGGTCCTGATTAAGGATTTGCATCCAAAGACACTTTTGGCTCCCAAGTTCCTAGATCCATTCTGTGTGCTGCTGGTGGGATACTCAGCTTGCAAAATGGAAGGACATTCTCGTTGGATACATCTTACACAGTGTAAAAAGGCTCCTTCACAGGATTCAGAAGGTGGTTCCCTGCATCAGTGAATCAAGAGATTGCAACGCAGAGACTCATTGGACAACAGTGATATTACAGAAAAAGACTATCGTGATTAAGTGCTTTTTGAATGGACTAATTATGCAAAACACCTTCTTCCAGCATCTATACTGCTGCTTAGGTGGATAAAGTTAGTTTGAATTAGTGTTTTACTGATATATAAGCAATGACCTTTTGGTACTTAACCTCTACTTCATGAAGAGATTGAGAGTTAGAGGGTAGTTATAGCTATAATATATATCTACATCATATTAAGAAGAGTAGGTGTATTTTCATTTTGTCTTAGAACATTATTTTATTTTTTATTTATTTATTATTTTATTTATTTATTATAGTTTTATTTATTTATTTATTATTTTATAGTTTTATTTATTTATTATAGTTTCAGATATTTAGAGGTTTGCTAAGAATGTTTCCTTATCTGGTCTTAGTTGTGCTGTGGCATATTATTGTTAATGAAGCAGAACTGCATTCAGAATCTTGGAAATGTTATGGAGAATACCCAAATATTTTTGAGTCACATCTACACAGTTACAAAACATTTTAATCTGTCAAACTGTGCTGTTTGCCTTCCAACTGTGACAGCCACTCAGCATGGGTTTCTACCACGAGCTAGGCCTAAAGCCTTTAAAGAGTTTCGTGACATAGCTTTTAAATCTAACTACTGTACAATGGTCTCATACAAACACAGAACCTAGAGTAGTTAGCTCTATGCCTCTAAAGTCCCCTCCAATATGTTTTATGGCTCAAGGTACAGGGAAAAAGGTAGGGGACACTCCGTGGAACATCTGTAGAATAGTAATGCTACATAATTCTTCTATTTGGTATAAGAAATCCCAAGTAAGAAAATCCTATATTTCAGTAGTACAATTAATGCAAGGTCAAGGGAACCAAGTGCATGATTATGACTTGTTACACTATAATAGTTCTGGCTACCCTTTGAATGACTCTAGTCCAGACCTAAACATACCTAACTGGAGTTTCCCTTTGTTACGGTATTACCATCCCTGGGAACGTAATTTATCTGCTGTAATTAAAAAAATGAACATTACTCAGTGGGCTTTGAATAATTGTACACAGAATATATTTTGTCCCCACAACTTGACAATTTGGGAAAATGGATTAGTGGCTTTAGAAGGGGATTATTTTGTGTGTGGTAATCTTGCGTATACAGAACTTCCCAGAGGTTGGTCAGGTACTTGCTATGTTGCCCAGTTAGACACCCTGAGGCGTTTTTTTTACCTTACCAAAATATTACTTTATTATCAACCCTGAATACTTCTATAAGAAGAAAAAGGGATGTTTCCCTTCAGGATAAAGCCATAGCAGCAGCACAACAGTTGGTAGACTCTACAAGTCCTTTAACTAAATCTCAGATAGATGTATTTACAGGTACTGTTTGGCTCACAACCTTTGGAGCCATAGCATCCACCAGAGAATATGGTACCCAGATTATGCGATTACAGACAGTTGTTGAACTTACAGCCCTGGATCTCACAGAGGCTATTAGTGTGTTACAAGGTGCAGTGGACAAGGTGTCTGCTTATGCAGCCCAGAATCGTATGACTTTAGACTAACTCCTAGCGAAGGAAAATGGCGTGTGTGGCCTAATTTTTGATCATTGTTGCAGTATGCTTGATGATGAAGGAAAAATAGTGAAAGGCCTACTAGATAAAGTTAGAAATCGTACTTTTGTATCAAGTAGTAGTTATGTAAGTTCTTTTTCTGATTTTTGATTCTGTTTCTTCTTTTTGGAGTTCATTATCTAGGCCATTGCAAGGCATGTTAGCATCACTATTTGGCTTTTTAGGGATTATCATTTTAGGAGATTAATTCTCTGTGTAATATCTGCTTGCTGGAGGCACTGACCCCTAAAATGATGTTACAGATAGGCCCAGAATCTAGTCACAATCCTTCTTTAGTATCAATGTCCGAGTCTCATTACCTTTGAAATGATTCTTTACAGAATCAGAGGAGGGACTGAAAGTAGGCTAGTTTGTACAGGGCTGTGTATATGGCCAGGGTACTCAACAATATAGTACTAGCCCTAAGAAAGAGTTAATATCATTCAGAGCTTTTTACTCAGTAACATCCTTGAAAGACTCTGCTAGGATAATTAGGTGAAAGGTTCCTAGTAATATAAACACTAGTCTATGTTTATATAAGATAAGTAAAGGGCAAGTTGTCTCCCAGTCTCGGGTTAGAGATATCAAGCTGTCAGTATTAGAATTAATTAGAATTAATTCCTACATAGTTATGTCTGGGAATATGTGTATGTCTTCTCAAGATGACCTATGCTAATGAGAACTGAACTATGATGGTATGGATACGTGATGTTAGACGCAGAACAATAAAGTGAGAATTATGCTGTATAATCAAATATTTACTTATAAAGTGGCCTAAAGCTATGATGGCAGAGTAAACAAAGGCAATAGCCTAGTTTGCTCTCCCAAAGCTTTGGTTGTTTTTATATACAAGTGTGTTGTGTATTATTTACTTATTTTTTTTGATTCCCTTCTCATTGCTTTGTGTGTGGATTTCCGTTACTCCAAGAGCCCTGGTATGTTGCCGGTGAGGGGAGGTGCAGAGTACACTTTCAGAAACCACCTGCACTACCATGCTGTAGGCCTCCGGAAGGGAATCCGCCCGAATAAGCCAATCGTCTAGGTAGGGATGCACTTGAATGCCCCGTTTGCGGAGAGCTGCGGCCACAACCACCATTACTTTTGAAAAGATCCGTGGAGCGGATGCTAGGCCGAAGGGCATTGCTTGAAACTAAAAATGCTGCCCGAGAACCGCGAAGCGCAGGAAGCGTTGATGCTCTGATCGAACGGGAATGTGAAAATATGCTTCTGCAAGATCTAGCGACGTGAGGAATTCTCCCTTGCGAACCGCCTGAATGATCGACCGGAGCATTTCCATTCTGAAGTGAGGCACCTGAAGACTCCGATTGACACCCTTGAGATCCAGAATTGGGCGAAAGGAAACATCTTTCTTGGGCACCACGAAATAGATGGAATAACGGCCTAGCCCCCTTTCTGGAGCTGGAACGGGACGAATGCCATTGAGCAGGAGGAGCCATTGTAAGGTCGCCTGAATGGCAAGCCTTTTCCCGGGCACTCCTGCTGGGGAGAGAAGGAAGGTATCGGGACTAGGACGACAGTAGTCGAGGGACAGACCACGGGACACAATATTGAGAACCCACTGATCGTAGGTTATAGCTGCCCACTGACGAGAAAAGAAGGCCAGACGACCTCCCACTGGGGGAAGAATCTCGAGCGGGCTGCTCGTCCCGTCAGCGGGAAGAATGCGCGATCGCAGAAAACATCCCTGTCCCTGAATAGGGTTCCCCGCCCTTCCGAGCTCCTCGAAAGGACTGCCCCCTTTGTCCAGCTCGGCTCGAGGGAAGCAAAGAGGAAGCAGGCTTGTAAGATCGGAATCTCCAGGAGTCGCGAGGTCTTGAAAAACGCCGAGAGCTCTGAGAATAGGACCGAAAGGCACGCCGTGCAGCAGACTTCGGGCGAATCTCTGGCAGCCGTTGCGGCTTAACCTCTCCAAGATCCTTTACCAACTTGTCGAGATCCTCCCCAAACAAGAACCTTCCTTTAAAAGGGAGTTTTGAGAGTCGGGTTTTGGAAACGACATCCGCAGCCCACTGATGCAGCCATAACCATCTTCATGCCACTGTTATCGATGCTATGGACCGAGCTGAGAGACGTAACAAATCATAAAATGAATCTGCTAAAAAGGTTGTGGCGGATTCCAGACGCCCCATGGCCAGATCATCTGGCAGATGTTGAATACAGCGCAATAACGCTCAGGCTACTAAACCGCCACAAACAGTTGCCTGTAACGTCATAGTGGAGGAAGAAAAGGCTGTCTTTAATAGATTTTCCACCTTGCGGTCCTGCTGATCTTTGAGTGCTGCACCCCCTTCCACAGGGATGGTGGTATGCTTAGTCACGCCCGACACTAAGGCATCCACCTTCGGATAGGACAGCCAGCGGTCAATATCCGACGGAGGCCAGAGATATAGCTGACCGAGACGACGTACCACCCGGAGAGGAGAATCCGGCGCGTCCCACTCCTGAGAAACCATTTGTTGCAATTCCGCAGGAAAGGGAAAAGCCTTAGATGGTTTGCGTATGCCCAGCAGGATTGGATCCGCTTGAGATAGCGGGAGAGCAGCATCGGAAGCAGGTGGATCAGATAGCCGGAGAGCCTCAACAACCTGCTCTATCAAGGGCGCCAATTCCTCTTTTCTGAAAAGAAGGATATCCTGCGAATCATCTGTTGTAGTGATAGAAGAATCAGAAGTAGAATATTCACCATCTTCATGGTCTGAATCAGTCAAGCTGTCTTCCGCAGAAGATCCAGCAACCCAGGGACCCCAGAGCAGTCAGATAACCTACTGGGAGCCTTCTTGGAAGGGCGCCCTGCCTTGCGGTCCGAGCCCTTGTGGGTCCGCTTACGCTGAGAAATTGCATCTGACTCCTTTTCTGAGGCTAGCAATCCCTTTGGACCCCCATCCGAGGAGTCCGCCTGCCATAAAGTCCAGGCTTGGCGAAATAGCGCCAAAAACTGAGCCTCTGAGGGAAGTGACTGAGACTCCTGTCGCAAGGTCGTGGACTGAGGAGTTAACAGGGGAGCAGCTTGAGAAGGCAAAACCTGGAGGACATCAATGACTGAAACCGGGAGACTTGGAGAAATATCCAGGGAAGTGCCTGTCAATGAAGGGCCACGAGACGATTCCCCGGGATGAGAGACAAGCAGCACACATTTTGTCTGCTAAGTCTTTCTGCTTTTTGTTGCAGCCCAGGCAGCATTGTCCCGAGGAAGGCATGACCGCACCGTTTTTTTTTTTTTTTAAAGTTTGCAGAACCCGATAAAAATGAGTCATAGAGTACCTTCAGAGCCCACAAGCTTCAGGATGAAGACCGGGGAGGCAAGACAGAAGACAAGACAGAAGGCAAGACAGAATGCTGCTCTATGGCAAATGGCCGTCGGGAACGCGATCGCACGTTCACAAAAATGGCCGCCGGCTCAAAAGCGTGCGAAAATGAAGTACGAGTGAAAATTTCAAAAAGTAAGGAAAATAAAAAATATACTACTTCCGATAAGCTGCACAAGCCGGAAGAGCTCAGATGTGTAAAACAATCTGTTAGCTCCTGTTCTGCTAGAAACCCCTGCACTGCTGAACTCCTTATGCGGTGCTTAGAAGATAAGAAAGCTGTCACTTACAGTTTCAAAGAAGCTGCGCCAGCCCATCCTCATAAATCGTACAGAAAGGCAGAGATATTCCAGACAGCCTGCTAACCCTCTTGGTTAGGGCTGATATCCTGTGGGAGACGGAGCTGCACTGATCTCAAATCAGGAGTTCACTGCAGAATAGCGCGATCTGGCGCTGACTCTTCCTGGGAAAACCCAGAGCAACACCTCATGTGAAGCCTGGGTACTTCCAGGGGTAATGAATCTAAAAACAAAATTACGGGAATATGCCCAATAGAATAAAAAAATAAAAGTGAGGAGAGAGAGAGAGAGAGAGAGACCACAACAAACACTCCATCTGCTGGAGACAGAGAAATACTGAGGAGGACCCCCTAAGGGTATGCCACTACCTGCCAGACCTCAACCAATCAGAGTTCTGGAAGTCTTTCTCTGTCTCCAACATCTGCTGGAAGGGGAGCACATTTGTCTGGACTGGTCTAGCAGGATGAAATGGAAATAATGCATCATTCTCATAAATCACATGGAGATTTTCAAGACAAGTGTAATTATACACATATAACTATTGCTCTATACAGCATCCGTTTTTTTGACTCTGCAGTTTCCTTCTGCTCCTTCAGCTCAATTAGAACTGGCCTTTATCAGGCTATAGTATTATAGACCTTCATTATAGGTCCTCCCTCCTGACTCTAAAACCCTCCACCTAGCCCAGCCACTGAAGCAATAACCTTGGCCAAGGGCTGCAGACAGCTCCTTCCCCAAAAATTCTCTAACTTTGCACTCTCATATCAGTCAGTAGGTATCACTGCTGTGCAATAACTAAGACTCTACTCATAAGGGCTGTAAACATATAGCAGCTACCCCAGCCAGCATAGGGAACGACGATCCAACTCTAAACAGCCAATAATTCCAAGAAGATAGAGGTAACCTGCACAGAGCAGCGATTATAACCCAAACATGCAAGAGTGCATCAGACTTCCAAGAAGGCACTGGATCAACTAGGATGGAGTGATAGTGACAGCCTTAGCAGCAGTAGTATGGCTGTACTGGGATTCTAAGGCGGCAATGGGATAACCTGCAGGAGGTGACCATGGTTAAAACTCAAACTTCAATATATATTAAGCAGCTTGATTCTTGTAACTATAGTTCTGGCAGCTGGGCAAATTATTAATAAGTACTGGTAATAAGACATTGAAGGGACCTAGATGTTGCATTTAATGTTGGTCTTACTAAGAATCATAGAGGAAGATCATAAGGCCTGAAAAGGCCTACCAGTGGATATAGTAGAGGCCAGTACTTTAACATATTCTGGGTGTGCTTGAAGTTATTATGGTGTTCAGAAGTAGTAAAATAATTGAAAAGTCAAGAAAAAAAAAACTTGGGGTGTGGAACTGGTGTTCTGTTGAATATGGGAATTTATATGCTCATATACCCAAAATGAAAGAATTGTAACTGCACTTGATGGATCAAGTTTATATTTTGTGCCATTGTTTACTAAGCTATTATGACCTAGGAACTGAGCCCAGAATCCCTGCATGTCATTCTGCAGCAGCACCACCACTGAGCTGGCTGCAGACACCACTCTCATAGACTCACACAATCCACTTACTTCCTCATTTTGGTAGTTGCTAATTTCCTTATTAATATACTACTAAAAGTGATGGCGGCAAATTCCAATGGTTCTGTATAATCTAGTGCTGTGTAAACTTTGAAATTCTCATATTAGAGTTTAGAACAAGCTGCTTCTGATAAAGCACATGACAGTTAATGAAACCCATTTGCATCACTATTTGACATATTTATCTTTGGAAAACTGACAAGTGATGCAAGTAATTAAGAACTCTCTAGACTCATGCTCACAAGCTTGGCAAATAGAAAAGGGAGCTACTGCTACTGCTGTGGCAGCCTAGGGAATTCCTTGCTGTCAGGCCATGTTGAACAACTTCTTCCCTTGAGGAAAGGAAAGAAGGGGACTAGAAAGAGGCTGGAGAGAGAAGTGGGGGTTGGGGAAGGAGAAATAAGATAAGTAGGAGGAAGGGAAGAGAAAGTGTCCAGGAAGGGAAACAGAAGAAGAAGAGGGGAAAAGCTGTAGGGAAGAAGAGAAAAGTGTAAAGGGAGCAAAACTTAAAAAAGCAAATGAAAAAATATGAGAAGGGTATAAATGCATATACGGGTAGTATTGTGAAAGGCAAGGGAGAAGGGTACATGTATAGCTGCACAGCAAGAGGTGGTGTCCACTGGGGGAAGGGGTGCTGTACACATGAACTGTACTGTAATTATTATAGCTTGAGCTGACTAACAAGATTTTGATAGAATTTTTGAGGATTGCTCTCCAACAATGTAATGTCATGTAATATATTTAAATATATCATTAACATTTTGTGTTTATATAGGACTTAGTAGACACATAAAACATGTTAGGAGACAGTGGAACACACTTAGTAATCTTTACTGTACTGAAGTCAAAATGTAGAAAAGTATCTGATGTGTTCTATTCAGGCTTAAAATAAACATAATGACTGTTGTCCAAAAGGCAATATTCCACAGCCACTCAAATACAAAAAACAAGCATTATAACCCTCTATTCCTTTGCCCTTTTGTATCCTCACCGCATGTTAAAGGTAAAAAGCAAACGTTATGTGTTACTTAGTTGCATTTGAGTTTGATGTAAAGCTATATTAAGCTTATTATTGCTTAATTTATAAATCGCTTTGACTTTCATATATGGCGGTTTATTAAAATAGTTAAATAAATAAGCATTTGATAAACATTTATAGTCTGCCAATCCATGTAAAATAAAGTAAAAAATCAACAAATTTATTTTCAAGAGGCAGGCATAATTTTGATCCAATTTAATTTCTCTTTGCTGATGAAGAAGTTTAAATAACCCTCTTACTCGCAGTTTTAAGGGAGCCACATTCTTCTGAGTTCCACTCCATAGCTCCTGAACCAAATCTCCATAGCATTTAGCCATATGCCCTTTCATTCCAATGGGATTTGTCCTAAAGTTTATAGAGGATACATGAATTAACACCTAGAAGTAACTTTAAAGGTTCACCTCAGCTTGTTCATTTTAACTTAAATATATCACAGATTATTCACAGTATAGTGTTCTGCTGTGCTTCGATGTCAATTCTAGCAACCTAGCAACAAAAGGCACAGTTTTATGCAAAATATATTGTCATGCATTGTTACCTAAAGTAGGGCAAAAGTCAATGACTAGGCATATACAGTAGTGGCCAAAAAATTAAGGCAGAGTCCAAAATATCAGAATTGTATTAGAAAAGTACGTGTTATTGTCACTTTCATGGTCAAAAGCTTTAAGAACCAAAGATATATATGTCATTTTCAAAGTTTTATTCAGGAAACAATATATGTGTCAATATTTGAGAGGGTGTCCATGATTTTTCAGCACAGCCTGGATTCTTGTAGGCATACTGTTAACTAGCGTTTTACAGTATGCCGGAGTGATTTCGTTGACCCATACATGCTTGAGTATGTCCTTTAAATCTGCTTCTGAAGTTGGACGGTGTGCTGCCACCTTTTTCTTCAGAAGATTCCAACAGTTTTCAATTACATTGAGATCTAGAGCGTTTGATGGCCAACTTGGTAGCAGTTCAATCTTGTTGTCCACGAACCATTTTTTTTTATTGTTTTTGCAGTGTGGCACGGTGCCGAGTCCTGCTGAAATATAGTTGTGCCAGAAACATTCATGGGTATTTTAACTTTACTATTAAGCATGGATATATATTTCACAGCATTTACTCTTTCACCTTTCTCAAAAATGTGCAGGCCACATTGTCCATTCGCCAAGATACCACCCCATACCATGACCGATGGTGGGCGTTTAACAGTCTTGATCGTGTACTTTGGATTTAGTCTCTCGCCTGCTGGTCGATGGATGTACTTGTTGAAATGTACTTTCATCTGTGAATATTACCCTTTCCCACCATTCAGCAGATTTGTCTTTCATCTTGCTACAAAACTGTATGCGGGAGCAATTTGTTTCCTGGTCATCATAGGCTTCTTGGCAGGTCTTCTGGCCACGAGTTTGAATTCATCCATAAGCCGTCGTTGGACAGATCTGGCACTTATCTTTATTCCTCGATCATTAGCTAACTGAGCCACACGTTGAGATGAAGTATGTGGACTAGATGTAATAATGCTTTTGAGGAATCGGTCATCTCATCCAGTAGTTATCCATCTGCGCCCACATTTCGAACGACATGTACGGCCACCTGATTTCAGAACATTCTGAACTGCACACCTTGATATAGGCAAATGTTTTCCAATAGCACATTGCGAATATCCTTCAGCATGGAGTGTGACAACTTGTCCCTTTACAAAGTCATTAATATTGCACTTTCTACCCATCTTGATTGTATATTTTACATGGAACTTTCACTCTTTTCCTAGTTGTAAAAATTCAAAACTTCATCCAAGAAACCTACTACAGAGTGTAAGTAAACTAAAATGGACGCCAGACGCATGGTGTGACTAATCGCCATGCTGATTAAATAAGTAAGCACGTGTGACACCTCCACAGTACATTATTTAACAATAAATTCTAGAAAAAGGTACCTGCCTTAATTTTTTGGCCACTACTTTTTAGCCAAGCCAAAATAGATAGCTCTCAGGACCAAGGAAAATACTTGACCCTGCATGTGTTTTGGGGTGCATCTGTGTTAATCGAAGTGCAAAGTGCACAGTATTTTGCATCTACAATGTGAGTTCTGGCCTAAATTTTTAAAGGGAATTCATAATTTCCCTTTGAAAATTAGTTGGCAGGCCTGCAGATCAACAATTTTCAATTAAAAAAGAAATGGCAGGGACTCACTGTGCACACATTTTAATACAGACCATATACTGTTTCAATTACTACACCCTTACGTAGGTACAAAGCACAATGAATTATAGGATCCTGCTTGTGGGATCACAATATACTATGTTGATTACCTGTTGAGTTCATAGAGATATCTTCCTGAGATGAAATAATCTGTTAGCGGTTGTGTATTACTGACACATTGGATGCTAGAGTTCATAAAACATGTATTCCCCAGGTTGCTTAATCCGGTGGCACCTTTTTCAGTAGGGACTGACAAACAATTCAGAGATTAATGTACTTACACTGGACTTTGTAGCATATTAGTAAATACAATGTTATACAGGCCAGTGAAATGAAGAAATATGTATGCATCTCAAGAAGCATTAAGGTACAATACATTAAATAGAGTACCTATTAATTTTGGGGAAAAAATTTCACTCGTTCGTTATATGGCTCTTTCTCCTATCTTGTGTCTATAAGAAGAATGTTTGATAGATCTGACCCTCCACTGACAAAAGGCAAAACTCTGGCAGTTTCTTTCAAGAGGTGACACTGGCATATTTCTTAAAGGAATGGCATTCAAATGAATCATACTGAATCACCCCTCCGGACGGCTGCCAGGAACCCACGAATTTCATTGCAGCAGTCACACAACCACCATCTGCTGGAGACAGAGAAAAAAACAGTAGGTGCCCCTAGCTGCACCAGTCTCAGTACCAGTGATGATGTCACTGAAGCTTCTAGTCTTTTCTCTGTCTCCATCATCTGCTGGCAGGGGGGCACAACCCACTTGTCTGGATTGGTATAGCAGGATGCTCTGGAACTGGACATTTTTAACAACTGAACTAAGAAATACCACTTGAAGTCATAATTTAGACTTTATTGATACCATGATGTCTATCACAGAGAAGATACATAGGAAAGTTCAAAAAATATCTTGTTTTTCTAAAGTGACATTAAATAGGGTGCCTTTAATAAACTGAAAGAAGGTAATTTTATAACAAGGTGCCTACATAGGTGCTATTTTATAAGGACAAGCAGGTGGCTGCTTGTCTTTACAAAATACTTACAAATGTGGTAGAGGATGCACTTGAATGCACTTACGCCTGCTCATGAGCAAGTGTAAATGATCACATATTCTTTCAGGATTAGACTGTGATCTTATCGTCAGCCCAACCTCTCCCATCAGTCTCTTTACTTCTAATGCACCACTGCTGCTCAGGCTCCAGCTACTACTGCTGCATGGCCCAGCCTCAGCTGATGTAGAATTCCAGTAGAGCACAGTTACTTACCTGTAACAGGTGATCTCTGGGAACAGCAGGAATAAGTCTTCACATATGGGTATCATCGGTACCGACGGAGCCTGCGCGGGAACGCTCCCCAGAGTCCAATTAGAACGCTTTTGGGAGCATCCCACAGCGCCTGCGTGCTGCCTTCCCGCCTTTCCCAACTGCCTCTCTCCAGTTGAGTTTTAGAGCTGAGACAAAGAGAGAGAGAGCGAGGGAAAGGAGAGGGAAAGGAAAGAGATAGAGAGATACAACTCCTAGGGGAGATGGGTGGGTTGTGAAGACTTATTCCTGCTGTTCCCAGAGATCACCTGTTACAGGTAAGCAACTGTGCTATCTCCAGGAACATGCAGGAATGAGTCTTCACATATGGGGACTCCCAAGCTAAGATGCCTGGAGGAGGCCCCAGCATGTTGCAATCTAAGATGGGCCATGCTTATCCCTCAAAACCTCAGGCATCCAAGGGATGGAGGGTAGGAGTTGAACTAGAAAAGAAAAAAAAGAGGTGCTGTGGAACAGCTTAACTAAACAAGGTATCCAGAGGGGAGTCCTTGTGTAAATTAAAAATATTAGAAAAATGTTGAGTCTGAATTTTCTAATGTGGATCTCACTCAAAAATATTGCAAAAATACTTGTTGAGGGTAATAAGGGTCTGTGGTTGAGAGCCAGATCATTATCCTCAAAGAAATTCCCCCAATGTGGAGTAGAGGGCAAAAAATAATTTTGCAATACAGGAAGAGTTGAGAAGTCCTCATGGCTAGAACTAACCCCAGAAGAAAGTACTGGAGGAGTTCAATGAGGTTGGACTTTTGAGAATAGCTAAAGCTTCCGTAAAGTCCAAAAAATTTAACCTCTTGTCCTTGGAGCAGAATAAGGTCCTAGGAAAGAGTGGAGATAATCTGACTGGTTTGGAAGAAAAGGCAGAAATACCCTTTGCAGAAAAAAGGGGATAGGTCTTTAAGACCCCCTTTATTCCAATGAAGGAGAAAGATATTTGTACTAGGCGTTGAGCCTCCAATTTCTTGAAAATCAGTAAAAATCTTTTGTAAGTGATGTCACTTATGAAGATGACCTTACATGTAGAGTTTCAGATGTGACGTAACCTAAAATGTAACGGTAAAAGAAGGTATTTCGTAAATTACCATAGAAATTGGTTGTCCATTGAGTTTTATGGTATGCTGGGGCAGCATTAATATGGACAGTAGACAAATCTTTCAAAGTCAGATGTTGTAAAGAGATTGAGGCAGCAAGAAGGATTAAGACCTACTTGAGAATATTGATGGGAATCTCTGTCTGGTTAAATATTGAAGAACTATAGAGAAAGTTTCATGGAAACTGGTAATATGTTCTTCACTTACAGGGATAAGATTAGACTTCTTGAAAAGATCTAGCCCCTGAATAACCAGGTCTCAAGACGTACGTGAATGAGTGCAGAGGAGATCCTTAGTCTTAAGACGGCAAGTCTGGATCCTTCTATAAACTCAAATAGTAGCTGGAGAAAAGACGCAATATAAGGGGATACCATGTTTGCCTCTTTAAGAGGGCAATATGAGTATCATGCGTTCTCCTGTGCAACATAAGCTACTATGAAGCATAGGAAATTAGAAGGAAAGTAGTGAATAAGGACCAACTACAGTGAAAAAAATGCATCCCTGTTGTGGAAGTTCCAGTGAGATGTAGAACAACCAGGGAATTGTGCAATTTTCTATGCTTTCACGTGGTCTAAACCCTGGTTACCTTTTCTTAAAAGGAAATTTTAAGGAAATATGGTAAGAGTAGGAAAAACCAGTCATGTAGGAACATGACTGGCAGAGTCTACCAGTTGAAGCCCTTCTTAATTATCTGGCAGCTACCTATTAGGAGTAGCTCTGAGGCTCTCTGGCAAAGGCCCACAGTTGCAGAGCTTTGTTGTAGAACTGCAGAGAGCATGTTGTAGGTTGTTTAGATCTGGAATTGCCAGTGTGCAACCTAATCTATTCTGTTGGAGCCAAAGAGAATTGAAGGTGGCTAAGAATAGTAGAGAGGCCTACTGCCTGCAACAATAAATAGTCCAAATGAGTTCTGGATCTCTTTTGGAATTATCTATTATTAAGGCAGCACAAAAGTTAGGTCCCATAGATTGGAGAGGACCGACAGGGATAATTTGGAGTAGTGATACCCAATTTCTGTCTGAAGAGCTGCCTTAAAAGATATGTGAGAAGGAGATGAACTGCAAAAGGGGAGAAAACTCTGTATGGAAACTACTTACTGGAGTAGGTAATTGAAGAAATCCTATGGCTTAGAGAATAAGCCCTCCAGTTGATTAGTAGTACTCTTAGAGACTGAATGTCTGGGCTAAGAGGGACAGAAATTAATACAGAGTTGAGAAGACTTACAATTTAGTAAGTCTTTGAAAAGATAGGGTCCCCTTGCAGTTAAAAGTATGAGATATCCTCGTGCAGGAAACTGACAAGGTGAAGGGTATAGTTCACCCTGTTAGTTGTTAGTTCTCCTTTTGTTTTAAAAGGAGAAACCTGCTACCTCTGGGGTACGATAGTCCTTAACAGCTCTTAGCTAGAAGGATAGATTTCTCTTGTAGCAAGAGATTCATGCCCAGAGTCGAGGATTGAGTCAATGTATGACTGATATCTCCGCATGGATGAGGTGAATTTTAGATGCTTCTGTTGAAAGAAGTAGGTTCAAGTTCTAAACCTCACACAGAAAAAGTGAATAAAATATCAGAAACCCTGCGATTGCTGGGTTTGCTGAGCCTGTTGAGGTTTTGATTTTCTTAGCCTGGTGTGGTGTTGCCCATCTTTGGAAACATCTGCAGAATGGGTAGAAGATGGATAAAACTTTTTTCCCTTGGGGGAATAAAGCTTTTTATGAGATTTTTTATTAGCTGGGATAGAGGAGTGTTTTGAGAATCCTCTGAAAGCAACAGCATCAGTGCTCACCTGATTAGCTTGAAATAAAGCCTCCTTGTTGAAGAGATTTTCCCCAGTACAAGGAGTATTTCCCAGCCTTTCCTGAACCCATCTGTCCAAGTCTGAAGCTTGGAGCCAGGCTATGCGTTGTGCTCCTATGGCTATAGCAGAGGTTCTGCTAATAGATTCAAAACAGTCTAGGGAAGCACGATTAAGGAACCTAGAGATATTTTGAGCATGATTGACTAATAAGGAATAGTCTGCTCTTTTATGCTCTGGAAGGAAAGGGTTCAAAAACTTTAAGTTGTTTGTGACCTCTTCAAGAGATAATCCCATATAGAAAATATATGAGATAATTCTTGCTGAAAGCATGGATGCCTGGAAGCATCGACGTCCAAAGGCATCTAAAGTCCTAGACTAACGACCTGGCGGATAAGAAGAGTGCTTCTTTGCACTCTTAATATGCCTCATTGCTGATTCTACAACAATAGAATGATGAGGAAGTTGAGTCTTTTGAAAACCTGGAGAAGGTGGCACCTTGTACATAGTGTCAAGTGTCTTAGAATGTGGGGATACCGTTAAAGGAGTTTCCCACATTCTTAACAGTAGATCTTGTAAGGTCTGATGCAAAGGAAGCATGAACACCTCCTTTGGAATCCAGGGGAATTGCAGTGTCTCTGAATTCCCCTGTAGGGATTCTTTACCAGGTATAGAAATGGCAAGTAACTTTGCCATATCAAGCAGAAAAGCTTGAAAAGAAATCTCCCCTGAGGAGGACTCTCTAAAATGAGGGGTAAAGGCTAGACTTGTAGAAAAATCACCTAAATGTAAGATACCCAAGCCCAGTGTATCAAGAGTCCAAACATCAAAAACTAGGCCCAAAAATACCGTAGAACAAAGCTAAACATTTTTTTTCGGAATTGCCAGCCCAGTAGAGAGGAAAAAGCCCTCACACCGCTGTGGCGTTTCCTTTTAATCATTCAATGAATTAAAATCAGTATTCACTTAACTGAAGGCTGTGGTAATTTCCATCAAATCAGCAATGCTAAAGATCACGACGTGGCACGTTTCGGGGTAATGACTGTAGTACCCCTGCATCAGGTCAAGAAACATTGCTCGGCAGCCCAAACGCTGTGGATTATCGCTTCAGAAAAATCAGCCTTGGTACCGATGGATTCATCCCAGTCATCGGGATCGGAAGACTGAAAAGGATGAAGCATCGGATTTTCTTTAAAGCGATGTCTTTGGTACCGCCCGAGGTCGGTACCGAGACGAGTCGGTATCGAATCCTCCATGCTAGAGATCGATTCCAGGCTCGACATCGAGGGAAGCGATTCTGTCGAAGCAAGCATGGACGGTACCGACACCGATGCCGATACCGGTACCGGAGGTGATACCGATACTCGAGGAACGGTCAGCAGCAACTCTAGCGGTACCGAAGTAGCCGAGAGTGCTAGACTATGTTCATTGGTGAGGAGTGTTTTGTCCATCACAATAGCCGATGCCGTGGTGTCGGTACCGCCTGAAGCGGCCACAACCACCGAACATGGCCCAGGTATGTTCATCGAGGTAAGAACCCCGGGAACAATCCGGAGCCCCGTTAATGCTTTGGAGCCCGAAGACTCCCGCCGGGGCTTTAATGCCAGAATGTCCTCGAGGACAAGGCCAAAGCCATCTCGATGCTGGGAAAGAGATCTACCACTTGAGGACTGGCTAGTCTTTACAGACTTTTGTTTGGTTACCTGATCCTGTGAAGAAGAAGATATGCTAGCTGGTAACATCGAAAGTGATGTGAACTGGGTATCGAGTTGTGCTCGATTTTGAAGACGTCTTCTGTTTGAGCTCCAGCAGGAGAGACACTCCAGAGGGCAATGGTCAGGACCTAAACATTTTAGACACCAAGTGTGAGTGTCTGAAAAAATATCTGTACCGCCACACTTTGAGCATTTCTTAAGGATAGTGGCTGGCTTTTCCATAATGGAAGGGTAGAGGCCTAATGGCCTAGAAACCGTCAGACACTAAACAGGAAATAAAATTTCTAAGAAAAGAAGAAATTCTTCAGGAAAAAGAAAGAAAAGCACCGGCGGTACCGGTAGCGTCGAGGGAAGGCAGACGCGACCACAAAAAACTAAAAATAAAAAGAAGAATTTTCTGCGGTGACAGGAATACATCCTGCCGGCTCCACGGAAAACTGGAGAGAGGCAGTTGGGAAAGGTGGGAAGGCAGCACGCAGGTGCTGTGGGATGCTCCCAAAAGCGTTCTAATTGGATGCTGGGGAGCGTTCCCACGCAGGCTCCGTCGGTACCGACAATACCCATATGTGAAGACTCATTCCTGTTTGTTCCTGGAAATTAGTCCTTCCCCTCTGAGTCTGCCCTCTTAAAGAAACAAGGGTTCATGAGAACATAAGATATGCCATACTGGGTCAGATCAAAGTCCATCAAGTCCAGTATCCTGCATCCAACAGTGCCCAATCCAGGTCACAAGTACATAGCAGGTTCCCAAAAAGACACAAAGATCCCGCAATGCTTGTCCCAGGGCAAACAGTGGATGTCCCGGGTCCTCTTTAATAATGGTTTATGGACCGTTCCTCCAGGAACTTGTCCAAACCTTTTTTAAACCCAGCTACACTAACAGCTTTTACTACATCCTCCAGTAACGAATTCCAGAGCTTGATTACGCACTGAGTGAAAAAATATTTTCTCTTATTAGTCTTAAATGGATTACATTGTAGCTTCATTGCATGTCCCCTAGTCTTTCTACTTTTTGATAGCACAAACAACTGATCTATGTTTACCCGGTCTCTTTTCGAAGTTGAAGAGCCCTAACCTTTTTGAGCCTTCCTCATAGCGGTATCCTTTCATCCCCTTTACCATTTTGGTGGTTCTTCCCTGTATCCCTTTTAATTCTACTATATCCTTTTTAAGATACATTGACCAGAACTGCAAACAATATTCAAGGTGTGGTCGCATCATGGAATGATACAGAGGCATTATAATATCCTTGGGTTTTAGTCACCATTCCCTTCCTTATGATTCATAGTATTCTATTTGCTTTCTTGGCTGCTGCTGCACACTGGGCGGAGGGTTTCGAAAAGTTATCAACAATGATGCCTAAATTTTTTTCCTGGGTGGTGGTTCCTAACGTGAAACCTCGCATCGTGTAACCACAGTTTGGGTTGTTCTTTCCTAGGTGCATAAATCTGCACTTGTCAACATTAAATTTCATCTGCCATTTGAACATCCAGGTTTCCAATATATTAAGGTCCTCTTGCAATTTTTCATAATCCTCTTGGGTTTTTAACAACTTTGAATAATTTTGTCTCATCTGCAAATTTGATCACCACACCTGTTATTCCCATTTCCAGGTCATTTACGATATGTTAAAAAGCAGCAGACCTAGCACAGATCCCTGGGGAACTCCACTATTTACCTTTCTGCATTAAGAAAATTGGCCATTTAGCCCTACTCTCTGCTTTCTATCTTCTAACCAGTTCCTGATCCACAATAGTACACTGCTTCCTATTCCATTACTTTTTAATTTCACCAAGAGTCTCTCATGAGCACCTACAGCACCTATGCCCTCTGCTGGACCCTCCTGACTTCCACACAATATTCCAAGCAATTGTCTTACCACATATAACTATTGTAACTCAGTTTCATAGACTGTCAAAATCCACTTTAGTCCCATAGCCCTACACACGGCTGCTCGAGTGGAGGAGTGGCCTAGTGGTTGGGGCAAGGTACTTCAGGCCGGAAGGTCGGGGGTTCAAATCCCACTAGAGGACAGCAACCTTGGGCCGGAAGGACTGGGGTTTCTAGTCCCACAGCAATGTTCCCTCTAATTTTCTGTAGGCTGTGTGCGCATAAAATATCAGCTGTGCAACTTTTGAAGGAAAGTTAAATTGTTGTGCGCCACATAACACTCTGAGTTATATACTTTAAAATTTGACTACACGTCAGAATACAGTATGTACACCACATTGATTGCACTAGAAAATATTGTAGAACTTATGAAAACCGTAAATACACAACAACCTTTAAATTTTAAGACGTCTGTGTTGTTTTCTATCAGAATCAGAACCATAATTTTTGTGCGCTCTGTTATAAAGTATGTGCGCTTGATCGGCGAGGTGTGTGCGCACGCACACGTGCACAGCTTAGAGGGAACAGTGTCCCACAGGTGCTCCTTGTGGTCTTGGGCAAGCCACTTAACCCTCCATAGCCCATGTTCCCTGTAAAATAGTTATCTCCAAGTTATAATGCCCTGTTCAATGTAATTTCAGTTTGTTCAATGTAAACCGCACTGATGCAGAATAGCGCGGTATATAAGAGAATGTAAATAAATAAATAAAATAAATATAGAGAGCCTCAAAATTCGAGCACATAACCCCTATCTTGAAACAACTCCACTGGCTCCCACTCCTGAGCTGCATTGAATAGAAGATACTCCCTTACTTACCTCCAAAACCATCCACGACCAAGCCTCCTCCTACCTACAAATACTGCTTGTCACAACAGAACCCACCAGGACAAGAAGATAAAGCACAAAAAATGTACAGACTATCCCACATGAGAAAACCTGAAGTGGCCAATAAGAATGCCCCAGAGCATTCAAACTCTATGCCTCCAGTCTCTGGAACTCTCTACCTGTCAAAATCAGGATTATTACTGAACTGCTCACATTCCAAAAGCACTCAAGACCCACCTATTCATGGAACATTTTGAGCAGACTACATAACCCTCCCAACCCCTCCACCCCGCACTACATCCACTCTGTACATACGTTCTCACACTGTTCTATAGTGATCTTAGCAAATATATAAGTTTCCATAATCGTAAATAAGCTAGCTTTCTATTTCAATTTAGCATATGCAACTCTTGTTCTATGACACGGTGAAAAGCGGTATTAAAAAAAAAAAGTTAAATAAATAAATAAGGGACCTTCTGAAAATCCAGATACACTATAATCAACCAGTTCACCTTTGTATACCAGTTTATTCACACTTTCAAAAAAAATAACAGATTAATAAGAAAAAATCTTCTTGGCTAAATCCATGTTGGCTTTCTCCCATTAAACCATGACTATCTACATGTTCAATAATTTTGTTCTTTATAATGGTTTCTATCATTTTGCCCGTTACTGACCTCAGGCTAACCGGTCTGCGGTTTCCCCGATCACCCCTTGAACCCTTTTTAAAAATTGGCGTTACATTGGCCGTTCACCAATCTTCATGTATGACAGATGATTTTAATGACAGTTCATAGATTACTAATAATAGGTCTGCAATTTCTTATTTCAGTTCTTTCAACACCCTTGGATGTATACCATCTGGTCCAGGTGATTTGCTATTCTTCAGTTTATCAAATAGTTGAATACATCTTCCTGGTTTATCAATATTTCTTTCAATTCTTCCAATGCATCACCTTTAAATACCACTTCAGGCATGGATAACTTCCCATCTTCCTCAGTAAAGAATTAATTCAGTCGCTCCACTATGACCTTTCCCCCTCTTAGTGCCCCTTTTAGTCCTCTTACATCCAATGGTCCAACTGACTCTCTCATGGTTTTTTAGCTACAAAGATTTTTAATGCTTTTTTGCTTCCACAGCACGCTTTTTTTCAAATTCTCTCTTTGCCTACCTTATCAATGCTTTGCATCTAACTTGCCAGTGCTTATATTGCTTCCAGTTTTCATCATTTGGCTCCTTTTTCCATTTCCTGAAAGATACTTTTTTGGCTACAACAGCCTCTCTGACCTCATCTTTAAATCATGCTGGCTGTTTTTTGGCCTTCCTTCTACTTTTCTTAAAGCATGGAATACATCTGGTCTGGTCTTCCAAGATAGTATTTTTTAAACAATGCCCATGCTTGATGTAAATCTTTAACCTTTGCAGCTGCTCCTTTTAGTTTTTTCTTAATTATTTTCCTCATTTTATCATAGTCTCCCTTTTGAAAGTTAAAAGGTAGTACTGTGGATTTCCTTGCTGTTGAACCTCTATTTATTAAATAAAATGTGATCATGCTATGATCACTATTTCCAAGTGGCCACAACACCCTTATCTCTTGTACCAGGATTCTGTGTTCCACTAAGGACTAGGTCCAAAATAACTTCCGCTCTTGTCAGTTCATGAATTAGCTGTTCCAAGAAGCAGTCATTTATTTCATCTAGAAACTTTATCTCCCTAGCATGTCCTGCTATGACACTGACCCAGTTGATACCAGGATAATTGAAATCACTCATTATTACTGTGTTGTAACTTTTGTTAATTTCCCTAATTTCTTTTAGCATTTCATCATTCATTTGTTCATTCTGGCCAGATGGTCAGAAGAACACCCCCACTGCCATCGCCTTTTGACATGGAATTTCTATCCATAGAGATTCTACAGTGTATTTTGTTTCCTGCAAAACTTTAATCCTATGTGACTCAATGCGCTCTCTAACAGAGCACAACCCCTACTCTAATTTGATCTACTCTATCATTGTGATATAGGTTGCACCCGGGTATTGCAGTGTCCCATTGGTTGTCCTCCTTCTATCAAGTCTCTGAGATACTAATCTTATATTCTAACTCTCCCATCTTAATTTTTAGACTTCTAGTATTTGCATACAGGCAGTTTAGAGGATGTATTTTATTCATACGTATTAATCTGGTATTAATCTGGTATTAATCTGGTTATCAGTAGACAGGGGTAATTTGGAATCTTCCAGCTCTTTCTGCTCTGTACTTAAGGGCATCTGGCTTACTTTTATCTTTATTGGAATCTCTCTGTCGATATGACCTAACTTCAGTCTTTTGCTAGTATCCATCATGGATATATCCTTCTGAACCATGCACTCTTGGGCGACTGTCAGCTTTCCCTTGTTATCTAGTTTTAAAAGCTGCTCTATATCCTTTTTAAAAGTTAATGCCAGCAGCCAGGTTCTATCCTGGTTAAGATGGAGCCCATTCCTTCAGAATAGCCCTTCCTTTCACCAGAATGTTGCTCAGTTCCTAATAAATCCAAAACCCTCTTCCTCGCACCATTGTCTCATCCACGCATTGAGACTCCGGTGCTCTGCCTGCCTTTTAGGTCCAGTGCGCAGAATGGGAAGCATTTCAGAGAATGCTATCCTGGACGTTCTGGATTTTAACTTCCTACTTAAAAGCCTAAATTTGGCATCTAGAACCTCCCCCTCCCACATTTTCCTAGTTAATCTTATACTGCTGGCCTGCAAACCCTATGTCTTTAACAGGACAGACAGAAAGTAATATTTGTTTACATCAGAGCCCATCAGGGATGTCTACCCCTACATATGTTATTAAATACCTTAATCTACACATGTATGTATATAATCTATGTGCATACATGAAAACTCTACCCATGCTCCACCCAGACTGCACCCCTGGCTACACCTTCATGCCAAAGTGTATACTTTTATGGTGATCACTATTTGACCAGAGGTTATTTATGTGTGTATATGGACAAATACACGAGGGAATAACTTAATAAAATTACCTCCACAATGTACTTTTTACTTCCCAAGACATTAGTTAAACCAAAGTACCCATATCCACATGGAAAAGACTAAGAATGTTTTAAAATAAATTACTTTCCTGTAATGTTCATTATCTGAAGACAGCAGTTCAACAGTCTCACAGATAGGTCACATGTTTTTAGTGTATTTGTTTAAAGAGTACTACATTTTCTCTTTTGTGACAGCCCTTTATTTAATGTTCTTAAGGACTGCTTATATGTTGTATGTGTTATATTAACATTTTGTTAATGGACTTACCCTTATGTCGGTCTATTTTTCCACTGTTGGCTATAAATGACATTTCTTCTGGCCAGCTCATGTCTTTATTTCGAACTGCAAAGAGATAAAGTGAATTTAGCAGCCTTATGGAGGAAGCATGTCCTAATGGGTGTCAAATTCATTTTAATGTGAAGCCACAATGACAAAACCAATTTGTAGCTGAAAGGAATTGGCAGTATATAAGTGCAGGGGGGAGGGAGGGGGAGGGTCTGCTGGGCTAATAGAGTTGAAAGGCAAAATAAAAATACTAGGGGCCCCCAATGCACCTTCCTTATGCATGAATCACAGGAGCTCAGTGGTGTCAACATAACCTGCACTTAAACACAGACACCCATCTACAAATGTGTAAACATCTTTCACTCCCTAAAAAACCCACACCTAGATACAGACTACCCATGTAGTCACACGCATCCATCCACCCAAATCCACCAATCACACAGACACATGACCTTGTACAAAGACCACACTCACTCAAACACAATAAAGTCACTCACTACCTATGCAATCTCTCACACACATACTCAAATCCACTCACTTATTCACACACCATCGCAATTAAGACTCAGCCGCGAATTACCGCGGCGGCGCACAGACGCGCACGAGCCAGCCGCGGGCTCGGCAGGGAGGGGGAGGGACGGGGGGACGGCGAAAAGGGGCGGGCAGAGGGCCGCGAATAAAGCAACGTGCTCGGGCCTGCCCGGCCTCTTTCGCCGTCCACCCCCCCCCGCTTCGCTACCTCAAGGAGCAGCGGACAGATGTGAGGCTCGGCCAGCGCGGCGAGAGAAGGCACATATAAGGCCTAAGAAATTAAAGGTTAATTACTGTACGGCCGAGAAAGCAGCGTGGGGGGAGATATTGGAGTTAAAGGCCAGCAATGGCGGACATAAGTGGGGTCAGCGGCCTTTGAGGCCATCAGCCATGCGGGGCAACGGCCTACAGGCCCGTGGAGGGGGGGGGGGGAGGTACCTTCGGGGGAAGATGGAGAGGACACAAACGCGAGTCAGCTCCAGAGGGTTGCTGGTGGAATTTCCTGCACCCGGAACGGTTCAGGGTAGGGAGAGCCGGGCGCATGCCGCATGGCAGTTCAGCACACCACTATAGAGTTAGAATGCACGGTGAGTCATACGGTAACATACCTTTGTGTGCGCGTGAGCTCATGTTGCAGAGTAAAGGCAGATCAGAAATAAAAGCATGTTTCTTGCTATTGTACAGAGCTGCTGGAGGCTAGGAGGAGCGTGGCTGCCATCTTATGGTCACAACGTGCATTTAAGATTGAAAAACGTATTATTTACATAGCAGCTAGTGGATAAGTGAAAATGTATGATTTGCAGATGTAATAAAAAAAAAAAAAAAAAAAGGAGGATGGAGAAATAGGCGGGACTACTGAGCAGTGGCTAGTAGACGCTAAGGACGATGAATATGTTATAAAAAAAAAAAAAAAAAAAAAAATGATGATGCAGGGAGGGGACACTATAGGCGAATTATAGTAAGGTGGGGGGCTGGGAGGATGACATATATACTGCATCTGAAAGGGATACAGGGGAGAGTATAATGGGAACAGTATGGATGTTACAACAAGGATACAGACAGTAACGTACATTCCCCATTACCCCCCCCCCCCCACCCCAAAATAGCAGATCTCACCCTAGGACAGAGATGCCAAGGAAGGAGACACAGAAAACCAACACGCAGAGAGCATCGCAAGCCGACGGCAGGGCAACCATTAGAGCGCGAGCAAGCAAGACTGGCGGCAAAAAAAAGGACTCAAGAGGAGACAATGGACAAAGCAAAGCAACCGAGGCGCAGCAACAGGAAGAAAGCGCCGCAACAGCAGCAAACCGCAGCGCAGGCGCAAGGACAGGAGCTTGACAACCTGCTCCAGATGATACGGGAGCAGGTTACCCAGCACGGCCTCTCCTCGGTCAAACGACGACTGGGGACCACAGGATTGATAAGTGAGACGCAGCCGTCGACAAGCACGGGCGTGTTAACGCAGGCCACAGAGGATGGTAAGTCCAAGGGGAACAGGGGGGCCTCAGAGCTAGTATCGTCATCATCCGACGGCTCTAGCTCAGACAGTGATAGTGACACAACACTAGCAGATGTGATCAAATATGCATTGAGGAAAGTTAAAAGAAAGAAGACCCCAAAACAGACGAATCCACTAAAGCAAGCATGGGCGGGGCAGACTCAAGAAGGAGAGCAGTTCGGGAGCACCCAATCAGGGAGGCTTCCGAGAACACTGCAAGATTGGCGCGACACCAGTCGCGATCCACGCTGCGGGGTGAGCTCCCTGGCCGTGGCAGTACCCAAAAAACTAAAGAAAAAAATCTGGAAGCGAGAATATATTGACATATTCTCCCTCCTGCTTAAGGACCAGGACGAGGACGCCAGTAATGCCAAAGACAAAGATAGAAGGAACGAGAGGGACAGGAAACCTAAAATCCCCAAATCCCTCAATAATTGGGTATCGGCGTTCCACATCTTTATGAGTGTGATCATGGAGAAGGAACCAGACTCAGGCCCATACCTGACCAGGTACCTTGATACGATCACTAGGGCATATAAACAATATGGTGGATGGGCTTGGCTGAACTACGATGTGAAGTTCAGAAGAAGCATGGCCGAAGATCCCACCCTAGCTTGGCATCACAGAAATCTGGACTTATGGTCAGAGGAAATGGCACACAATAGGCCATGGTGCCAGGACGGGATGATGCAACCCCTCCCAGGCACCCAATGGCACCAGCCTAACCAAAGCATACAAGGGAGGCCAGTTAATCAATGGACGGGGAGGCGGGCATGCCGGCAGTACAACGCGGGGAGCTGCACATGGCAGCCCTGCAAATTCAGACACATATGCTCAATATGTGGAAATGGGCACCCCGCCGTCTCCTGCAGAGCAGCAAGGGAGGCCAAGCCGTATAGAGCCTTGCAGCAGCGCTCGGCAGAGGGAGCTGGCACCCACGCCCATCAAGCTTGACAATATGCGCCCATGGCTCAGAGCCTACCCAAAGCGGGACATGGCGAACAGCTTAGAAGTGGGCTTCTCTCAAGGTTTCCGCATCCCTTCACTAATAAATAGAAAAGAAGCAATACCGCGGTTTATTAAGAACCCACCATCTGTACAAAAATACAACACCATAGCACGCAGTAAACTAAACAAAGAAATAAGTCTAGGGAGAGTGGCAGGTCCTTTCCAGGTACCACCATTCAAGGAACTCATAATCTCACCCCTAGGGGTCATCCCAAAAAAGGAACCGGGCCACTACCGTTAATTCATAACCTGTCATACCCAGAGGGGAGATCCGTTAATGACCATATTGACCCAGCATTATGCTCAGTCAAATATGCAACCATTGACCAGGCAATTAAGCTGATTCGCAATAAAGGACGACGCACGCAGTTGGCAAAAGCCGACATAGAGTCCGCCTTTCGGCTATTGCCGGTGCACCCAGAATCTTTTCCACTGCTGCGTTTCGGGTTCAATGGTGAATTTTACTACGATAAATGTTTACCCATGGGATGCGCGGTATCATGTGCATATTTCGAGCAATTCAGTTCTTTCCTGCACTGGGTAGTGGAGGATATTGCAGGACCTGACACAGTGGTCCACTATCTAGATGATTTCCTATTCATTGGAAAGGACCATGACGATTGCCAAAGGATCTTAAGCATCTTTGAGCAAACGGCCAAGCTGTTCGGGATCCCATTAGCAAGAGAAAAGACCGATGGCCCGACTGGAATCATTACTTTCCTAGGCTTACAGCTGGATGTGATAGCGCAGAGGTCTCGCCTTCCCGCAGAGAAGGTGACAAAGTTGGGGAAAGAGCTGCAGTTACTTCACACTCAGCGCAAGGCGACCCTGCAACAATTTCAATCACTCCTGGGCCTGCTATGCTTTGCATGCAGGATAATGCCAATGGGGAGAGTTTTCTGCCGCCGCATGGCGTGGGCAACGAGGGGGATCAAGAAACGGCATCACCGGATCAGAATCACCAAAGAAATACGGGAAGACCTGCGGGTCTGGACGCAATTCCTCCACACCTTCAATGGCCTTGCCTTCTGGCAAGCATCCCCGGTGTCAAATGCGGAACTAGAATTTTTCACAGACGCGTCGGGGGGGAACGGTTTCGGCATCTACTATAAAGGGGCATGGTATGCGGAAGCATGGCCCCCTGCATGGCATGCCGAAGGGACCACCAAGGACATCACGTTCTTGGAGCTTTTCCCGATTATGGTGGCCTTAACTATCTGGGCCTCAGACCTAGCCAATAGAGCTATCACCTTCCATATCGATAATCTAGCAGTGGTATGGGCGGTGAATGGGATGAGAGCTAGGACACCACGAGTGGTAACATTACTAAGAAAAATCGTTTCGCTATGCCTAGGGCACAACATAAGCATTAGAGCGGAACATATCGCTGGCAAAAGCAATAACATTGCCGACGCTCTTTCTCGTTCTAAGATCAAGCTTTTCCAACAACTGGCGCCCGACTCGGACGCGGTCAAGACACCAGTCCCCGAGCACATCTGGGAGTATGGCCCACCGAGGTATGGGAGCTCATGCTGTGCTCTCTAGCAGAAAAAACCCGCAAAAAATACGTAGCAGCATGGGAAACGTACCAATCCTTTTGCAGCGAGGCTGGAATACATCATGAAGACAGATTTGAAGTGTCATCGCTTCTGAGATGGATTTTGCAATGCAAAGGCAGAGGGTATACAAAAGGGGCGGTGCAAGCACGCCTAGCCGCTTTATCATTTTTTGCAAAAGCCATGGGTGAGAAGAGTCCGAATGCGGAGTTCGTCATTAGGAAAGTGATGAGAGGCTGGTCCTTAGGGCAGCCCGGAAGGGTTGACCAACGCCGCCCGATCACACACCAAATGCTACAGCAACTGATGGGGATCACTAGCCAGGTGTGCTATGACAACTACGAGGCCAAGCTATTCAGGTGTGCCTTTTCATGGGCCTTTTACGGAGCATTCCGAGTGGGCGAGATAGTTGCCCCCTCATCGGCAAAGAACGGGAGGACATATGGCGGTCTGGAAGAACGAGACGTCACTATTAGTAAAGATGCAATAGTGTTGAACTTGCGCAGATCCAAAACGGATACCGAAGGCAAAGGGACGCAAATAGTCCTGTCGGCACTGCGTAAGGACCCTTCATGCCCGCTGAGGAATGCTCTGGCCTATCAACAACTACGGGCACACACAAACCAGCAATGGTTCGTCCATGCAAACGGCGACCCACTGTCACGTTTTCAATTCATCAGAGTACTCAAACAGGCGATAGAAAGAACAGGACGAGATGCAAGCTTTTACGGCTCGCACTCATTTCGAATTGGAGCTGCTTCAACGGCAGCCAGCATAGGGATGTCAAGAGCCCAAATTATGAGTATCGGACGATGGCGTTCGGACCGATACAAAACCTACATACGGCCAACAGAATAAAAAAAAAAAAAAAAAAAAAAACCCAAACCTAATTACGGTAAAGAGAAGATAACTTGTATATCTCGATCTAGGATAACTTCTATATGCCAATGTAATGTTTACAATTTTGAATTCAGTGTTATGTTACTGTAGGGATATTGTTTACAATTTTGAATTCAGGGTTATGATACTGTAGTGATGCCGGAAGTGTGGATGTAACCATATTTGTGATCCAATTTAGGAACAAGTCCTTGCCTATGGCCCCGTGAAGCATGGATATGCGGCCATTCATTTGTTCACTGGGCACAAAAGCGAGCAAAAGGCCGGCCTCCGGGTTTAAATCTGGGACTCCCGGGCGCAGAAGTCTCAGTGGTATGGCTCGGACGACGCGGTATGTTATGGGATCAGTTAGTACCATTCCTGCTACAAAGGAAGGGGCTGACCCGGGGCCCAGCCATGCTTGTGGTACATCTAGGGGGCAACGACCTCGCGGCTATGCGCAGTGTCGAGCTCACCAAGAAGATGCAGAGCGACATGCTGATGCTGGCTAACGCATTTCCCGAGACGCAACTGGCATGGTCACATATCATACCGAGGCGGGTATGGAGGGGCGAGATATCGCACAAGGCGGTCGAAAGGACTAGACAAAAAGTGAACAAGTGGATGGCCCGCTTCATGGGGATGATGGGAGGAGACAGCATCTGGCACGAACTCATAGAAGAAAGATGCCTGGGACTCTATCGGCCGGATGGTGTACACTTGTCAGACATAGGGATGGACATTTTTCTATGCGCAATACAGGATGCGGTTGAGAGACTTTGGAAAAAGAAGCTGTTGGCCACAGCAGCGTCTTGAAGTGTGGGGGCCCCATCAACAAGCGAGGATTCGCAGTTGACGGGGTTGGCAGGAGAAACGCACCCGGTGAGAGAGAACACAGCCTAGGCTTTAAGTAAAGGGGGAGAGTTGCAGGAGAGAAACCTGGACCTGCCCCGGAGAGATAGATCAGGTCACCAGAACACGGCGCAGAGGGCCCACAGGCCTCGCTTTGACGGCGGGCAAATGGGGTGAACCAAGAAAGTTAAACCTGCTTGAACGGCAGGCGTAACACCGTTGAGACTAAAAGAGATGGAGAAGAATAAAGATGGGGAAAGCTTGAACGGCTACCTCATAAGGACAGTAAAAAAGGACTGCGGGATAGTGGCTGTGTCTTCTCGAGGGGCGGAAAGAAAACAAATGTTACAGTGTTTTGTTGAATGTATTGGGCATGCTGTGGCCAACAGTGTTGAGGCTGTTAATACCATTGTAAAAGAAGCAATAAATGTATGGAGTTTTGTTGAAAGAAAACCGGCAAAGCGTGTGGACTTATTGGGGGGAGAGAGGGAGGGGGAGGGGACAAAAGGGGAAAGGGGGGGGGGGCAAAGCACGAGGCGACAATGCTCGTTGCACGGCTGAGACTCAGCCACGAATTACCGCGGCGGCGCACAGACGCGCACGAGCCAGCCGCGGGCTCGGCAGGGAGGGGGAGGGACGGGGGGACGGCGAAAAGGGGCGGGCAGAGGGCCGCGAATAAAGCAACGTGCTCGGGCCTGCCCGGCCTCTTTCGCCGTCCACCCCCCCCGCTTCGCTACCTCAAGGAGCAGCGGACACCCTCCCGACCCGCCCGATCGCCAAACGGAGGGGAATAGTCGCAGCATGCGAGAGAAGGCAGGAGAAACGCACCCGGTGAGAGAGAACACAGCCTAGGCTTTAAGTAAAGGGGGAGAGTTGCAGGAGAGAAACCTGGACCTGCCCCGGAGAGATAGATCAGGTCACCAGAACACGGCGCAGAGGGCCCACAGGCCTCGCTTTGACGGCGGGCAAATGGGGTGAACCAAGAAAGTTAAACCTGCTTGAACGGCAGGCGTAACACCGTTGAGACTAAAAGAGATGGAGAAGAATAAAGATGGGGAAAGCTTGAACGGCTACCTCATAAGGACAGTAAAAAAGGACTGCGGGATAGTGGCTGTGTCTTCTCGAGGGGCGGAAAGAAAACAAATGTTACAGTGTTTTGTTGAATGTATTGGGCATGCTGTGGCCAACAGTGTTGAGGCTGTTAATACCATTGTAAAAGAAGCAATAAATGTATGGAGTTTTGTTGAAAGAAAACCGGCAAAGCGTGTGGACTTATTGGGGGGAGAGAGGGAGGGGGAGGGGACAAAAGGGGAAAGGGGGGGGGGGGCAAAGCACGAGGCGACAATGCTCGTTGCACGGCTGTGCACATTAGACCCCTGATGTACTTATGCAAGTCAGACGTGGGGACTATGGAGAGGGGAAGAGGATCCTTTTTCTCCCCTCTGGATAATTGCTATTTCTCTCCCCCACCTCACTTTCCCTCTACAGGATAACCCTCTCCTCTAGACTCAACCCATCTGATAGATGCATTCATCTCCCAAATTGAATCCCTCCCCAGACTCACCCCCTCTTTCTCAACCTTTTCAAGACTCATTCACTCTCTCCCACCCAAGTCACCCCTACATTCCAGTCTCATCCCTCATACCTGATCTTACTTCCCAAATTCATCCCCTCTCTCAACTATCACAAGCTCATCCCCTTCTCTCAATGCACCTTCATTCCAAACCCATACACTCTCGGCACCCTCAGATCTCCTTTCCTAGAATCAACCATTCATCTTCTTTCCCCATCTATGCTCATCTCTTCTCTCTCACTCCCCGGCTCATCCTTTTTCTGTCCACTGATGTTTACCCCTTTACTATCTTCTCACACTCAATCAGCTCCTCAGACTCACCCTCTCTACTGCCAAAAGTTTCCCTCCCCCATCCAGCATTCTACCTCCTTTTTCCTATCCCATGTCCAGCATCTCCTCTCTGTCTCCCTATCATCCCGATCTCTTAGCCCCACCCAAAGTGGCTCAGAATCTTCATCCTCTCTCTTCTCCACTCCTCCCCTTGTCTAGTATCTCTGCCCGCCCCCTCATTCTTGCTGCTTCTGTTATGGCCGTATTTCATCAGGTCCATGGCAGCAGCAGAAGTAAAACAGATGCTTCAGTGCTAGTTGCACTCAGGCTGCTGCCATGTCCTGTCCCCTCTGACTCATATTTCCTGTTTCAGAGGGGGCAGGATGCAGCAGTGGCCTGAGAGCAGAGGTGCAAAAACTCTGCTGAAGTATGTGTTTCATTGCTGCCATGAGCCCAGCAGTATGAGGTAGCATGAGGGGTGCTGGGGAGGGGGGCACTTAAAGGGAATGTTGGACCGGGGCTGTGGGCCAGATAAAGAGCCACAACAGGCCAGAAATGGTCAACAAGATGTATGCTTGGCACACCTAGGTTATAGGACTGGACTATCACTCAGAAGAATTCCTGGGCTGTAAGTTCAAGATCAGTCCCTGCTACTGACTCTGTATGACTGGCGAAGACATTTTCTCCCTGTGCTTCTGAAACCCAACTCAAAATAAGTCATCTTAATCTGGCTTGCGTGATTGTTCATAAAATAAACTGATTTGTTAAACATCCCAAAAAGCAAACAATGACTTGACTGGGTTTATGTAAATGTGTGCCACAATAGACCTTAATATAAACTAACCTAACTGTGGTTCATCTCACCCTATACCTACATCAAAGAGATAAACTAATTGCTTACAACCTGCCCAATTATTTTAACTATGTGAAATTTTTGTTGGATTGTTTACCCTGAGGGGGAACCTTCCCTCTCTCGTAGCAAACCCTCCTTTTTTTCATTTTTAAAAGAGTGCACTCACCCTTTTGCCCACTGAGGTAAAATTACAAAATAATCCTCAGTAAATCGAGAAACCTAAGTATATCTAAACTCTATGCAGTGTTGTTCAAACTTAACAGGTTATTTTTGAGGACATGGAAGAGGATGATAGTAGTGACTCCATGGAGAATGGGTACAAGAGTAAAAAAATCCCGTGGGGGAAAAAATGCGAGTCAGGTTATTTCACAAGGCCGCCCTTACTTAACGCTAGCCTCAATACCAACAACCAGGGGAAGGTCGCAGGGGACCAGTAACCCACTCATCTGCAAAGCAGCTGTGATAGATTTGACATCACAATCTCTCCCTCATTCACAATTGGAGATTCTAAATTTAGGCCTCTCCTTCGTTCCTACTGCGAGATATGACCCTTTCCGCATACAAATTGTCTTATATCGATTTTTTCGTAAGATACAGATCACTCACTTTTTTTGCAACTAAACCATCTTTTGAAGCGGTGGATGATTCTGTATGTAGACTACGTTCTAAAGGGATATCACCTGGTCCCATGGATCCAGCTATTCTTACCTTTCAAAATCTGGTTTTACAAGATTTAGAAATGTTGGAAAAAAACTCCTGTCTTAAAATATTCTAATTTATCCACTGCACAATGGCGTGCACTACAGGCCTTACGAGCACAATCTACAATTAGTATTCATAGAGCAGATAAGGGGGGAGCCATAGTAGTACAGGACAAGACACAATATACACAAACGGTATTGAGACATCTCTCGGATGTGAAATATTACCAAGTATTGACAGCGGATCCGTCTCCAATTTTAAGTTCCACCATAAAGCAATATACAACACAGGCTTTAGAGTCTAATTGGATCACACAACGTGAATTTGAGTTTCTAAATAAAAAAATGTCCTCCTATACCAACATTATACATGGTACCGAAAATACATAAGGATTTAAGAACCCCCCCAGGTGGTCCAATAGTGTCTTGTAGAAGTTCTCTTTTGGAACCTCTTTCTCAATTTTGCGACATTTTCTTGCGCCCTTTAATTCATCAGATTCCGTCATTCGTGAAGAATTTGTTTCATTTTCTTTCTAAAATTCAACAGTCCTTGAATGTTTCATCTATATTTTTGGTAACCAGGGACGTGGCTGCTCTATATACTAATATAGATCAAGATGCGGCATTAGATATTGTAAATAATTTAACGCTACAAACACCAGCTCGATTATCAAAAGAATTTATTGTATATATTCTGAAATTAGTTTTGAAGAATAATTTTTTTCTGTTTGAGGATCATTTTTATTTACAAATTCATGGTATAGTGATGGGAGCTACGGTAGCCCTGTCATTAGCAACTTTATATATGGCACGGTTTGAACAGAAGTTTCTTTATTCCTCTCATTGGTTTTCACTGATAACATATTGGACCTGATACTTGGATGGCATTTTCTTTCTTTGGACAGGCACTGAGAATCAATTACATCAATTTTTTGATTGGATCAATTCTTTAGATAGCGATATACAATTTGTACAAACATACAATACATCAAGTATAGAATTTTTGGATATCTTGATATATAAGAATGGTTCCATCATACAATCAACACTTTATCGTAAACCAATCCAGAGGAACACACTACTACATTATCAAAGTTTTCATCCAGGCCCGCTTCGCAGGGGTTTACCTATCGGACATTTTCTCCGTTTAATGAGATTATGTTCCACTCTGGAACAATTTAAACATGCTAAGGATCTCCGTTTCAGATTGAGAGAAAGAGGTTATCCATTGAACAACATTAAGAAAGCATATAGGAGAGCACGGTTCAACCATCCAGAATGGTGGCCTGATGAATCTATGCAGCAGCATGATACACAACCCCCACAACAGATGTCTTATGTTGGGGTTTTGCCCTATATGCCTAACACAGTACGAATTATGAAGATAATAAAAAAACATTGGGAAACATTATCATTGCATGCATGTTTTAGGAAACCATTAATGTTTGCTTTTCAACGTGGACGGAATATGGCAGACTTATTAATACATTCACGTTCAGAGAGACTGGAGAATACATTAAATGGACACTACAAATGTGGAGTGTGTGAATTTTGCGCCTCCACTTTGGAAGGAGTAGTGTGTAAAGATGATATTACAGGTATGAAGATCACGAATCAACATCGCACTACCTGTACAAGCACTCATGTAGTGTATATATTATCCTGTCCCTGTCAAAAGAAGTATATAGTTCGAACATCTCGCCCTATAAAAAGGAGACTTTTGGAACATAGGTCCAGAATAAATAATAAAGTTTTCTCAGCTCCGGTGGCTCAACATTGTCAAGAATTTGAACATACATTTCAGGATCTTAGATGGTGAATTATTGATTTCATTCCAGCACAAATACACGGAGGCGATCAATTACAAAAGTTACAACTTAGGGAACAATTTTGGATTTATCACCTGTGATCAGTAACAGCTGGTGGTTTGAATCTTTCTTTGGACTGGTGGACCTTGATAGACTGATTCCTGGTGACAGCCAATGATAGCCCGTTTTTTTTCTTTACAGACGAAAACGAGGTTGGCTTCAAAAAGGTATAGGAGAGTAGGGAGGAACAGGACGTAAGTTGCATGAAGAAGGACCAGGAGTTTCATGGTTTGAAACACGGCGTTGTGTACTCTTTATATACGTCTTTATGTGATATCCAATTTGAAATATGAGAGGAATCGAGAACCAAGGAAGATAAGAAAGAACTATAAGGCTTTCTCATACTTCAAGGATCACGGTATTCCACTATATGCTATAGTGGACAACATTGTTATTGTGAGAACTCCCAGCACATGGATGAGTTACCCCACTGACAACACGGAAGAATTTCTGATCATTGGAGGCTGAGACTCGTGGACTCTAAGTTAAGTTGTTTGAACAAAACTGCATAGAGTTTAGATATACTTATGTTTCTCGATTTACTGAGGATTATTTTGTAATTTTACCTCAGTGGGCAAAAGGGTGAGTGCGCTCTTTTAAAAATGAAAAAAAGGAGGGTTTGCTATGAGAGAGGGAAGGTTCCCCCTCAGGGCAAACGATCCGACAAAAATTACACATAGTTAAAATAATTGGGCAGGTTGTAAACAATAGACCTCAAAGCACCGGCCAGGGCTGGACTTGACGTTGGCTTAAGGTGTTAGCGTCCTAGGCACACCTTAAGCTTTAAAACCCTCCCCCCCCCCCCCATGCTGTCAATCTATTATTTAGCTTTGAAAGCCCTGCTCTTTGCTGACCTCAGACGTTGCTGCCCTAGATGGCCACCTTGTTTGCCTGATGACTGGGCTGGCCCTGGCACCAGCTCATGTTAGCTCAAAAGAATGTTGAGTCACCAGGAATATAAATGATTTGATAAGTCATTTTAGAATGAATGTGTAGGATCTACACATATAAATGTCAAACATCTGTTCAAGCTTAGATTGTAAGCCTTCTGGGGACAGGGAAAGCGTAATTACTCACCTGTAACAGGTGATCTTCGGAAACAGCAGGAATTTAGTCTTCACATATGGGTATCGCCGGTACCGATGGAGACTGTGCGGGAACCTTCCCAGCGTCCAATAGGAACGCTTTTGGGAGCATCCCTCAGCACATGCGCGCTGCCTTCCCGCCTTTCCAACTGTCCCTCTTCAGTTAAGTTTGTAGCTGAGTGAAAGGATAGAGGGCGAGAGGAAAGAGACAGAGAGATAGAGACAACTCCTAGGGGAGGTGGGTGGGTTGGGAAGACTAAATTCCTGCTGTTCCCGGAGATCACCTGTTACAGGTGAGTAACTACGCTATCTCCAGGAAAAAGCAGGAATGTAGTCTTCACATATGGGGACTCCCTAGCTGAAGATGCCAGGGAGATAGCCCCAGGAAGCTGCCACCTATAGAAAGGTGGGCCATGTTTCCTCCCATGGATCTCTGGCATCCCACCAGGGTTGGTGGGTAGGAGTTGAATTACGCCTGAAAAAGAGATTTTGAAGAACAGCTTGGCAAAAGAAGGCATCCCGAAGGGAGGCTTTATCTAGGCAGTAGTGGGCTGTAAAGGTGTGTACCGAAGCCCAGGTGGCTGCTCGACAAATGTCATCAATAGACACAGAGTGAAGGTTAGCCATAGAGGCTGCCATGGCTCTCACATTATGAGCTGTAACATGGCCGTGAAGAGGAACGAGTAGTTACTCACCTGTAACAGGTGTTCTCCAGGAGCAGCAGGAATCAGTCCTCACAAATGGGTGACGTCGGCGCCGACGGAGCCCCCATGTGGAGCATTTCCCCAGCTTTCACAGAAAGCCTTTGGGACTGCCAGCACGCATGCGCGGTCCCCTTCCCGCCCAAGGGTGCCATCTTACTCAGTCTGATGACATAGCTAAAAGACAGCAAAAAAACAAAATAAATCATATGACTGCAACTCCAAGGGGAGGAGGGAGGGTTGTGAGGACTGATTCCTGCAGCTCATGGAGAACACCTGTTACAGGTGAGTAACTACTCTTTCTCTAAGACCAAGCAGGAAGTCAGTCCTCACATATGGGACTCCCCAGCTTAAGGCTACCAGGGACCCAAAGCTGAAAAAATGAGCTCCCTCTAGAATCTCAGCATGTACGAAAAGAATCTTCTCTGAGAACGCCCCCGAACGGTAGCCCAACACCAGGGCCGGAGGGTAGGAGTTGCCTATACCTCAAAGAGATTACTGAGTACCGCCTGTCCGAAAGCAATGTCCCTGCGGGACTCTCTCTCGAGGTAGTAGTGGGCTGCAAAAGTCTGGCTTGAAGACCAAGTAGCGGCCCTGCAGATGTCTACCAACGGAACAGAGCGGAGATGAGCCACTGACGCAGCCTTCAACCTGACACGGTGAGGTGTGACTCGACCCTGCAACGAGAGGCCGGCTGCCCTGTACACCCAGGCGATACAGTCTGCTACCCAAATGGACAGGGTACGCTTGGAGACAGGTAACCCCAACTTATTAGGGTCAAAAGAGACAAAGAGCTGAACAGCCCTTCGGTGTCCCTGCGTACGGTCAGGGTAGAAGGATAACGCCCTCCTACAGTCCAGGGTATGCAAGACCATCTTAGCCCAGCTGGCATGCGGCCTGGGAAAGAAAGTTGGAAGAACCACCTCCTGGTTGAGATGGGAGGAGGAGACAACCTTAGGAAGGAACTTAGGGTGAGTCCGTAAGACTACTCTGTTCCTATAGAACCTAGTGTATGGTGCATCTGACACCAAGGCTTGAAGCTCGCTCACTCGCCTTGCTGAGGTAAGAACTACCAAAAACAACGCTTTCCAGGAGAGAAAGCGCAAAGGACAAGTAGCCATAGGCTCAAATGGTGGGCAAGTAAGCTGTTGCAAGACCACATTCAAATCCCACTCAGGGGCAGGTGGACGAACCGGAGGCTTAAGTAAAAGTAGGCCTCTGAGGAAGCGAGCCACCAAAGGGTGGCTTGAGAGAGACTGACCCTCCACCGGTGAGTGGTGCGCTGAGAGAGCACTGAGGTGGACCTGAACAGAGTTGGATTTAAGGCCTAGGTTGAACAGGTGAAGCAAATATTGCAGCACCACTGGTACCAGGCATGAGAAAGGATCCTCCTTGTGTTGAGCACACCAGGTGGAGAATCTACGCCACTTGAGGGCATAAGATTTCCGGGTGGACTGCCTCCTAGAGGCCAAGACCACGTCCTCCACTTCCCTAGGCAGCAGTAAGGGTGCTAGAACTACCCTTTCAGAAGCCAGGTCATCAGATTGAGGGACTGGAGGTTGGGGTGTAAGAGAGATCCCTGCTCCTGAGACAGGAGATTGGGTTGCATCCCCAGAGGAAGAAGAGTGTCCACCGCTAGCTGCAGAAGAAGTGAGAACCAGGGTTGCCTTGGCCACCTGGGGGCCACCAGGATCACCGAGGCCTTGTCCCGGATCACTTTGAATAGTGTCTTGGACACTAGAGGCGTGGGAGGAAATGCATATAGGAGGCCTGTAGACCATGGAATGAGAAAGGCATCCGCTGCTACTCTGAGAGGATGTGGTTGTCTGGAGCAGAAACTGGGCAGTTGACGGTTCAGTGGACTGGCAAAGAGATCTATGGTGGGAAGACCCCCATCTTAGGAAGATCTGTGGAACCACCAGAGGATTCAACTGCCATTCGTGTGGCTGCAGAATCCTGCTCAATCTGTCTGCCAGGTAATTCTCTTGTGGAGCGAGATAAACCGCCTTGAGAAGTATGCCATGATTGACTGCCCAGGAGCACAGGTCCTGTGCCTCCTGACAGTGAAGTCGGGACCCTGTACCCCTCTGCTTGTTCACATAGAACATGGCAACTTGATTATCCGTCTGCACTAAGACGGACTGGCGAGACAGGACATGAGAGAAAGTCCGGAGGGCTAGGCGGATTGCTCTGAGCTCTAGGAAATTGATCTGCTGTGTGGACTCCCAAGGGGACCAGAGGCCCTGGGTGCATGCTCCTTGGCAATGTGCACCCCAACCTTGGAGAGAAGCAGCGGTTGTCAGCACTTGAGAATGTTGAGGTGCTTGAAAAGGCACCCCTTTTAGCAGATTCGGAAGATGAAGCCACCACTGTAGAGAAGAAGCTAGTAGCTTGGACACCCTCACTCTGTCCGTCAGGTTTCCCGTGGCCTGCAGCCACTGAGTTCTGAGGCCCCACTGAGCTGGCCTCATGTGTAGATGGGCAACTGGAGTTACATGGACTGTGGATGCCATGTGGCCTAAGAGCCTCAGGAATTGTCTGGCAGAGACCAGAGAATTGCTGTGGAATTGGCTGGCCAAGTCCATCAGTCTGTGGGCCCTGTCCACTGGCAAAAAAGCCTTTGCCTGAAGGGTGTCCAGTCTTGCTCTTATGAACGCCATGTTCTGTGAGGGGTGCAAAGCGGACTTTGCGAAGTTTATGACAAACCCCAGATGCTGGAGAAGAGCGACAGTGCGGAGGGTGGCTTGATTGGTCTCCTGTGGAGACTGACCCCTGATGAGCTAGTCATCCAGGTATGGAAAGACAAAGAGCCCTTGAACCCTGAGATAGGCCGCCATCACCGACAGGCATTTGGTGAAAACCCTGGGGGCGGAGGTTAGGCCAAAAGGGAGTACCCTGTACTGGTAATGGTTTCCTCCCAATACAAATCTGAGATATTGTCTGTGGTCTGGATGAATAAGGATGCGAGTATAGGACTTCCGGTATGGCACTGAGCTGATCGGACATCGTGCAGATCAGCTCCGGGCACCCATCCCAAATAGCAGCTATAAATCTTAACTGATCGTGATCGAATGCCCCTGGCTACCTCCAAAAGCAGCAGAGATAGTGGTGGGGGTGCAGTAGTGCCTTCACTGCGGGCCGAGAGACCCCCGATGGCTACAAAAACATCCAAACGGGAGAAAACACGAGGCCCTGACCCAAAGATGGCTGAGGGAGCGACGAGAAGCCCTGGGTCTGAGGGCGAGAGCAGCATGGTGGCTGACATGAGTGCCGCGGTAGTGCGGGCACTGGACGAGCGCTTCAATGAGCTCGGAGATCAGCTGGACTCTGTGGCACAAAACATCGCTGATTTTACCGGGCGGATGGAACATGCAGAGACAAGGATCTCGGACATGGAAGATGCTCAGCACACTCTAACGGCTAGAGTGCAAGCTCTGGAGACCTTTGTCAAGCAGCAAGGGGAAAAGTTAGAGGATCTGGAAAACAGGGGCCGCAGGAAAAACTTGCGGTTTATCGGCATCCCGGAGACGGTTGCAGAAAATGCCTTACCCCGATATCTTCTGGACTGGATGGGAAGACTCCTGGACAATGTAGGGGAGCACTCTATCGTGCTGGAACGAGTGCATAGACTAGGCCCGAGACGTGATCAAGCACAGAGACCGCGTGCAGTCATAGCCCGCTTTCTGGACTACACCCAGAAGGAGAAGGTGCTGAGAGCGGCCCGCGCTCGTCGGAGGCAGGCTGACGAAGCGGATCACATCCTGGTCTTTCAGGATTATTCTCTGTTGGTGAGCCAACAACGAAGAGCCTTTTCGCCCATCTGCGCCCAGCTAGCGAACAAGGGGATTCGCTTCTCATTATTCTACCCGGCGAAATTGAGAGTGGAACATCGAGGACAGACAAGAATCCTTGGGACACCGGAGGAGGCTCGCACCTGGCTAGCACAACTGGCAGAGACATCAGTGGCTGGGTCGTGAGGCCCGCGGCGGTAAGGATGAGACCAGGATCCTGATGGGGAGCAGCGTGCAGTCAGCCATGGATGGAGTAGCAGTGCTGCGGCCTGCGAGGAGAGTGTCGGCAGTGTGGACATGAGGCTCCTGGGATTTATATTAAATTAGTTTGGGTTGGTGGTACTGTTGGAGTGGTCCTCTGGGGAGCTGTTTCAAGGGGGGGACGATAATGATTGAAAGTGGGGAATGGTGTCTGCGCATAAGGCCGACACCCGGGGGATGGGCTCCTGGGACCTATATTAAATTTGTTTGGGTTGGTGGTACTGTTGGAGTGGTCCTCTGGGGAGCTGTTTCAAGGGGGGGACGATAATGATTGAAAGTGGGGAATGGTATCTGCGCATAAGGCCGACGCCCGGTTGATGGGCCTAAAGTGGGTAACTTGTAATGGGAACTCGTGTGTAGAGGGGCTGTGGGCCTAGGCTGCCGGGCTCCTTTCTCTCTGGGTTTTTTCCTTACAATTGTTAAGCTTTTCCACTTTTTGCTTGTTACTTTCTTGCCTCTGCCTTGGGTTGTATTTTGTAGGGGGGTGGGAGGACACACTTAGGAGGTGGGCAAGTTACTAAGTTGCGTTTCAATTAAGTTACAGTTTGGGACAACTACAAAGTAACTGTTACATTTGTATTTGTTGTTAGTAACAATGTTGCTGGAGAGATGGGGACTATGGAAGTGCAAATTCTTTTTTTTCTTTTCTTTAAATGAGTCATGGCCCATGTAATTTCTCGGGAAGGCAGAAAAAGGGGAGGAAGAGGCGTGTAGCTGGGCTGGCATGTCAAATGAAGGGGGGTGGAATCACTCAGGGGTAGAGAGGCGTGGGGGAAGACTTGAGGGGACGGTAGAGGGTGAATAGAACTTCTAGGTAGCTGGGGGGCAGGGATTATGGCGAGTGTGAGTGTGTCAGGGGTGGGCCCGATGCCAATGGAAGTGTCCGACCTGCTGGACGGACTGGATGGGATGGAGGGGGGTGGGGGTGGGGGTGGGGTTGGGGGAGGGGGGAGGTAATAAGGGGTGGGAGGGTTCACACTCCGGGGTTTAAGAATTGGCAGCATAGAATTACCAGGGAAGATGTGAGTGGGGGGCTCCAGGCTGGGGGAGCCCCTCCGGTACGCTTAGATTTTTTGTTTTGGAAGAGCCTTGACACTGCCCCATCCACCTGAGGGTCATTACCTGGAATGTTTGTGGACTAGGTAATCCCATTAAAAGATATAAAGTACTCCAAGCACTGGCCCGACACAACTGCGATATAGCCCTGATACAGGAAACCCACCAGTCGGCTGAAGAGCATAGTAAGCTGTGTAGGTCCTGGGTGGGGCAGGTCTGGGGGATCCCCGGCTACTGGAAACAAGGGGGATTCGTTTTGTGGCGGAGACGGTTATTGCGGATGAGGTGGGTAGGTCTCTGTTGATTTATGGTCAGTTAGAGGGGAAGCCGGTGATTCTTGGGGCCCTTTACGGACCTAATGTAGCTGATTTGGGTTTTTATAGCAAGTCGGCCTCCAGACTGGAGCAGCTCCCCGAGTGCCCCTTGATCCTGGGGGGGGACTTTAACGGGGTTATGGATGTAGGCCTAGATACGTCTCGAGGGGGGGACGACGAGGGAGAGGGGGCTGTCTTCTCGGTTGCTACAACGCTTTTGTAAGCAACTGGGAGTAATTGATCCGTGGCGGCTGTTGCATACCTCGGAGAAAGACTTCACACATCAATCCAGAGCCCATGGCACCAGTGCCCGTATAGATTATTTGTTTCTATCAAGGGAGCTATTTGCTCATACGGAGGCAGCTCAAATTGGTCCCTTGGAGGTCTCCGATCACGCTTTGGTCTGGCTGGATTTGAACTGGGGGGGTGATACTGCTCGGATGCGTATTTGGCGTTTTCCCTTGGGGTTGTACCATGATGCGCAGTTCCGTCATTTTCTCCGTCAACGGTGGACGGAATTTGTGAGTGATCACCGAGTCCACGAGGATGATCCTGAATTGATTTGGGAAACGGCGAAAGTGATTCTTAGGGGAGATATCATCGGTTATGCCGCACGAAAAAGTCGGATACTCGCAGAACGCATCATGGCACTGGAGCAACAGGTCACTAAACTTCGGCGTCGGTGTGCCCAACTACCGTCGGCTGAGAATAGGAGGAGGCTTTGGGAGACCCAAGTTGATCTCAACGAGCTGTTGCATCAGAAAGCCAAGAAATCGATTCTTTATTACCGCTATCGGTTGTACTGTTATGGCGTTAAGCCTGGGAAATTGTTGGCTCGTTGTCTGAGGGGCAGACGGGGCTCTACCATGGTGGCAGGCCTCCGGGATGACGAGGGCACCGTGCACAAGGCGAATGGGGATATTGCCAGGTTTTTTTGGGTTTTTTTTCAGTCACTCTACAAAGGTGAGGCGGGGCCAGGTGCGTTCCTGCCGAACTACCTGCGAGATTTGAATTTGCCGCGGCTTACTGAGGTGCAGAAGGGGGTGTTGGACCAGCCTCTTACCTCCCAGGAGATACAGTCGGCTATTTCGGCGGCTAGTTGTTGTAAGGCTCCCGGACCGGACGGCATGAGTGTGGAATTTTACAAGATACTGGGTGATTGTGTCAGTCCGGTGCTACGAGAGGTGTTCAGTGTGAGGGGGGACCGGGGGGCTTTTCGATGGGGGCAGAACCATGCTTATATTACTCTGATTCCCAAACTGGGTAAGGACCCGCTGTTAGCAGCCTCGTACCGGCCTATCTCCCTTATTAATTTTGACTTAAAGGTTCTGGCGAAGGTTTTGGCTCTTAGGTTGGCTGAAGTATTGGGGAGTTTAGTTTATGAGGCACAAGTGGGCTTTGTTAAGGGGCGATACGCCGTGCGTAATCTCCGGAAAATCCTGGCCTCCTTGGAATGGGTACATGCTCGACAGATACCCTCGCTACTGGTCAGCTTTGATGCCGAAAAGGCATTTGATAGGGTGAATTGGCAATATCTATGGGGGCTGTTGCCATGCTACGGCATCGGAGATGTCTTTTGTAACATGGTGCGGAGTTTATATCTGACGCCGACGGCGGGGATTCTGTGCAATGGAGTGCTTTCGGAGGGGTTCGCTTTGGAGAGGGGTACACGTCAGGGTTGCCCCCTCTCCCCGCTGTTATTTGTTCTCTCCCTAGACCCCTTTTCGCAAAATTGTTCAATCGGGTATGATCAAGGGTGTGGAGATGGGATCACAGGAGTTTGTAATTTCAGCTTTTGCGGATGATCTGTTAGTCCATGTGACTTCCCCAGTAGCTTCTCTTCAGAGTCTTTTAGAGGAATTTGGGCGATTTGGGGCCTTGGCGGGTCTCCGCATTAATTATGATAAATCGGAAGCGTTGGATATTCTAGGGCAACTTCGTGGGTCCTGGGGGGAGACTTTTCCCCTCCGGTGGGCAGTGGAGGAATTTGTTTACTTGGGTATAGTGATGCCTCGTCAACTCCAGGAGCTATATAGACACAATTTGGATCGCATATTGCGGCGTTTGACGACACAGTTGCAGGCCTGGGAGTATCTTCCTTTGTCTTTGTCTGGGAGACTTGCGGCGGTACAGATGGTTATATTACCGCGTATCCTTTACTGGTTGCAGACTTTGCCTGTTTGGTTATTACGTCGGGACTTGCGTCGTGTGGAAGTCTCTCTTAAGGGGTTTCTTTGGAGAGGGCAGCGGGCTCGGATCCCGTGGGATAGGCTACTGGGGAAATGGAAAGATGGGGGTATGGGGCTGCCTGACTTAAAGCTGTATGCTTTGGCGTGTCAAGCGAGACATTTAGGAGATTGGTTAGGTGGGACAGAGGACTATACGCCTCGGGCTGTAGAGGAGTGTTTAGTGGCACCGTGGACCTTGTTGGGGGTTTTGCATGGGCGACATAGTGATTTGCCGGAGGCGGTTAAGAGGAGCGCCCTGGTGGGCTCGGCTAGACGCACCTGGCAACAGCTTAATAGGTATTGGACTGCGCCCTGGGGTGTTTCTAGTTGGTTACCCCTTCAAGGGAATGCCCAGTTCCTCCCGGGGTCCGACACGAGGGTGTTTAGAGACTGGGGGGCCCGCGGTATTCGGACGGTGGGACATCTCGTCGAACCCTCGGGATGCTGCAAATCCTTTTTGGCCCTGAGCCGCGAGTACGAGTTACCTACTAGGCACTGTTTTGCCTATATGCAAGTAGCCCACTACGTGGCCTCACTACCGCGGGATGCGCTGCACATTGACCGTTCGGCCACGATTATGGAATTTTTTTGGATAGGGGAGGATAGTCCCCCATCTATTTCGCAGCTGAAGAGTCGGTTGGATTGTTATAGGGTACTTCCCGATTATCGGGGGTCGAGTTGGCTTGGGCTGCTGAATTGGGAGGGGAGGTGGCCCCGGGAATGGTCGGCAAGGCTTTGAAACGGATTGTTCGAGTGGCACAGGGGGCCCATTGGAGGGAGATTCAATTTAAGTGTGTGACCCGAGCTCATTTTTCACCACGGCGGGCCTTTCGGAGTCAGTTGGGGACGGATGGCAGCTGCCCTCATTGTTCGGCTCACTTGGCGACTTTGCTGCATATGTGGTGGGGCTGTCGAAGACTGCGGCCCTATTGGGCGAAGATACGGGATTTTCTTAGTCAGCTGTTGCAGCAGTGGGTTAGATGGACAGGCTCCTTTGTGGTTTTGGATCAGCTGGCGGTCCCCGTGCCTGCGAAGGCAGGGAAGCGAATGCTCTTGCGGAAGGCCTGTCTGGTGGGTAAAGGGCCGATTCTCCGGTTGTGGAGGGAAAACCAGCCGCCAACCTTCAGTGAATGGCGGAATAATTTCCACCATTTGATGTTGCTGGAGCGCTGGCTTGCGAGGGGCAGTGTCAAGCGCTGGACGGTGTTTATGTCAACCTGGGAGCCCTATATTCAGCAATTAGGGGCACGTAGCCGTAATGAAATTCTTCAAATTGGGAGTTGAATGGATGAGGGGGAGGAGAGGTGGATATATCGTGCTTCCAATTCAGTACTAGTTTCCTTTTGCTGCTGAGGGAGTGTGGGGGGAGGGGAGGGGAGGGGGGAAGGGGGGGGAGGGGAAGGGGGGGAGGGGAGGGGGGAAGGGGGGGGGGGGAGGGGGGGGGAAGGGGGGGGGGAAGGGGGGGGGAAGGGGGGGGAGGGTATAATATGATAAAAGTCACCTGTTGTACTTTTTCTGTGGTCATCCGGAGGGGATAAGAATACACCCCTCGTGGAGACCTGGTTCACTGTTTCTGTATACTTGTATTTACTGGTGGATTTAAATAAAGTATTAAAAAAAAAAAAAAAAAAAAAAGGATGCGAGTATAAGCAGAATGGCTATGAAAGACCTAGATAAGATTCTCAAGAGCAGAGATGTCTCTCTCCATACAAAGATTCGACTTGTTCAAGCCATGGTATTTTCAATAACATCATATGGATGTGGAAGCTGGACAGTGAAAAAGACAGGCAGGAAGAAAATTGATGCCTTTGAATTATGGTGCTGGCGGCGAATACTGTGTATACCATGGACTGCCCGAAGAACAAACCAGTCGGTACTAGAGGAGATCAAACCTAAGCTTTCTTTAGAAGCTCAGATGACAAGACTTCGACTTTCATACTTTGGACACATCATGCGAAGAGAGAGATCATTAGAGAAAGACATCATGCTTGGCAAGGTAGAAGGTCAACGCAAAAGAGGAAGGCCAGCAATGAGATGGATCGATACAATAACAGCAGCTATGGGTACCAGTCTGTCAACAATGAGCCGCCTGACTGAAGACCGAACACAATTTAGGATAGCTATCCAGAGGGTCGCCATGAGTCGACTCCGACTCGACGGCACTTAACAACATAAGCATCCTTTAGGTCTAAAGAGCATAGCCAATCTCCCTGCTGGAGGTAGGGCAGCAGGATTCCAAGGGTAAGCATCTTGAACTCTTCCATCTCCAGGAACTTGTTGAGATTCTGCAAGTCAAGGATGGGCCTGAGGCCTCCTGTTCTTTTTGGTACTAGAAAGTACCTGGAATAGAAGCCTTGACCTCTCAGGTGGTGAGGCACCGGTTCCACCGCCTGTTCCTTCAGAAGACTTGCTAACTTCTGCAGGAGTAAGTCCCTGTGCAGAGGGAGTCTTGGAGGCTCCCCTGGAAAGTAGGAGGGAGGTACCTGGTGGAAGTTGAGGAGATAGCCCCTTTGGACTATGCTTAGCACCCAGGTATCCCTTGTTACGGCTGACCACCTGTGGGCATACAGGGTAAGCCGGCCTCCTGTGCTGGGAGGGGCCAGCTGAGGAAGAGAGGCTATACTACTGGAGTCAAAACCCCGCTCCCTGCTGTGCAGGAGCCGGAGCTGGTGGCTTGGTGGTTTTCTGCCTACGGAGCACATGTCCCAGCCCCTTGGCCTGCTGACCCTGCTGGGGAGCTGTGGAGGCCTGAAAATGAGGGTATGATTTGTAGGCAGATGACTTCCTCGGGTAAAAGGTCTTTTTTCCCGAGCCCTTCTTCTTCTGAGAAGGGGCAGAGGTTTTCCTGGACAGCCTTGTCCAGGTGAGAGTCTCGGACTCGAGTTCCGCAGCCTTTTCAGCCATGGGCTTGCAAAAGAGGTTTTCACCTTGGCAGGGGACATTGACCAACTTGTCCTGCACCCATGGCTCGAGGTCCGATGACTGTAGCCAAGCCTGACGGCATGCACCGATGCCAGCCGCGGCTACGCGGGCCGAAGCCTCGAAGCCATCATAGGCTGCTCGAGAGATAAACTTTGAGCACTCTCGGATCCCTAATGACAGGGCCTCGAACCTCTGCAAAGGTTCCTCGGAGAGACCAGCAGAGAACCCGGCAATCTCCTTTGCCAGGTCGCGAAGGTACATACCCATGTACAGCTGGTAGGTCTGGACAAGGCAAGCAAGCATAGAGCCCTGGAAGCACTTTCTACCAAGGGCATCCAGGTTCTAGGCCTCCCGGCCGGGAGGCACCGAGGAGTGCATCTTCTGACTCTTCAGACGATGCATGGCCGATTCCACAACCATGGAGTGGTGCGGTAGCTATGCCTTTTGGAACCTGGGGCTCTTGCGGACTCGATAGATGGAATCGACCCGCTTGCTCAGAACCGGCATTGAGGCTGGTGCCTCTCTCATGCGGAAGAGCAACCGTTCCAGCATCGGAGGAACCGGTACAGTAAAGGCCTTCTTAGGAGGAGAGGCATACTGCAGTGCCTCGAGGTCCTTTGCTGGAGGCTCCTCCTCGGGATCCACGGGGAAAGCCAAGGCCTTGGCCATGTCCTGCACGAAATCCGAGAACTGGGTGTCCTCCAGGGGGGACCGTCTCCGAGGTTCGGACTCCAGTGAGTCCAAAGGGACACACCGGGTCCGAAAGGTGTCCGGGGACTCCTCATCCTCCGTTTCCCAGCCTGACTCCTCGGAGGAGGAATCGAGCGGCTCCGGTCGGGCAAGCACCGATGCCATCCACCCCGACGCCGAGGGTACCGGCGTCGACGACCTCAGTCCCGAACGGGATGCCGAGGGAGACGTTGGCCGAGGAACGACTCGAGAGTGCATGGACTCGAGGATTGGCTCGGCCTCTGGGGTCGACTTGGACGTCGATGTCCCAGTGGTCGGGGCAGATGCACCGGTGAGACCGGCGATCAGTGCCCGCTGCTGTTCCATGAAGGCAGCCAAGCTGCTCTCCAAGGCCATCAACCTGAGTCCAAGCTCAGGAGACTCAGCAGCCCCCGACTCGGGCCCCGACGGCGTTGGGACCGACGTCGGCTCCCCCCGGAGGAGAGTCCATGAGGACTACAGCACTCACGTGACTCGGGGACTCCGGCTCCACACGAGGTTGTTTTGCAGGCCTCTCCGACTCCGAAGACCCGGGACGGCGCTCGGGGCTATGCGACCTGATCCTCGAGGAGCCAAGGGCATCCAATGATGCCGCCCTCACGGGTTTCTTCTTCCTGCGATGCTCCCGCGAGGGAGACCCCCTCTCAGAGGATCCCCGGCAATGCTCAGGATCGGAATCCCGAGATGTCGAGGCCTCTGACGAAGTCCGGGCCCGGCCGGACGCGGAGTCAGAGAAAATTCTTTCCTTCTGGTGCTGCCGACTCCTCAATGCCTTCGAGGACATTTTCCCACATGGACCACAGATCATCGGGTCATGATCGGGTCCGAGGCAGCGGAGGCAGCAGTCATGTGTGTTGGTGAGAGACATAAGTTTCTTACACCGATCACACTTTTTAAACCCGCTGGCAGCCATCGGGGGAAAAAGGGCCCCTGCGAGGTCAAAAGACAGGGCTGCCAGTGAAAAATAGAAAAATGGCGCGAATGCTAGTCACGAAGGACAAAAACCAAAAAAAGAAGTCCGGGCTCGATACCAGTGTACCAGCCCGAGGCGGGAAGGGGAAACCTGCCTCGAACCGAGAAAAAACATGAAAAATCAATTTTTTTCACGGGTGAACACAAACCACGTCCGTCGGGCTCCGCGGAAAAAAGAAGACTGAGCAAGATGGCATCCTTGGGCGGGAAGGGGACCGCGCATGCGTGCTGGCAGTCCCAAAGGCTTTCTGTGAAAGCTAGGGAAATGCTCCACATGGGAGCTCCATCGGCGCCGACGTCACCCATATGTAAGGACTGACTTCCTGCTTGGCCCTGGAGAAGACATACATTGTGCAATCCATTTGGATAGAGTTCTCTTGGAGACTGGAAGTCCCAAATGACTAGAATCAAAAGCAATAAAAAGTTGAGAAGACCTTCTATGCTGCTGTGTTCTTTGAAGGTAAAAAGCCAAGGCTCTTTTACAATCCAAAGTATGAAGGTTCCTTTCTGCATTAGAGGCATGAGGCCTCAGAAAGAATACAGGAAGATAAACTGATTGATTTAAATGAAAAGGCGAAACCACCTTTGGCATAAAGTGTGGATGAGTTCTGAGAACGACCTTATCATGGTGAAACCTAGTATAAAGAGGATCAGCCACCAAAGCTTGCAATTTACTAATGCGACGTGCAGAGGTGACTGCAATTAGGAAGATGACCTTCCAGGATAAAAGCTTTAGGGTTGTAGTGGCTAAAGGTTCAAAGGGCGGTTTCATGAGCTGCCCGAGAACTAGGTTTAAATCCCATGCCACTGGCGGTGGCCTGATGGGAGGCTTTGTTAATAGAAGACCTCTCATAAATCTTGATATGAGGGGATGAGAGGAAATTGGCTGTCAATTTAGAGGCTTATAGGAAGCTGCAATTGTACTAAGATGGACTCTTACTGAATTGGTCTTTATACCAGAATTTGATAAATGAAGTAGATACTCTATTATCGATTCCAAAGGTATCATAAGGGGGTTTAACCCCTTCTGCGAACACCATATAGTAAAATGTTTCCACTTGAAGGCGTAAGAGCGTCTTGTGGAAGGTTTTCTAGAAGCCTGAAGGATAACTTTTACCTGTTGGGAAAGGTTGAGATCCTGAAGGTCTAAGCTTTCAGCAACCAGGCCCTGAGATGCAGGGACTGGGGATTTGGGTGCCATAGCATCCCGTTCTCTTGGGAGAGAAGATCTGGAGCACACCCTAACTCCAGAGGTGCAGCTTGAGAGAGATGTAGAAGCAGGGGATACCACGTTTGGCGTGGCCACCGTGGCACTATCATACGACCTCTGTCTCTCTGAAGCTTGAAGAGTGTTTTGGGAATGAGGGGAATGGGTGGGAAGGCATAGAGGAAGTCGTGACCACAGTGAAAACGGAAGGTGTCCCTTGCCTGGTAATTTTGAGCCGGAATTCTGGAACAGAACAGGGGAAGTTTGGCATTCAATGGACTTGCAAATAGGTCTATGTCTGGGGTTCCCCAGATCTGAAATATCTTGGCCACCTGGTCTAGGTGGAGAGACCATTCGTGAGGCAGCAATACTCGGCTGAGTTTGTCTCCCCAAAGGTTTTGAATGCCTGGACGATATACCACGAGAAGGTGAATATGATGCTCTCTGGCGAGGGCCCATAGTCGTAAAGCTTCGTTGCATAATGACAGAGAGCCTGTTCCACCCTGCTTGTTCAAGTAGAACATGGCTACTTGATTGTCCGTTTGGACTAGGACTATCTTGTAGCTGGAGCTGGGCATGGAGAAGAGCTAGATAGATTGCTCTGAGTTCCAGGTGGTTTATGTGAAGACAAGCCTCCTGTGGAGTCCAGGTACCCTGGTTAGAGAGATGATGCAGGTGTGCTCCCCATCCCACCAGTGATGCATCTGTTGTTAGGGTAGCCTGGAATAGGGGTTGCTGGAAAGGAGATCCCACTAGAAGATTTTCCAGTGATTGCCACCATTGGAGGGACAAAATCAGTCGTTGCGAGTTTGATATCTTGTCTGACAGATGTCCTGTGCCCTGTGTCCACTGTATGGATAGGGTCCACTGGGCTGCTCGCATGAGGAGGCGAGCATAGGGAACCACATGAACCGTGGATGCCATATGTCCCAATAGTTGTAGTTCTCGAGCAGTTAGGGAGGACTTCACCGCTGCTTGAGAAGCTAGGTGCACTATGCGAAGACAGCGGGGTTGTCGGAGAAAAGCCCTTAACTGTCTGGTATCTAAACAAGCTCCTATGAACTCCAGGGACTGAGACGGAGCAAGTTGAGATTTTGGGAGGTTTATGACCAATCCCAAGTATTGAAGGATTTGCATTGTGCGAGACAGTGCAGAGCTGGCTTCTGGAACCGTAGGGGCTCGAATGAGCCAGTCGTCTAAGTAAGGGAAGACGAATATCCTTATGGTTCGCAGAAATGCAGCTACTACTGCCATGCATTTTGTGAATACTCTTGGTGCCGAAGCCAGACCAAAGGGAACGGCCCTGTATTGGAAATGTTTTCCCTTGAAAAAGACGTGTAAGAATTTCCTGTGATCTGGATGGATCAGAATGTGAGTATATGCATCCCTTAGATCTAGAGAACAAAGCCAATCCTGACTTTGAAGGTATGGCAGAAGAGTTCCCAGAGAAATCATTTTGAACTTTTCTCGGAACAGATATTTGTTCATTTCTCTGAGGTCTAGAATGGCTCTGTGTCCTCCTGTTTTCTTTGTAATAAGAAAACAGGGGGAGTAGAACCCTGTACCCTGTTGAAGAATGGGCACCTCTTCTATTGCACCTTGAGCAAGGAGTGTTGAGACCTCTCAATCCAGTAGATTGTCTGTAAAGGTTTGGAAATTGAACTGTCTTATGATTGTAGGAGGGGGCACACTGTGAAAATGAAGTTTGTACCCCTCTCCCACAATCGACAGAGTCCAATTTTCTGCTGTTATGTCATGCCATCTGTTGGCAAAATGACACAACCTGCCTGGAATGTTTAGGGGTTCTGGACCTTTCAGAGGCAGGAAGGCTAGGTTCTCTATGAAGGAGTCAAAGCCCTTGAGGGGGCTGGGCCTGTGGAGCTGGTTGAGCTCTAAGGCGTTTTGGCTTCTTTTGTTGCATGGATTGCTGTTGTTGACCTTTCTGGGCAACTTGACCCCGAGCTTGCCCCTGCTGGGTATAGGACGGATAAAACTTCCTTTTTTTTGCTAAAAAAGGGTTTTTTATAGGGTTTCTTTTTGGCTGGAGTGGCTGTAGATTTTGACAATCTATCTAAAGTGATATTGTCAGCATCTCTCTCATTAGCCTTTTCCTGCCAATTCTTGCCAAAGAGGTTTTCTCCTGTGCAAGGGATGTTTCCTAATTTATCCTGTACCCAAATCTCTAAGCCTGATGCCTGAAGCCAGGCAATCCAACGTGCACCAATGGCAATAGCAGAGGTTCTGCTGATGCATTCAAAGCAGTCAAAGGCTGCATGATTTACAAACTTGGAGACATCTTGAGCATGCATGACCAGAGTGAGAAAGTCCTGTCGTTTGTCCTCAGGGAGAATGGGGCTCATAAGCTCCAAATCTCCTGTGACCTCTTTGAGGAACATTTCCATATATAAAATATATGAGCTGATCCTAGCTGAAAGCATGGAAGCCTGAAATGTTCGACGCCGAAAAGCGTCAAGAGTCCTGCATTCACGACTTGGAGGATTGGATTCATGTCTCTTTGCAATTTTCATCCAACGCATGGCTGACTCCACTACATTGAATGGTTTGGCAGTTGAGTCTTTTGAAAACCAGGACATGGTGGAACTGGATACATGGTATCGAGTCTCCTAGAATGAGGAGATGTCGCCAAAGGTGTCTCCCACATTTTGAGCATCAAATCATGAAGAATTTTCATGAATGGGCAGAGTGGCTGCCTCCTTGGGAGCCTTAGGGTATTGGAGAATTTCCAATTCCTTTGCTCTAGATTCTTTTTCAGGAGCTACTGAGATTGAAAGGCCTCGGGCCACATCACAAATAAAATCCTGAAAAGACATGTCTTCCAGAGGAGACATCCTGCATTGGGGAGAAGAGGAGTCTTCCGGGAGAAACACTCTGGTACCGGCAGAATTATCAGAGTCCTCGGAATCGGAGGACTTGAAGTATCTCTGATCCTGATGTTCATGCAAAGCACAGTCTTGGTATCGATCGAAGTCGGTACCGAGTTGGTCCGGTACCGATCTGTTGATCCCAGAAAAAGTCTGCATGGGAAGAATTCCCACCAGAGCCGGTACCGTCAGTGCTGGTACCGGTATCTGCATCGATGCTGGTGCCGGCATTGGTATCTGTGTCGGTACCAGTGCCCGTTGAACCGCCAGTGTCAACAGTACTGCAGCTGTAAGGAGAGCTGCAAGATTGCGTTCGATAGCGAGGAATCTCTGGTCTATCGACGCTGCCGATGCCTGGGTATCAGTACCGGTAAAAGTGGCCAGAACCCCTGAGCATGGCACCAGTAGTTCTGCCGAGGTCGAGGCCTCGAGAACATCCTGGAACCCCGTTGATGCTTTGGAGGCCGAAGCCTCCCCCAGGGCTGTTTTGCCAGTATAGTTTCCTCAAGGGCAATCCCAATGGCCCCTCGATGCTTTGAAGGAGAGCTACCCTTTGAGGACTGGCTCTTATGTTTAGTTACCTGAGATCCATGGGAGGAAGACGAGGCTCTTGAAGACGTCGATGCAATAGACCTGGCATCCGAAGAAAAGAGGGTACCGAGCTTTGCAGCCCGGTTCTGTCTTCCTCTTTTAGTCATCCCCATACAAGAGACACACTCAGATGGAGAATGGTCAAGGCCTAAACATTTGAGACACCAGTCATGGGTGTCGGTGACAGAAATGGTACCGTCATACTTAGTACAGTTTTTAAAACCACTAGCTGGCTTTTCCATCTTTTAGGAAAAATGGGGCCTAATGCCCAAAATGGCGCCTAGCACAAAAGAAAAGTTTCTGAAGAGAACAGTTCAGAAAGTATATATATATATATTTTGTTTTAGAAAAGAAGAAAAAAGAACCGGCGGTACCGGTAGGTGTCGTGTGGAGGCAGACGTGACCACAAGAAAACAAGTTTAAAGAAGAAATTTTCTGCGGTGACAGGGTATGTGTCCTGTCGGCTCCGCAGAAAACGAAGAACTGAAGAGGGTCAGTTGGAAAGGCGGCGCGCATGTACTGAGGGATGCTCCCAATAGCGTTCCTGTTGGACGCTGGGGAGCATTCCCGCGCAGGCTCCGTCGGTACCGACGATACCCATATGTGAAGACTACATTCCTGCTTGTTCCTGGAGATATATCACTTTTATCTACTACTGGAAAGGCATGCACTAAATACTATATCATAAATAAATAAAATGTGTAAATGCCCTTTTTACAGTGCTGAAAGATGCATGATTCTATGAGGATGTGTTCTGTTTATGTTATGGGTGGACCCAAAAAAAATATGCATTCCCAATTTTGCACAGTACATACATAGTATATTTTCAAAAATGTCCCAATTGGCTTTTGCATCTCTTCTAAGGCACAGATAAGTGTCAGAAAACTGCTCATTTCAGTCAGGGACTTAGACAGTAATTGAGGCAAATGTTCCCAACCCTCTAGTCCTTAATGCTAAAAGTGAAAGTATGCTGTCCAGTCAATGCTATGGTTCAACGTTCCTTTTACTCTCTAAAACAGCTCCGCGCTGTCCGGCCTTTCCTTTTCCCTTCCTCTATGGCTACTCTACTTCTCTCCTTAGTCCTCTCACGTCTTGATTATTGTAATGTTTGTTTTGCTGGTCTCCCCCAATCTCAGCTTTCTCACATTCAACGCGTTCAGAATACTGCTGTCCACATCCTCACCCACGCATCCCGTTTAGCGTAGTTACTCACCTGTAACAGGTGTTCTCCAGGAGCAGCAGGAATCAGTCCTCACATATGGGTGACGTCGGCGCCGACGGAGCCCTCGCGGAGCAATTTTCCCCAGCTTTCAAAGAAAGCCTTTGGGAATTGCAGCGCGCATGCGCGGTCCCCTTCCCGCCCAAGGGTGCCATCTTAGCCAGTCTGATGACATAGCTAAAAGACAGCTTAAAAATTCTTTAAAAAACTAAATGATATGATTGCAACTCGAAGGGGAGGAGGGAGGGTTGTGAGGACTGATTCCTGCTGCTCCTGGAGAACACCTGTTACAGGTGAGTAACTACGCTTTCTCCAGGACCAAGCAGGAAGTCAGTCCTCACATATGGGACTCCCAAGCTTAAGGCTACCGGAGACCCTAAGCACAAAAATGAGCTCCCTCTAGCTCAGCAGCACAGAAGGAAGGAATCTTCACTGAATTATTACCCACCGGTAGCCCAACATACGGGATGGAGGGTAGGAGTTGCTCAAACCTCGAAGAGATTTCGGAGGACTGCCTGTCCGAAAGCACTGTCCCTGCGGGACTCCCTCTCGAGGCAGTAATGGACCGCAAAAGTCTGGCTCGAAGACCAAGTAGCGGCCCGGCAGATGTCTGCCAATGGAACAGAGTGGAGGTAAGCCACTGACGTAGCCTTCGCCCGAACACAATGAGCCGTGACCCGACTTTCTAACGAGAGTCCGGCTGCTCCATAAGCCCAAGCGATACAGTCAGCAACCCAGATGGACAGAGTACGCTTGGAGACAGGGAGCCTCAATTTATTGGGGTCAAAAGACACGAAGAGCTGAGCAGCTTTGCGGTGCTCACGCGTACGGTCAAGGTAGAAGTTCAACGCCCTTCTACAGTCCAGGGTATGCAGGACCATTTCAGCTCGGTTGGAGTGTGGCCTGGGAAAGAAGGTCGGAAGTACCACCTCCTGATTGATGTGAAAAGGGGAGACCACTTTTGGAAGAAATTTAGGGTGAGTCCGTAGGACTACCCTATTTTTGTAGAACCGAGTGTAAGGGGGATCAGACACGAGGGCCTGTAGTTCACTTACGCATCTAGCGGAAGTGAGGGCTATCAAGAATAAGGTTTTCCAAGAAAGAAAACGGAGAGGACAGGTAGCCATAGGTTCAAAAGGCGGACAGGTGATCCGCTGCAAAACCACATTCAGATCCCAGTCAGGCGCTGGCGGGCGCAGAGGTGGTTTAAGGAGAAGGAGACCTCGGAGAAACCTTGCCACGAGAGGGTCGTTGGAAAGAGGTCTGCCGTCCACCGGCACATGATGTGCTGAAAGAGCACTGAGGTGAACCTTGACGGAGTTGGACTTAAGTCCAAGATTAGAGAGGTAGAGCAAGTACTGCAAGACCACCGACACCGAGCAGGAGAAGGGATCCAGAGACTGCTGGGTACACCAAACGGAAAAACGACGCCATTTAAGGGCGTAGCATTTGCGGGTAGAAGGTCGCCGGGAAGCTAGGACGACCTCTTCCACCTCTGCCGGCAGTAGAAGGGGAGCAAGGACTACCCTTTCAGCAGCCAGGCCATCAGATGTAGAGATCTGAGGTTGGGGTGTAGCAGGGACCCCTGATCCTGTGTTAGGAGATCTGGTTGAAACCCCAGAGGGAACGGAGCCTCCACTGCCAGTTGCAGCAGGAGTGGAAACCACGGCTGTCTGGGCCACCGAGGAGCTATCAGGATCATGGAAGCTTTGTCTCGGAGAACCTTGAAAAGAGTTCGAGAGATTAGCGGTATGGGAGGAAAGGCATACAGAAGGCTTTTCGACCATGAGAGCAGAAAAGCATCCGCCGCTACTCGGAGGGGATGCGGCTGCTGAGAGCAGAAACGAGGAAGTTGCCGGTTGAGAGGACTGGCAAAAAGATCCAGCGTGGGGAGGCCCCACTTCAGAAAAAGTTTCTGAACTACCAAGGGATCTAGGCGCCACTCGTGCGGCTGGAGGATTCTGCTGAGTTTGTCCGCCAGGCAATTTTCTTGGCCTGGGAGATAAACTGCCTTGAGAAGAATGCCGCGGCTGACGGCCCAAGAGCAGAGCCTCTGCGCTTCCCGACAGAGAAGGAAGGAGCCCGTGCCCCCCTGTTTGTTCACGTAGAACATGGCAACTTGATTGTCCGTCTGGACAAGGACGGACCGGCGAGAAGTCAGGTGGGAGAAAGCCTTGAGAGCCAGACGGATTGCTCTGAGCTCCAGGAAGTTGATCTGCTGCGCAGACTCCCACGAGGTCCAGAGACCTTGAGTACATGCCCTTTGGCAATGCGCTCCCCATCCCAGGAGAGAAGCATCGGTCGTCAGTACTTGAGCAGGCGGAGGAGATTGAAAAGGCATTCCGAGTACCAGGTTCGGCTGATGAAGCCACCACTGCAGAGAAGAGGCCAGCGGGCCGGAGATCTGCACTAAGTCGGCAAGGCCGCCCGTGGCCTGTTGCCACTGCTTGCGAAGGCACCACTGAGCAGGCCGCATATTCAGGCGGGCGTTGGGGGTCACGTGGACGGTGGAAGCCATATGGCCGAGTAGTCTCAGAAAGCGCCTGGCCGAGACCAGAGGCTGGCTGCGAAAACGGCTGGCTAGGTCCATGAGCCGCTGAGCTCTGTCGAGAGGCAGGAAAGCTCGCGCCTGAAGAGTGTGCAATCTTGCGCCGATGAACTCGAGATCTTGCGAGGGGAGCAAAGTGGACTTTGCGAAGTTTACGACAAAGCCCAAGTACTGGAGAAGAGTCACAGTGCGGTGCGTGGCTTGTGTGACCTCTTGAGAGGACGATGCTCTGATGAGCCAGTCGTCTAGGTAAGGAAAGACATAGAGGCCCTGAAGCCGGAGATAAGCCGCCACCACCGCGAGACATTTTGTGAAGACTCGTGGTGCGGAGGATAGGCCAAAGGGCAGTACTCTGTACTGGTAATGATTTCCTGCCACCACAAACCTTAGGTATTGGCGGTGGCTTGGGTGGATGAGGATGTGCATGTAGGCATCTTTTAGATCCAAGGAGCATAGCCAATCTCCCTGCTGGAGGTAGGGCAGAAGGATTCCAAGGGTAAGCATCTTGAACTTCTCCCTCACGAGGAACTTGTTGAGGTAGCGCAAGTCCAGGATGGGTCTGAGGCCTCCTGTTCTTTTTGGTATTAGGAAATACCTGGAATAAAAGCCTTGACCTCTCAGGTGGTGGGGCACCGGTTCCACAGTCTGTTCCTGAAGAAGACTTGCTAACTCCTGAAGGAGTAAGTCCCTGTGCAGAGGGAGTCGTGGAGGCTCTCCCGGAAAATAGGAGGGAGGGACCTGGTGGAAGTGGAGAAGATAGCCTTCTCGCACAACATGAAGCACCCAGGCATCTGATGTGATGTTGGACCACCTGTGGGCAAAGTGGACCAGCCGGCCTCCTGTGCTGGGAGAAACCAGCTGAGGGGGAGAGGCTATGTCGATGAAGTCAAAAACCCCCACCCTGCTGAGCAGGGGCCGGTGGTGCAGGCTTGGGGGCTTGCTGCCTACGGGACCCGTTACCCCGTCCCTTGGCCTGCTGACCCTGTTGGGGAGCTGAGGAGGCCTGATACTGAGGGTAGTGTTTATAGGCAGCCGCCTTCCTCGGGTAAAAGGACTTTTTTCCCGAGCCCTTCTTCTTTTGGGAAGGGGCAGAGGTCTTTCTAGAGAGCCTTGTTCTGGTGAGAGTTTCCGTCTCGATTTGCGCAGCCTTCTCAGCCATGGGCTTGCCAAATAGGTTCTCACCTCGGCAGGGGACATCGACCAACTTGTCCTGCACCCAGGGTTCAAGGTCAGACGACTGAAGCCAAGCCTGTCGGCGGGCACCGATGCCGGCTGCGGCCACTCGAGCCGATGCTTCAAAGCCATCATAGGCTGCTCGAGAAATGAACTTGGAGCATTCTCGAATTCCAGTGGACAAGGCTAGGAACCTCCGCAAAGGTTCCTTGGAAAGTCCAGCAGAGAATCCGGCTATCTCCTTAGCCAGGTCTCTAAGGTACATGCCCATGTAGAGCTGGTAGGTCTGGACCCAACAAGCAAGCATAGAGCCTTGGAAACACTTCTTACCGAGGCCATCCAGGTTGCGGGCCTCCCTGCCGGGAGGCACCGAGGAGTGCATCTTCTGGCTCTTGAGCCTATGCATGGCCGATTCCACCACCATGGAATGGTGCGGCAGTTGTGCCTTCTGGAAGCCAGGGCTCTTGCGGACTCGATAGATGGAATCGACCCGCTTGCTTAAAACCGGCAACGACGCCGGACTCTCCCACATGCGGAAGAGCAGTCGTTCCAGCATGGGAGGAACCGGTACAGTAAAGTGCTCCTTTGCAGGAGAGTCGTACTGGAGGGCATCGAGCTCTTCGGCTCGAGGCTCCTCCTCGGGATCCGCAGGGAAGGCCAAGGCCTTGGCCATATCCCTTATGAAGTCCGAGAACCGGGCGTCCTCCGGAGGGGACTGCTTCCGAGGTTCAGACCCAGGGGAGTCCGATGGGACACACCGAGTCCGAAAGGAATCAGGTGACTCTTCCTCCTCGGATTCCCAGGCCGACTCCGAGGAGGAGTCGATGGGGTCAGGTCGGGCGGGCGTAGACGCCGGCCGTCCTGACGCCGAGGTGGTCGGCGTCAGCGACCTCGGTCCCGAACGGGAGGCCGAGGGTGACCTCAACCGAGGATCGACTCGAGCCCGCATGGACTCGAGGATCGGCTCGGTCTCCGGGGTCGACTTAGACGTCGACGTCCCGGCGGTCAGGGCAGAGACGCCAGTGAGGCTAGCGATCAGTGCCCGCTGCTGGTCCATGAAGGCAGTCAGACTGCTCTCCAGGGCCGTCAACCTGAGTCCGAACTCAGGAGACCCAGCAGCCCCCGACGGCGTCGGGCCCGACGTCGGACCCCTCGGAGGCGAGTCCACGAGGACAACAGGACTTACCGGATTAGACGAGTCCTTCTCCAGACGAGGCCGTTTTGCGAGACGCTCCATCTCCAAAGACCCGAGACGGCTATCGGGGCTATGCGACCTGGCCCTCACGGAACCAGGAGCGTCCACCGATGCCGCCCTCGCGGGTTTCGACTTCCGATGATGATCCCCTGAGGGAGACCCTCTGTCCGAGGAACTTCGACGGTGCTCAGAGCTAGAGCCTCTGGACGCCGAAGCCTCCGACGAGGTCCGGGTATGGGTGGGATCAGTGAAGATTCTTTCCCGCTGATGCCGCCGACTCCGTAAAGCTTTGGAGGACATCTTGCTGCAGGCCCCACAGATCAGTTCTTCGTGATCTGGGCCTAGGCAGCGTAGACAATGATCATGTGTGTCAGTTAGAGACATATTTTTGTCACACTGAACACACCGTTTGAAGCCACTGGCAGCCATCGGGGGAAAAAGGGCCCCTGCGAGGTCAAAGGACCGGGCTGCCAGCGAAAAATCAAAGAAAAAACGAAACTGACAGAAAAGTCAGAAAAACCGAAAAACAAGAAAAAAAGGACTCGCAACCGGCGTCGCGAGTCCGGGCAGGAAAGAGACCGGCGTCGAACCGAAGAAAAACTTAAAATAATTGAAGAAAATCAACTTTTCTGCGGGGACTGTGAGACAACGTCTGTAGGGCTCCGCGGAAAAAAGAAGACTGGCTAAGATGGCACCCTTGGGCGGGAAGGGGACCGCGCATGCGCGCTGCAATTCCCAAAGGCTTTCTTTGAAAGCTGGGGAAAATTGCTCCGCGAGGGCTCCGTCGGCGCCGACGTCACCCATATGTGAGGGCTGACTTCCTGCTTGGTCCTGGAGAATGATCATGTCACTCCCCTCTTTTGCACCAGCACTGGCTCCCCATCATATACCGCATACAGTTTAAAATCCTTATTTTTGTACACAGAACTATTCACACTGGTACCCTCTCTATCTTGCCGACCAGGTACATCTTCACACCCCTCACCATTCCCTTCGTTCCATTCACATTAATCGTATGTTTCTTCCCTCCCCGTCTCTGACCCACCTAGAGTCCACTCGATCCTCTGCTTTTTTCTTCCTTGGACCTTGGTTTTGCCCTCCGAATGGATTCCTCTTTCAAATCCTTTAAAGCTCAACTGAAAACACACCTCTTCTGCACAGCTTTTGATCTTCCTTCCCCTCCCTCCCTCACCTCCCAAGCAATAAAAGTAAATTAAGGACTCCTTAGTTCCCTCTCCTACCCCTTCCTTTACTGTTTGTCTTGTCTGTCATTATTCTTCTGTTTTCTCCTTTCCTGGCTCTGTCCTTTCCTTCCCTTTGAGATTCACTTATTGGCGTTCACCTTTCTTTTTCTGCAGCATTCTATGTATAATTTTTTAATTTTTAAACCGCTCTGATACTATTTAATGAGCGGTATATAAAGTTTTAAATAAACAAACGCTGACCCCTGGGTTTTCTTGGCAAGGTACAACTGGAGATATATTGCTAGGCCTTTCTTCCATGCAGCAAGTCTATAGTACCTAGTATTCCAAGGTGGTGTCCTAGTCAGGCCTGACCCCGTTTAACTTCCAAGATCAGCCACGATCAGGTTCATTTAAGGCGGTGAAGCCACAGTTAAAAATAGGGCAGCAACCCAGGACCAGAAAAATCCAGGGTTCATAATCCACTGATACTCCTTATGACATTGGAAAGTCATTTAACCCTCTATTGCCTCAGGTACAAACTTAGATTATAAGCCTTCAGGGACAGGGAAATACCTAGACAGTATGTGATTGTAACTCACCTTGAACTACTTTTTGAAAGGAGTGAGCTAAATGCTAATAAATAGATAAATCTTTAGAAGCTTGGCTCCTAAATTGTCTGCTTTTATTGGAATTTTGTGGAATATGATAGGTGTAATTGATGGTACTTACAAGTGTAGATAGCAAAAATCACCATCTATGCATACAAATGCTGTTGCTTACAAATAAAAGGTGCTGAATGATGCTGCTCTTTTTGTACATATGCATTTTCCTAAAATGCTGGCTCCCATTACACATTTAGGAAAATAGACATGTAGTTCACTGTGGCCCAATATGCCTTTTAAAAAAAGCTCCACATTTGGAGGGCATTTTATAAAATAGGCTGGAAAATGTGGACATTCAATTTCAGACATACACACCTTGGGCAAAAATCAGGCTTTTGATGTCATAAAATACACAAACTTAAAGAGCGAAAGTTAAATACATGGGATAAAATGGCAGAGCAGTAAAGTGTATTTTACTGCACTTTCAGAGAACATCAATCTAAATTGCTTTAACAATATTTATCTTAAACCTTGTTAAAATCCTGCCCATATATATTCTTCATAAAGACACCTCACTGTAAAACCAAAATTGCTTAGCTTTGTAAATGTTTATGTAAGTGTTCTGTATGACATGATTTTTGATAGTACCTTCTATCACTAAGTGCTGTTCATCCTGTATTTTCAAATATTCTAACATGTGATCTTCATCATCGAGAAGGGTAAGATAATTCTGAAAAACAAAAGCAGAAGGATTTGTTTAACTTTCATTATGGGATGTGCTTTAAAACTGAAATTTCTGTCAGGGCTCCTATAGGTTGGAGATGATAGCATTCTGTATATTACAATAAGGGACTTCAGCACCGGTTCCAGCACCAAGAATGAAACCCTCCATCACTTCCCACCCTCCAGAGCGCTGAAGTTGGTGGCATCCCTTTAAAGTTGCTGTGGTACCCTCCCAGGCACAAAGGATGGCTCCCTTAGATTGCTATGGTCAGTGATGCCCCCTCAAAGCTGTCTCTCTGCCCTTGAAAAGGCAGCACCAGGTGAGACCACACAGATTGCACATCATTTTAATATATCCCTCTCTCAGCAACTTAAATGTCAACACTAACAATATGAGCATGCACCATTCCTGTATAGGGATCCAGTGCAATTGCTTCAACACACCCCTAACTGGCTCGGTCTGAGTACGGAGTGACACCACGCATGCTGTGGCATTTTCTACCATCTGTAATATCTACATTAAAGCCTCAGGCAAACCCACATAGAGGAGGTTACAACAATCCAGTCCTGTAATTACTAACACTGGTATTACTGCAATCAAAGTCGCCACTTCTGTAATTTTGAACCCAGCCCCTGGGTTTTTTTGGTAAGGTATGACCAGAAGCAGATTGCCAGGCCTTTTCTTCAATAGCAACGGAGAGTTAAGTGACTTGTCCAAGGTCACAAGGCATGCCAGTGGGCATCAGACCCTGGTTTCTTGGTTACCAAGCCAGTGCTCTAACCACTAGGTTACTCCTCCACTCCAATTTTGCAAAATCTAAAATAAGTTATCTTCTACAGCAAACCATTAAATGAGAATTGCAGGTGTTTATTGGTATCACCTTGATATATAACAAACAATATATATTCAGAATAGATTATGCACAAATTGTCTTGACTTATGAAGAAGCAACTCTGGATGATGGACAAATATTCAGTACAATATTTTCTGAACAAAAACATGTAATTGCTTTAAGGGGGTAATCTTTACCTACTCTAATTACATCCAGGTAATGATTCCCTTCAGATCATCCTTAGCTTGTTTTAAAAAAGTAAAGGTTTCCATGAAGAAATATTGTCTCCAATATTTCTTATTCCACCAATTCAGGAAGGAACTGAAAAATACTATTCAAAGAACATTAAGGATAAAACATAATTCAGCTTCAACCACGACTTCTCTACATCTTACCACTACCCAGTCCACCAACACTTACAAATGCACCAGATCTCACACACTCACAATGATCATCCAAACCACCAATCTATGCACCTATACATATAATACACACGATAAAACATTGACCACTCATACTGTAGAAAGTTCTTTAGCACACATTTAGTTATTATTTATCCTCTTGTTCCTTAAATGTTATGCATGTTAACCTTCAACATTATATGTATATATCTTTTCTTCCATTGTTAAATATTATTGCACTTTGTTCCCAGTTCTATGCAAAGTTAACTTAAATTGTTCCATATAAATCGTATTGACCTTAGGAAATATGATATATAAAGTGTGCTAAATAAACTGTCTCAAGCTAAATGTGGCTAAAACTTTACTACTAGGAATTGGTGCCAAAAACAGATCTACACCTCATATTGGCCCTAATATAGAAGGTATAAACCTAGGTTTACAGCAGATAGTTCAAAGGTTTAGTGGTGATCTTGGATTCTGGTCTTACGAACCTGACAGGTACTTGTGACCTGGATTGGCCACTATAGGAAACAAGATACTGGATTTGATGGACCTTGATCTGACCCAGTATGGCAGATCTCAGCAATCTATTCCAAAACTTACAACAAATGCTACTAGATATGATAGTGCTACTCCATTACTGAAATCGCTATACTGGCTTCCTATTCAAGCCAAGACCGAATTTTAATTATTGTGTATAACACTTAAATGCTTCTACGGTCTTGCTCCATCTTATATAGTCTCTTTGGTATCACTCTCTTGTTCAAGAGAGTTGAATAGAAAAATTCTTAATACGTTAGCTATTCCATCTGCTTTGGATTTTAAGAAGGCTTCTGTACAGAAAAAAAATCTTTTTAAGATCTAGTCCTTGGAAAATGGAATAATCTCCCTTCTGAAATTCATGCAGAAAGTGACTATAAGAGATTGACTATTCACAAACTTCTTGGAGCAAATTGGGCTAGTCAATTTATTGGTATTGGGCATAGGTTTTTAGGGGCTGCTATAATCATTTTAAAATATGAGTTTTAACGTGTAACTGATAAGAAGTTTTGAATATTTTAATTCTATTTTCTTAAGTGATTATGTAAATTTGGATAACTCTGCCTTGAGCTTATTGTTAAGCAGACTATAAACCCTTGATTAAATTAAACAAAACTATTTTAATAGGTGACAAGTGTGTGCATACACTTTCTAAGTGAAGATATGCATGTACTTCTGCTTTGAAAATTTATACCAGGAAAACTGTGTGCTTCCATTTATACCTGTTCCTTGGGGCACACACAGCTTCTTGATAACATTAAATGCAGATACTTGAATTTTCAAAAGTGTGTTCATAAAATTCAAATCCTGTTCAGCAATAGTGGCCTTGGGAATGTCCCTTCAAACAGTAGATAAACTTAGGCATCTATGTGAAATATCCCAAAAGGTGTATTTTTTTTAAGAGCAACAGAGGCACTTATGTGACTTTATAAGAGACTCTCAGAACTATCCTTAGTAACACACAAATTCTCTTGCATAAATTTACACCATGTGTGATCTATAGGTCTCATTACTAATGTGCATTAATTTGAGTTAAGCGCATCATTAGTAAATAGATCCCACTAAAAATAGTGGGCCAGATATTCAAAGGCGTTTACACAGTTTACAGACCTGCATTTACATGGTTAGTGCTGCTGAATATCCGTGGGTTCTGCTGCTACATGCGTAGATGCAAAACAAGTAGCAGTGGGGCACATCGTGGGTGTTCCAGGGTGGAGCGGATGTGGCATCTGTTGCTAACTGGGCAGCTGCTCAATATTGCCACTGACTGGTTAGTTTCCACGCTGTGTGGCAGACCCGGATATTCAATGATGGTGGCCGAATATGGCCCCAGAATTGAATATCCAGGATTAAGTTTCAGCTGCGAAGGCTATGTGCTTTAGAAGTGCTAGCCACCGCCTCTGAATATCGGGTCCACCGTGACTTGTGCTATTTAATGCATGTTGATGCCTGTTAGCAAATGAAGAACATGGTCATATATAGCATCTCTGTTCTAGCTCCTCTTCCTCAAAACACACATGTGCAGATCATGCAAAAATATCATGCAAAAATATGATACTGGAAACAAGATACAAAATATCATGCAAAAATATCATGCAATATTGTGGTATGCCATTTTTTTAAAATAAGCATATTCATACACAATTTTGTAAGAGCCATTTTCTGCATGAAAAAATATGCTTTACACATAGAAAATGGTTTGTATAAAATTGCACAGATAAGTGTGCCAACTAGAGTATACATATTTTTATTAACTATATGAACAAGTATTTCCAAAGGCACAGAAAGTGTAGTTACTCACCTGTAACAGGTGTGCTCCAGGAACAGCAGGAATAAGTCCTCACATATGGGCGACGTCAGTGCAGACGGAGCCCACGCGGAGCATTTCCCCAGCTTTCAAAGAAAGCCTTTGGGAATGCTACCATGCATGCGTAGTCCCCTACTCGCCCAAGCGTGCCATCTTGCTCAGTCAGATGACATAGCTAAGACGGCAGTCAAATCAAAAGAAAGAACAGCAACTCCCAGGGAGGCGAGAGGGTTCTGAGGACTGATTCCTGCTGTTCCCGGAGAACACTTGTTACAGGTGAGTAACTACGCTCACATATGGGACTCCCTAGTTCCAGGCTGCCAAGGACCGAACCACGACATTATCAACAGCGACCTGTTGGGTGTCCATGAGCTGCAGAAGGTGAGTCCCCACTGAGAGACTCTACAAGACCCTAGTGTTCAGCAACACTATTACTCCGTTAGCATGAACACAGAAGGGTCGGAGGACAGGAGTTGCCTACACTCCAAGACTATTAAGCAGCACTGCCTGACAAAAGGCGCTGTCCCTGCGGGATTCACTTTCCAGGCAATAGTGCGCTGCAAACATGTGAATGGATTACCAAATGTCGGCTCTGCAAATTTCTGTCACCAGCATAGAATGGAGGTGGGCCACCGATGTGGCATCGCCCTCATGTGATGCGCTGTGATCCAGTGCTCCAGGGAAAGGCCGGCCCATTCATAAGCAAGGGTGATGCAATCCCCCACCCAAGAGGATAGGGTTTGCTTGGTTACTGAGATCCCTAGTCTGCTGGGATCATAGGACACGAAAAGCTGAGGTGCCTTGCGATGGACCTGGATCCGCTGCAGAGACAGACAGGGCCCGTTTATAGTCCAGTGTGTGGAGTATGAGCTCCTCCCTGCCTGCATGAGGCCGCGGGTAGAAGGTGGGGAGTGCCACCTCCTGGTTGAGGTGAAACGGGGATACCACCTTCGGGAGGAACTTAGGGTGAGTGCGGAGTACTATCCTGTTCTTGAAAACGTGATGTACGGGGGGGGGGAGGGGGGATGTCTGCCACCAGTGCTTGAAGTTCATTGACCCTGCGAGCTCAAGTTAGGGCCACCAAGAAGGCCACCTTCCAAGATAGGTATCTGAGGTGGCAGATGGCCAGGGGCTCGAACAGTGGTCTGGTCAGCTGTGAGAGCACCACATTGAGGTGTAAGTCTTTAACATTTGTAACTGCTCCTTTTAGTTTTTTCTTAACTATTTTCCTCATTTTATCATAGTCTCCCTTTCATAAGTTAAAAGGTAGTACTGTGGATTTCCTTATCATCCCTCCTCCATTAATTAAACAAACGCGATCATGATATGATCACTATTGCCAAGTGGCCCCAATATCCTTATCTCTTGCACCAGATCTGGTGTTCCACTAAGGACTAGGTCCATAATGGCTTCCCTTCTGGTCAGTTCATAAACCAGCTGCTCTAGGAAGCAGTCATTTATTTCATCTAGAAACTTTATTTCCCTAGCATGTCCTAACGTGACACTGACTCAATCAATACCGGGGTAAATGAAATCACCGATTATTATTACTGTGCTGTAACTTTTGTTAGCTTCTCTGATTTCTTTGAGCATTTCATCATCCATTTGTTCAATCTGGCCAGGCAGTCAATAGTACACCCTCACTGCCATCGCTTTCCCCTTTTTACATGGAATTTCAATCCATAGAGATTCAACAGCAAATTTTGTTTCCTGCAAAACTTTAATCCTTTGTGACTCAATGCCCTCTCTAACATAAAGTGCAACCCCTCCACCAATTTGATCAGTTCTATCATTGTTATATAGTTTGTACCCAGGTATCACAGTGTCCCACTGGTTGTCCTTCTTCCACCATGTCTCTGAGATACCAATCATATATAACTCCTCATTTAGTGCTATATATTCTAACTCTCCCATCTTATTTTTTAGACTTCTAGCATTTGCATACAAGCATTTTAGAGACTGTATTTTTATTCATATTATTCTGGCTCTTGGTAGGCAGGGATAATTTGGAATATAAGCTCTGTCTGCTCCATACTCATGGGCATTTCGGCTACTTTTGTCTTTATTAGAACCTCTCTGCTGATATCCCCTAACTTAATTTTTTGGTAGTATCCTCCAAGGATACATTGTTCCGAACCATGCGCTCTTGGGCGACTGTAGGCTCTCTCCTATTATCTAGTTTAAAAGCTGCTCTATCTCCTTTTTAAAGGTTAATGCCAGCAGCCTGGTTCCATCCCGGTTAAGGTGAAGCCCATCCTTTTGGAAGAGCCCCTCTTTCCCCAGAATGTTCCCCAGTTCCTAACAAATCCAAAACCCTCATCCTTGCACCATCGTCTCATCCATGCATTGAGACTCCGGAGCTCTGCCTGCCTTTTGGGTCCTGCATGTGGAACGGGAAGCATTTCGGAGAATACTACCCTTGAAGTTCTGGTTTTCAACTTCCTAACTAAAAGCCTAAATTTAGCCTCCAGAACCTCCCTACCACATTTTCCTATGTCATTGGTACAGCAGACTCCTCCCCAGCACTATTTAAGACCTTGTCTAGGTGGCGTGTGAGGTCTGCTACCTTCACACCAGGCAGGCATGTTACCAGGCAATACTCACGTCCACCAGCCACCCAGCGTTCTACATGCCTAATGATTGAATCACCAACTATAATGGCTGTCCTAATCCTTTCCTCATGGGCAGATGGCCCTGGAGAAACTTCCTCGGTGCGAGAGAGTTTTACATCACCTGGAGGACAGATCCTAGCTACAGGATCACTTCCTGCCACACCAGGGTTTTGCTCTCCTGTCACGTGAGCTCTCCTTCCCCATGGCAACAGGGATGCTGCCAGACTGGAGGTGGGACTTCAGTACTATATTCCTGTAGATCTTGTCAATGTACCTCTCCGTCTTCCTTATGTCCTCCAAGTCTGCTACTCTAGCCTATAGAGATCGGACTTGTTCCCTGACAGCAAAGAGCTCATAAGACCCCTCACCAATTGGGAGAAAATCATACATGTGACACTCAATGCAAAAGACTGGAAAACCATCTTGCTGCTGGGACTGCTGTCTGCATCTTAGTTTTAAGGTTGTGTTTAGGTATTTAAGTTCTTTACCTACTAAGGATTGGTAGGGATACTTATACTAATAAAACTACACCTAATACGTTTAATGTACTTTGTTCACCTGAAGCTTAATTAATCTCAGGTCTTTAATGTATGCCTGATGAGGACAAAAAGCTGCACCTGAGAGTGATTATGCACTTCCTTTCCTTTGAGAAGTTTATGCACCTATAAAGCTACAATTATCCCAAGGGTAGGTGGGTGTTGGGGAGGGAGGGAGGGAAAAAGACTTATTAAAGGCTGGCTGCTACACAGTATCCTCTCCTGTGCTTCTAAGGAAATCTGTGACCAATTTCCCACAGCCCTTGCTTGGATAGAGGAAGTCTTGGGTTCTAAATTTAACCAGAAAGCTCTCTGCTGTGTTTTAAATTTAAGCTGAAAGCTCTTTGCTGCTACTAGGCTCTGACTGATTTAACAAATACACTGAGTTCATAGATTAATTAGCTTCAATCTAAACAATTCCTTTTTCCCCAAGATTTAGAAAAATTCCCAGAAGTAAATACTTACAATTGCAGATCTCTCTCTAGAAGTAGCACTCCCCTTTTGAAGTCCTTCAAGACTGAGAATCACAGAACTCTGGTTGAACTATTTATGCCTGTGCTTCTGGTACATTCTGGACCCTGTCTAGCCTCTGCGGCTGTACTGCCTCTGATGAGCCAATTGTCCAGGTATGGGACGATGAATACCCTTTGTAGGTGCAGATGGATGGCTACCACCTCTAGGCACTTTGTGAAAACTCTTGGCAAGGATACCAGGCCGAAGGGAAGTACCCTATATTGGTAGTGGCATCCCCCTACCATGAATTTCAGGTATTGCCGGCGAGATGGGTGGACCAGGATGCGGGTATAGGCATCCTTTAGGTCCAAAGCCAGTCTCCCTGGTGGAGGTAGGGCAGCAGTGTCCTAAGGGAAAGAATTTTGAACTTCTCCCTCACCAGAAACTTGTTCAGGTCTCAGAGGTCCAGGATGGACTTGAAACCCATGGTTCTTTTGGGGTCAAGAAAGTACCTTGAGTAAAAGTCCTTGCCCCAGAGGTGCTGGGGAAAGAGTAGTTACTCACCTGTAACAGGTGTTCTCCAGGAGCAGCAGGAATCAGTCCTCACTTATGGGTTACGTCGCCGACGGAGCCCTTGCGGAGCAATTTCCCCAGCTTTCGAAGAAAGCCTTTGGGATTGCAGCGCGCATGCGCGGTCCCCTTCCCGCCCAAGGGTGCCATCTTGCTCAGTCAGATGACATAGCGAAGACAGCAAAACAGATAATAGAATGACTGCAACTCCAAGGGGAGGAGGGAGGGTAATGAGGACTGATTCCTGCTGCTCCTGGAGAACACCTGTTACAGGTGAGTAACTACTCTTTCTCCAGGACCAAGCAGGAAGTCAGTCCTCACTTATGGGACTCCCCAGCTCAAGGCTACCAGAGGCCTCAAGCCGAAATTGAGCTCCCTCAAGCTCAACAGCACAGAAGGAAGGAATCTTCTCTGAATAAGCATCCGGCCGGTAGCCAAACACCGGGGCCGGAGGGAGGAGTTGCCTAAACCTCAAAGAGATTGTAGAGGACAAAAAAACTGAAAAAGAAAATGTGAACAGGCTCGATAAGGATATCGAGGCCGGGAGGGGACACGCGAACCGAGAAAAAACAAACTAAAGAAAAAAATCAACTTTTTCAGCGGCGATAACAAACTACGTCTGTAGGGCTCCGCGGAAAAAAGAAGACTGAGCAAGATGGCACCCTTGGGCGGGAAGGGGACCGCGCATGCGTGCTGCAATCCCAAAGGCTTTCTTCGAAAGCTGGGGAAATTGCTCCGCGAGGGCTCCATCGGCGACGTAACCCATAAGTGAGGACTGACTTCCTGCTTGGTCCTGGAGAACAGGCACTACTGTCCTGTTCCTTAGCAAACCTGCTAGCTCTGAGAGCAAGAGGGTCTGGTGTAGGAGAGGGGCGCTGATGTCTGCAGCTTGGGGGCCTTTGGCTTCTTGGGTCCATGTCCCTGGCCCTTGGGCTGGGATCTCTGCTGCTTGGAGAGGCTTGGTTGTGGTGACTCTGGTGGAAAGGGCCCTTCTTCCCCGAGATTTTCTTATGGGGAAGGGTAGAGGTCTTCTTTGAGAGCCTCTTCCTGGTCACCACTTTGGCCTCAATCTCGGCCGCCTTGTCGGCCATAGGTATCCCAAACAGGTTCTCTTCGATGCAGGGGACATCCAGCAGCTTTTCTTGGACCCATTGTTCAAGGTCCAAGGTCTGCAGTCAGGCCTGGCACCAAGCACCGATGCCTGCGGCTGCTGCCCGGGCTGCAGTCTCAAAACCATCATATGCAGCCCGGAACAGGAACTTAGAGCAGTCCCAGATGGTGGCCACCAAGGTCTAGAACCACTGCAGGGGTTCCCCGGCAAGCCCTGCTGAGAAGCCCGCAAGCTCCTGAATAAAGCTCTTAAGATACATCCTTATGTAGAGCTCAAAGGTTTGTTTTCGGCAGTCCAACATGGATGCCTGGAAGCACTTGCGCCCAGGGCGTCGAGGACTCTGGCCTCTCTACCTGAGGGTACTGAAGAAGTCTTCTGGACTCTTCAGCTACTGCATCAAGGATTCCACCACAATGGAGTTGTGGGGAAGTTGGGCCTTCTGAAAGGCTGGACTCCTCTTGATGCGGTATATGGAGTTGAGGAGCCAGCTGACCACAGGCACAGAGGCTGGGATTTCCCACATCCGCATGAGGAGCCGCTCGAGGATGGGTTGCACCGGCACCAACAGAGCTTCCTTTGGCGGGGACTCATACTGGAGGATCTCCAGTTCTTCAATGTGTGGGTCCTCCTTGGACTCGGTCGGGTCCGAGAGGGCATGGGCCATGTCCCAGATGAAGTCATGGAATGCCATGTCCTCAGGTGGAGAATGGCGCTGGAGTTCCGGGGGAGATGGCTGCGAGGGGATGTCTCGGTGTCGAGAGGTCTCGAGGAAGACCTTGACGTCGGTCTCCGAACCTGAGGGTGTCAAGGAATCCGAGGCTCAGAGCTCCCGTGCTGTGAGGCCTGCGTCAGGGAACCGGGGTCCTCTGACAGGTCTCGGGTCAGACTCCTGGAAACTAGCCGGAAAGGACCAGACACCCATGGATTGGGACCGGGACCTTGATCGATACCGAGGGCTCGCCCAAGGCTGATAGCACTCGGGGCTCGACTTGATGCCCAGGGACACCACCACAGTCGGGGGCCTGGTTGTCAGGGTAGATGTTGCGGATGAATATGACATCATCGCATGCTGCATGGCCAGGATGGCAGAGACATTCTGCTCCAGGATCACCATTCTGGCCTCGATACCAGAAGGCTCTGCAGCTTTTGGCACCGGCAAAGAGGATTTCGGGCCCAGCGGTGGCACTCTTGCAAGTGTGTCTTCAACGAGGACCACGGCCTCGGGGAGCCTCGCACAGTCACCACCGGCCGAGGACTTCTTCCTAGAGACCTTAAGGGGGTGCTGCTCAGAGTCGCCAGAGTCCCATCGCAGGACCTTATCGAGTTTCCCCGGTGGGACCTCGACTGGCTTTGAGGATTTTTCTTTTTCTTGCCAGGGTCCGGTGTCTTTCTGGAGGAGTCCGGCTGTGGGACTCCGAAGACACCCAGGCCTCATGGGAGGGACTCAGCTTTGGACTCAGCATCGGTGAAGCCAAGGCTGAGCCGGACCACGGGAACATTTTCTCTTGCAACTCAGACCTTTTCTTGTTGGTTTGCAGAGTAATGGCCTGGCATAGGTCGCAGGAGGTACTGTCATGGTCAAGGCCGAGGCAGTGCAAACAGCAGTCTTGGGTGTCTGTAACAAACATGAATTGACTGCAGCAGTCACATTTTTTTAAAGCCACCAGGAGACATAGTGGATCACACCCAGCTGGGGTCGACGACCCCTGGGCGAAAAAAAGCACGAACGCTGGTCGAGGCAAGCCTCAATGAAAAAAGGAAAGGAAGCCAAGAACAGCACTGGGGGATGGTGCCGGCTTGAGCTGGGAAGAGGAACTGGTACATAAACCAGGAAAAATTCAACTATAGGAAATAATTTTTAAGGAATTTTTCCGGGGAAACAGGACATGCGTCCATTGGGCTCCGTGGAAAAAAGGAGACTGAGCAAGATGGCACCCTTGGGTGGTAAGGGGACCATGCATGCGTGGTAGCATTCTCAAAGGCTTTCTTTGAAAGTTGGGGAAATGCTCTGTGTGGGCTCCGTCGATGCCAACGTCACCCATATGTGAGGACTGATTTCCTGCTTGTTCCTGGAGAATAAGTGAAGAGGGATGGAATTGCAATGTATGTGTATACTTTATAAAATGCATGCCTGGACACAGTACACATAGATAGAGTATATCCTAGGAGCAGGGATTACTGCAGGCACCTATGTCATCTTTATAAAATGATAAAATTAAGGTAGGTCACTACAAAGTCACTCAGCAGACTAAAACTATAATAATCAAATTAGACTGCTTTATAAAATAGGCAGGCTTTTGAGAATTTTTATAAGCATCTTATTATAAAATTACCCCGGGGGGGAGGGGAGGGGAGGGTGTTGATTTTATAAGGGACCTGAGCGTGCAGAACTTTATTTTATATGATCAAGCAGGCTCAGGGTATATGTTAGTGAAAGTACGTGAAGAGAATGCATAGTGCCTACTTTTATATATCTGTAGACATTCCCAGGGACAGAGAATAGTCAGAACGGGGGCAGGATTGGCATATATACACATATTTATTTATTTTTATTTATTTACAGTTTCTTTTATACCGCGCTATTCATCATCAGTGCGGTTTACAATGAACATAAAAACTACACGTCTCAAATAATTGATCTGTGCTTACAATGAACAGGACAATAAACTTGGTATACCTTAAACAGGTTTCATGAACAGTGAAACAGAGAACGTGAGAACTATGTACAAAGCAACTAAATGCAGCTATATGTAGAGCTACATGAATCTAGGTAAAATTTTCTTAGTGAGAGAAGGTGCAAAGTGAGATTGCAGTTCTACGGATTAAGACGGTGGAGTGCATGGGTTTAATGTGTTGGCCTGGAGTGTGGAGGTGGGTTGGTATGGGAGGGTGTCCGAAACATCGTAGTGCTGCAGGAACAGGTGATGCTTCAGTGCCTTCCTGAACTGGGAGAGGTCACTGATGGTTCTGATGCCTGATGGTAGGGCGTTCCAACATGATGGTGCAAAGTAAGAGAAGGCTCTGGATCTAGTGACTTGAGAGCATTTCGTGATTGCCTTGGGTCGTACAAGAGAGTTGGAGGCAGTCGATCTCCTTGCTCGATTAGGGGGTGTAATTGATATCAGGTCAGTGATAGTAGATGCGGAGTAGTTATTGATCACCTTGTGAGTCATAGTTAGGATCTTGAAAGAGATCCTAGATTGTATAGGCAGCCAATGTAACTGTTTCAGTATTGGAGTGATGTGGGTTCTCTTGGAGGCTCCATAAAGTATTCTTGCAGCTGAGTTCATTGCCAATTGTAAGGGGTTAATCGTGCTCTTTGGTAGGCCATGTAGGATCGCATTGGCGTAGTCCAGGTGAGGCATTATTAAGGCCTGAAAGACTGATCGAAAGTCGTCTGGTTCTAGCAGCTGACGCAGATAACGAAGGGTCCGGATTTTATGATAGACAGATTTCGCTACGTTGCTGATATGAGCCTTCATATTGAGTTGTTGATCGAGCGTAACCCCTAGGTATCTCACTGTAGTCTTGCAAAGGAGTTCTGCGTCACGCACACCTTGATGGACGTTGGTGAGGTAAATGCAGGGTTTCTGGTCACGAAGAGGACTTCTGTCTTTTTGAAGTTTATCTTAAGCATTTGTGCATTTAGCCAGTTTGTGACCGCGTCAAAGCACTTGATTAGTGGGGAGAGGTCCAGGAGTTCTGTCGAGAATGGCATATACATCAGGACGTCATCAGCATAGACCAGGCAGTTGATGTTAAAAGAGTGGATGAGGTCACAGATAGGCTGCATATAAACGTTGAACAGTAAGGCGGAAAGGGAGGAGCCTTGTGGCACACCTTTAGTTTGAGGGAAGGGGTCAGAGGTTGAAGATCCAGAACGGACATGTTGCCAACGGTCTCTGAGGTATGAAGAGCACCAAGACAGAGCTGATCCATGAACTCCCTTCTCTCTAAGACGTGACAGGAGTACTTCATGATCGACAGTGTCAAACGCAGCGGCAATGTCCATGAAGATTAAAGCAAAACCTTGTCTGATGTTGTCTAGGCCTATGGTTAGAGCATTAAACAGGGATGTCAGTAGTGTTTCAACACCATGTGATTCACGAAATCCGTGCTGACATGGATGCAAGGGTGCATTGGTATCTAAATAATCTTGTAATTGACGTTGGGTAATCTTTTCGATGATTTTCGAAAGGAGAGGAATGCTGGAGATGGGTCTGTAGGATTCCATCAAGGAGGGGTCCAACCTGCTGTTTTTTAGGAGAGGTCTGATGGAGGTCTGCTTCAGAGTGTGAGGGAAGGTCCCAGTAGAGAACGATACATCTATCATTTTAGCTAGAAATGGGCTGAGATCCGCCCGTAGTGACTTTTAAGCTGGATAATACACAAACAGACACCTATTCTTTATGGCACATACATACATAAAGTTACATGTGCCGTGGAGCAGGTGAAAAAATGTGCACCTGCTTTGCCTGGGCTAATTTTCTAAAAGGTACACAGCACATATGTTACCTTTATAAACTAGGTGCCCATGTGCCTTGACAGTTTAGGTGCCTTGTTACAGAATTACTCTCAAAGAGGCTGTGTGTGAATGATTTTATCTGTAAAGTAATTTTAAATACAAGTCATATCTGCACATAAAGCACTGTTTCACTCTTAGAAATGCTTCTGAAAATTATCCCATCTATGGAGGCAATTTTAGAAGAGTCGCAAGCCATTTGCAAGATTTCGGTGTGCAAACTGGCATGCATGCCTAAGTACACATTAAGAAAAGACTGTACTTTTATGTATATGTTGGCAGCATGCAGAGATCTGAAGGTGGTGTGTTCTGAGCAAGGTTTAGGCATTCCTTTAAGGGATGTGTGCATTTCATACCTTACAGCAGCAAAATTTCCAGCAGCGTTTACACCTGCTTCAGTCAAGCTTAAGTGTCTGGGCCTGGGCTTCGACTTCAGAGGAGAGCTCGAGGTGGAAATAGTGTTTACCCCTCAGATATTCAAAACACCCAAAATGACAAAAGGGCGAATTCCACAGCTACATGAGTAGGTTTACACGACCCACCACTTACAAGTGTAAGTCAAATCAATTGCACATATAAATGGCAAAATTGCTGCCTATATCTATATGTTGCACTACTTGCACATGCAAAGCCTCAAGAGATGCCACTCATTTTTTTTAATGTGTTCTTTTGTAAAGTGGCTTTTTCTGACATGCTTCCCACCAAATACATACACTTTTGAGGGAGTATATATATATATTTTAGAATAGGCTCTGCGTTTGCCATGCAGGCATTTTTAAATGCAGGGACCTAAGCATCTGTTTTCCTTTCTAGACATCCTATACAAAGTTATCCTCCATGTCTTATTACGTGAAGTTACCTCACTATTGTACAGCCACAGTCGCATGTCTTCCTCTTTAATGCGAAGCCTCTGGGATAGGTACTCATGAATCTCTTTAATAGTCTGCATACGACTGAAACAACCAGTGTATGCCAGCACCCGCTTTAAAGGGGCATTTGGAGAGGGCACATTTCCTGAAATCAGAAATGAGAGTGAAGGGAGAGAAATAAAAAAAAAGAAAAAGGTAATCTGATATTATTCTACAATATGTAGGTACAGAAAAATGCAACATAGCATGGAGAAAAACACGCGCAACTTCCTCCAACTTGAATAAAATTCTGTGTGGATGTTCCCTAGGGTGTCAAACGAGACCATTAAATATATTTACACTGGATTTCAATTGGTTGGAGAGCTAGAGGCAGATGAATAGAGGTCACCTTCCAAGTACTGCAGTCCACGCAACATAAAACGGCCACTTTCTCCAGGCACTGCAGCTCAACCAAACCTTTAAGGAGCCTGCAATTTTGTAGATTAGTACAACGCCTGGTGCTAAGTGTTCCTGTGCAAATTTCGGGACTTAACACAAGCTTGCCTCCCTTTTTATGGGTCAGCAAAGTATGCAAAAACATATAAGAAAAGAAATATATGGCCTACTTTGACTCCTCATTGTTCCTGACCTGTACATCAATTCAGGTCATAACTGGACCAGTAGTCATAGCTCATGTAGTATATCTAGGATTTGCCATAAAAGGCTTTGCAGCCAACTGGAAGAAAAGATATAATTACATAAAGACATGTCGTCACTGATTTATGCAAATTTTCAGCACATTCTGGGTGCAAATATCTCTGTGTAGTTTTTAATTGTTTTCTTTTTTATGTCATTTGAACGAGCGTTTCTTTTGCTACAAAGGTCACCCAGTTTCATTTTGGACTCAGACGTGCTTTGTCAGAATTAAGACCCCAAAGAGATGCATTATTTGCATGCGGATATGTGCTATGTTAAAAAGAACCACCTTTGGCACCCTATTGTGCAACACGCAAATGAGCTAGATGTAAAAGTCTATAATGCAGCGGAGCTTGTTGTGCTTATCGTGCTTTTAGCTTATATGACACATTTTGGTTGAATACACTTTAATAAATGACACCTCAAAATGGACGTTAGGTCATGCAGTATTAGTTATTGCATGCAAGCCTAGACATGCAAAAGTATCTCTTTTATAAGGAACTGTGGATATGTCGTGGATATGTCATGGCGAACCATTATGTTGGCAGTTTGTTGAGGTGGCCTGTGACACCATTGTATTCTTTATGGTACAGTGACTGCCTTGCCAGCTAGGTCCTGGCCTGTCCTGATGTGTTATTTATCTTGATGAAACTACTAAACTTTTAGCATGCCATTTCCCATCTGTTCCTTTCAACAAAATGTTTTTTCTGTTGTTTAACAGATGTTCTTTCTGTTTTTTGTTGTGTTCTTACAAGTTTTCCTTGAATCGCTTCACGTTTCTTTTATTACAGGTATCTTTAGATGATAATCTCCATATTATCAAAATGAATAAACAACAAATTAGGTCCCTGTACTATTGGAACATATCATAGTTCTGAATGCCATAAACCATCAGGTTTTTATTTTGGACAAAGTAGCTCAAAGGCCATCAAGGATTTCTCTTCAGAAAATCAAGAATTAATAAAAAAACGCTCTGGAATTTATAGTTTGCCTGTGGAATCCAGTATTTGCTCCTACCATGAAGCTGTAATGCCGAACAAATTTGAATTTCTGCAGAAATACTGTTGCAATCCATTCAGGAAGGAGAATCATAGCAGTATCAAAAGTCTGATCAATTGACCTTGCTACAGCTGATCATCTGAATGCTATTACAAAACAAGATTTTAAACCAGGCCAAAAACATTTTGTCCACGCTGCAGGCAAGCCCTTAATGTAAAGTTGCAACAACTGGAAGGTCCTCAATCTGATTCTGGAAGTGATAACCCACTGATGCATCTAAAAACCTCAATGCTAGCTTTGCACCACTTGGCATTTCCCTTTTGAAGATTCAGCAGGTTAGCAGGAGAAATTCTTTAAGTTATGCCAAGCGCAAAGTCAATGAAGCCCAAGGTGTCATTGCTAGTCAAACTGCAGCTGTTAGTGGCTTATCTCCTACTGATCATGAGCGAAAATCAGTGCATGATCGGTGTCAAAAATACAGACTTTGAGCTTCTGCTTAAAGAACTGAAGCAAAAGCAACTTTCCAAACACAGAAAAAATACAAATTTTGACCCTGGCTCCAAATAGTTGGGAGTATTGAGAAAACTGCCAAAGAATTCAGCATCTTAACCAGAATGGTAAAAAGAGCCAGAAAACTGAAGCAGAAGAATGGTATTCTTGCTGTTCCAACACCAAAACAAGAAAAAATGCTTACTGATAAGGTTAAGCAAAAAATCATAGCATTTTATGAAGATGGGGTTGCCAATTTTGCTGAACTGGCAGTAACTCAGCCACCACTGGCCAACGTAAGGGAATTTACGTACGACAGTTTTGCAACAGCTCTGATGACTGTTTATGAGAATATGTAAAAGCAAAGAGCATCAAAAGCTAAAAGCCTGGTTAATAAGCTTAGATGCATTGTAAAATTTTACATCTCTAGCTCATTTAAATGTTAAACAATAGGGTGTCAAAGATAGTTGTTTTTTAACATAGGTCATTTCCATGTACAAATGCTGCATCTTTTTGGGTCTTTAATTCTGACCAAAGAAAATCAGGGTCCAAGATGAAACAGGGTGACTTTTGTAGCAAACAAGATGCTCTATCAAATGACAAAGAAAATATTTAAAAACTACACAGTAGAGATATTTGCACCCAAAATATGTTGAAAATTTGTATAAAACAGCGACATCATGTCTTTATGTAACTATTGTGAGACCATGCCGGTCCTAGGCGGTTGCCTAGACCCGGGTATAGCCTTGAGTTGTGGAAATTAAGGACACTGTAGTCGTGACCAGAGTGAAATTAAGGTTGGGTTTTATTCCCCTTCCCTTGAGGATGTCATAGAATAAGGACAACTTAAAAGAACGGTTGCTTCACCGATGTAGAGGATGCTTAACAAAACAATAATTATGCTTCTTTCCAGCAAACAATAGTCCAACACATTTCCAATGTGAAAATACTTTCTTTCTTGCACTTTTCCTTAACAGAGAGAGTCTATGTTATCAGCCACACATAAAGCACATTCCATGGGCTCAGGGATGTTTTCTGTGCTACAGCTCTCCCACTTCATAGGGCCAGGACCTGGTCCTGTGTATGGACACTGAGCCCCTGTGACGCTGCTCTCCGAGCCTTGCCCTGGGGAAACCTCAGTTGCTGCAAGTTGGAGCTGCTTTTGTGTGTCCCAGGTAGCAGGAGCTGTGCTGGGGATTTCTTCCCACGGCTTAGGCCAATAAGAGTTCACTAGCTTGTCGTAAGCCTGGCTTTTCCCACGGAGACCCCCTTCTCTCCCTTCACAAAAGATAGGGTACTTATCTTTTCCTGTGGAGAAGATGGTTTCACACTCCTCTGCTTCTAGCCAAGGCTTTCTCTCTGCCCTGCAGCCTGCTCTTCTTTGGGAACACCGGTTACTGTGCTTGGCTGAAGGAAACTCACTTCCTGCTTTCAGTGAGCTTCCCTGGACGTGACCTCTGCCTCCTGTTGGCTGGGCTGTTTGCCTCGGTATGAGGACCCCTCTGGCTGGGAAGACTTTGCTACTGCCTTTCTTAGCCCTCCTGGGTCTATCAGCCTGCCTTTCTTCAGCCCTGGTTCTCCAAGGCAACGTCTCTTTCTGTAACTGCTTGGGAGTTCTGTTCTCACCTTCTCTCCAAGCCTGCTTGGAACTACAGTCAGACTTCCTTTGGTCTCTGCTTTCCTTCTTAGAGAAAAACTCCTGCTCCAGCCCTAATCCAGGCTCCAGCTTCCTTTCTCTCTCCTTCCGTTTCTGCCTCTGTGGGATTTCCCACCTGTTTTTATCTCTCTGCTCAACTAACGTAGAACGTGAGTCAGGGTCCAGGTGAGCCTGATTGGAACCCTAAATTCTTACTGCGTCACTAAAACCATGTGGAAAGTTTGTTTTCCTTTTCCCTGCCTCTCTGCACTGTGAATGCTGCAACTGCACATGTGGCTGCAAGGTAAGCTCTTCTTTCTTTTTACATTTTAATATCTCAGGGTCTGTGTTATCTAACTCCTGGCAGGTAAGCTCTTCCTCTGCACTACCCTTTAATATTCCAGGTTTTGTGCTGTCTACCTCATGGCACTATATCTTTGCTTCCATTTGGCTGCTCTTATGGCAAATCCTAAATGTACTCCATGGGCTATGTCTACTGGTCCAGTTATGACCTGAAATGAGGTACAGGTCATGAGCAATAAGTGGTCAAAGTAGGCCATATATTACTTTTGTTAAATGTTTTACATAATTTGCTGACCCATAAAAAAAGAGGCAAGATCATGTTAGGTTTCAAACTTTGCATAGGAACTTAGCACCAGGGGTTGGTACTTATCCACAAAATTTCAGGCCCCTAACAGGTTTTGCTGGGTTGCAGTGCTTGGACAAAGTGGCTGTTTTGTGTTGCGTGGACTGCAGTACTCAGGTGCATTCAGCTGTCTTTAGCTCTTGAACCAATAGAGATCCAGCCAAAAAACTGTGTATGATTTGGTTTGAGACCTTGGGGAACATCCACACAAAATTGTATTCCATTTGGATGAGGACGAGTGTGGACGATTTTCAAAATTGGTCCATTTGACATGGAATGACCCACAAGCTAGTGTTTTGGTAAATGCCTGGCAACTCAGGCCCCAATAGAAATGCCTTTTCAGTCTCAAAATCAATCAGTTATCAAAACCACCTTTGGCAGAAGGCTGCAGATCCATTCCTTTGCATTTTAGATCTCTATGAAAATGAACAGAAATGGAAAAGTTGGACAACTCTGTGGTAAAAAGACAGAAAGAATGTTGGGCTACTGGTCTGGCTTTAAATAAAGAGCAAGAGGAATCAAAATAAACCTCTGTAATGTGTTTAGCATACATTCTTCTTCCTTGGTGCATGGAAGATAAAGTCTTTATTTAACAGGGCCTTTGATGACTACAGTTTCACATAACAAACCAAAACTGTACTTCTGTAACACTCACTGCTTTGAGTCTAGACCTGTACCCTACACTGCAGATTGACTTTTTTGACCCAGGGTCAAGACCATAATTATGTTTTTTTTTTTTTTTTACTGTAGTTAAGTTATTTTATTGGCTTCTTCCCACTGAAAGGCAGAAAGCCAAAAGAGTCAATTTCTGGGCTGCCCATCTCTGAGAGAGAAAAAAATGCATTTTTATTACTCTAAGCTGTAAGCAGGGCTGGCCCTAGAGTTGGCCCAAAATGTTGGAGCCCTAGGCAAACCTCAATCTTGAGGAACTGAAATATGAGATTGCAGACCTGCTATTAGTAATCTGTGAACTACCATTAAAATCATCTATAATACCTGAAGAATGGCGGATCGCCAATGTAACACCAATTTTTAAAATGGGTTCGAGGGGTGATCCGGGAAACTACAGACCGGTGAGCCTCACGTCAGTACCAGGAAAAATGGCAGAAACCATCATAAAGAATAAAATTACTCAGCATGTACGAGAGATAGTAAATAGTCATGGCCTAATGGGAGACAGCCAACATGGCTTTAGACAAGGAAGATCTTGTCTTACTAATCTGTTATGTTTTTTTGAAAGTGTGAATAAACAGGTGGACAAAGGTGAGTCGGTTGATATAGTGTATCTGGACTTTCAGAAAGCCTTTGACAAGGTCCCTCATCAGAGGCTTTTGGCAAAACTAAAGAGTCATGGGATAGGAGGCAGTGTACTACTGTGGATCAGGAACTGGTTAAAAGTTAGAAAGCAGAGGGTTGGGCTAAATGGCCAATTTTCCCAATGGAGAAAGGTGAATAGTGGTGTACCCCAGGGATCTGTGCTGGGTCCACTGCTTTTTGACATATTCATAAATGACCTGAAAAGTGGAATAACGAGTGAGGTTATCAAATTTTCAGATGACACAAAATTATTTAAAGTTGTTAAAAACCCAAGAGGATTGTGGAAAATTGCAAGAGGATCTTGATAAATTGGAAGACTGAGCATCAAAATGGCAGATGAAATTTAATGTCGACAAGTGCAAAGTTATGAACCTAGGGAAGAACAACCCAAACTATGGTTACACGATGCAAGGTTCCACATTAGGAACCACCACCCAGGAAAAAGATTTAGGCGTCATTGTGGATAACATGTTAAAACCCTCGACCCAGTGTGCAGAGGCAGCCAAGAGAGCAAATAGAATGCTAGGTATCATAAGGAAAGGAATGGAAAATAAAACAAAAGATATTATAATGCCTCTATACCGTTCCATGGTGAGACCGCACCTTGAATATTGTGTGCAATTCTGGTCGCCGTATCTTAAAAAGGATATAGCGTTATTAGAAAAGCTTCAGAGAAGAGCCACCAAAATGGTAAAGGGGATGGAAGGATACTCCTATGAAGAAAGGCTAAAAAGGTTAGGGCTCTTTAACCTGGAAAAGAGACGGCTGATGGGAGATATGATAGAAGTCTATAAATTAATGAACGGAGTGGAACGGGTAAACGTAGATCGACTGTTTACGTTATCAGAATATAGAAAAACTAGGGGACATGCAATGAAGCTACAGGGTAAACTATTTAAGACTAATAAAAGAAAATATTTTTTCACTCAACGTGTAATCAAACTCTGGAATTTGTTACCGGAGGATGTAGTAAAGGCTGTTAGTGTAGCTGGGTTTAAAAAAGGTTTGGACAAGTTCCTGGAGGAAAGGTCCATAAACCATTATTAAGAAGGGACCCAGGATATCAATGCTTGACCTAGTACAAGCATTGCAGAACCTGTGTCTTTTGTGGAAACTGCTAGGTACGTATGACCTAGATTGGCCACTGTTGGAAACAGGATACTGGGCTTGATGGACCTTGGTCTGACCCAGTATGGCACATCTTATGTTCTTATGTTCACTCCCTCTGGCTATCAAAATCTATTTAGCTTTGAATGGCCTGCTTTTGCTGCCCTCCAGAGGTTGCTGCCCTAGGCGACCACCTAGTTTGCCTAGTGATGCGCGGCGTTCTTCAGATTCCCCATACAAGATATGGATGGAAGGGGAAACAGACTTTTTGAAAACATTCACTGTGTCATCTTCAGAAACTAATTGGAAGTTTTGAGTCCCCTTGAGAAACCCTATGAGGTGAAACGCAAGGGCGCCTGTAAATGATAGGCGTTGGGGCATTGCCTTTCTTTCCATTACACAAGTAAAGGCAAAGGACTATCAAAGGTTAAAGGAAAGATTTTCAGAAAAAAATAAGAAAAAAATAATAAAAAAAGAAGATGAAGACCAGCTATCTCAATACAAGCTAAGTAATTTTTTAATGCAATTCAAAATTGTTCTTGATTTTTGAAATCAATATAACTGGTCAGAGAATCTTCATTTTTTAAGCCGTTGATGTACTAAACCCAATACACTTTTAGGAGACGATCCATATGTCTCCAAGTAAAACGAAGTACAAGGGTATTGTCTGAGGCTTACATAAAGACAAGTAAAATTAACACTGAAAAGTAGTATAATGGTGAAAAGTTGAATGAGTTTGAGTTTATGTTCATAGCAACAATCATTCATAAAGAACGGCCAATTGGAGAGTGCCTAGTGGTAGGGCCATCCCTGGCTGCAATAGCACATACAGAACACTTGCTATAACCCGATCATAGGTTAAACTGAGGCAGGCATGGGGGTATTCAATGAGATGTCTCCTAGAAGAGTCAGAGACATTTTATAATTGTAGCTCCTACAAACTGGCACCCATCCAGTGAATATCATAGCATGGCAAACATCTAGAGGAGAGATGCTAGCACTTTAATCTCAAAATAAAGTTAATGCTTAAAAGTATATTTGCTGCAAATTTAAAAGAAGTGCTGTAAGACTGAAAAGATGTCCACCCCTCCATTTCAGTGAGACTGCATTAAACAAATAAATACAATAAACAGCATTATCAGGACACATCTACAATACAGAAGAGCCAAAAAACCCAGAGCCATTTTGCGGGTAAGCAAAAGAACCATTTTACCTTAATTTTGCTGCGCTATCATCCCTTAACAGAAAACAGGAAAAGAAAAGGCAATTTTCTGCAATTACACATAAGATTAGTGTAAGATTACAGCAAGAAAGCATATTCCAAAAAACAGATTAATGATTGAATATATAATTAGTGCAGAGCAAAAAATAAATCTCTCAAAATCAGGAACAAATACCATGTATCAGAATTTATTTTTTATTAGAAGCCTTGCAATGACCAAATTTGGCTACAGATAGTGGCAACAGCCAAGTACATAAGAGATTCTGATGCTAACCAAATTATTAGCTTAAGGCCATCACTCAGGCAGCAACTTTGCTTCAATATACTCCTTATTTTATTTTTAAGAAGTTTATAGCAGCAGTAAAACCCCAAGATCTGCATATGATCTTAACATGGCATTACCTAGTTAATATCCCATGCCATTTTGTGTTAAGAACTACTTATTCCCCATTAAGTATAATGGCATCTAACATTTTGTCTCACTGTAGAATTTGAAAATATTTGGCCCAAGACGTTGGCCATACTGGTGTGTGTGATACAGAATTAATAATAAACAAATTATTGAGAATTTTTACCATATAAACATATACTTATTTACTAAACTAAACATAATTAAATGTGTGCTCTCTAAAGGGAAACATTCTTCAAAGGGAGAAGTGGCCTAGTGGTTGGGGCAAGTTACCTCAGGCCGGAGGGTCAGGGGTTTGAACCCTGCTGGAGGATAGCAACCTTGGGCTGGGGCTTCTATCCCACAAGTGCTCCTCGAGGCCTTGGGCAAGCCACTTAACCCTCCATTACCTCGGTTACAAAAACAGATTGTGAGCCCTTTGGGACAAGGGGAAAATATATATACAGTACCTGAATGTACACTGCTTTGACTGGTAGAAAAAAAGCGGTATATAAGCCTAGTAAAATAAATAAATAAATACTGAACCATGGTTATATTATAGTACATTTTCTGTTTCTTTTGTGGTACAATTACTTCTGATGTTCTGTCCAAGAAGGGTCAACGTGTCTTCAGCAGCAGACTGGCTAACCTACTGAAGAGAGCTTTAAACTAGATTTGTTGGGGATGGGTGAAGAAAGTCTCCAGGTAAGTGAAACATTAAATACCTTTATGAAAATGGGTAAAAAGGGCAACATATGGAAAGCAGTATGTAAAAATGACCATAGCATGGGAAATAAGATCCCAGATGTTGAGGCTTTAATGGGAGAGGCTGACTTGGATTTAGTGGCAGTAACAGAGACATGGTTCAAAGACAGCAATGACTGGGATGTAACTATACCAGGCTATACTTTATTCAGAAAGGACAGGGTAGGAAGAAGGGGAGGAGGAGTGGCACTATACGTAAAAACATAATATTAAAGCTATGGAAATACAGGGCTGAAAAGGGAGAGAGGAGGCAATGTGGGTTAAACTAGAAAGGGGAAAGATAGCGTAGTTACTCACCTGTAACAGGTGATCTCTGGGAACAGCAGGAATTTAGTCTTCACATATGGGTATCGTTGGTACCGACGGAGCCTGCGCGGGAAAGCTCCCCAGCGTCCAATAGGAACGCTTTTGGGAGCATCCCTCAGCACATGCGTGCTGCCTTCCCGCCTTTCCAAATGTCCCTCTAAAGTTAAGTTTGTAGCTGAGTGAAAGGACAAAGGGAGAGAAGAAAGAGAGAGAACTCCTAGAGGAGGTGGGTGGGTGTGAAAACTAAATTCCTGCTGTTCCTGGAGATCACCTGTTACAGGTGAGTAATTACGCTATCTCCAGGAACAAGTAGGAATGTAGTATTCACATACAGGGACTCCCTAGCTGAAGATGCCAGGGAGATAGCCCCAGGAAGCTGCCACCCAAGTAAGGTGGGCCATGCTTCCTCCCATGGATCTCTGGCATCCCACCAGGGTTGGTGGGTACGAGCTGAATTAGGTCTGGAAGAGATTTTGAAGAACAGCTTGGCCAAAGAAGGCATAACGACGGGAGGCTTTATCTAGGCAGTAGTGGGCTGTAAAGGTGTGTACCAAAGCCCAGGTGGCTGCTTGACAAATGTCATCAACAGACACAGAGTGAAGGTTAGCCATAGAGGCTGCCATGGCTCTCACATTATGAGCTGTGACATGGCCTTGAAGAGGAAGACTCTTACTCTCATAAGCAAAGGATATGCATTGTGCAATCCATTTGGACAGAGTTCTCTTGGAGACTGGAAGTCCCAAATGACTAGAATCAAAAGCAATAAAAAGTTGAGAAGACTTTCTATGTTGCTGTGTTCTTTGTAGATAAAAAGCCAAGGCTCTTTTACAACCCAAAGTATGAAGGTTCCTTTCTGCATTAGAGGCATGAGGCCTCGGAAAGAATACAGGAAGATAAATTGATTGATTTAATTGAAAAGACGAAACCACCTTTGGCATAAAGTGTGGATGAGTTCTAAGAACAACCTTATTATGGTGAAACCTAGTATAAGGAGGATGAGACACTAAAGCTTGCAATTCACTAATTGGACGTACAGAGGTGATTGCAATTAGGAAGATGACCTTCCAGGACAATAGCTTTAGGGTTGTAGTGGCTAAAGGCTCAAAAGATGGTTTCATGAGCTGCCCGAGAACTAGGTTTAAATCCCATTCCACCAGTGTTGGCCTGATGGGAGGCTTTGTTAATAGAAGAACTCTCATAAATCTTGTTATGAATGGATGAGAGGAAATTGGTTGTCTATTTAGAGACTTATAGGAAGCTGCAATCGCACTAAGATGGACTCTTACAGAATTGGTCTTTAGACCAGAATTTGATAAATGAAGTAGATACTCTAGTATCGATTCCAAAGGTATTATAAGGGGGTTTAAGCCCTTCTGTGAACACCATATAGTAAAACATTTCCACTTGAAGGCATAAGTGTGTCTTGTGGAAGGTTTTCTAGAAGCCTGAAGGATATCTTTTACCTGTTGGGAAAGGTGACGATCCTGAAGATCTAAGCTTTCAGCAACCAGACCCTGAGATGCAGGGACTGGGGATTCGGGTGCCATAGCATCCCGTTCTCTTGGGAAAGGAGATCTGGAGCATAGCCTAACTCCAGAGGTGCAGCTTGAGAGAGATGTAGAAGCAGGGGATACCACGTTTGGCGTGGCCACCATGGCGCTATGAGGATCACACGACCTCTGTCTCTCTGAAGCTTGAAGAGTGTTTTGGGGATGAGGGGAATGGATGGGAAGGCATAGAGGAAGTCTTGACCCCAGTGAAGAAGGAAGGCGTCCCCCTTGCCTGCCAATTTTGAGCCGATATCCTGGAACAGAACCAGGGAAGTTTGGCATTCAGTGGACTTGCAAATAGGTTTATGTCTGGCGTTCCCCACATCTGAAATATCTTGTCCACCTGGTCTAGATGGAGAGACCATTCGTGAAGCAGCAGTACTCGGCTGAGTTTGTCTGCCCAAAGGTTTTGAATGCCTGGAAGATATACCACGAGAAGGTGAATTTGATGCTCTCTGGTGAGGGCCCTTGGTCGTAAAGCTTTGTTGCATAACGACAGAGAGCCTGTTCCGCCCTGCTTGTTCACAAAGAACATAGCTACTTGATTGTCCGTTTGGACTAGGACTGTCTTGTAGCTGAGCTGGGCAAGGAATACTCGAAGAGCTAGACAGATTGCTCTGAGTTCAAGGAGCTTTATGTGAAGACAAGCCTCCTGTGGAGTCCAGGTACCCTGGGTAGAGAGATGATGAATGTGTGCTCCCCATCCCACCTGTGATGCATCTGTTGTTAGGGTGGCCTGGAATAGGGGTTGCTGGAAAGGAGACCCCACTAGAAGATTTTCCAGTGATTGCCACCATTGTAGGGACAAGATCAGTCGTTGTGAGTTTGATAACTTGTCCGACAGACGTCCCGTGGCCTGTGCCCACTGTGTGGATAGGGTCCACTGGGCTGCTCGCATATGTTGGCGAGCATAGGGAACCACATGAACCGTGGATGCCATATGTCCAAATAGTTGTAGTAGTTCTCGAGCAGTTAGGGAGGACTTCACCGCTGCTTGAGAAGCTAGCTGCATTATATGAACACAGCAGGGTTGTGGGAGAAAATCCCTTGTCTGTCTGGTATCTAAACGAGCTCCTATGAACTCTAGGGACTGAGAAGGAGCATGTTGGGATTTTGGGAGGTTTATGACCAATCCCAAGTATTGAAGGATTTGCATTGTGCGAGTCAGTGCAGAGCTGACTTCTGGAACCGTGGGGGCTCGAATGAGCCAGTCGTCTAAGTAAGGGAAGACGAATATCCCCAGGGTTCGCAGAAATGCAACTACTACTGCCATGCATTTCGTGAATATTCTTGGTGCTGAAGCCAGACCAAAGGGAAGAACCCTGTATTGGAAATGTTTTCCCTTGAAAAGGAATCATAAGAATTTCCTGTGATCTGGATGGATCAGAATGCGAGTATATGCATCCTTTAGATCTAGAGAACAAAGCCAATCCTGACTTTGAAGGTATGGCAGAAGAGTTCCCAGAGAAAACATTTTGAACTTTTCTCGGAACAGATATTTGTTCAATTCTCTGAGGTCTAGAATGGGTCTGTGTCCTCCTGTTTTCTTTGGAATACGAAAATAGGGGGAGTAGAACCCTGCTGAAGAATGGGTACCTTCTCCATTGCTCCTTGAGGAAGAAGTGTTGAGACCTCTTGATCCAGTAGATTGCCTGTAGAGGTTTAGAAACTGAACTGCCTTACGATTGTAGGAGGGGGCATGCTGTGAAAATGAAGCTTGCACCCCTCTCCCACAATGGACAGAGTCCAGTTTTCTGTTATTTGGTGCCATCAATGACACAACCTGCCTGGAATGTTTAAGGGTTCTGGCCCCTTCAGAGGCAGGAAGACTAAGTTCTCTATGAAGGAGTCAAAGCCCTTGAGGGGGCTGGGCCTGTGGAGCTGGTTGAGCTCTAAGGACCTTTGGCTTCTTTTGTCTGGATTGTTGTTGTTGACCCTTTGGGGCAACTTGACCCTGAGCTTGGCCCTTGCTGGGTGTAGGATGGATAAAACGTCCTCTTTTTGCTGAAAAAGGGTTTTTTATAGGGTTTCTGGAGTAGCTGTAGATTTTGACAATCTGACTAACGTGAGATTGTCAGTATCTATCTCATTAGCCTTCTCCTGCCAATTCGTGCCAAAGAGGTTTTCTCCTCTGCAAGGGATGTTTCCCAATTTATCCTGTACCCAAATCTCCAAGTCTGAAGCCTGAAGTCAGGCAATCCGACGTGCACCAATGGCAATAGCAGAGGTTCTGCTGATGCATTCAAAGCAGTCAAAGGTTTACAAACTTGGAGACATCTTGAGCATGCATGACCAGAGTGAGAAAGTCCTGTCGTTTGTCCTCAGGGAGAAGGGGGCTCATAAGCTCCAAATCTCATGTGACTTCTTTGAGGAACATTCCCATATATAAAATATATGAGATGATCCTAGCTGAAAGCATGGAAGCCTTTAAAGTTAGACACCCAAAAGCGTCAAGAGTCCTGCATTCATGACCTGGAGGATTGGATGCATGTCTCTTTGCACTTTTCATCCTACGCATGGCTGACTCCACTACCATTGAATGGTGTGGCAGCTGAGTCTTTTGAAAACCAGGACATGGTGGGACTCGATACATGGTATTCTAGTCTCCTAGAATGAGGAGAGGTGGTCAAAGGTGTTTCCCACTTTCTGAGCACTAAATCATGAAGAATTTCATGAATGGGCAGAGTGGCTGCTTCCTTGGGAGCCTTAGGGTATTGGAGAATTTCCAATTCCTTTGCTCTGGGTTCTTTTTCAGGAGCTACCGTGATTGAAAGGCCTAGGCCACATCACAAATAAAATCCTGAAAAGACATGTCTTCCGGAGGAGACATTCTGCGTTGGGGAGGAGAGGAGTTTTCCGGGAGAAACACTGGTACCGGCAGAATTATCAGAGTCATCGGAATTGGAGGATTCGAAGTATCTCTGATCCCGATGTTCATACAAAGCACGGTCTCAGTATTGATCAAAGTCGGTACCGAATTGGTCTGGTACCGATCTGTCGATGCCAGAAAAAGTCTGCATGGGAAGGATTCACACCGGGGCCGGTACCGTCGGTACCAGTGCCCGTTGAACCACTGGTGTCAACGGTACCGCAGCTGTAAGGAGAGCTGTAAGACTGCATTCGATAGCGAGGAATGTCTGGTCTATCGACGCTGCCGATGCCTGGGTATCGGTACCGGTAAAAGCGATCGGAACCCATGAGCATGGCACCAGTAGTTCTGCCGAGGTCGAAGCCTTGAGAACATCCTGGAATCCCGCTGATGCTTTTGAGGCCGAAGCCTCCCCCGGGGCTGTTTTGCCGGTGTAGTTTCCTCAAGGGCAATGCCAATGGCCTCTCGATGCTTTGAAGGAGAGCTACCCTTTGAGGACTGGCTCTTATGTTTAGTTACCTGAGATCCATGGGAGGAAGACGAGGCTCTTGAAGACGTTGATGCAATGGACCTGGTATCTGAAGAAAAGAGGGTACCGAGCTTTTCTGTCTTCCTCTTTTAGTCATTCCCATACAGGAGGAACACTCAGATGGAGAATTGTCAGGGACTAAACATTTTAGACACCAGTCATGGGTGTCGGTGACAGAGATGGTACCACCACATTTAGTACATTTTTTTAAAAAACTAGCTGGTTTTTCCATCTTTTGGGAAAAATGGGGCCTAATGCCCAAAATGGCGCCTGGCACCAAAAGAAAAAGTTTCTGAAGAGAAACAGTTAAAAAAAACCATATATATATATATATATATTTTTTTTTTTTTTTTTTTTAAAGAAGAAAGAACCGGCGGTACCGGTGGGAGTCGTGCGGAGGCAGGCATGACCACAAGAAAACAAGTTTAAAGAAGAAATTTTCTGCGGTGACAGGGTATGTGTCCTGTCGGCTCCGTGGAAAATGAAGAACTGAAGAGGGACTTTTGGAAAGGCGGAAAGACAGCGCGCATGTGCTGAGGGATGCTCCCAAAAGCATTCCTATTGGACGCTGGGGAGCATTCCTGCGCAGGCTCCGTCAGTACTAATGATACCCATATGTGAAGACTACATCCCTGCTTGTTCCTGGAGATAAATCTATTTGCATTGGTGTGATATACAGACTTCCCTCACAGGGAGAAGAGGCAGACAGAGAGGTAATTGAAGATATATACAGCGTTGCCAGGAAAGGGGAAGTACTATTGATAGGGGATTTCAATATGTCAGATGTTGACTGGCATATCCCTGCTGCAGTATCATCTAGATGGAAGGAGATCCTGGATTTTCTACAGGGAGAACTATTCAGGCAACTGGTAAATGAACCCATGTGAAGGGGTCATACTGGACTTAGTGATTACCAGTGGTGAAAGTGTTTCTGATGTTATAGTGGAAGATCATCTCTAATCCAGTGATCACAGATGGTGTGGTTCAGTATTAGGACTAGGATAAAATTAATTCAAAAGCGAGAGTCTTAGACTTAAGGAAAATTAACTTTGCCAAGATAGGCCAATATCTCAGAGTCGTTAGCAGGATGGGAACAGCTGGGGGATCTAGAACAATGGGCAAAACTGAATGGAGATATTTTAAGAGCAACCAACCATTTTGTTAAAATGGTAAATAAAGATAAAAGGAAAAGGAGACTGCTATGGTTTCCGAAAGTAGCTGAAAAGGTGAAGAAAAAAAAAAGAGGGAAGCCTTCATGAAATAAAAGAGATCACAGAGAGAAGAAGATAGGCATCTATATTTGGAAAAACTTAGAGAATCTAGCAAAGTAGTCAAGAAAGCAAAGATTCAAAAAGATGAGGAAATAGCCAATTCAATAAAATAGGGGGGGATAAGATATTTTTCAGATATGTTGGTGAGAAGAGGAAGGGCAAAAGTGGTATTGCCAGACTCAAGGGTGAAGGGGAGGAATATATAGAAGCCGATGAGGATAAAGCAGATTGCTTAACAAATATTTCTGTTCTGTGTTCAAAGATAAAGAACCAGGAGCAGGATCTCAGAAAACACCCACAAACAGGAACAGATGTGAGGGGCATCTTGAATGATTTTCAGAAGACTGTTTTCGTGAGGAACTAGCTAAACTTAAAGTAGACAAAGCAATGGGACCAGATGGGATACACCCTAGAATAATAAGGAACTTGGGGACATTCTAGCAGCAACACTGACTGACATTTTTAATGCCTCTTTGGAGTCGGGAGTGGTGCCAGAGGACTGGAGAGAGGCACATGTGGCCCCTTTACACAAAAGCAGAAGTAAGGATGTGACTGAAAACTACAGGCTGGTTAGTTTAACTTCGGTGGTGAATAAATTATTGGAAGCGCTGCTGAAAGAGAAAATAGTGAGGTTTCTGGAGTCCAACAGATTACCGGATCCAAAGCAGCATGGATTCACCAGTCTTGTCAGACAAATCCAATTGATTTCTTTGACTGGGTAACCAGGGAGATGGACCGAGGGAGAGCCTTAGATGTGGTGTATTTAGATTTCAGTAAAGCCTTTGACACCATTCTGCACACGCGACTTTTATAAACAAACTGAACACCCTAGGGATGGACCCTAAAGTTACTGCTTGGGTTTGAAATTGGTTGAGCAGGAGGCGGTAAAGGGTACAGGTAAATGGAGCTCACTCTGAGGAGAAGGTGGCTACCAGCGATGTGCCCCAGGGATCTGTCCGATTCTTTTTAACATCTTTGTTAGTGATATTGCGGAAGGGCTGTCAAGTAAGGTTTGCTGCTTTGCGGATGATACCAAAATTTGCAATAGAGTAGACACCCAGGAAGATGTAGATAACATGAGGAGAGATCTAGCTAAGCTTGAAGAACAGTCTAGAATTTGGCAGCTGAGATTTAGTATTAAAAAATGCAAGATCATGCATTTGGGCTGCAGCAATCCAAGGGAATGATATGGTATAGGGGGTGGAGCAATGTTCCCTCTAATTTTCTGTAGGCTGTGTGCGCATAAAGTATCAGCTGTGCAGCTTTTGAAGGAAGGTTAAATTTTTGTGCACCACATAACGACACTCGGAGTTATATACTTTAAAATTTGACTACACGTCAGAATACAGTATGTACACCACATTGATTGCACTAGAAAATATTGTAGAACTTGTGAAAACCGTAAATACACAACAACTTTTAAATTTTAAGACGTCTGTGTTGTTTTCTATCAGAATCAGAACCATAATTTTTGTGCGCTCTGTTGTAAAGTATGTTGCGCTCACTCGACGAGGTGTGTGCGCGCGCACACGCGCACAGCTTAGAGGGAACAGTGGGGTGGAGTACTTCTGTCCACAAAAGAAGAGCGGGACCTAGGTATGAGTCTGATGATCTTAAAGTAGCTAAACAAGTAGAAAAGGCGACGGCGAAAGCTAGAAGGATGCTTGGGTGCATAGAGAGAGGAATGGCCAGCAGAAGAAAGGAGGTGATAGTGCCTCTGTATAAGTCTTTGGTGCGACCTCATTTGGAGTATTGTGTACAATTCTGGAGACCACACCTTCAAAAGAATATAAACAGGATGGAGTCAGTGCAAAGGGTGGCTACTAAAATGGGCAGTGGTCTTCGTTATAAAGCATATGACAGATTTAAGGATCCTCATATATGTATACTTTAGAGGCAAAGCTTTGTGTCGTAGGATTACCCGATGTTTGGAGGGAATGTCTTTTAAGGAAAATGGTCACGGCGAACCAGCTTACGGACCCCACTGAGATGAGATGAAAATTTAAAGTCGAAAGGGGAAGATAAGTTTAAGCATGTTCAGCCATATAACTATATCATCTGACAAAGCTTTCGATGAATAACGTGAATTCCTTATTGTGACATTTGGTGATTACAGGAAACTGTTCACAACCAGGGATTGATAACAATTTAAAAGTTGTGTGTTTGCAGTGGCTGGTCTTTTAGGCCGTTTATAGCCTCTGGCAAATTTAGGTCGATGAGACCGTTTTAAAAATTGAATAAAATGGAGGGTCTGTTATAAGAGAATGTTTTACATCCTCATTCACAGACGATCCGACAAAAAATTGTAACACAAACAAATGTGCACTACACTGTTTCTTAAAACAAATCACTGATGATGTAATGGCGATTATCTAACAGGCCTTTTTTTCATTGGATTCTATTGTGGCTTTGCTTATTGGGTTTCTTCTGTGAGCGTACTTTAGAGGCAAGGCAGGATAGAGGTGATATGCTTGAGACTTCCATGGCATAAATGCACAGGAGGAGAGCCTCTTTCAATGGAAAGCAAGCTCTGCTATGAAGGGACATAGGATGAAGGTGAAAGGGGATAGATCCAGGAGTAATATGCAGAAAACTTTCTTTACGGAAAGAGTGGTAGATACATGGAATAGTCTCCCAGTGGAGATGGTAGAGATGAGGACAATATCTGAATTCAAAAAAGTATGGGACAAACACAGAGGATCCCCTAAAGGAAAAAAGGGACTGTTGTAGTGATTGATATGGAAGGGCAGACTAGATAGCCCATGTGGTCTTTTTCTGCCATCATGTTTCTAGATTTACTACAAACCTTTAGCATTCTTGGCCCTAATTAGGTTTTCTGGGTTTGGTTTCTTTGCTCTGTTCATCTAATATATTAAAACATATTTTAACTTTAAATTGTAATTATATTTTTAATTTTTAGTCTGTAGTATAGCTCATGTGCAGAATCTTAGGTACAAGCCCCAGAGCTTTACCGGTTCCCAAGGCTGCAGGTAAGCAGAACTAAGGAAGCAAAAGTGCAAGGGTAGCAGCTCTTCCTTTCAGTGGAACCATATGGCCTCATTCTTGCTGCATTCTTACATTACCTCTAGGTAAATGCTGAGGAAACATTCTCAGGCTCATCATACCCATATTCACCCAGATGTTGGACTGCTGTGTTCGAGTTGCAGGCTGCTGCCTCAGAAAGAGCAGATAACGGGGAAACAACTCCAGTTCTGGGAGATTAGATGTGCTGTTTTTGATCACCTACCAAAAACAATATTTTAAAATTTAACCATACTTCTGAGCATGCAGAACGAGTTAATTATAAATATTGACAGGTTGATTTTCAGGACTTATGCAGTTAGCAATGATGTTTAACTGAAAATCAATTTGTTGTCCATTCTGAATAATTCTGTTCACCTTTTGAAAACCTTGCGTACTGGCATCAATCTAGCCAGACATGGGAGCAAATGGAAATGCTCCCACGGCTATGAAAAGCCAAACATTGAGGCAGGATCAGGCACCCTTAAAAGCTGTACACTCGAGACTGCTTCACTGTTTGCCAATGCCGGTGCCTGTGCAGAATTCTGCACAGCAAATGCAAAATTCTGCACAGGTGGGGAATTCTATGCAAATTCTACATTGTGCAGAATTCCCCCAGGAGTAACTTGTGCAGAAAATATGCACACTAGTTATACCCATTTTTAAAGGAAAAGTATGCACCACTGAAAGTGTGCATACACAATTATAGCAGCTATTTAAGTATCCATAAAATTTGAAAAAAATTACGTGCATACTTTTGAAAATCAAAATATATGCATGTAAGTTGAAATCCCATTCCTGAGCTTGCCTCTGCTCATCGTGAATAAAGCGTAGTTACTCACCTGTAACAGGTGATCTCCAGGAACAGCAGGAATTTAGTCTTCATATATGGGTATCGTCGGTACCGACGGAGCCTGGGCAGGAACGCTCCCCAGCATCCAATAGGAACGCTTTTGGGAGCATCCCTCAGCACATGCATGCTGCCTTTCCGCCTTTCCAACTGTCCCTCTTCAGTTAAGTTTGTAGCTGAGTGAAAGGATAGAGGGAGAGAGGAAAGAGACAGAGAGATAGAGAGACAACACCTAGGGGAGGTGGGTGCGTTGTGAAGACTAAATTCCTGCTGTTCCCGGAGATCACCTGTTACAGGTGAGTAACTACGCTATCTCCAGGAACAAGCAGGAATGTAGTCTTCAGATATGGGGACTCCCTAGCTGAAGATGCCAGGGAGATAGCCCCAGGAAGGTGCCACCCAAATAAGGTGGGCCATGCTTTCTCCCATGAATCTCTGGCATCCCGCCAGGGTTGGTGGGTACGAGTTGAAATAGATCTGGAAGAGATTTTGAAGAACAGCTTGGCCAAAGAAGGCATCCCGACGGAAGGCTTTATCTAGGCAGTAGTGGGCTGTAAAGGTGTGTACCAAAGCCCAGGTGGCTCCTTGACAAATTTCATCAATAGACACAGAGTGAAGGTTAGCCATAGAGGCTGTCATGGCTCTCACATTATGAGCTGTGACATGGCCTTGAAGAGGAAGAATCTTACTCTCATAAGCAAAGGATATGTATTGTGCAATCCATTTGGACAGAGTTCTCTTGGAGACTGGAAGTCCCAAATGACTAGAATCAAAAGCAATAAAAAGTTGAGAAGATTTTCTATGCTGCTGTGTTCTTTGTAGGTAAAAAGCCAAGGCTCTTTTACAACCCAAAGTATGAAGGTTCCTTTCTGCATTAGAGGCATGAGGCCTCGGAAAGAATGCAGGAAGATAAATTGATTGATTTAAATGAAAAGGCGAAACCAGCTTTGGCATAAAGTGTGGATGAGTTCTAAGAACAACCTCATCATGGTGAAACCTAGTATAAGGAGGTTCAGCCACTAAAGCTCGCAATTCACTAATGCGACGTGCAGAGGTGATTGCAATTAAGAAGATGACCTTCCAGGACAAAAGCTTTAGGGCTGTAGTGGCTAAAGGTTCAAAAGGCAGTTTCAAGAGCTGCCCGAGAACTAGGTTTAAATCCCATGCCACCAGTGGTGGCCTGATGGGAGGCTTTATTAATAGAAGACCTCTCATAAATCTTGTTATGAGTGGATGAGAGGAAATTGGTTGTCCATTTAGAGGCCTATAGGAGGCTGCAATTGCACTAAGATGGACTCTTATTGAATTGGTCTTTAGATCAGAATTTGATAAATGAAGTAGATACTCTAGTATTGATTCCAAAAGTATCATAAGGGGGTTTAACCCCTTCTCTGAACACCACATAGTAAAACGTTTCCACTTGAAGGTGTAAGAGCGTCTTGTGGAAGGTTTTCTAGAAGCCTGAAGGATATCCTTTACCTGTTGGGAAAGGTTAAGATCTTGAAGGTCTAATCTTTCAGCAACCAGGCCCTGAGATGCAGGGATTGGGGATTCGGGTGCCATAGCATCCCGTTCTCTTCGGAGAGGAGATCTGGAGCATAGCCTAACTCCAGAGGTGCAGCTTGAGAGAGATGTAGAAGCAGGGGATACCATGTTTGGCGTGGCCACCGTGGTGCTATGAGGATCATATGACCTCTGTCTCTCTGAAGCTTGAAGAGTGTTTTGGGGATGAGGGGAATGGGTGGGAAGGCAGAGAGGAAGTTGTGACCCCAGTGAAGAAGGAAGGCATCCCTTGCCTGGCAATTTCGAGCCGGAATCCTGGAACAGAACCAGGGAAGTTTGGCATTCAGTGGACTTGCAAATAGGTCTATGTCTGGGTTTCCCCAGATCTGAAATATCTTGGCCACCTGGTCATGGTGGAGAGACCATTTGTGAGGCAGCAGTACTCAGCTGAGTTTCTCTGCCCAAAGGATTTGAATGAATGGAAGATATACCACGAGAAGATGAATTTGATGCTCTCTGGCGAGGGCCCTTAATCGTAAAGCTTTGTTGCAATACGACAGAGAGCCTGTTTGGACTAGGACTGTCTTGTAGCTGAGCTGGGCACAGAATACTCGAAGAGCTAGATAGACTGATCTGAGTTCCAGGAGCGTTATGTGAAGACAAGCCCCCTGTGGAGTCCAGGTACCCTGGCTAGAGAGATGATGCAGGTGTGCTCCCCATCCCACCTGTGATGCATCTGTTGTTAGGGTGGCCTTGAATAGGGTTTGCTGGAAAAGGAGACCCCACTAGAAGATTTTCCAGTGATTGCCACCATTGTAGGGACAAGATCAGTCATTGTGAGTTTGATATCTTGTCCGACAGATGTCCTGTGGCCTGTGTCCACTGTATGGATAGGGTCCACTGGGCTGCTCGCATATGAAGGCGAGTGTGGGGAACCACATGAACCGTGAAAGCCATATGTCCCAATAGTTATAGTAGTTCTCGAGCAGTTAGGGAGGACTTCACTGCTGCTTGAGAAGCTAGCTGCATTATACAAAGACAGCGGGGTTGTGGGAGAAAAGCCCTTGACTGTCTGGTATCTAGACGAGCTCCTATGAACTCTAGGGATTGAGAAGGAGCAAGTTGGGATTTTGGGAGGTTTATGACCAATCCCAAGTATTGAAGGATTCGCATTGTGCAAGACAGTGCAGATCTGGCTTCTGGAAACGTGGGGGCTCATCCAAGTAAGGGAAGACGAATATCCCCAGGGTTGGCAGAAATGCAGCTACTATTGCCATGCATTTCGTGAATACTCTTGGTGCTGAAGCCAGACCAAAGGGAAGAACCGTGTATTGGAAATGTTTTCCCTTGAAAAGGAATCGTAAGAATTTTCTGTAATCTGGATGGATCAGAATGTGAATATATGCATACTTTAGATCTAGAGAACAAAGCCAATCCTGACTTTGAAGGTATGGCAGAAGAGTTCCCAGAGAAAACATTTTGAACTTTTCTTGGAACAGATATTTGTTCAATTCTCTGAGGTCTAGAATGGGTCTTTGTCCTCCTGTTTTCCTTGGAATAAGAAAATAGGGGGAGTAGAACCCTGCACCCTGCTGAAGAATGGGCACCTCCTCTATCGTTCCTTGAGCAAGGACTGTTGAGACCTCTTGATCCAGTAGATTGCCTGTAGAGGTTTGGGACTTGAACTGCCTTACGATTGTAGGAGGGGGCATACTGTGAAAATGAAGCTTGTACCCCTCTCCCACAATGGACAGAGTCCAGTTTTCTGTTGTTATTTGGTGCCATCTGTTGGCAAAATGAGACAACTGCCTGGAATGCTTAGGGTTTCTGGCCCCTTCAGAGGCAGGAAGGCTAAGTATGAAGGAGTCAAAGCCCTTGAGGGGGCTGGGCCTGTGGAGCTGGTTGAGCTCTAAAGCCTTTTGGCTTCTTTTGTCTGGATTGTTGTTGTTGTTGACCCTTCTGGGCAACTTGACTCTGAGCTTGCCCTTGCTGGGTATTTATTTTATTTATTTAGACAGTTTTGTATACCGCCTTATCCTTCAATCAAAGCGGTCACAACACAATTGGGGGATACATTATGGGTATGGGATGGATAAAACTTCCTCTCTTTGCTGAAAAAGGGTTTTTTATAGGGTTTCTTTTTGGCTGGAGTGGCTGTAGATTTTGACAATCTGTCTAAAGTGAGATTGTCAGTATCTATCTCATTAGCCTTCTCCTGCCAATTCTTGCCAAAGAGGTTTTCTCCTGTACAAGGGATGTTTCCCAATTTATCCCAATCTCCGATGCCTGAAGCCAGGCAATCCGACGTGCACCAATGGCAATAGCAGAGGTTCTGCTGATGCATTCAAAGCAGTCAAAGGCTGCACGATTTACAAACTTGGAGACATCCTGAGCATGCTTGATCAGAGTGAGAAAGTCCTGTCGTTTGTCCTCAGGGAGAAGGGGGCTCATAAGCTCCAAATCTCCTGTGACCTCTTTGAGGAACATTCCCATATATAAAATATATGAGCTGATCCTAGCTGAAAGCATGGAAGCCTGAAAGGTTTGACGCCCAAAAGCGTCAAGAGTCCTGCATTCACAACCTGGAGGATTGGATGCATGTCTCTTTACACTTTTCATCCTACGCATGGCTGACTCCACTACCATTGAATGGTGTGGCAGCTGAGTCTTTTGAAAACCAGGATATGGTAGAACTCGATACATGATATCAAGTCTCCTAGAATGAGGAGATGTGGTCAATGGTGTCTCCCACATTCGGAGCATCAAATCATAAAGAATTTCATGAATGGGCAGTGGCTGCTTCCTTGGGAGCCTTAGGGTATTGGAGAATTTCCAATTCCTTTACTCTAGGTTCTTTTTCAGGAGCTATCGTGATTGAAAGGCCTCGGGCCACATCACAAATAAAATCCTGAAAAGACATGTCTTCCGGAGGAGACATTCTGCGTTGGGGAGAAGAGGAGCCTTCCGGGAGAAACACTCTGATACCGGCAGAATTATCAGAGTCATCGGAATCGGAGGATTCAAAGTATCTCTGATCCCGATGTTCATGCAAAGCACGGTCTCGGTATCGATCGAAGTCGGTACCGAATTGGTCCGGTACCGATCTGTCGATGCCAGAAAGAGTCTGCATGGGAAGGATTCCCACCGGTGCTGGTACCGGTATCTGTACCGGTGTCAGTACCGGTGCCCGTTGAACCAATGGTGTCAATGGTACCACAGCTCTAAGCGGAGCTGCAAGACTGCATTCGACAGCGAGGAATCTCTGGTCTATCGACGCTGCCGATGCCGATGCCTGGGTATTGGTACCGGTAAAAGTGGCTGGAACCCCTGAGCATGGCTCCAGTAGTTCTGCCGAGGTTGAAGCCTCGAGAACATCCTGGAACCCCGTTAATGCTTTGGAGGCCAAAGCCTCCTGCCGGGGCTGTTTTGCCAGTGTAGTTTCCTCAAGGGTAATGCCAATGGCCTCTCGATGCTTTGAAGGAGAGCTACCCTTTGAGGACCAGCTCTTATGTTTAGTTACCTGAGATCCATGGGAGGAAGACGAGGCTCTTGAAGACGTCGATGCAATGGACCTGGTATCCAAAGAAAAGAGGGTACCGAGCTTTAGTCATCCCCATACAGGAGGAACACTCAGATGGAGAATGGTCAGGGCCTAAACATTTTAGACACCAGTCATGGGTGTCGGTGACAGAGATGGTACCACCACATTTAGTACATTTTTTAAAACCACTAGCTGGTTTTTCCATCTTTTGGGTAAAATGGGGCCTAGTGCCCAAAATGGCGCCTAGCACCAAAAGAAAAAGTTTCAGAAGAGAAACAGTTTAAAAAATAAAATATATATATATATATTTTTTTTTTTTTTAAAAGAAGAAAGAAAGAACCGGCGGAACCGGTAGGTGTCATGCGGAGGCAGGCGCGACAACAAGCAAACAAGTTTAAAGAAGAAATTTTCTGCGGTGACAGGGTATGTGCCCTGTCGGCTCAACTGAAAACGAAGAACTGAAGAGGGACAGTTGGAAAGGTGGGAAGGCAGTGCACATGTGCTGAGGGATGCTCCCAAAAGCGTTCCTAATGGACGCTGGGGAGCGTTCCCACACATGCTCCGTCAGTACCAACGATACCCATATGTGAAGACCACATTCCTGCTTGTTCCTGGATATAAGTATATACAAAATGGCATCACTGCATACACTTACCCACATATACCCCAGGCAATATTATAATTATAACAAGCCATTCTGTGAATAAACCTCTGTTTTATGGGCATTATTTGCTTTTCAAATTACCCTCTAAATGGCATTTAGTACGGACCCCATATTATTCTAGTTGCTCCTCTCTGGCCCCCATCTAGCCTATCTATAACCTTGCAGAAGTCTGGCTTCCAGAACTGACACCACTCTCGTTAAGGCCTTACCAAAACCTGCACAGAGAGATCATCATCTTCCTTTCTCTGCTAGCTATACCTCTCCCTATGCAACTTAAAAACTCTTGGCTACTGTCTTATGGTATTTTACTCTCCAGAAATGGTTATCACTGTCATCTTCACCACCTCTATAATGTGAACCTCTGTTTCTTTGCATTTATATGATTTAAGTTTAGGCGATTTACATACTTTGGCTATACAGACAATAAGATCATTTTGTGGCTCTCTAGGATCAATGTTGCCTATGCCACTAAAAATGGATTTTGTTTTAATTACTTACCTTTTCAATTTCAAGCCCATGGTAAGTTACAATTCAGGAACAATAGGTAGTTCCTTTCCTAACAGAGTTTACAATCTAAGTTGCTACCTGATGCAATGGAGAGTGAGTGACTTGCCCAAGGTCACAAGGGGCATCAGTGGAAGAACCAGGATTTGAACCTTGGCTTTCCTGGTTCTCTACTAGGTCAATCCACCAATAGATAACATGGGACTCAACCAAAGTCTATGTTTGCAGCAGCAGAATTTAAATTTAGTAATGAGAACTAGTTCAATTATCCCTTAGGGATAAGATTTCAGTTGGTATGGTCTCTAGATCTAAATTTGGTGCTCATATTATACCTATTTTGCCAAGTTTTCAATGGTTTCCCATACAATGTAGAATGAAGTTTAAATTTTGTCTTCTTACTTTTAAAGTGTTGAACTAGTGGGGGCGCCAAAATATCTGTCTGCTTGTCTTAAGACCCCCTTGGTTCCTCTCATATGTTTGCTACAGGTACTTTCACTTAGGGAGGCAAACTTAGCCAGTACTAAGAAGAAAGCCTTTTTACGTCCTGTATTTCAAGCCTATTTAGCTGGTGACCTTATTGGCTTCACAAAGCTTTTGAAATGCTGGATGTTCACTATGGTTTAAGGCAATGGAAGCAATGCATGCACATCTATCTCATGCATATTCATTATGGATATCCTGAAAACCTGACTGGGCTGGGGGTTCCAGAGGACTGGGATGAGAACCACTGGTTTAATGTGAGCTGTAATTAGGTTAGTGATAACCATGTAATCGTACATAAAGAAGCAATTAATGTCTGAACAAACTATGCAAAATTGTTTATATTTGATATCTAATTTGTTAAGTTTATTCATTGGTATAATGTTATCTTACTCAGCTCTTTTGTGAATTTATAAAACTGTATAATATAAATCAAATAAATGGATAAATAAATGAACTGTAGATGGGCACGAGTTTTAAGAAGTTTCTTCCTGGTCCGACTGGCAATGATGTGGGTCATGGATTATGGGTCAGCTGGTTGACGGGAGTGAATTTCTGTTTTATCAGGATATTAGTTCCAAATTTGGTCTTCCTTTATTTCATAGCTTTCGATGGTGGCAAATGACTCACCATATATGCAATTTTATATAAACTATGGGGGTTATTTTAAAACCTTATTTGCAATGTATACATGTAAATATGACCACTTATACATGTGAATCACATCCAGGGCAGGAGCTACCAACAGGCAAACAAGGTGGGTGGCAATAGCTCTCAAACCACAACACAGCGCTTACTAATACTCTGGCGCCGCATCGTGGTTTCCTCTAGTTCACAATGTGCCATTTCCATTCTCCTCTGGAACCGGAAGTGGCATTGGAGGGGTGGGAAATGGCACATTGTGAACAGGAGGAAACCATAACGCAGCACCAGAGAGTTGTAAACACTGCGTCGCATTTTGGAAGCTACTGTTGCTGGCCCCAGAAAGGGATGGCAGTGGTGGCAAGATGGAGGGCCCACCTAGGGCACCTCCAAACCTTGTGCCAACCTAATCATATCTTGTGTAAAATGACATTTTAGAAAGGGGCCATTTTACACATTGATGCCCATATCATATATATGCTGCAAGGGGCGTATCAGGGACGGCAGCAAAATCTATATGTGTATCTCTGGTTTCATACAGGGGATGCATGTGTAAGACTAAGGGGTCTTTTTACTAAGCAACGCTAGTACTGAAGTACTTATGAATGCACACTGTCTTTCATTCTTTTAGAAGAGACTGTGGCAAAATTTTATCAAACCTCACAAGGTTATTGAGAAGGTATGGGAACATGATGCAGCTGCATAGGAAGACAACATTTCCTGGGGCCTTTATTTTGGACATGAGTGCACCATCCCTCTTTGTCAACAACTTTATCATTATCTTTATTCGGTTTCTTGATAAACCACTCAGGCCAGAGCATAAGAGTGATTAACAATACAAAGGACTGCAAACAAAATAATGAAAGGAAAGGAAAGGAATGGCATTATCTTATAGGACAGGGAAAAAGAGGAAATAGAAAGCAAAAGTATGAGGAGAGGGGAAAAGGCCAAAGAAGGCATGGAGAGGACAGCACAGGAAGACAGGAGATCAGAGGGTAAGGATAACATGACAAAAGCATTAGGGAGGTGGTTTGGAAAAGGCCATTTGGAAAAGGTGGGGTTTTAGGGCGGCTTTGAACTTGGTGAAAGAGGGCTTAGAACGAAGGGTGTGGGGGAGGGCGTTTCAAAGGGCAGGACCCGGCAAAAAGAAAGCAGACCGCCATGTGCATTCAAGGTGAGCCTGAGAAACAGGAGGAAGGACCAGTTGATGAGTATAAATTGAGCGCAGGAGATGGTGTGGGGTGTGGAAATGGAGGAAGTCAGCAAGATATTGAGGAATGGCAGTGTGGATGGTCCTGTGAACAAAAGTGAGTAGTTTGTACTGAATTCTGAAACAAACTGGAAGCCAGTGAAGGCGGGTGAGAAGTGGAGAGATGATTGGGTGAAGATGTGGGCAGCAATGTTCTGAAGTAGTTGAAGTAATTAGAGATGATATTGTGGTAGGCTGGCTAGAGCAACGTTGCAATAATTAAATCTTGTGACAACTAGAGAGAGAAGAGTGTGGTCAGAGAGACAGGGGAGAGGAAAGGACTAACTGCATAAATTTGGTGGAGCTAGTAGAAAGACCAACGGGTGATGGATGAGAGGTGCTCTGCAAAAGAAAGATAGGAGTCAAGAGTAACCCTGAGATATTGGAAAGAGGAGACCAATGGGATAGCAGTAGATGAGATTAAGGGGGCCAGAGAAGGAGAGGGGCCCCCAAAGGTAATCCAGGTGTGAATGAGGGCAAGACAGGAGTTCAGCGAGGTAAGGTTGGGAGCAGAGGAGTCAGTGCAGTGAAGAAGAAGAAGAAGAATGTCAGCGGTGTAATAATACGCGAGATACTAGATTGTTGAATTAGAAAGGAGAGCAGAGCCAGAAAGACATTGAAGAGAAGAGGGAAAAAACGGAGCCCTGAGGGACACCAAAGGAAAGGGGTATGGGAGGTGAAGCAGAGAAATCAGAGACAAAGCGTAGTTACTCACCTGTAACTGGTAAAGAAACAACTCCAAGGGGAGCAGGGAGGGTTGCGAGGACAGATTCCTGCTGTCCCCAGAAAACACCCATTACAGATGAGTAATTACGCTTTCTCGGGGAACAAGCAGGAAGTCAGTCCTCACATATGGGACTCCCCAGCTACAAGCTACCGAGAACCTATACAAAATGCCACGGCGACCAAAGATGGTGAGCCTTAAGCTCCAGCAGTTGAGTCTCAACTGAGAGATTCTTGCAGGGCCCAAGTATCTAGCAGAAAAACAGCACTCCGGTAGCCTGAACACAGAAGGGTCAGAGGGCAGGAGCTGCCTACACCCCGAAGAGATTACGGAGCACAGCCTGGCCGAAGGCACTGTCCTGTCAGGACTCCTTCTCCAGGCAGTAGTGAGCTACGGAGATATGGACTGAAGACCAGCTGGCAGCCCGGCAGATTTTCGTGACAGGTATGGAGTGCAAATTTGCTACAGAGGTAGCCATGGCTTTGATGCAGTGCGCCATGATCTGGTGGTCTAGTGAGATCCCAGTCTGCTCATAGGCGAGGGCAATGCAGTCCATCATCCAAGTGGACCGAGTTCACTTACTTACTGGAAGCCCCAATTGACTGAGATCTAGGAGACAAAGAGCTGAGGCGCTTTGCGGTGGCCCTGAGTCCATTGCAGATAGAAGGACAGGGCCCTCTTACAATCCAGAGTATGGAGAACAGTCTCCACCTTGCCAGCATGAGGCCTCAGGAAGAAGGTGGGGAGAACCACCCCCTGATTGAGGTGGAAGAAGAACACCACCATTGGCAGAAACTTGGGATGTGTGCGAAGCACCACTCTTTTCTTATAGAACATCATGTAGGGCGGCACTGCCATAAGAGCCTGTAGTTCGCTGCCCTGCGAGCTGACATGAGTACCACAAGGAAGACAACCATCCAGGAGAGGTACCACAGGTGGCAGGCAGCCAGGGGCTCAAACAGCGGTTTAGTGAGCTGTGAGAGCACCATATTGAGATCCCACTCCACCGTTGGTGGGCAGACAAAGTGCTTGGACAACATAAGGCCCCACAAGAAACAAGAAATAAGGAGCTGAGCTGAGAGAGGCTTGCCCTTGAGAGAATGGTGGTGTGCCGCAATAACGCTCAGGTGGACTCTGAGTTAGACTACATGTTTGCCTGTGACAGATGGAGTAGGTACTGGAGAACCAGCTGTAACAAGCAGGAGAAAGAATTTGACTGCCTCTCGGCGCACCACACTGAAAATCGACACCATTTGAAGGCGTATGCCCTTCTCATGGAAGCTTTACAGGAGGCCAAAAGGACTTCCTCCACGTCATGTGGGAGGTTGAAGGGAGCTAGCACTACCCTTTCAGCAGCCAGGCAGTGAGCGACAGGGAATCCACGTTGGGGTGTAGGAGAGAGCCCTCCTCTTGTAAGTGTAGTCCTGGGGAGCAGTCCGGGGGAACCAGAAGTGTAACTGACAGACAGAGAAGCAGCGGGAACCAGGATTGCCTGAGCCACCAGGAGGCTACCAAAATCAGTGATGTCCCATCACGCTGGACCTTGAAGAGGGTCTTGGCGACCAGCGGGGCCGGTGGGAAGGCGTAAAGGAGGCCTTCTGTTTATGGGATGGGGCAGGCATCTATTGCTACCTGGGACAGGTGCGGCTGGTGGGAGCAGAAGCGGGGCAACTGTGTTTTGTCCAGGCTGGCAAATAGGCCACTCTGGGGTCCAGGCACCACTCGTACAGCTGGAGGACTCTGCTCAGCCTGTCTGCCAGGGTGTTGTCCAGGCCTGGGAGGTAGACCGCCCGCAGGAGCATCCCACTGTGAGTCGCATATGAGAAGGCGGCTACCGCCTCCTGGCAGAAGGAGTATGATTTGCGCCTCCTTGCTTATTGACAAAGAAAACTGACTTGGTTGTCCATCTGGACCAGCACAGACTGGTGCTACAAACGGTGGCGAAAGACTCGGAGAGCCAGAAATATCGCTGGAGCTCCAGGAGGTTAATCTGCAACTGGCACTTCATCTGGGACCTTCTGCCTTGGATGCGGAGGTCCTCGAAATGAGTTCCCATTCCTCACAGGGAGGTGTCCATGGTGAGGACCCTCTGGGGGATGGGTGCCTGGAAGGGCATCCCAGTCTGAAGGTGGCGGGGGATCTGCCGCCAGCAGGAGTCCGCCATTTGGCAGGTCACTTTTACCCTGTCCCAAAGTCTGCCCGTGGCTTGCCCCCATTGGGAGCAGAGGCACCACTGAGCTGCCCTCATATGCAGGTGCGCGTACAGGGTTACGTGGATAATAGAAGCCATGTGGCCTAGGAGGCGGAGAAGGTGAGCGGTGCACTTCTGTGGCCCTGAGGTGCTCTGTCCTCTCCGGAGGGAAAAAAAGCCTTGGTCTGCAGGGTGTCCAGCTGAGTCCCTATGAACTCCAGGTACTGTGCCAGAGAGGGTGGGACTAGGGGTAGTTGACAAATCCCAGATGCTGCAGGACATGGATGGTGCACCCAGTGGTGTGGTGCACCTCTGCAGCTGAGCCTCCTCATAATGACCAAGTTGTCCAGGTAGGGAAAGACGAAGGCCCCTTGGAGAGACTAAGATGGGCTATGACCACCACTAGGCACTTGGTGAAGACTCTTGGCAATGACGTCAGCCCAAAGGGTAGCACCCTGTACTGGTAGTGACCTCCTCCCACCATGAACCGGAGTTACTGTCGGTGGTTGAGATGGATCAGGATGTTTATATAAGCATCCTTCAGGTCTAAAGAGCATAGCCAATTTCCATGCTAGAGGTAAGGCAGTAGTGTTCCAAGGGAGAGCATCTTGAACTTCTCCCTCACCAGAAATCTGTTCAAGTCCCTTAGGTTCAGGATGGGCCTGAGGCCCCCTGTTCGCTTGGGAATGAGGAACTATCTAGAGTAGAAGCCTTTGCCCCAAAGATGTTTGGGCACTGGCTCCACCACCTTGTCTAAGAGGAGGTCTGCAAACTTGGTGAGGCGCAGAGTCTGGTTAAGGAGAGGCCTTACAGGTTCTCCTGGGAAGAATGAGGGTGGCATCTGTTGTAGGTGGAGGAGGCATCCCTCCTTGACTACTTGCAGCACCCAGGAGTCGGTGGTGATGGAGGACCACCTGTGGGCACACAGGGCCAGACACCCCTCTGTGGGCTGCTGAGGGCCTCCTGGAGGAAAGGAGGCCATGCCCAAGGAGTCAGAAACTTCCTCCAGGCTGGACTGAGGCCGGTGTCTGGATCTTAGTGGTCTTAGGCTTGTGGGGGCCATGCCCTTGCCCCTTGGACTGTTGCCCCTGTTTTGGGGCAGAGAAGGCCTGGTACTGTGGTGCACTACCGAACACCCCCTTCTTCCTCGGGAAGAAAGGCTTCTTCCCTGGGGCCTTTTTATGAGGGTGTACTGAGGTGTCTTTTTCTAGAGTCTGGACCTGGTCAGGAACTCAATCTCAGCAGCCTTGTCTGACATGGGTTTTCTGAAGAGGTTCTCTCTGGTGTAAGGGACATTGATGAGTTTGTCCTGGATTCACTGCTTGAGGTCAGACGACTGCAGCCACACCTGGTGTCAGGCCCCAATGCCCACTGCGGCCACTCTGGCTTTGGATTCGAAAGCCATCGTATGCTGCTCGAGACAGGAACTTCGAGCACTCCTTGACTGCCGAGGCCAGTGACTTGAACCGCTGAAGGGGCCTGCAGAGAAACCAGGGAGCTCCCTCACCAGTTCCGTTAGGTATATGCCGAAGTACAACTGGTAGGACTGGACTCAGCAAACCAGTATCGAGCCCTGGTAGCATTTCTGTCTGAGGGCATCCAAGGTCTGGGGATTCCCTACCCGGGGGGCACAGATGAATGAGTCTTTTGGCTTTTGAGTCGCTGCTTAGATGACTCAACGACCACAGAATTGTGAGGGAGCTGGGTTTTCAGGAACTCTGAGCTTCGGCGGACTTGGTACATGGTGTCAAGCACAGATGCCGGTGTTTCCCACATACAGAGGAGGTGGCACTTGAGGAATGGAGGAACAGGCACCATGAGGGCCTCCTTCTGCGGGGCCTTGTACTGGAGGATCTCAAGTTCCTCTATGCAGGGGTCCTTCTCCGCCTCAGTCTTGAATACAAGCGTCTTTGCCATATCCTGCACAAAGTCAAGGAAGGCAACGTCCTCGGGCAGGGAATGGCGCCGGGACACCGGTGGAGACGGGTCTGAGGGCACATCTCAGTGTCACCAGGTGTCCGGGGACTCCTCATCCTCAGTCTCCAAGTCTGACTCGAAGTCAGAGGAAGAATCCAAGGTTCCGCGGCTTCCATGGTCGGGCCCTGAGCCTGAAGACCGCAACCCCCAGAGGACCTGTGGTCCAAGCCGTGTGCACTCATCAGGGAGGACCGGTGTCCTGAGGAATGGGACCGGGACCTCATCCGATGCCAATGGGTCTCTTGAGGCAGTTGGTGCTCAAGGGTCAGCTCGACAACCAGGAAAGCCCTCGAGGTCAAGGGTCTGGTGAACGGGGCAGATGAACCAGAGAAACCAGACATCAGCGCCTGCTGCTGTGCAGGACAGTGATATTGCACGCCAAGGCTGCCATTCTGGTTTCCATGCCAGATGGCTCTGCAGTCTTCAACGCGGGCACCAATGGCTTCGGGCCTGTGTCTGTTCCATCGAAGGGAAGTCCTCAAGCAGGATGGTCTTGAGGGTCTGAAGCCAGTTGCCCGACGCTGACGACTCCTTCTGGGACAGTTTATGAGGCCATTCCCACTCCGACCCCTCAGACTCACGCTGGGGACTGTGGGACCTGGTGTAGAATTTACACACTTTTCCAGACCCATCCTCCAAGGCGGGCTTTGAGCTCTTGTTGCGTTTGACCTCCGGGGAGTTCCTCTCCGAGAAACTGCAGCAGCAGGACTCCGAGGTAGTCCTGGCATCGTGGGGCACCAAGGTACCAGAGGGGGCCCAGGGACTCTGGCACAGAGTTAGATCTATGAAAGAACTTTTCCTGCTGCAGCTGGCGGTTCTTGATGGCTTTTGCAGTCAAAGACTTACAAAGGTCACAGCCCGAGTTGTCATGGTCCGGCCTGAGGCAACGGAGGCAGCAGTCATGTGGGTCAGTAAGGGACATCATCTTATGTTTATGTTTATTAGCTTGATATGCCGCTGTTCCAGTTAGAGCACAGCGGTTTACAAAAATAGTCAGTCTAACAGAAAAGGCCACTGGCCAGAAAAGAAAAGGAAATACAATGAATGACAGAAAAGCACCCAAGACAATTAAATAGAGATGACTAAGGAGAGAGAGGGGGAAGAAAGAGGGGGAAGGGAAAGATTCACACAGAAGGAGAGGGGAGGTCAAAAGCGGTTGAGAAGAAGAATGTTTTCAACTCTTTTTTGAAGGTGGGGAGGTGCTGTTCAAGTCTGAGGGAAAGGGGTAGTGAATTCCAATAAGCAGAGCCAATAAAAAAGAAAGCTGAGGTGCGTGTAGATTGTAGGTGGGCGTGTGACGGAGAGGGAAGGTGAAGGCGGTTGACATGGATTGAACGAAGTGAACGAGTGGGAATATGAAATTGAATTTAAGACCTAATGGGAGACAGCCAACATGGCTTTAGACAAGGAAGATCTTGTCTTACTAATCTGTTGTTTTTTTGAAGGAGTGAATAATCAGGTGGACAAAGGTGAGCAGGTTGATATTGTGTATCTGGACTTTCAGAAAGCCTTTGACAAGGTCCCTCATGAGAGACGTTTGGCAATACTAAAGAGTCATGGGATAGGAGGCAGTGTACTATTGTGGATCAGGAACTGGTTAAAAGATAGAAAGCAGAGGGTAGGGCTAAATGGCCAATTTTCCCAATGGAGAAAGGTGAATAGTGGTGTACCCCAGGGATCGGTGCTGGGTCCGCTGCTTTTTGACATATTCATAAATTACCTGGAAAGTGGAATAACGAGTGAGGTTATCAAATTTGCAGATGACACAAAACTATTTAAAGTTGTTAAAACCCAAGAGGATTGTGGAAAATTGCAAGAGGATCTTGATAAATTGGAAGACTGGGCATCAAAATGGCAGATGAAATTTAATGTGGACAAGTGCAAGGTTATGCACCTAGGGAAGAACAACCCAAACTATGGTTACACGATGCAAGGTTCCACATTAGGAACTACCACCCAGGAAATAGATTTAGGCGTCATTGTGGATACCATGTTAAAACCCTCGGCCCAGTGTGCAGCGGCGGCCGAGAGAGCAAATAGAATGCTAGGTATCATAAGGGAAGGAATGGAAAATAAAACAAAAGATATTATAATGCCTCTATATCGTTCCATGGTGAGACTGCACCTTGAATATTGTTTGCAATTCTGGTCGCCGTATCTTAAAAGGATATAGCGATTTTAGAAAAGGTTCAGAGAAGAGCCACCAAAATGGTAAAGAGGATGGAAGGATACTCCTATGAAGAAAGGCTAAAAAGGTTAGGGCTCTTTAACCTGGAAAAGAGACGGCTGAGGGGAGATATGATAGAAGTCTATAAATTAATGAACGGAGTGGAACGGGTAAACGTAGATCGATTGTTTACCTTATCAGAATATAGAAAGACTAGGGGACATGTAATGAAGCTACAGGGTAAACTATTTAAGACTAATAAAAGAAAATATTTTTTCACTCAACGTGTAATCAAACTCTGGAATTTGTTACCGGAGGATGTAGTAAAGGCTGCTAGTGTAGCTGGGTTTAAAAAAGGTTTGGACAAGTTCCTGGAGGAAAGGTCCATAAACCATTATTAAGAAGGGACCCAGGATATCAATGCTTGAACCAATACAAGCATTGTGGAACCTGTGTCCCTTGGGGAAACTGCTAGGTACATATGACCTAGATTGGCCACTGTTGGAAACAGAATACTGGGCTTGATGGACCTTGGTCTGACCCAGTATGGCATATCTTATGTTCTTATGCTCTTATGAAGTAAGTCTGCCAGATATCGGGGGGTGTGGGTATAAAGAACTTGGTGAACCAGTGTGAGGATTTTGTAGCGAATGTGAAATTGCAGGGGAAGCCAGTGTAGGTGAAGGAGGAGAGGGGTGACATCTTACTGCTCTGATCACATTTCTTGAAGCCACTGGAGGCCATGGGAAAAAACGGGTCCTTGAACCCGGGCAAGAGTCTGAGGCCTGCTGGTCAAAAAGAGCCCACAGCACCGGTCAAGGGAACGCTCGAGAAAAAACAAGAAAACCGAACCAGAAGAGCAACGCCGAGGCAAGCTGGCTTGGGGCAGGAAGAGGAACCAGCATGCGTACTGTAAAACAAAAATAGAGATTTTTTTTAGGGGAAACAGGAAAGATGTCCAGTGGGATCCATAAAATAAAGGAGACTAAGGCAAGATGGCACGCTTGGGTGGGAAGGGGACCACGCATGCATGGTGCTTCTCCCAAAGGCCTTCTTTGAAAGCTGGGGAGATGCTTCCATGCGGGCTCAGTCAGCGTTGACATCACCCATATGTGAGGGCTGACTTCCTGCTTGTTCCCAAAGAACTGAAAAGGAACGGGCGGTGAGGAAAGACTGGAACCATCTCAAAGGAGTGCCAAGATCAGAAAGGCAAGTAAGAAGGATGTGGTGATCTACAACCTAACTCTGTCTCTCTATTTTTTGCACATCAATCACTCTAGACACCTTGGACAATGTGGACAGCTGGGTTGTTGAAGAACTGGCACTGGCACTGCCATTGACAGCCAGGCTCAGTAATTCATATGGTTTATTAATGTTACTACATGTAGTCCTTTTGGAGTGAAGTATGGCTGAGGGTACAACAGATATTGCATCTATCTTAGATATTGTGATATTTTGTTCCCTCCAATTAGAAAATATTAGTCTTCTTAACATATATTTTTGGTGGAATACTGTTTGGTTCACAAATATGAGTTGGCTGCTGCTGAGAGACCTAATAGAGTAATGTTTAATACTACAATGTGGCAGTTTGTTGTGGTCTACCATACCTCTGGTACTCTTAATTCTGCATTGGTTGATCTGGGGGTTTGTTATTGTATTTATCTTTTTAGGGATGTATTCTGTATTGATAATGTGTTCCCTGAAAAGTGAAGCGTAGATTTTTCCTGTGTCCTGGATGGATGAGGATATGTGTGTACACTTCTTTTAGATCTAGAGAACAAAGCAAGTCCAGACTCTGGAGGTAGGGAAGAAGAGTCCTGAGAAAGATCATCTTGAACTTTTCATGGAGTAGAAACTTGTTGAGGTTTCTGAAGTCCAGAATGGGTCTGTATCCTCCGGTTTTCTTTGGAATGAGATCATTAGAGAAAGACATCGTGTTTGGCAAGGTAGAAGGTCAACACAAAAGAGGAAGGCCAGTAATGAGATGGATCGATACAATAACAGCAGCTATGGGTGCCAGTCTGTCAACAATGAGCCGCCTGACGGAAGACCGAACACAATTTAGGACAATTATCCAGAGGGTGGCCATGAGTCAATACAAACTTGACGGCACTTAACAACAACAGACTCTTATCCCCAACCACTGTCCTTCATAACTGCCCACAAACCAACAGAAAAGGTGGAGGGATACTCATTCTTACCAGCAAAATCCTCCATTTTAAGGAAACTAAGACAATTACAACACACTAAATGCACTAGTAATAGAAAACAAATACCTCTCTATCTGTCTAGCATATAGATCCCCAAGTTCAACACCTATCTATCAACATTCATTGAATTATCCTCATTGCTGTCTGCGAGCTCAAAGCCATTTATCTTACTAGGAGATCTCAACTTAAATTCAGCACCAAACAACCAAGCCGTTTCCTTAGTAGAAGCTATGGACGCAATGGACCTATCACAAATAATCTCCTCACCAACACATACTGGGGGTAACATCTTAGACCTCGTCTTTATACCCAAAGACATGAATACAAACATTCTACAAGTCACTCTAATACCCTGGTTTGACCATTACACCATAACATTTGAAATACTAAAACTCTCTTGCAGAATAACCTAAACCCAGCAGGAAGGAGCACACAGATTTAGGGATTTCAATAAGGAAACACTACTCGCTAATATAGCGTAGTTATTCACCTGTAACAGGTGATCTTTGGGAACAGCAGGAATTTAGTCTTCACATATGGGTATCATCGGTACCGACGGAGCCTGCGCGGGAACGCTCCTCAGCGTCCAATAGGAACACTTTTGGGAGCATCCCTCAGCACATGCGCGCTGCCTCCCCGCCTTTCCAACTGTCCCTCTTCACATAGCTGAGTAGCTGAGTGAAAGGATAGAGGGAGAGGGGAAAGAGACAAAGAGATAGAGACAACTCCTAGGGGAGGTGGGTGGGTTGTGAGGACTAAATTCCTGCTGTTCCCGGAGATCACCTGTTACAGGTAAGTAACTATGCTATCTCCAGGAACAAGCAGGAATGTAGTCTTCACATATGGGGACTCCCTAGCTGAAGATGCCAGGGAGATAGCCCCAGGAAGGTGCCACCCTAGAAAGGGAGGCATCCTTCCTCCCATGGATCTCTGGCATTCCACCAGGGTTGGTGGGTAGGAGTTGAATTAGGTCTGAAAGAGATTTTGAAGAACAGCTTGGCCAAAGAAGGCATCCTGACGGGAGGCTTTATCCAGGCAGTAGTGGGCTGTGAAGGTGTGTACCGAAGCCCAGGTGGCTGCTCGACAAATGTCATCGATAGACACAGAGTGAAGATTAGCCATAGAAGTTACCATGGCTCTCACATTATGAGCTGTGACATGGCCTTGAAAAGGAAGTCCTTTACTCTCATAAGCAAAAGATATGCATTGGGCAATCCATTTGGATAAAGTTCTTTTGGAGACTGGAAGTCCCAAATGACTAGAATCAAAAGCAATAAAAAGTTGTGAGGACTTTCTATGTTGCTGTGTTCTCTGTAGGTAAAAGGCTAAGGCTCTTTTACAATCCAAAGTATGATGATTTCTTTCTGCATTAGAGGCGTGAGGCCTCGGGAAAAATACAGGAAAAAAATAGATTGATTTAAATGAAAAGGCGAAACCACCTTTGACATAAAGTGTGGATGAGTTCTAAGAACAACCTTATCATGATGAAACCTAGTATAAGGAGGATCAGCCACTAAAGCTTGCAATTCACTAATGCGACGTGCAGAGGTGATTGCAATTAGGAAAATGATCTTCCAGGACAAAAACTTTAGGGATGTAGTGGCTAAAGGCTCAAAAGGCGGCTTCATGAGCTGCCCGAGAACTAGATTTATATCCCATGCCACCGGTGGTGGTTTAATGGGAGGCTTTGTTAATAGAAAACCTCTCATAAATCTGGATATGAGTGGATGAGAGGAAATTTGTTGTCCATTCAGAGGCTTATAAGAAGCTGCAATTGCACTAAGATGGACTCTTACCGAATTGGTCTTCAGACCAGAATTTGATAAGTGAAGGAGATACTCTAGTATCGATTCTAAAGGTATGACAAGGGGGTTTAATACCTTCTTGGAACACCATATAGTAAAACATTTCCATTTGAAGGCATAAGATCATCTTGTGGAAAGTTTTCTAGAAGCCTGAAGGATATCCTTTACCTGTTGGGACAGGTTGAAATCCTGGAGGTCTAAGCCTTCAGCAACCAGGCCGTGAGATGCAGGGACTGGGGATTCGGGTGCCATAGTGTCCCGTTCTCTTGGGAGAGGAGATCTGGAGCATGCCCTAACTCCAGAGGTGCCGCTTGAGAGATGTAGAAGCAGGGGATACCACGTTTGGTGTGGCCACCATGGCGCTATGAGGATCATACGACCCCTGTCTCTCTGAAGCTTGAAGAGTGTTTTGGGGATGAGGGGAATGGGTGGGAAGGCATAAAGGAAGTCCTGACCCCAGTGAAGGAGGAAGGCATCCCTTGCCTGACAATTGTGAGCCGGAATCCTGGAACAGAACCGGGGAAGTCTGGCATTCAGTGGACTTGCAAAGAGGTCTATGTTTGGAGTACTCCAGAAATGAAATATCTTTGCCACCTGGTGTAGGTGGGAGACCACTCGTGAAGCAGCAGTACTCGACTGAGTTTGTCTGCCCAAAGGTTTTGAATGTCTGGAAGATATACCACTAGAAGGTGAATTTGGTGCTCTCTGGCGAGGGCCCACAGTCATAAAGCTTCGTTGCATAACGACAGAGAGCCTGTTCCGCCCTACTTGTTCACGTAGAACATGGCTACTTGATTGTCTGTTTGGACTAGGACTGCCTTGTAGCTGAGCTGGGCATAGAACACTCGAAGAGCTAAATAGATTACTCTTAATTCCAGGAGGTTTATGTGTAGACCAGCCTCCTGTGAAGTCCAGGTACCCTGGGTAGAGAGATGATTCAGGTGTGCTCCCCAACCCACCTGTGATGCATCTGTTAGGGTGGCCTGGAAGAGGGATTGTTGAAAGGGAGACCCCACTGACAGACTTTCCAGTGATTGCCACCTTTGGAGGGACAAAATATGATAACTACACTTACCTGGTAATTGTAGTTCCTTGAGTGATGACAGTTCAGTCCTCTACCTCTGGGTTGTCAATCTCCTCCTGCAGCTTGGAGACTGGTATGTCAGAATGATGACATCACTGGATATAACCTGCTGCACACCCACTTCCATTCCAGTGTGAACTATTAACAAAGCAGACTCAAAGGAGCAAGAAATAAGTAGCAAACAACCAAAAAAGTAGTGTTGTTTTTTTAAACTAGAGAAATTAGTGAAATACCTACCCTCTTGTCTCCAGCAAGGCTTTCTTTCTCCCTGCCCTGCCAACACGAAAGGGAAATTTCCGCCAAAAAGAAAAGAAGCAGACCTACCTGTAACACCCTTCTGCCAGCTAGCAAATCTGGATCCATCGAGAAAGAATGGGCGGGAAGGAGGACTGAACTGTCATCACTCAAGGAACTACAATTACCAGGTAAGTGTAATTATCATTTCCTTATCGTTCCTCCAGTTCAGTCCTCTACCTCTGGGATGTACCAGAGCAGTAATCATTGGGAGGGACCTTTCCAGCCGGCAGACAAAACCGCCGACCCAAAACGGGCATCAGCAGCTGCCGCCACGTCTGGGAGGGACCTTTCCAGCCGGCAGACAAAACCACCGACCCGAAACGGGCATCAGCAGCTGCCGCCACGTCTAGCCGGTAATGTTTACTAAACGTATGCAGACACGACCACGTTGCCGCCCTACAAATGTCTCCTGGCGGAACCAAACAGTGCTCCGCCCAGGAACAAGCTTGCGCTCTGGTGGAATGCGCCCGCAAACCCACGGGCACCGGGCGATGCTGAAGTAAGCAAGCAGAAGCAATCGTCTCCCGGATCCACCGCACAATGGAAGCCTTAGCCGCTGCTTCCCCTTTGCGCACACCTCCGAACAAGACAAACAAGCGATCTGACCTACGGAAGGACTCCGTCACTTGCAGATACTGACGCAACACTCTCTTCACGTCCAGACAACGCAGACTGCGATTCGATTCCTCGCCCTCCAGAAACCCCAGAACAGGCAAAGTTACCACCTGATTCACAGAAAAGGGGGACACCACCTTAGGGAAGAAGGACGGCACAGTACGCAAAACCATCTTCTCCTTGGAAAAACACAGAAAAGGTTCGCGACACGACAAAGCCTGCAACTCCGATATGCGCCTGGCCGAACAAATGGCCACCAGAAACACCGTCTTGAGCGTCAAGTCCTTTATCGAAGCTCGCTGCAACGGCTCGAAGGGAGGCCTAGACAACGCCCCCAAAAGGAGGTTGAGATCCCACGGGGGAACCCACACCCTGCGCGCAGGCCGCAGCTTAGACACCGCTGTCAGAAACCGCCGCACATCAGGGTGAGACCCTAACGACACTCCGTTGACCTTACCGCGATAACAGGAAAGCGCCGCCAACTGAACCCGCAAAGAACTAGCTGCAAGACCCTTAACAAAGCCGTCCTGCAGAAATTCCAAAATCGCAGGAATAGTAACTGAGGCCGCGCGCACCTGCTGCCGCGAGCACCAATCCTCAAATATCCTCCAAACGCGCACATACGCCAAAGAAGTCGACCGCTTGCGAGCTTTAAGCATCGTCGACACTACCGCCGACGAATAGCCTTTCCTTCGCAGTTTAGCCCTCTCAAGGGCCATACCGTAAGTGAGAATCGATCCACCTGGGGCATGAAAAGAGGCCCCTGAACCAACAGATCTGTTCTCTCCGGGAGCTGCCAAGGCCACCCGTCTAGGAGACGCACCAGGTCGGCGTACCAAGGACGCCTCGGCCAATCGGGCGCCACCAACAGCACTTTTCCCGGATGAGTGCTGATCTTTTGAACCACTCGGCCTATCAACGCCCACGGAGGAAACACATACAGAAGACCTTCCGACGGCCACCGATGTAACAGCACGTCTATGCCTTCCGACATCCGTTCCCGTCTTCTGCTGTAAAACCGACTGACCTTCGCCGAACGGAATGTCGCCATCAGATCCATTATCGGAGTTCCCCATCGCGCCATTATCTGCTCGAAAACGTCGGGATGCAACTCCCATTCTCCTGCATCCACGTGTACTCTGCTGAGGAAGTCCGCCGCGACATTGTCCTTTCCCGCAATGTGCGCAGCTGAGATCGCGTACAACCTGACTTCGACCCAAGCAAACAACTCGTCCGCCTCTTCCTCCATGGCGGCACTTCCCGTGCCGCCCTGTCGGTTGATGTACGCTACAGTCACCGAATTGTCTGAGAGAATCCGTACGGGTCGACCCTGGACCACGCTTTCGAACGCCTGAAGGGCCAGACGAACAGCACGAAGTTCCAGACGGTTTATCGACCAAGAGACCTCCCGGGGGGACCAAAGGCCCTGCGCAAAGCGACTCTCGCAGTGAGCTCCCCAGCCCACCAGGCTGGCGTCCGTCAACAAGGGCAGCCACTCCGGCTGTTCCAGGGGCATGCCGGCTGTGAGCGACGACCGGAGCAACCACCAGCGAAGAGACTGCCTGACCTTGAGCGGGCAGGGGAGGCGCTTGCTCAGAGGGTCGGACTGATGGAACCAGCGGCGGAGCAGCGCTCTTTGCAAGGGCCGCATATGCACCTTGGCCCAAGGCACCGCTTCTAACATCGCCGCCATGTTACCCAGCACTTGGAGATAATGCCAGGCTGATGGCGCCACCACCGACTTGAACTTCCGCACCAGAGTCCGCAAGGCCTCGGCTCGTTTGAGTGGCAAAAACACCTGCCCCGACCTTGTGTCGAATCGAACCCCGAGATATTCGAGGTCCTGGGTGGGCTCCAAATGACTCTTCGTCGGGTTGACCACCCAACCCAGACTCTGCAAAAACCGTACCACCCTGTCCGTCACTCGCAAACTCTCCTCTTTGGACTTGGCGCGAATCAGCCAATCGTCTAGATAAGGATGGACTAGAATTCCTTCCTTGCGCAACGCCGCCGCCACCACCACCATGATTTTGGTGAAGGTCCGCGGCGCTGTCGCCAGACCGAAAGGTAAGGCTTGGAATTGATAGTGTCCCCAAGGGAGAGCGAATCTTAGAAATTTCTGGTGAACCTCCCGAATGGGAATATGCAAGTACGCTTCGGAAAGATCCAGAGAAGTCAAGAATTCTCCGCGAAGCACCGCCACTATGACCGATCGCAACGTTTCCATCCGGAAATGCGGGACCCGCAAACAACAGTTGATGGCTTTGAGATCCAAGATAGGCCGCAAAGTTCCGCCCTTTTTTGGCACCACGAAATAAATAGAGTACCAACCCATGCCGCATTCGGCTTTGGGCACCTCTACCACTGCTCCCAAGTGAAGCAGTCTGTCTAAAGTTGCGCAAACCGCCGCCGTTTTCTTGGGTCCCCTGCACGAAGACATCACAAAGGAGTCCCGCACGGGACGAGCGAACTCCAGAGCATAGCCGTGCTGAATGATCTCTAGCACCCACTGGTCTGAGGTGATGTGGGTCCAAGCAGAAAGAAACTCCCGAAGCCGACCGCCTATGGGAGGTCCCTCCGCCGGAACCTGCCTCGCTTCACTGTGGCTTACGCGAAGCTGGCGCAGGGTTTGAGGAGAACCCCTTATTACCCCCTCAAAACACCCGAAAGCCCTGGGTTCGGGACTGAAACCGGCCTCTCTGGAAACCACCAAATCGGGGTGAACGAAATCTACGGAAATCGCGAAACTGGCCTCGAAAGTCCAGGCTGGACCTTACCGGTTTCGGCTTATCTTCCGGCAGCCTACCCGCCTTGGACTCCCCCAGGTCCTTTACCAACTTATCCAAATCGTCCCCGAACAATAAACCCCCTTTAAAGGGGAGCTTGCTAAGACGGGATTTAGAAGGTCCGTCCGCTGCCCAATTACACAACCACACCGACCGACGGGCAGCCACCACCGACGCCGTACTATTAGCCAGTGCTCTGATCAAGTCGTAATGCACGTCTGCTAAATAAGCCGCACCGGACTCCAGACGATCGAGCTCCTTCAAATCCTCGCCATCCATGCGGGAAGACAGACACAGTCGCTGGGTCCAGCGCAGGCACGCTCTGGCTACCCACGCTCCACATATGGAGGCCTGCAGAGAAAGGGAATCCGCTTCGAAAGTCTGCTTCAGCAAACCATCAACCTTACGGTCTTGGGCATCCTTCAAGGCCGCACCCCCTTCCACAGGAATGGTGGTCTTTTTGGTAACCGCCGACACCACCGCATCCACCCGTGGTGAACGGAACCGGTCTTTATCTTTATCAGCCATAGGATATAGCCTATTCAGTGTCCGTACGCCTCGGAGACCTGCTTCAGGCTTATCCCACTCCTCCTGAATCATTTTTTGACAACTCTGTGCAGCGGAAACACCATCTGCGTCTGGCGTACCGCCTGAATGACGGGGTCTTCGACCTCGTCCTCCACCGTTACATTCATAGCCAGATTCAACATCTGCAAAGTCTCTGTGATTAGCGCAGGTAATTCCTCTCTGCGGAAAACCCTAATGATTTTAGCCTGATCCTCGGGCTCAGGGATCTCTCCTTCCTCCAGATGCGGAGAACCCAGTTCCGGATCCCAGTCCGGATCTTGGACACCCGTCCATTTGGTTTCCGCCACTGCGGGATCCTTCGTCCGAGCTCGTTTAGGCGCCGGAGGCTCCTCGCCTATGGTAGCGACTGCCTCCAGCTGCAGAGCTGAAAATCCCAGTGCCCCAGAAATCGACCCCTTGCCTTGGTGTCTCAGGCAAAAGGCCTGATGCATAAGCAAAACGAACTCAGGGCTGAATTCCCCGAGATCCGAAGCGTGGCCCCCCAAAGAAGTACCCAAAGGCCCCGCTAGTTTCTCCAACACTGTCCCGTGTGCCAGCGGATGTGGAGAAACCGCCCTATCCTCTGTGGATGGCCCCTGTGCTTCTGGGGCTTCTGTAGGCTCCATCTCCTGCACCACAGCGGAAGAAAGAGAGGCACAGCTCCGGCACACCCCGGTATCCGCTACAGTGCCCCTTTTTGTGCCACAGACAAGACACTATGGTCTGGCAGCCATAATCCAGCCGAGCGCAAAGACTGTAAAGCAGCTCTCTCTTTCTCAGTTTCCTCTTTTTTTTTTTTTTTTTTAGATAAACCACGGTCTCCTAACACCTCTACAACCTACCAGCAGATTGGAAAGCTACCTGCCCACGTTCCGCTTCCGCAGAAACCAAGCCCCCTCAGCCCTCCCCCTTCCCTAAGGAGCGGCTGCAGGGGATACCGAAAATAACAAATTAAAACAACAAAACAAATAAAACAAATAAAAGAAAACACGGAGGCCAAGCAAAGAAGAATAAAAGAGAGCCTTACCGCGCTCCAATAGCTGGCTCGCGGACCGCACGGTGCCCACGCGGCTTTCCCGTGGCAGTCAAAATGGCCGCCGCAAAGCTAAGAAGTACCCCAAAAAGGGCGCCAAAGCAAGCCGCTGCTGTATGCGGCCTAGACGACAAAGGACCGTCGTCTACACAAACAGCCTGACCAGGTGAAAAGCCTACCGGCCAGGACTGCTGCTCCAGTGCACAAAACCTCTGCGCGTTTGCAAGGACCCCGGCTCCCGGAGATCCAGAACTGATGTGCCCTTGTCCCCACAGCCACATCACAGCTACGGGACACCTAAGGCAAGGCAATAAAATGAAGGGCTCTCCCCCGTAGCATCCGGGGGGGAGAGAACTTCGGCATCAGCGTTAATCGACTCACCCCTCTGAGCAAGAACCCCCAGCGAAGGTGCAGAGAGAAGGAGGAAGAATGCCAAAGACGTGCTAAGTTTTTTCTGTGTTTTTTTTTTTTTAAAGGAACAGAACCCCCAAAAAGAAATTTCAAACCTAATGCCAATTAAGCCACCTAACACCTAGCTCCTTATTAGTTCCTCCAGAGAGCCCCACACTAGGGCTCATCAAGTCCTCCTGCTGCATGGAGACTGGTCACACTGGAATGGAAGTGGGTGTGCAGCAGGCTATATCCAGTGATGTCATCATTCTGACATACCAGTCTCCAAGCTGCAGGAGGAGATTGACAACCCAGAGGTAGAGGACTGAACTGGAGGAACGATAAAGAACTGTGGTTGAGAGTTTGTTACCTTGTCCGAAAGATGACCCGTGGCCTGTGACCACTGAGTGGATAGGGTCCACTGGGATGCTCGCATGAGGAGGCGAGCACAGGGAACTACATGAAATGTGGATGCCATATGTCCCAGTAACTGTAGGAGTTCTCGAGCAGTTAGGGAGGATTTCCCTGCTGCTTGAGAAGCTAGTTGCACTATGCGAAGACACCGGGCCTGTGGAAGGAAAGCCCTTGACTGTCTGGTGTCTAACCAGGCTCCTTTGAACTCCAGGCACTGGGAAGGAACAAATTGGGATTTTGGGAAGTTTATTACCAATCCCAAGTATTGGAGGATTCGCACTGTGCGAGACAGTGCAGCGCTGGCTTCTGCAACCGTCCATGTAAGGGAAGACGAATATCCCTAGGGTTCGCAGGAATGCAGCTACTACTGCCATGTATTTCGTGAAAACTCTTGGTGCCGAAGACAGACCAAAGGGAAGCACCCTGTATTGGAAGTTTTTTCCCTTGAAAAGGAATCGTAAGAATTTCCTGTAATCTGGATGGATCAGAATGTGAGTATATGCATCCTTTAATTCTAGAGAGCAAAGCCAATCCTGACTTTGAAGGTATGGCAGAAGAGTTCCTAGAGAAATCATTTTGAACTTTTCTCTGAACAGATATTTGTTCAATTCGCTGAGGTCTAGAATGGGTCTGTGTCCACCTGTTTTCTTTGGAATAAGAAAATAGGGGGAGTAGAACCCTGTACCCTGTTGGAGAATGGGTACCTCCTCTATTGCCTCTTGGGCAAGAAGTGTTGAGATCTCGTAACCTAGCAAATTGCCTGCAGGCCTTAGGATTGTAGGAGGGGGCAATGCTGTGAAAATGGAGCTTGTACCCCCTCTCCTACAATGGACAGAGTCCAATCCTCTGCTGTTATCTGATGCCACCTGTTGATAAAATGGCATAATCCATATTGGAGGGTTGAGGACCCCTCACGGACAGGACGGCTAAGCTCTCTAGGAAGGAGTCAAAGCCCTTGAGGGGGCTGAACCTGCGGAGCTGGTTGAGCTCTTGGCCTTTTTGCTTCTTTTGTTGTCTAGTTTGCCCCTTTTGGGCAACTTGACCCTGACTTTAGCTCTGTTGGGTATAGGAAGGATAAAACTTCCTCTTTTTGCTAAAGGAGGGTTTTTTATAAGTCTTCTTTTTGGCTGGAGTGGCTGTAGATTTTGACAATCTATGTAACGTGATATTGTCAGTATCTATTTCATTAGCCTTTTCCTGCCAGTTCTTGCCAAAGAGAGTCTCTCCTGTGCAAGGGATGTTGCCTAATTTGTCCTGTACCCAAGTCTCCAAGTCTGATGCCTGAAGCCAGGCAATCCGTCGTGCTCCAATGGCAATAGCAGAAGTTCTGCTGATGCATTCAAAGCAGTCAAAGGCTGCACGATTCACAAACTTGGAGACATCTTGAGCACGCTTAACTAGAGTAAGAAAGTCTTGTCTCCTGTCATGTGGGAAAAGTGGGCTCATAAGCTCCAAGTCTCCTGTAATTTCTTTGAGGAATATTCCCATATATAATATATATGAACTGATCCTAGCTGAAAGCATGGAAGCCTGAAAGGTTCGGCGCCCAAAAGCGTCGAAGGTCCTGCATTCACAACCTGGGGGATTGGATGCATGCCTCTTTGCACTTTTCATCCTACGCATGGCTGACTCCACCACCATTGAATGGTGTGGCAGCTGAGTCTTTTGAAATCCAGGACATGGCGGAACTCGTACATAGTATCAAGCCTCCTAGAATGAGGAGATGTAGTCAGAGGTGTCTCCCACATTCTGAGCATCAAGTCATGAAGAATTTCATGGATGGGCAGAGTGGCTGCCTCCTTTGGAGCTTTAGGATATTGGAGAATTTCCAATTCCTTTGCTCTGGGTTCCTTTTCAGGAGCTACCGTGATTGAAAGGCCTTTGGCAACATCACAAATAAAATTCTGAAAAGATATGTCCTCTGGAGGTGACATTCTGCGATGGGGAGAAGAGGAATCTTCCGGGAGAAATACTCTGGTACCGGCAGAATTGTCAGAGTCTTCGGAATTGGAGGATTCAAAGTATTCCTGACAATGATGCTCATGCAAAGCATGGTCCCGGTATCGATCAAAGTCGGTACCGAGTTGATCTGGTACCGATCTGTCAATGCCAGCCAAAGATGGCGTGGGAAAAAGTCCCACTGGGGCCGGTACCGTAGGTACCAGTATCGGTGTCTGTACCAGTGTAGGTACCGGCATCGGTACCGATGTCGGTACCGGTGTCCCTTGAACCATAGGTGTCAACGGTACCGCAGCTGAGAGGAGAGCTGTAATACTGCATTCGATAGCGAGGAATCTCTGGTCTATCGACGCTGCCGATGCCTGGGTGTCGGTACTAGTGAAGACGACCGGGACCCCCTGAGCATGGCACCAGTAGTTCTTGTGAGGTCAAGGCCTCGAGAACATCATGGAGCCCCGTTGATGCTTTGGAAGCCAAAGCCTCCCACTGGGGCTGTTTTGCCGATGTGGTTCCCTCAAGGGCAATGCCAATGGCCTCTCGATGCTTAGCAGGAGAGCTACCCTTTGAGGACTGGCTTTTATGTTTAGTTACCTGAGATCCATGGGAGGAAGAGGAGGCTCTTGAAGACGTCGATGCAATGGATCTGGCATCCGAAGAAAAGAGGGTACTGAGCTTTGCAGCCCGGTTCTGTCTTCCTCTTTTAGTCATCCCCATACAGGAGAGACATTCAGATGGAGAATGTTCAGGCCCTAAACATTTAAGACATGAGTCATGGGTGTCGGTGACGGAAATGGTACCGCCACACTAGTACACTTTTCAAAACCACTAGTTGGTTTTTCCATGTTTTAGGAATATGAGACCTAATGCCCAAAATGGCGCCTAGCACCAAAAAAAGAAAAGTTTCTGAAGAAAAACAGTTCAGAGTATACATTTTTTTTTAGAAAAGAAAAAGAACCAGCGGTACCGGTAGGCGTTGTGCGGAGGCAAACGTGACCACAAGAAAACAATTTTAAAGAAGGAATTTTCTGCGGTGACAGGGTATGAGTCCCGTCGGCTCAGCGGAAAACGAAGAACTGAAGAGGGACAGTTGGAAAGGCGGGAAGGCAGCGCGCATGTGGTGAGGGATGCTCCCAAAAGCGTTCCTATTGGATGCTGGGGAGCGTTCCCGCGCAGGCTCCGTCGGTACAGACAATACCCATATGTGAAGACTACATTCCTGCTTGTTCCTGGAGATAGCCCCGATACTTAACTCCCAATCACTTGAGATGACTGGCCTAGTAGAAAGTCGGAATAACACAATCTCATTTTTTGCACTAGCACCACCGAGAAATGCTTCTACATGAGAAATAAAAGCACCCTGGTACTTCAAGGACATAAAAGTAGTAAAACTAAAATTAAGACAACTAGAGAGAAGATGGAGAAGAACTAATGACAACAATCACTTCAATGAATGTAAGAGCCAACAGGAGCAACACAACAATCTGATAAACACAAGAAGAGTACCATACAAACTTAATTTAAAAAATCCTTAAACTGTCCTTGTGAGCTATTCAATATAGCCAAACAATACATATGAACCCCACCAATACACAAAGAATCAAAATTACAACCCCCAAACTTCACCACACATCTTCAACAGAAATTCTCACCCCAGATGTTACAACAATAGACCCAAAGTATTTCAACACTAATACAAGCACTCAAAAATGGACATCCTTTAGCACAATTTCAAGTAATCAGCTTGAACAAATACTATCAATGATAAACTGCATCTCCACTTGATCCATGTCTCATCTCGTGGATCAAATCAATCAGATCAGAGCAACCACCACCACCCTCAAAATTATAAACTTATCTCTCACTCAAGATCACATGCCTCCCATATTGAAAGCAGCCTCAATAAGACCGGTATTAAAAAGCTTCACCGCTGACATCAACCTGCTAACATCATATGGACCAATTTCCAGTATTCCGTAAATAACCAAAGTGGTAGAAAAAAATGTCCAGATTCAACTTCAGTAATCTGTCAACTCATATGCTCCCCTTGAAGACAAGCAATATGGGTTCAGAAAGAATAAGTGTTGAAACCCTCCTTACCGCTCTAATTGACACCCTGCTGAAAAGCCTCAAGAAGATGAAAGAGTAGTTACTCACCTGTAACAGGTGTTCTCCAGGAGCAGCAGGAATCAGTCCTCACATATGGGTGTCATCGGCGCAGATGAAGCCCCAGCGGAGCATTTCCCCAGCTTTATATGAAAGCCTTTGGGAATGCAGGTACGCATGCGCGGTTCCCTTCCCGCCTAAAGGTGCCATCTTACCTCAGTTAAATGACATAGCTAAGAACAGCACACAAAAATGAAAAAATAAACTATGTACAACTGCAACTACCAGGGGAGGAGGGAGGGTTGTGAGGACTGATTCCTGCTGCTCCTGGAGAACACCTGTTACAGGTGAGTAACTACTCTTTCTCCAGGACCAAGCAGGAAGTCAGTCCTCACATATGGGTGACTCCCCAGCTCTGGGCTACCGAGGAACCCAGGCTGAACAAGAGAACTCCCTCTAGTCCCAGCTGCAAAGAAAGGCTTTTCAAGGACACAACCTCCACCGGTAGCCCAACAGAGGGCAGGAGGGCAGGAGTTGCCTAAACCTCAAAGAGATTCCGGAGTACTGCTTGGCCAAAAGCACTGTCCCTACGGGACTCCCTCTCCAGGCAGTAATGGGCCGCAAAAGTCTGGCTTGAAGACCAAGTTGCAGCCCTGCAGATGTCTACCAAGGGCACAGAGCAGAGATGAGCCACTGAGGCAGCCATTGCCCTGACACGATGGGCCGTGACCCTACCCTGCAAAGGAAGATCAGCCGCCTTGTAAGCCCAGGTGATACAGTCAGCCACCCAGATGGACAAGGTACGCTTGGACACAGCCAACCCCAACTTATTGGGGTCAAAGGAAACGAAGAGCTGAGTAGCCCTTCTATGTCCTTGGGTACGGTCAAGGTAGAAGGATAAGGCCCTCCTACAGTACAGGGTATGCAGGACTGCTTCAGCCTGGCTAGCATGAGGCCTAGGGAAGACTGTTGGAAGAACCACCTCCTGATTGAGGTGGAAAGAGGCGACAACCTTAGGGAGGAACTTAGGATGAGTCCTTAGGACTACCCTGTTCCTGTACAAACTAAAAACTATACAGCACCTAAGGCCACTCCTAGAAACTCAAGATTTTAGATCTGTAGTAAATACACTAATCACCCCCCACTTTGACTACTGCAATAGTCTATTAATAGGCCTCCCTCAAAAATACACATACCTTCTTCAAAGAGCTCAAAACATCTGTGCAAAAGTTACAGCCAAAGCACGTATAACAGACCACGTAACCCCAATACTGCTAGAACTACACTGGCTCCCAATCAACAGCCGAATCAGATACAAAACTATCCTAACAACCTTTAAACTCATAAAAGACATAGCCCCCTCACACCTTTCCACACTTCTACAATCACCAAACAAAACTAGATCACACAGACAAAACGAAGCCCACTCTCTTATCACACCAAAAGCCTTCAGGAAGACAAAGAAAACTACCAGCTCCAGAGCATTCACATTCACTGCCCCTACGCTCTGGAACGACCTCCCAATAGACCTTCGTGTCATAAATGACCTCAATCAGTTCAGGAAAGAGCTAAAAACTTACCTCTTTACTGAACACTTTGAAATCCCATATTCCCCAAAACACCTCCATAACCATGATAATACACACATGAACCCCCTTACTCAAAACTAAATAACTCCCCCCCCCTGTCTGAAACCCCAAACACACCCCCGATTTACGTCAAAAAAAGGAAATAAATTCCAAAACATACACAACCACTGTAAATATCCAATGTAAATAAGTTAATGGATGTTTGTATTATTAATACACCTTGAAGTTGAAGTTTTGTTTAATGTAAATAGTTATACTCAACCGTTCATTGTAAATAGTTAAATCTAATTGTTCAATGTAAATGTATACATCTGTGTACAGTTGTTAAAATGTTCCTTGTAAACCGCCCTTGATCGCTGGAAGGGGCGGTATAGAAATATATACATAAATAAATAAATAAAATAAAAATAAATCCTGGTGTAAGGCCTGTCACAGACCAGGGCTTGAAGTTCACTTACTCGCCTAGCCGAGGTAAGGGCTATTAGGAAGAGTCTCTTCCAGGAGAGGAAGCGAAGTGGACAGGTAGCCATCGGCTCAAAAGGTGGGCGAGTCAGCTGCTGCAAGACCACATTCAGCTCCCACTCAGGGGCAGGAGGACGGATGGGAGGCTTGAGCAAAAGCAAGCCCCTGAGAAAGCAGGACACCAAGGGGTGACCAGATAGAGAATGCCCCTCTACCAATGAGTGGTGAGCTGCTAGAGCTGAGAGGTGGACCCAAACAGAATTGGACTTAAGTCCCTGATTGGATAAGTGCAGCAAATACTGAAGCACCACTGGCACAGTACAGGAGAAAGGATCCTCTGTACGTAGGTGACACCACACAGAAAACCTCTTCCACTTGAGAGCATAGGTTTTCCCTCGTGGACTGTTTCCTAGAGGCTAGGACAACCTCCTCAACTTCCTGAGGTAGGCCCCAGGGAACCAAAACTACCCTTGCAGCCTCCAGGCCATCAAATTGAGAGACCTGAGATTGGGGTGCAGAAGGGAACCCTGGTCCTGTGTGAGAAGGTCGGGTTGCAACCCCAGAGGCAGTGGAGGATCCACCGCCAGTTGAAGCAGAAGAGGAAACCAAGGCTGTCTCGGCCACCTGGGAGCTACCAGCAGGACCGAGGCCTTGTCCTGGAGAATCTTGAATAGGGTTCGGGCCACCAAGGGCGTGGGAGGAAACGCATAGAGGAGGCTCTGAGACCAAGATATCAGAAAAGCATCCGCTGCTATCCACAGAGGATGTGGTTGCCTGGAGCAGAACTTTGGCAGCTGCTTGTTCATGGGGCTGGCAAAGAGATCTATCAAAGGGAGACCCCATTTCAGGAAGATCTTCTGAACTACTGAAGGATGGAGCTGCCACTCGTGGGGCTGCAGTATCCTGCTTAATCTGTCTGCCAGGTAGTTGTCCTGGCCTGGAAGGTACACAGCCCTGAGGAGCATGTTGTGCTTGAGGGCAAAAGAACAAAGGTCCTGAGCCTCCTGACAAAGGATCCTGGACCCAGTTCCGCCCTGTTTCTTCACATAGAACATGGCAACTTGGTTGTCTGTCTGAATCAGGACAGACTGTTGAGCCAGGGTAGGAGTGAAAGCTTTGAGTGCTAATCGAATAGCTCTGAGTTCGAGGAGATTGATCTGCTGTGCAGCTTCCCAGGGAGACCAGAGGCCCTGGGTGCACTTGCCCAGACAATGAGCTCCCCAGCCTTGCAGGGAGGCATCTGTTGTCACCACTACTGTGTACCTTGGAATCTGAAAAGGCACCCCTTTCAGTAGGTTGGGTGGGTGCAGCCACCAGTTGAGGGAGTGCAGAAATGGTCTGGACAATCTTATCCTGTCTCTGAGGCTGCCTGTGGCCTGTGACCACTGAGTCCGAAGGCACCACTGTGCAGGCCTCATATGGAGCCTGCCATTGGGGGTGACATGTACTGTCGAAGCCATGTGGCCAAGCAGCCTCAGGCAGAGTCTGGTGGAGACCAGGGAGCTGCTGAGAAACTGACTTGCCAAGGCCATCAACCTTTGGGCTCTGTTTTCTGGCAAGAATGCCTTTGCCAGGAGAGAGTCCAATCTTGCCCCTATGAACTCCAAGTTCTGGGAAGGGAGCAAAGTGGACTTTGCGAAGTTTATGACAAACCCCAGGCGTTGTAGAAGGGCAATGGTCCTGAGGGTGGCTTGATTGGCCTCCTGACCTGTCTGACCCCTGATGAGCCAGTCGTCCAGATAGGGGAAGACAAAGATGCCCTGATTTCTCAGGTAGGCCGCCACCACTGCTAGGCACTTTGTGAAGACTCTGGGGGCAGAGGTGAGGCAAAAAGGCAGCACTCTGTACTGATAATGGTTTCCTCCCACGATGAACCTCAGGTACTTCCTGTGGTCTGGATGAATGAGGATGTGAGTGTACGCATCCTTTAGATCTAAGGAGCATAGCCAATCTCCCTGCTGGAGGTAGGGCAGAAGGGTTCCAAGAGTAAGCATCTTGAACTTTTCTTTCACTAGGAACTTGTTGAGGTTCCTGAGGTCCAGAATGGGATGAAGGCCACCGGTCCTTTTGGGCACCAGGAAATACCTGGAGTAGAATCCGTGACTTTGCAAGTGGGGAGGCACAGGCTCCACCGCCCTGTCCACCAACAGACCCTGAAGCTCCTGACGGAGAATGTGTGTGCAGAGGAGGCCTTGGAGGCTCCCCTGGAAAGTATGGGGGTGGAAGTTGGTGGAAATGGAGGGCATATCCTTTGTGGATTATCTCCAGCACTCAACTGTCCCCGGTGATAAAGGGCCACTGGTGGGCAAAGAGGGCTAGGCGACCTCCTGTGCAGGGTTGGGAGAGCAGTGGAGGAGAGGCTATGCTCAAGGAGTTAAAAACCCCCACCCTGCTGAGTGGTAGCAGGGGCCTGGGGGTCCTCTGCCTACGGGGCCCATTACCCTGGCCCTTGGCTTGCTGACCCTGGGGGGAAGCTTGGGCAGCCTGATATTGCGGGTACTGTTTGTAGGCAGTGCCCTTCCTCGGGTAAAAGGGCTTTTTACCCGAGCCCTTCTTTTTATGGGAAGGGGCAGAGGTCTTCCTCGACAACCTTGTCCGGGTGAGGTGCTCGGTCTCGAGCTGAGCGACCTTCTCGGTCATGGGCTTGCCAAAAAGGTTTTCACCTTGGCAAGGGACATCGACCAACTTGTCCTGAACCCATGGCTCGAGGTCCAATGACTGCAGCCATGCCTGGCATCGAGCCACGATGCCAGCTGCCGCAACTCAGGCCGAAGCCTCGAAGCCATCGTAGGCGGCGCGGGACATGAACTTCGAGCAGTCCCGAATCCCCGAGGACAAGGACTTTAATCTCTGCAAGGGTTCCCCGGAGAGAACAGCAGAGAATCCGGCCAACTCCTTGGCCAGATCCCGCAAGTACATGCCCATGTACAGCTGGTAAGACTGGACACGGCAAGCAAGCATCAAGCCCTGAAAACACTTTCTACCGACGCCATCTAGGTTTCGGGCCTCCCTGCCAGGAGGCACCGCGGAGTGCATCTTCTGACTCTTCAGACGATGCATAGCCGATTCCACAACCATGGAATGGTGTGGTAGCTGTGCCTTCTGAAAACCAGGGCTCTTGTGGAGCCGATAGATCGAATCGACTCGCTTGCTAAGAACCGGCGCCGAGGCCGGTGCCTCCCACATCCGGAAGAGGAGCCATTCCAGCATCGGAGGAACCGGGACAGTAAAGGCCTCCTTCAGAGGAGAGTCATACTGCAGTGCCTCGAGCTCTTCAGCTCGAGGCTGTTCCTCGGGATCTGCTGGAATAGCCAAGGCAGTGGCCATATCCCGGACGAACTCCGAGAACCGGGTGTCCTCCGGGGGGGGGGACCTACTCCGGGGCTCAGACTGCGGTGAGTCCGAAGGGACGCACTGAGTCTTAAAGGTGTCAGGAGACTCCTCGTCCTCCGTCTCCCAAGCCGACTCGTCCGAGGAAGAGTTGGGGTCCGACCCTGCGTGGCCCTGGAGCACCCGCCCCGATGCCGGAAGCACCAGCGTCGTTGCCCTCGGTCCCGAAAGGGAGGTCGAGGGGGACCGCGACCGAGGTCGACTCCGAGCCACGATGGACTCGAGTATCGGCTCGGTCTCTGGGGTCGACTTCGACGTCGATGTCCCGGTGGTCGGGGCAGATGCGCCAGACAGGCTGGCCATCAGTGCCCGCTGCTGCTCCATGAAGACAGACATTCTGCTCTCCAAGGCTGTCATCCTGAGACTCAGCTCGGGAGATGCAGCAGCCACCGACTCGGGCCCCGGCGGCGGTGGCGGCGCCGGGCCAGACGTCGGCTCCCTGGGAGGACTACGGGGCTTATGTGTCCAGCAGACTCCGGCTCCACATGAGGAACTTTGGCAGGCTTCTCCGGTTCCACAGGCCCGGGGCGACGGTCGGGGGTCTTAGACCTGGCCCTCGAGGAGCCAGGGACCTCTTCCGACGACACCCTCGCGAGCCGTTTCTTCCTCTTGCGTTCCCGGTCGGAGGACCCCCTGTCCGAGGAGCTTGGACGGCGCTCGGCATTGGAATCCCGAGATGACGAGGTCTGGGCCAGGCCGGAGGCTGAGTCCGAGAAAAGCCTTTCCTTTTGCTGCTGGCAACTTCGTAGTGCCTTGGAAGACATTTTTCCACAGGCCCCGCACGACTTAGGATCGTGGTCGGGGCCCAGGCACCGAAGGCAGCAGTCGTGTGTGTCGGTGAGAGACATCAGCTTCTTACACCGATCACACTTCTTTAAACTACTGGAAGCCATCGGGGAAAAAAGAGTCCCCGAGAGGTCAAAAGACCGGCCTTCCAGGGAAAGAGAGAAAAAAAGGGCGCGAACGCCAGCCATGAAGGGCAAAAACCGAAAAAGAGGAATCGGGCTCGATACCGGTGTACCGAACCTGGTGGGAGGGGCACCAGCGTCGAACCAGCAGAAAAAGAGCAAAAAATCACTGAAAAATCTAATTTTAACAAGGAAAACTGGACATACGTCCGGTGGGCTTCACGGAAAAAAAGAGAATGAGGTAAGATGGCACCTTTAGGTGGGAAGGGAACCGCGCATGCATGCCTGCATTCCCAAAGGCTTTCATAGAAAGCTGGGGAAATGCTCCGCTGGGGCTTCATCGGCGCCGATGACACCCATATGTGAGGACTGACTTCCTGCTTGGTCCTGGAGAAACAAGGATTCACTCTCATATTTGTTGATCTAACAGCAGTATTCAACTGACTCTAAGTTGCCAAAAACTCATTGAGCACCTGATAGAAATTGGAATATACAACATCCCACTAAAATGGTTCTGCTCATACTTATCTGAATGCACAGAGCAAGAAGGAATACATAATAAAGCATCCAACCCTTACAAACAGTACAGAGGGGTATACTCCAAGGATCAGAACTCTCAGCGCTACTTTTCAATCTATACATCCAACCCATATGCAACGTAATTAATTAGCACAGGATAAAGTATCACATTTACGCAGATGACCTCATGTTAGATATACCATTTAACCTTATTAACCCAGACTTCACCTCTATTCAATCTTGCTTCAATGAATTATCTCAATGGCTACAAGGGCACTGCATATCGATCAATTACAACAAAACAGAAGTTCTATTCATCTCAAGGGACACATCTTATCTACCCCCAAAAACATTCAAAATAAACAACATCACTCTGTAAAAACAGAAGTGAAGTATCTCGGTGTGCCACTTGACCATAAGCTAAACTTCCAAACACACATTAAGAACACCTCTTTCTCAGTATACCAGAAGATTAAACTTCTACACAACCTCCACCCACTACTCGATGAAAACCTCTACTGCACAGTATATCAAGCGATCATCACCTCTCAATTTGATTACTGTAACTCTATACTCCAAGGCCTACCAAAATATTCACTGTTTCCCCTACTACTCACGGAAAACACATCAGCCAGAATGCTTACTAGGACTTCAAAACATGATCATAAGAACATAAGATATGCCATACTGGGTCAGACCAAGGTCCATCAAGCCCAGTATCCTGTTTCCAACAGTGGCCAATCTAGGTCATACGTACCTAGCAGTTTCCCCAAAAGACACAGGTTGCACAATGCTTGTACTGGGTCAAGCACTGATATCCTGGGTCCCTTCTTAATAATGGTTTATGGACCTTTCCTCCAGGAACTTGTCCAAACCTTTTTTAAACCCAGCTACACTAACAGCCTTTACTACATCCTCCGGTAACAAATTCCAGAGTTTGATTCACGTTGAGTGAAAAAATATTTTCTTTTATTAGCCTTAAACAGTTTACCTTGTAGCTTTATTGCATGTCCCCTAATCTTTCTATATTCTGATAATATAAACAATCGATCTACGTTTACCCGTTCCACTCTGTTCATTAATATATAGACTTCTATCATATCTCCCCTCAGCCGTCTCTCTTCCAGGTTAAAGAGCCCTAACCTTTTTAGCCTTTCTTCATAGGAGTATCCTTCCATCCCCTTTACCATTTTGGTGGCTCTTCTCTGAACCTTTTCTAATATCGCTATATCCTTTTTAAGATATGGTGACCAGAATTGCACACAATATTCAAGGTGCGGTCTCACCATGGAACGATATAGAGGCATTATAATATCTTTTATTTTATTTTCCATTCCTTTCCTTATGATACCTAGCATTCTATTTGCTCTCTTGGCCACCACTGCACACTGGGCCGAGGGTTTTAACATGCTATCCACAATGACGCCTAAATCTTTTTCCTGGGTGGTAGTTCCTAATGTGGAACCTTGCATCGTGTAACCATAGTTTGGGTTGTTCTTCCCTAAGTGCATAACTTTGCACCTGTCCACATTAAATTTCATCTACCATTTTGATGCCCAGTCTTCAAATTTATCAAGATCCTCTTGCAATTTTCCACAATCCTCTTGGGTTTTAACAACTTTAAATAGTTTTGTGTCATCTGCAAATTTGATAACCTCACTCGTTATTCCACTTTCCAGATCATTTATGAATATGTCAAAAAGCAGCGGACCCAGCACAGATCCCTGGGGTACACCACTATTCACCTTTCTCCATTGGGAAAATTGGCCATTTAGCCCTACCCTCTGCTTTCTATTTTTTAACCAGTTCCTGATCCACAGTAGTACACTGCCTCCTATCCCATGACTCTTTAGTTTTGCCAAAAGTCTCTGATGAGGGACCTTGTCAAAGGCTTTCTGTAAGTCCAGATACACTATATCAACCGACTCACCTTTGTCTACCTGTTTATTCACACCTTCAAAAAAACATTAGTAAGACAAGATCTTCCTTGTCTAAAGCCATGATCATATCACCCGATTGCTAAAAATTCTATATTGGCTTCCTATCCAAACAAGAATAAAATACAAATCAATCATAAACACATTCAAGACAATGTGTAACATGTCCACTGGTTGCCTACACAGCCTTATACAGAGACCCCTAACAACTGTCTTGAGAAGGCAACAATACTAGAACCTCTTAAAGGTACCAACACTAATATCAACCACTACTCAAGCCTTATGTCAGCAATCATTCTCATTTTATGGTCCAACCCTATGGAACTCTATCCCAAGCAACATCAGGGAAATAACAGACATAAAAGATTTTTGGAAAAAAAATCAAAACACATCTCTTCTGGGAATCCTTTGGAACAGTTACGTAACATACGAACAGCAAGTTCATATGACCCGCAGAAACATACTCACTCTGTAAATAAGTCATACCTTCAACCCCTAACCAAATGTTTTGCATATCCAACCCCCTAACCAATTGTTCCACACATCCCCAAGTAGTTGCTGCATTGAATCCGTTGTTAATGTAACACCAAAGTTGAACTATACTCTTGTTGACCATTCATTGTAAACCGCTTTGATATTATGAAAAGCAATATAAAAGAATTGCTAAATAAATAAATATTATAAACTTAGTTTATTTTTTAAACTAGTTTTATAATGCTGTAACAAAGAGTATTGTCAAAAATTGTCACTCTGCACAACACTAAAGAAAAAAACACACAAAAAAGGGTGAAAAATAAAGTCTATAATATGGAGGGAAGGAGATTAAGCAATAGTCACCAAAAAAATATAACCACAGGTTAATCTTAGCAAGCCTGCCTTCCCCCTCAATTACCAACTGCAGGAGTGCCTAACTTCACATTCAGAAACTGCTTCAACTTCAGGGATCACAGGAAACCTACTTACATTTCTGAAAATAAAAGATAAATTTAGCAGGAAAATTCAGAAAGAAAGTAGCAACCAATAGCAATAACTTGAGATTTATACTCCAAAGTGGCCTTCCTCACTAATTGGTAGATTTAGAAGCATTTGGCTGCACAAATTTTCTCCACATACAATAAAACTGTCATCTATTTTTAAAGAATAATTTCAAAACTAAATCACAATCCAAGTCCAGAATAAAGGAAATAACCAAAGTTCCTTACGACACTATGAGGCATGTTTACTAATGTATGTTAGGCATTTACAATTAACGTGGGGCGTTAGTGCAAAAACACCCGGGCAGGCACAGCATTACCTGCTAGGGGCAGGCACAGCATTACCTGCTAGGGGCAGGCACAGCATTACCTGCTAGGGGCAGGCACAGCATTACCTGCTAGGGGCAGGCACAGCATTACCTGCTAGGGGCAGGCACAGCATTACCTGCTAGGGGCAGGCACAGCATTACCTGCTAGGGGCAGGCACAGCATTTCTGCGGCAAAACTGTAGAGATCACGGCATTGAGGTGCCATTAGTTGCACCACAATGTCTGCAACCTTGACGGTTATAATGTACTAATAGCCGCCTTGGTAACTGCATGTTGCAGACATGCCCACTCTCCGCCCTAACCCCCCCACACTTGCAGACAACACGTGATCTGCAGATACAGCAGAAAATTGCCACATTATCTACATTTGGCCTGTGTTAGATGTTTTCATAGCACGTTGTTCCCATATTGCTGAATTAATAGCTAGCGCGCTTTAATAAACATGCCCCCATATGATAAACAGCTGGATGCTATTACATTTTCAAAATTCCTTAACATTTAAGGAATTAGCTGGAAGCATATGTGTCTCATATCCCCTCGTGTTAAATGTATCCCCCAATTGACCGCTTTGACCCAGTGAAAAGCGGGATATAAATACAGCTAAATAAATAAATAAATCAAAGACTCCAAAATTCCAAACTGCTCCTCAGGCACTCTTAAGATCTGGCAAAAAATACGACGGCATGGTTTGTGGGGAAATTTCTAGCATCTTTATTCTTTATTCATCTTTATTCACTTACTTGATATACCGCTTAAGCCGGAGCAGAAAAGTGGTGCATAATACAGAAATGACTGCTCAAAGAAGGGAAAGGAACGCCAATAATTGAAAGGACAGAGGAAGGAGAGAAGGATAATAACAGACAAGAGAAGAGCAGGGAGAAAGAGACTTAGAAGGATAATCAAGACAATCAAGGGCTGGTATAGGGAAGATTAAAGGCTAGATGAAAAAGATGGGCTTTCAGGGTCACCTTGATCCTGGCAAACGAAGGTTCAGAGTGGAGGGTAAGTGGAAGGGAGTTCCAGAGGAAGGGGTCCAGGAAGATTAAAAGCAGAGGAGTGGATACATTCAAGGTGGGCCTAGGTAGCATGTCCAGGAAATAATGCGTCACCATGTTTTGCAGAGAAATTATCTTAGATCTCGAAAAATTTAGAAATTTTACATTCTGAAATCTAATATAATTTCCCATCATACCTATACATTGCAACATCATATTACCTTTTAATAAAGACCCATTCCGCTTTTCCAAAAAAGAAATTTAGGTAGCCAAAGAGCCCATATGTATCGATTATTGTTCCAGGGAAACATACAGCCAGACAAATTTATTAACAGCATCTACAGTAAAGTTGCATAGTTGAGTCATACAGCCAATCCAGAATCCCTTCCACCCATGCCAAGGACTCACCCAGATTAAGGGAAAAATATACAGGAATAAAGGGTGAGATGATCAAATTTGCAGATGACAAAATTATTCAAAGTTGTTAAAACATAAGGGGATTGTGAAAAATTGCAAGAGGACCTTGATAAATTGGAAGGCTGGACAAACAAATAGCCGATGGACTTTAATGTGGACAAGTGCAAAGTTAGGCGGTCATTCTGATCTCTAAATAGCAGAGATGTATGTCCGGCTTGAATATACAACCCCTGCACAGGCCCAGGATGTTATTCTGGTTCCAGCGCTCCCCACACATACAGAGGATTTGTGTAGGGAGCACTGGATGGGGCAGAGCAGGGGCAGGCCAATGCACCTGGATGCACAGAGGCCATTCAGGTTGGGCCAAAGTACGTCCCCCGGCACAGTGATGGATGCTTATTGCACCCCGAAGGTGGAATAAGCCCCATGTGTCCCCACTGCATAGCGTCACACACCTTCGCAAAGCATGGTGCCAGCCATGTTGTGTCCCTGCAGCCACATTCCGGCCCATGGGGGCCTCCGGTGCTGGCAGAATCGCGGTCTGCAGGGGTGGACATGGGTAATGGCATGCTGAGCCATCATATAGATGACTTGTTGCCATGGTGCCAGAACACCATGGCTCCCATGCACCGTTCTGGTCTCTGGATGGGCAGCTCCCTATACGCCGATCTCATCAGTATGCCTGGGCATCCAAGTCCCTGATTCTGCCATCGCGGATATGTCCGGGCCCTGTGGCGGCAGAATCGGGTACATTTCCTGCACACAGGGCCGGTCCGTCCATTGAGCGAGAATGTTTTTTGCACAGGGTCCCGTGTTTCAGAGGGCCCCACGCAAAGAACATTCTGATTTAAAAGTAAATTTTAAAATTAAAAAAAAAAAAAAAAAAAAAAAGCTGTCTGCTGCTGCGGCCGTGGCGGCAGAATCAAGTGTCCCGCGGGGCCCCCCCTGCCCAGCAAAGCCTGCCCTCCCTGCATCAGCTCCCTCTCTGCAGTCGCACCGGCTTTCAGAGCGCGAAGGGAGAGTTTCTCCCTCGTGGCTCTGTTAAGCCCGCGGGCGCTGATGGGAAAGTTCCCATGAGCCCCCGCGGGCTTAACAGAGCCACGAAAGGGAAACTAGTCTCCCTTCGGGCTCTGAAAGCTGGTGCGACTGCGGAGAGGGAGCTGATGCAGGGAGGGCAGGCTTTGCTGGGCAGGGGGAGGGGCCGCGGGACACTCGATTCTGCCGTGGCCGCAGACAGTTTTTTTTTTTTTTTAATTTTCCCTGGGCTGGGGGGGGGGGCTTAGGACTGGAAGTGGGCTGATGGGGGGTTAGGACTGGTAATGGGCTATGGGGGGGGCTAAGCCTGGAAATGGGGTGATGGGGGGTTAGGACTGGAAGTTGGCTGATGGGGGGTTAGGACTGGTAATGGGCTATGTGGGGCTAAGACTGGAAATGGGCTGATGGGGTTAGGACTGGAAGTGGGCTGATGGGGGGGTTAGGACGGGTAATGGCCTATGGGGGGGCTAAGACTGGAAATGGGCTGATGGGGTTAGGACTGGTAATGGGCTATGGGGGGGGGCTAAGACTTCAAATGGGCTGAGGGGGTGTTAGGACTGAAAATGGGCTATGGGGGGGGCTAAGACTGGAAATGGGCTGATGGGGTTAGGACTGGAAGTTGGCTGATGGGGAGTTAGGACTGGTAATGGGCTATAGGGGGGCTAAGACTGGAAATGGGCTGATGGGGTTAGGACTGGAAGTGGGCTGATGGGGGGTTAGGACTGGTAATGGGCTATGGGGGGACTTAAACTGAAAATTGGGTGATGGGGGTTAGGACTGGAAATCAGCTGATGGGATTAGGACTGGGAATGGGCTGATGGGGGCTTAAGACTGGTAATAGGCTATGGGGGGCTAGGACTGGTAATGGGTTGGGGGGTTGCTAGGACTGGACATGGGCTGAGTGGAGGGGGGGTTTGAACTGCAAATAGCTGATGGGGAGGGGGGGCTTGGAATGGAAATGGGATGAGTGGAAGGGGGGCTTGAACTGCAAATAGCTGATGGGGAGGGGGGCTTGGAATGGAAATGGGCTGTGAGGGGAGGGAGTTAGGGCAGGAAATGGGTTGATGGAGGGGCTAGGATAGGACTGGGAATTGGGTGTTGGGGGGAGCTAAGATTGGAAATGGTCTGTGGTGGGGGCTTGGATTGAAATGGACTCATGGAGGGGCTAGAACTGGAAGTAGGCTCATGGGGGGCTTGGATTGAAAATGGGCTGAGTGGAGGGGAGCTAGGATTTGACATGGACTGATGGTGGGGCTAGGAAAGGACTAGAAATGGGCTGATGAGAGGCTGGTATTGGAAATAAGCTGATGAAGGGACTCGGATAGGACTGGAAATGGATGGGGGAGCTAGGACTGGAAATGGGCTGATGCGGGGATTAGAAGGGATCGGATACTGGGTGGGGCTGGAAGCAGAAGGGAGCTGATGTTGGGGGAGATTAGAATGGGATGGGGATGGGGCTGGGAGAGTGAAATGGAGAGGGGAAAAATATTTTGTGTGGGAGGGAAGAAAAATCTACAATTGGCCAGGTATTGGGAGAGTAAGTGGGGATTGAGGATGGAGTGGTAAAATTTGAGTGGATGAAACAGGAATGAGGAAAGAGCAAAAGGAGAAAGATTAGTATGTTAAAGCAGATGTAGAGAGAGAACGGAAAAAACTAGACGAGAGAAGAAAGGACAAATGAACAGCAGACGATGGAGAGTTAGCAGAAGACACGAAGAAACCAGAAGAAAGTGGCTGGAGCAATTGCAACTGAAAGAAAATGCACAAAAGGTTCAAAGATATCTTTTTATTTTGAATTTATTAACTGGAATATGTCAGCTCTGGGAAAGGTGCATCATTAACGTCTGCGCTTTCTTTAGTACAAGAGGAAATTAAGTTATAGTTTTATTTCTACATTGTTGTTGTACATTCCAAGTTTAGCTTTTAGGGTTCCCAGTTTAATTATTGTCTTCCTGTTTCTAAATTGTGATTCCTTGTTTGGTCTATGTTCTGCATGTGTAAATGAGCTGAGGTATTCTGTTTATGTAATTCCTATTTGACATTGCCACTTGTTCTCTTTCCCCAGTAGGTCATGTATTGTTATTCTCTGAAATGTATTGGTTTAATATTTGCAGTGTTGCCTTTTGATAGGTAGGGTATGGTGCTTTGTGAGTCCTGGTAGTGCTGTTATGCTACGGCGGGTTTGCTATGGGTTCTAAATGGGCAGTGTTTGTAGTAGTTCCTAATGTGCCTGGTGGATGGCACTGGATTATAGTAATGTAGAAATCTTTTAGTCTTTCTTTATCCATACACTCATGAAGAGGCATGTTTACTAAAAGTTAGTGTATTTATATATATATATTTATGCAAATGAGTCCCTTATGCAAATGAGGCCCCGCACCGAGTCTCCGCACATGGCCCTGCACCCCCCTTGGGCCGCCCCTGCCTGCACGTCTGGTTTTTCACGGCCAATGCGACCGGACGTGTGGGAACCAGAATCAGCCTCTTAGGGAAGAACAACCCAAACTGTGGTTACATGATGCAAGGTTCCACATTAGGAACCACCACCCAGGAAAAGGTTTTAGGCGTCATCATGGATAGTACATTGAAATCCTTTGTTCAGTGTGCAGCCTTGGCCAAGAAAGCAGAGTTGCTTACCTATATAATGGGGATTTTCCATAGATAGCAGGGGTATACAGCCACACTCCATGGTGCTGGGCTCTCCCCCAGCTTAGAGAAGTCCTTTGGACTTCTCCAAGCATGTGCGGAAGCTGCTGCCCACCTAAGCCAGTTCTGTTCAGAGCTGTGGAGCATAAGCCACAAAAACAAATGTATACACAATATTAAAAACGAAAATATATACAACAGGATTGGACTTGGGTCAATCCCGAAAAAAACAGATCTCCTTTTCCTTTAAAAATGTTGGCATGTCTCTTCATTTTTTCTCCGTTTCTTTTTTTTTTTTTTTTTATGTGCGGTGGAGGGTGGGTGAGTGCGGCTGTATACCCCTGCTGTCTACAGAGAACCTCCATTATAGGTAAGTAACTCCAAAGACAAGCAGGGGGATGCAGGCACACTCCATGGTGAATCCAGAGCTGATGTACGGCCCGGGCTACAATCTATGAGGGGCGGACGATGAAGTATGCACTCAAGAGGAAAACAGGTTTCGGAAGACAGCCTCTCTGAAGCCTGAGTCTCCTGCTGTAGAATGATCCAAGCTATAGTGTTGGACGAACATATGAATGGATGTCCAAGTAGCTGCTTTGCAGATGTCCTGGATTGAGACTGCGGCCAGACTAGCCACCATGATCACACGTAACTGATGGGGCCCTACTTAACCTGGAGCTGGTAAGAGAGCTTGGGCATAGCAGAAGGAGATACAATCTGAGACCCAGGATGAAAGTCTTTTTTGAAGCTGGTCATCTGGAGTTGTTCGGATTGAAAATGACAAAAATTTGCGATAGTGATCTCAATCTTTGGTTGCTTGCAGATAGTAAAGTAGTGATCATCTGCAATCCAAGGAATGGAGGAATTGTTCTGATGAGTCTGCTATGAAATCAGGAGAAAAGGCGGGAAGTACTATGGACTGGTTCAAGTGAAACTTTGATGATATCACTTTCGGAAGGAATTTAGGATATGGTCCTCAAGAGCACCTTGTTAGGACGTGTGTACGGAGGGTATTGCATGAGTGCTTGAAGTTCACTGCAGAGATTATTGCCATGAGGAAGATTATTTAAAGAATCTTACCTGGAAAACAAACTGATCTGAGGGGCTCAAAGGGAGCTTTCATAAACTCTGCTAAGACCACATTCAGGTCCCAAGTCAGAAGAGGCAGTTTGATGGAAGGTTTGGTGTTCATGAGGCCTTTCCTAAACCTCAAGATAAGCGGGTGACCTGAGATGGGCTTGCCCTCCACCAGGACATGGGAAGCCACTATAGCATAAAGGTGATAATGGACAGACGTGGTTTGCAAACCAGAGTTGGAGAGATGCAGTAGGTAGCTCAGGACCAAGGGACAGTGAACGGGGACTTCATGGTGTTCCTTCACTCAGTGTACAAAGCAGGATCATTTACATCAGTAAGATAGCAGAGTAGTCTGTTTTCTTGAGGCATTATTTACATCCAGCACATCCGTGGGGAGGGAGGTAGCTATTGCTGAGGTATTTGGATCTTCCAAGCCGCTAATAAGAGACTTTGGAGATTGAGGTAGAGCAAGGTTCCATGATGATGAGTAAGCAGAAAAAGATCCGTGCCCAGCCCAGAGGTTGCAGCCTCTGCATCATCAGGGCAAGGTGGTGTGGGAGCCAAGCTTGTCGTGGCCACTTAGGCACAATGAGGATGACTGACACTTTGTCCTGACATATCTTGAGAAGAACGCAACTGATTAGTGAAAAAGGAGGAAAGACACAACAGAGCCTGTGAATTCAAGAGATGGCATGGTTGGATGGAGCAGAAAAGCCTGCATTTGGTGTTGTCTGCAGTAGCGAAGAGATCTACATCCAGACTGCCCCATTGCACAAAGAGGGTGTGTACTACCGTGGTGTCAAGGGATCATTCTTGAGGGTCTAGGTATTGACTTAGCAAGTCTGCTAGTTGGTTCTGAGCTCTTGGCAGGTAGGTTGCTCTGAGTGAAATGTTTATTAAAGAAGACAGAGCCAGGGGTGGATGGCTTTGTGACACAGTTAAAGGGAACCCACTCCGCCTTGTTTGCTGATGTAGAACATGGATACTTGTTTGTCTGTCTATATTAAGAAGATCTTGTTGGTGACCCAGCGATGAAAGATCTGCACGGCATAGAGGATCGCCTGAAGTTGCAACACACTGATGTGAAGGGAACATTCTCTTAGTGACCAGAGTCCTTGCAGGGACAGGTGTAATAGGTGCATCCTCCAACCATGTGTGGAGGCGTCAATCGTTAGGGTAAGCTCAGACTGAGGTGGCTGGAATAGGCATTCTGCCGCTAGGTGTGATTCAATAGTAAACTGTTCGGAAGGTCTAGATTTGCATTTCTGCCCAATGGAATATTCATCTGTAGGGGTTATGTGTGCTGATTCCAGTGCATCCTGAAGTGCCACTGAAGAAGTCACATGTACAATTTTGCAAGTGGTATGACATGCACAGTGGCTGCCATATATCGCAGTAATTGAAGCAAGGTGTGATCAGTCACAGCCTGGATGTGAAGCAGTCTGCTACTGAGGTCCTGGAGAAGCTTGAACCTGTCATTGGGAAGGAAAGCTTTCTCTTTTGTTGTGTCTATGCATGCCCCAATGAAACAGATTCCGATGAGGACTGAATGGAGATTTTTATTCATTTATGACAAACCCTATGAGGAAGGGTTATGGTGTCTTGAATCATGTGGTTCGTTGCCATTGCAGAGGGTCTCAATATGAACCAGTTGTCTAGATATGGATAAACGCAGTGTCCCTTCTTCCGGAGATGGCCAGAGATGACTGCTAGACATTTTGTAAATTCACAGGGCGCAGCAGAAAGGCCAAAAGAAAGTACCTTGTATTGGCAGTGTTGACTTTCAAACTTGAAACAAAGGTATGTCCAGTGCAAAGGGTGAAGGGGAATGTGAGTGTAGGCATCTTTCAGGTCCAGAAAGGCCAGCCAGTTGTGTTGACTGAGCAAGAGGAGGATTGTACTTAGAGAAGTCATTTTGAATTTTTCTCTTTTGATGTAATAACTGAGGTCCTGAAGATCTAAGATGGGATATAACCATCCTGTCTTTTTTGGAATCAGGAAGAAACGGGAATAGAACCCCTGGCCGCACTGTTCGTGAGGAACTACTTCGATGGTTTGATTACATAGGAGCTTTGCGACTTCCTGTTCCAGGATCTGTAAGTGTTGAGCCGAAGCCGTGGGCAATGGAACAAGGATGAGGGGGTGGAAGCTGTAGAAAGCTCATCTTGTACCCCCCTTGTCCACTATGTTGAGTACCCACAGATTGGTAGTTATGGAATACCATGCGCCTCTCTGAGGTGCTGAATTCTGCCTGCTACTGGCAAGTAGTTAAAAACTAGGAGTAGAGGTTTAGGAGCAGGAGTTTGGTTGGAGGGTTGCTTCCTGTCCCGTTGCCTAGAGCATTGAGGTAAGCTGATGCAGCAGGGCATTGCAATGGCTGCCTGGAATAGCATACTCACTCAACTGTAACAGGTGATCTCTGGGAACAGCAGGAATTTAGGCTTCACATATGGGTGATGTCGGTACCGACAGAGCCTGTGCAGGAAAGCTTCCCAGCGTCCAATAGGAAAGCTTTTGGGAACATCCCACTGCGCCTGCGTAATTGTCTTCCCGCCTTACCTGCTCTCTCTCCTCAGTTGTGTTTGTAGCTGAGATAAAAGGAGAGAAAGAGAAAAAAAAAGAGAAAACCTACAACTCTTAGGGCGAGGGTGGGTTGTGAAGACTAAATTCCTGCTGTTCCCGGAGATCACCTGTTACAGGTGAGTAACTACGCTATCTCCAGGAACAAGCAGGAATGTAGTCTTCACATATGGGACTCCCTAGCTGTAGTTTGTCCCAGGTATGCCTAAAGAGGTCATGTATCCTTCATGGATGTCCGATATTGAAATCTGGGAGGAGGGTAGGCGTTGCTCTACTGTAAGTCTGAAAGAGATGCTGGAGAACAGCCTGGCCAAACATGGCATCCTGGTGGGAGTCCTCGTCTAGGTAGTAGTGAGCAGCAAAGGTATGGACCAAAGATAAAGTTGCTGCTTTGCAGATCTCGTCAATAGCTACAGATGGTAGATTTGTCATTGAGGTAGCCATGGCTCGAACATTATGGGCAGTGACATGACCCTCGAGGGAGAGTCCTGCCTTCTCATAAGCAAAAGTGATGCAGTCAGTTATCCATTTGGAGAGAGTACGTTTGGAGACTGGCAACCCGAGGTGACTAGAGTCAAAGGAGATGAATAGCTGAGAAGCTTTCTGGTGCTCTCGAGTTCTCTGGAGATAAAAAGCTAAGGCACATTTACAATCCAGAGTGTGGAGGGTCGCTTCTGCTCTAGATGAGTGCGATCTAGGGACCGACTGGTTCAAATGGAAGGGTGAGATGTCCTTCGGCATGATATGAGGGTGAGTCCTAAGGACTACTTTATCATGGTGGAACTGTGTGTAAAGTGGGTCAGCCATTAAGGTCTGGAGCTCACTAATGCACCTTGCTGAAGTGAGGGCAATGAGGAAGATGACCTTCCATGTGAGAAACTTAAGTGAGGTAGTGGCTAGAGGTTCAAAGGGTGGCTTGAGAAGCTGTCCTAGAAACACATTGAGGTCCCATGCCACTGGTGGTGGCTAAATGGGAGGCTTGGTTAATAGAAGACCCCTCATGAAGTGTGCTACAAGCGGCTAAGAGATGGATTGGCCATCGAAGAGCACATGAGAGGCCGCAATTGCACTTAGGTGTACTCTTACTGAATTGGTTTTGAGTCCAGAAGAAGATAGGTGGAGGAGATACTCAAGCAGTGCCTCCACCGGAGCTGAGAAGGGATTAAGATTCTTCTGAGAACACCAGAAAGAAAACCTATGCCACTTGAAAGTGTAGGACCGCCTGGTGGATGGCTTTCTAGAAGCTAAGAGGATGTCCTTAACCTTCTGGGGAAGGTTAAAGCCTTGGAAGGCTATGCCTTCAGCAGCCATGCTGTGAGATGGCGAGACTGAGGATTGGCATGGAACAGCGCTCCCTCTTTCTGAGAGAGGAGATATGGAACAGACCCCAGATCTATAGGTTGAGCTTGAGGCAGAGGTAGACACAGAAGAAGAGGGTATCACGGTTGACATGACCAGTGTGGGTCTATGAGTATCATGAAGCCCCTGCCGTCTGGCATTTGAAAAGAGTTTTGAGAATTACGAGAATGGGAAGGAAGACATATAGGAAGCCCTGTCCCCAGTGGACGTGAAAATCATCCATCTGTTGGCTGTCCAGCACAGGAGTCCTAGTACAGAAGCGAGGGAGCTTGGCATTCTGAGGACTTGCAAACAGGTCAATCTCTGGAGATCTGAAAAATGTGGGAGACTGTGTCTACGTGAAGAAACCACTCGTGGGGGAGAAGGATTCAACTTAATCTGTCCGCTAAAACATTGTGCTTGCCCAGGAGATACAATGCTTGGAGGTGAATGCGATGATGTATGGCAAAGGACCATAGATGCAGAGCCTCGCTGCAGAGGGCCCAAGAACCTGTTCTGCCTTGCTTGTTCACGTAGAACATGGCTACGTGATTGTCAGTTTGGACTAGGACTCTGTGGCAACGAAGATGGTCGTGGAACACTTTGAGAGCATTGAGAATGGCTCTGAGCTCCAGCAGATTTATGTGGAGTTGTGACTCCTGCTGAGACTAGAGTCCTTGAGTGGAGAGAGATCCCTGATGAGCTCCCCAGTCCAGTTGGATACATCCGTCGTCAGGGTATATTGATGTGCTGGCATCTGAAAAAGTGACCCTACAAGGAGATTTTCTGGGGATCGCCACCACAGGAGAGATGAGATCAGAAGGGTAGAGACTGTTATCTTGTCCCCCAGGCGACCTGATGCTTGAGACCACTGAGATGCCAGTGTCCACTGAGCTGTGCACATGTGTAGATGTGCATATGGAACTACATGCAACGTTGATGCCATAGGACCCAGAAGTTGCAGCATTTCTCGAGCAGTAAGATAGTTTTTGAGACATGTCTGAGGTGCTAACTGATTGAGACGAGCACAGTGAAGTTGGGGCAGAAATGCCTTTGACTGCTGAGTATTTAAGAGGGCCCCTATGAAATCTAGGAGTTTGAGAGGGGACGAGTTGGGATTTTGGAAGATTTATGACAAATGTCTTAACACCTGAATGATGCATGAGTGTGACAGATTGGCCTCCTGAGAGGTGCTTGCTCTTATGACAGCACACTGCCACGCAAACACCAGCAACACAGTACAAAACGTAGGCAGGTGTAGGTTCTCACCAAAACTTTATTGATCCATACATGTAAAGGGAGACCTGACCCGACACACGCCTTGTTTCGATAAAATCTTCCTCAGGGGTTGGCTCACCTTTATGCTAAGAACACATCATAAATAAATTAAAACCACAGATATAAAAAAACAAAGATACATTGAATAAAACAACATGAAGGAACACGATAAAAACTGAATTATAAATAAATAAATAACAGGTTTAAAAACAATATACAAAAACCTATTATTCAAAAACTCATATCAATATGTGTCACGACCAAATAAATATGAAGCATAAATAAAGAAGAATAATTATTGGTCAAAACTAGTTAAAACTTAAAATAAACATAAATATGATATATAAAAAACATTAATATTAGCAAATACATAACGTCCAAACTTGTAAAAAAGGTGGTGGCTTATTATAAGTGATAATCATGCTACATAACTAAAAATACAACAAAACATGTAAATGTGGCATGAAACATAAGCCATAAAAAACTCAGAGGAGGAGAGCAAAGGGCAGGAATGACCCGAACGCTTGACATCCAAAATTTAAAAATGCTTATTGTGAATAATACTCATATCACATACGTAAAAAGACATATAAATCTGTCATAAAATATAAATAATAAGCTGTAAAAACTATAAAAAAACATATTAAAAAAACCCGAAGGGGAAAGAAAACAAGGAGCAGGAGTGAACCAAATTTACCTGAAAAGACCGTACTGGAATGTATTGGCACAGTTGAAATATACTAAAACTGATACCACCTTTTTCAGCTGGAGGGTGTGAGAGAAACATAAAAAATGTTTTTGCATTAATAATTTTATCCAATGATGCATTATTTACTTTCAAAAAAATTTTTTAATGTTGAAAATCTCAACTCATTTCAAGTCATAACTAAACACTTCCCAATCTTAAAAATGTAGGGCATAGTGGCAACATTTTAAAAAAACATGTGTGCACTAACTAAAACTAAAAATATAACCGTTTAAAAAGGGGAAGTATTACGAATGTTATTTTTTACCAAACTATGTGAACACATCTAAAGAATTAAATTGGCGTTGAAAACAAAAGATTGTATCTAAATTTCAGAAAGGGAAGTAATGATCACCACTATTATACAAAGTGCACTGCTTCACCACACTTATTCTTAGTGGTAACTACTTTGAGTGCCGATGTTTCTGCTAAGCTGATGTAATATTTCTCAAAGATGTAAAAATGAAACTAACTATTGTGAGTGCCAATATTTCCACTATACTGATGTTATGTTTCCCAGTAATGTAAAATAATACTAACAAACCCCTATAGAGCACCACACTAAATGTCACAGGCCCACACTGGATCAAAAAGTAGTTTATCTGTAGTCCACGCTCGTATAATGCATCTAAATAAAGGTCAGTTTCAAAATCTCGTGTTTATCATAGCTTATCACTACCATTACCTACTACACATAAGATAGAATCAAAAGTTTAAAAATACCAATCTCGCCAGTGACCTATCTATAACTGAATGAATAACATTTTAACTTACATACTCGAACTGTAACTCCGTAACAGATTTAAAAACGGCATGAAATACTCGCGGCACAGTATTGAATGAAAAAACGCTGGCGCGTGCATACCAGCATTTGTGCCGCCCACGGGCTCGCTAACCAATTGTATAATCATGCCGGCTGCGTAAACATTCTACCACCATATAATAACATCAGATTGAGGGTCGGTACTAGGATCTCATATTTATTTAACACCATATAATATCATCAGATCAAGGGTCAGTTCAAGGATCTCGTATTTATTTCACTGCCGAAATTTCCTACTCTTTCTTTCAGTGAAAGCGCTAAAAAATTCCATAACCATGCCGGCTGTGCAAACACTCTACCATCAAAAAAATGACTTACACACTCAAACTGTAGCTCCGTAACACCTTAAAACCTCATCAAATGTTCTCGGCATCGTACTAAATAGAAAAACGCTGGCGCATGCGTCTCAGCATTTATATCTCCCGCGGGAGCGCAAAATAATTATATAACCGTGTCGGCTGCACTAACACTCTGACATCTTTCCCCTTCGGGGTTTTTTTATATGTTTTTTATAGTTTTTACAGCTTATTATTTATATTTTATGACAGATTTATATGTCTTTTTACGTATGTGTTATGAGTATTATTTACAATAAGCATTTTTAAATTTTGGATGTCAAGCGTTCGGGTCATTCCTGCCCTTTGCTCTCCTCCTCTATGAGTTTTTTATGGCTTATGTTTCATGCCACATTTACATGTTTCGTTGTATTTTTAGTTACGTAGCATGATTATCACTTATAATAAGCCACCACCTTTTTTACAAGTTTGGACGTTATGTATTTGCTAATATTAATGTTTTTTATATATCATATTTATGTTTATTTTAAGTTTTAACTAGTTTTGACCAATCATTATTCTTCTTTATTTATGCTTCATATTTATTTGGTCGTGACACATATTGATATGAGTTTTTGAATAATAGGTTTTTGTATATTGTTTTTAAACCTGTTATTTATTTATTTATAATTCAGTTTTTATCGTGTTCCTTCATGTTGTTTTATTCAATGTATCTTTGTTTTTTTATATCTGTGGTTTTAATTTATTTATGATGTGTTCTTAGCATAAAGGTGAGCCAACCCCTGAGGAAGATTTTATCGAAACACGGCCTGTGTCGGGTCAGGTCTCCCTCTACATGTATGGATCAATAAAGTTTTGGTGAGAACCTACACCTGCCTACGTTTTGTACTGTGTTGCTTGCTCTTATGAGCCAGTTGTCTAAGTAAGGAAAGACAAATATCCTAGAGTCCTTAAAAAAGCAGCTACTATCGCCATGCATTTTGTGAAGACCATTAGGGCAGAGGCGAGGCCGAAAGGCAGGACTCTGTATTGATAGTGTCATCCCTGAAACATGAAGCGCAGGAATTGTCCGTGTTCCGGATGGATAAGAATATGAGCGTACGCTTCCTTTAGATCTAGAGAACAGAGCCAGTCCTGACTCTGGAGATAGGGAAGAAGGGTCCCCAGGGATACCATTTTGAACTTCTCCTGTAGGAGATGATTGTTTAGTTCCCTGAGGTCCAGAATGGGCCTGTATTCCCCCGTTTTCTTTGGAATAAGAAAGTAGGGAGAACCGAAGCCCATTCCCTGCTGGAATGTTGGAACCTCCTCTATTGCACCCTGCAGTAGAAGGGAGATGACCTCTTGTAGTAACAGAGCAGTGAGAGGGGGCTGAGAATGGAACTTTCTTGGTGAAATCAGGGGGGGAGATAGGTTTCGTAGATGAAGCTTGTATCCCTCCCACACTATTGTTAATGTCCACTGCTCCGAGGTGATGAGATGCCACCTGTGGGCATAATTAGAGTCTGCCACGAATGTGGACAGGGTTGTGATTCTCTAAAGACAGGGCAGCTATGTTCTCTAGAAAGGAGTCAAAAACCTGGAGCAGTCTGGGTCTGCTGAGGCAACTGAGACTTGGGGAGTCTGAGCCTTCTTTTGCTGTTTTGGAGGTTGTTGCCCCTTCTTAGGAACATGATGTTGACATTGAACAGCAGGGGTATAAGAATAGTACTTCTTTTTATTGAGGAAAGCTTTCTTTGCTGCTTTTTTCTTAGCTGGGTTGGCAGTAGATCTAGAGAGCCTATTTAGAGTAGTGATCTCAGACTCCAACTGAGAGGCCTTGTCTTGCCAATCCTTGCCAAAGAGGTTTTCACCAATGCAAGCGATATTACCCAGCTTATCTTGAACTCATTGTTCAAGATCCCATGCTTGGAGCCAAGCAATCCTGGGTGCACCGATGCAGATGGATGAAGTTCTGCTGATGCACTCAAAGCAATCAAAAGTTGCTCTCTTAACAAATTTTGAAATATTCTGAGCATGCTTCACAAGGGTGAGATAATCCGTCCTCGATGACGTAGATGCTAAAGAAACAGCATCGGAGGCGAAGAGGGTGCCCAGCTTTGCAGCTCAATTCTGTAGGCCTCTCTTTGCCATCTTTCTACAGAGAGGACATTCTGATGGTTGATAAGGCCCTAAGCATTTTAGACACCAGTCATGGGTGTCTGTGACCGAGATGGTACTGCCACACTTAGAACACTTCTTAAAACCATTAGATGGTTTTTCCATTGTGTCTGTGACAAAATGGAGGACCTAGGCCTAAGATGGTTTCGATGCGCCTAAAGAAAAGAAAAAAATCCTTTTCTTCACAGTTTTTTTTTTTTTTTGAGAGAGAAGGAAAGAAAGTACCGACGGAGGTCGGTACCAGTGTCAACGAGAAGGCAGACGCGAACCACAAAAATATGAAAAACAGGAATTTTCTGCGGTGACAGGAATTGCTCCCTGTCGGCTCCATGGAAAACAAAGAACTGAGGAGGGAGTGCAGGAAAGGCGGGCTCTGTCAGTTCCGACGTCATCCATATGTGAAGACTTAATACTTTCAGCGAGGGTAAAATTGCTGAAAATATTGATAATAGTAAGCTTGCCAGTAGTGAGGAAGTTGAGAACATCTGGATTATGATGCCAGTTCTACTGACTGAGCAGCTAATACCCTGATAGTGGACGAATAGTCTTTAACCTCTAAGACTGCTTCTTGCACTTTATATCCAAAAAGGCTATCTCCTTCACATGGGGCTTCTGCAAGACAATTGTAAAGGTCCTCACAGAGTCCAGATACCAGGAGCAGGTTGTGCATCTGGCTGAAATAGCCATAGTGGCAGAGCGTGCCATTGAATCAAAGGCATCATAGGTGATGCAGATGATACGGTATAGAGACTCATGCAAATTAGTAAGAAGTTGAGCTTGCTCTTCCATCGCTAAAGCTCGAGTATCATCCAGCTGTAAGAGGAGTAGAGCTAAAATCTACTTAGAAGCACTGTAAGCTGTAAGTATAGAGTGGAAATTCTGCTTATTGGTAGGAGTCCAAGAATGGCTCAGAGCCGTCTTAGACATCTTTTATAGGAATTTTGGATAAGAAAGGTCTTTGCTTACATCTTCTGAGGGCTCTGACAAAGGCAGGGACTCCGGAAGGTCTTCAGGCAGCCATCACAATGCCTTGGAGCTAGTGTAAGGTACACTAAACAGCAAACAGGCATCATCATCTAGTGGCATGGTGTTCGCCATGCTATCACAGAGGACGATCTTGGGTGTCCTTGACACCTGGGATCTGTGGGTGTATCCGGTGGTGTGCTAAGTGCAGGGGTGCTGGGATTCCTAGGAGTCACACTGAGGATGACTGCACTATCCTGAACAAACTTCCATAGCAGTGACAGGAGGGAAAGGTTAGGGCTTGTGGTCCCTGCTGACTGTGGTTGTTCAGGGATATTGTGATCATTCTGACTCTGGATTTTTAGAGAAGGTTGTCCCAATAGTAGAGGGTCAGGCAGGCAAGGGTGTTTAGATGCTTTACTTGCTGAGGTGTTTCTGTCTGCAGCATGCTTGAGATGTTTAGTTTTTGATTTTACCTTACTTCCAGCTGCAACGAATTCTGTCACAACTTTCAGGAGCTGAGGAGGTGAAGGTTGCGGCTGCTGGCTGCTGTTCGTTGTGTTCCTGCTGATTACTTGCCTGCCTGCCTGCTAATTGCCTGTGCTGATTATCTATCTGCTTGTCTGCTACCCGTAGCCTGTGTGTGCTCAAAGCAGTTCTGTATCCTGTCCTTGTGTCTCCTCAGGTACCCGTCTTCAGTTCCCACCCACCGGAGGTGACGCTGGGTTCTCCCGCGTTTAAAACCCACACCGGTGCGGCTGCTGGCTGCTGTTCGTTGTGTTCCTGCTGATTACTTGCCTGCCTGCCTGCTAATTGCCTGTGCTGATTATCTATCTGCTTGTCTGCTACCCGTAGCCTGTGTGTGCTCAAAGCAGTTCTGTATCCTGTCCTTGTGTCTCCTCAGGTACCCGTCTTCAGTTCCCACCCACCGGAAGTGACGCTGGGTTCTCCCGCGTTTAAAACCCACACCGGTGCAGCTGCTGGCTGCTGTTCGTTGTGTTCCTGCTGATTACTTGCCTGCCTGCCTGCCTGCTAATTGCCTGTGCTGATTATCTATCTGCTTGTCTGCTACCCGTAGCCTGTGTGTGCTCAAAGCAGTTCTGTATCCTGTCCTTGTGTCTCCTCAGGTACCCATCTTCAGTTCCCACCCACCGGAAGTGACGCTGGGTTCTCCCGCGTTTAAAACCCACACCAGTGCAGCACCCCGCGTGCGCGCGCCGAAGGAGCGCGCACATGGAGCACGACCTGCTCCTTGTGCGAGCTCCTTGGGGCGAGCTCCGGGGCGACGAAGCCAGGGCCTGGACCTCTTTATCCACACGCCCACATATGCCTTCTCCCTTGCCCCCGTCCCTAAGCTCTGCTACCCTACTCTCTTTCTCATCTGCCACCAAAAGCATTTTCCCTTGCTACACTGCTCTTTGCAGCACTGGGCTTCCTGTTGTTGCTCTCCCTCCTCTCTATCATGTCCGTCATTCCCGTGCACTGGGGTTGGCGCCCCGTTACGCCTACTTCTACCCTCCCCGGTCATCTCGCCTGACAGCCCCTCAACCTAACCTATTGTGCCTCTTCCCCTCCTCAGTCCTTCCCTTCCTCTGTGCCTTCCTGCCCGTCCTTGCACTTAGCTCTTTTAAATTGTTGCTCGATTCGGACCAAAACATCCTTGATTCAAGACTTTATCGTGCTGCACAGCTTGGACATATTCTTTTTGACTGAAACCTGGCTGAGGGAGGGCGATGAGCCCTTCCTCAACCGGTGTCTTCCGCCTGGCTACTCTTTTTTGTCTACCTTGCGTCGAGGTAGAAGCGGCGGTGGAATTGCTGTTATTTACCGCTCCTCTGCTTCACTATCTGAGCTCCCACCTTTAGCCTCACCATTCTACCCTGAGTCCCTTCTTGTGCGACTGGATTCCTCCCCCTCCCCATATTATTTCCTTCTGATCTATGCCCCTCCTTCTCTTTCCCCCTCCCTCCTGGGACTCTCTGCTAACTACCATCTCTGAAGTTTCACTCCGGTATCCTCGTCTTTTAATCTTAGGCGATTTCAACATTCATGTTGATGCCACCTCCTCAACGAGAGATCTCTCCTTTCTTACTTTTCTGTCCGATCACTCTCTTCGTCAATTTGTTTCCTTCCCTACTCATACTGCTGGTCACACCCTAGATCTCCTCATTGCTCCAAGCTCCTTCCCTTTTTCACCCCTGTCCCTCTCTTTTTCTTCTCTTCCCTGGTCCGACCACGTATGTCTTCTTTTTGATGTCTCTGTTCCACCCGCTATCTCCTCCCTGAACTCCAGTACCAACTCCTCCTCCACGCTCTCTCCCCAAATTACTGCCAATACCCTTCTTCAACTACCCTCCCCAGCCTCCTTACTTCCAGCAAACTTCGATGCTCTCCCTCTCGACGTTCAGGCTCATAAATTGCATTCATCGCTCTCCTCCGCCTTGGACCTTGCCGCTCCTCTTCGTCCTCATCACTCTCGCCGTCGTCTTCCACACTACCCTTGGTTTCACCATGGTCTACTTTTACACTGTAAGCACCTTCGTCGCGCAGAACGCCTTTGGCTGAAACATCCCTCTCCTGTCACCTCCGCTGATTTCCATACTTGTCACCGCCACTATCGCACTCTTCTTCACGCGGCAAAACGTGATTATTATGCTGACCTCATTTCCTCTTCCTCGAATTCATCTCGTCAGTTGTACTCTGTCCTTCGTTCTCTCACAGCCTCTCATTCTGCATCTTCCCCCTCTCCCAATGTAACTTCCTCCTCCCCGGACTCCTCTTCTCTTGCCTCTTTCTTTGTTTCCAAAGTCAGTACTCTTCGCCAAGCTTTTCCCCAATGTCCCCCACCTCTTTCTCCCCCCACCGAGCCCCCCCTTCCCCCTCCCTCTGCTTCACCATCCTTAATTCCTACATTATCACATTCCTGGTCCTCTTTTGATCCCATCACATCCGAAGTTTTAATTAAGACCTTTTCTACCATCCGTAAAACTACTTGCTCAGCTGACCCCATCCCCTCCCAGTGGCTTCTAGAACCCTCCCTAGCTCTATCCCCATATATCCTCTCTCTGTTTAACACAAGTTTATCCTCTGGTTCTTTTCCCTCCACCTGGAAGCACGCAATAGTCCGCCCCATCCTGAAATCTCACTCTTCTGACCCCTCCGTTCTTTCTAACTGGCGCCCTGTTTCTAATCTATCCTTTCTGTCGAAACTCCTCGAGAAGCTGGTCTTCTCTCAACTTTCCTCTTATCTTGAGCTTTCTCTCACTCTTCACCCCCGTCAATCAGGTTTCCGCCCTGGCCATAGCACTGAATCCGTCATTCTTTCTCTTCTCAATGATCTTCACATTGCTCACGATTGCGGTCTTATTACTTTGGCTGTCTCTCTTGATCTCTCTGTGGCTTTTGACTTGGTGGACCATCACACCCTTCTTTTCCGCCTTCGGGAAGCTGGTCTTTCGGGTGCGGTTCTCCGATGGTTTCATTCATTTCTATCCTGTCGCTCCTTCTCTGTCGTCTCTACGTCCTCCTCCTCTGCTCCTACTCCTCTATCCTGTGGTGTTCCCCAAGGGTCTGTCCTCGCCCCACTTCTCTTCAATATTTTTCTGGCCCCTCTTGCTCTTTTAGTCCAACAGTTTAGCATCTCTGCATATTATTATGCAGATGACATCATTCTCCTCCATCACACTGACTCTTCTTCCCCTGATATTTCCCCTCTTAACCTCTGTCTTACTGCTGTGGTGTCCTGGTTTTCTTCTAATTTTCTACATGTTAACCCGGCAAAATCTTTTGCTATCTGGTTCACTTTTGGCAGCCCCTCCCCTACCTGTGCCCCTTCTCTATCCTCACAATCTATCCCCCTGGTCTCATCACTCCGCTACTTAGGTGTTGTTCTTGACTCTGCCCTTACTTTTAAAGACCACATCTCCTCAATTGTTCAGCGCTCCTTCTTTTCCCTCCATCAACTCAGAGCAGTCCGTCCTTTTCTCTCTACCCCTGCCCTAACCACCCTCTTGCTTACCCTTGTACTGTCTCGTCTCGATTATTGCAATGTCTCTTTCGCCGGCCTATCCAAGTCCCAATTGTCTCGTCTCCAACGCATCCAAAATGCTGCCATCTGTTTGCTGACCCACGCATCACGCTTCGATCACGTTACTCCCCTTCTCTATCAGCATCACTGGTTACCCATCTTCTTCCGCATTCAATATAAGCTTTTAATCTTTGCACACAAAGTAATCCATACTGGCACTCCTCTTTACCTGGCGAATCAGATACATTTCCATACCTCCCATCGTCTTCTCCGCTCCATACACATAAACCGCATGGTCCTTCCATCCCCCGCACATGCCCGCCTAGAAAAAACCCGCTCCTCTGCTTTCTATTTCCTGGCCCCAAGCCTCTGGAATTCGCTCCCCCCCTCTCTCCGTGCAGAAGAATCCTACCAATCATTCAAAACCCAGCTTAAAACTCACCTTTTCTCCCTTGCGTTTGATCCTCCTCCCTAGCCTATCCCCTTTCCCCTCCTTCCTATTGTGATCACCCATGTACTGTATGTCCCCCCCTCCCCCTTCCCCCCCTTGATAGTACTCGTTCATTGTTACTCTGTTTTATTTTATTTTTCTGCTCTCAGCTTCTCTTTTCTTTCTCTCCTCTCCTTTTCTCATAATTGATGGCGTTCTTTTCCTTTTCTGCAGCCAAGTGCTTGTTTTAATTAACTTGCTTTATTTTATTTATTGTAAACCGCTCAGGTGCACACGATATTGAGCGGTATAACAAGTTTTAAATAAACATAAACATAGAGCCCCCAGCCTGAGTCAGCAGGCTTTGGGTCAGTTACAACAAGGCCGATACCTGTAGAGAGTCTACCCTATTGACACACAGCTGTCCTATGGAGCCACAGCCGTGCCTGGTATGGGCCAGAGGGTCAGAGTGGAGTGTGCCTGCATCCCCTGCTTGTCTGCGGAGAAAGCAAATAGAATGCTCACCCCACACTGCTTCAGCCTCTTCCACTGTTCACGCTCCCATTCCAGGGAAGGAGGCATGGCCATAATATCAAGAACAAACCTCCACTTTCGAAACCAAGCAACAGAAAGCACAAAAGAAGCAGACATAATTACAATTGCCAACAAACACCTAACAATCTGTTTGATATATAGATCCCATACAACCTCTGACCTATCAGATATTCTCAAACGACTGAAATCGCCAGTACTTCAAAAGAACTGGTAACTGAGGAGACTTCAACCTTACATTAGTGCAAGAGAAACACACAACTGCCTTCATCGAAGCAATGGAAGCCAGCTGACACAAATCGTCCACACACCAACGCATGAGAAGGGTAACACCCTGGATCTCATATTCATCAATTCCCAAATTTCCATCACGGGCAGCAATCCCCAGATCACACCTGTACCATGGTCTGACCATAATCTCATCACCTTCATCACATCCAACCAATTACCTCTACAGTTGATACACACTTAATAAGATAATTCAAACCTTTCGATAAAGAGAACTTTCTCAAACAAGTCCTACCAAGCATTCAATGAGGGCACTCCGACCCTGATACATTAACCAACAACTGGAACAATGTAATAGCTACAGCAGCACAACCAACGACAGCCCCCAAGGGGAAGAATGAGAAACCAGCAAAAGCACACTTACGGAATCTAAAAACACAACTTAGAAGAATCGAGAGAAGATGGAGGAAAACCAAACTGGAATGAGACAGAACAAGATAGCACAGTTACTTACCTGTTACAGGTAATCTTTGGGAACAGCAGGAATAAGTCTTCACATATAGGGTATCGTCGGTACCGACGGAGCCTGCGCGGGAACGCTTCCCAGCGTCCAACAGGAAAGCTTCTGGGAGCATCCCACAGCGCCTGCTTGTTCCTGGAGATATATAAATACACTAAACAACTACCGCACCAAAATGGACACTACACAAAGAGACTACCACTCCTAAACACATCTCTTAACCGTCCACATGAGCTTTTCAGTATCGTTAAGCAGCTGATCAAAGCCCCTGACCATACCAAGCAACTCCCGAACATTCCACCACAACAACTCGCTGCACAATATAAGCAACTGCAACCAAACCCCAATATCCCACCCACTCCAAAAGGGAACTGCCACAATGTCACCTTCAATAACGCATGGACCACATTTGAAACAATTAGCAAAAAAAGGGTCTAAAGCATCATAACGACCCTCAACACCACCACCTCTCCCTTTGATCCCTGTCCGGTCGGCTGGATCAAGATGACAGAACAGGAGCTAAGCCCAGCACTCACCTCATACAAGGCCAAGATGCCTTCTAGCCTCAAAATGTCCATCATCCGCCCCACCCTTAAGAAGCCGGAACTTGACCCACTGGATCCTACCTCCCATTTGCCGCCAAAGTCATTGAGAAGATGGTACAGCAGCAACTACAGGACGACTTGGACAGGGACAATCTACCTGACCCACAGCAACACGGCTTCCAACCATCTCATGGAGTCGAAACACTTATGGTCTCATTAACTACACTAATCAAGGAAATACAAACCGGATATACACTCATCTTTCTAGATATATCAGCAGCATTCGACACCGTATCATACAGCATCCTCCTCCACAGACTACAAGAAATTGGCATACAGAACAAGCTTCTTCAATGGTTCCAGTCCTATCTGACAGATAGGTAATCAGCTAATTCGAACAAGCTCCGGCACCTCCAACCCCTAATGTCAGGACTCAAGGAATACCTCAAGGCTCTGCACTATTGGCACTGCTCTGTAACATCTATCTACAACCACTTTGCTCCATAATATGATCACACAAGATCAACTTTCACATATATGCAGAAGACATTATGCTATATGGACCAACAACCACCACAAACCCAATAAGCACACAGTTATTGCATTGCTTCAATGACATCTCCAGATGGCTCCAAGAAAACAGTCTCACAATCAACCTCAAGAAGACAGAAGCATTATTTGTCACAAAGGATCATACCTTCACCCCACCAACCCATCTCACCCTCAGACCACCACAAATAAAATACCTAGGAGTCATTCTCGACCAAACCCTCTCATTCAAGCAACAGATAGCAAAAATCGCAAGAACAATATTTTTCAAAACCAAAATGATACAGCACCTCAGACCACTCCTAGACCCCCAGGACTTCAGATCAGTACTATAAGCGATGACACTCCCTTATACCTGGACTACTTCAATACGACATATCAAGCCCTTAACACAATCGCCAGAATCATTCAAAAAGCCTAAAAGTATGACCACATCATCCCAGTACTGAAGCATATTCATATCCTTCCATTGGAGGCCTGGATCAAGTACAAATCCTCATTACTGATTCATAAAGCACTACACCATCAACGAACATCACATCTACACACCCTACTACCACAACCGAATTCTGAAAGAGCCAAGAGGCAGACTACTAATAGTGTTCTGACCGTAGCACATGCAAGAACAAAACACAATCATCAAACATGCACCCATGCCTTTGACTCCTACGCTCTGTCCCTATGGAACTACCTCCCAACCAAAATCTGAAACAATCAAAAACCTCTCTTCTTTTCAAAAACAAATAAAGACCCACTTAGAATACTTTGGCACAGACTCAAGCAACACCCAATGAATACAGGATAACGTTGTATACCAGATAAATTTGAGACCGAGAGATGAAGAATTGTAAATAAATTAGGAAATCCTGAGGCATACCCAATTGGGATTGTAAATAAGTTGAGACCCTGTTGAATGTATAACACCCTGTAAATATGTTATGATCTGCTCGATTTATCTCTTGTTGTTTAATATAAACTGCTTTGACCCGCTGAAAAGCAGTATATAAGCATAGTTAAATAAATAAATAAATGCTAGGCAACATAAGGAAAGGAATGGAGAATAAAACTAAGGATATTATGATGCCTCTGTATTGTTCCATGGTGTGACCGCATCTTGAATATTGTGTGCAATTCTGGTTGACATATCTTAAAAAAAGGATATAGCAGAATTAGAAAAGGTACAGAGAAGAGCCACCAAAATGGTCAAGGGAATGGAAGGATATACCTATGAGGAAAGCCTTTAAAGGTTAAGTAAAGAAAGGTAAAAGGAAAAGGAGATCGCTATGGTTTTTGAAAGAAGCAGTTGAAAAGGTGAATAAAAAGAGGGCGGCCTTCATGAAATACAAGAGATCACAGAGGAAGACAGGCATCTATATTTGGAAAAACTTAAGAGAAGCTAGCAAAGTAATCAGGAAAGTAAAGATTCAAAGAGAGGAGGAAATAGCCAATGCAATAAAATGGGGGGATGAGACATTTTTTCAGATATGTTAGTGAGAAGAGGAAGGGCAAAAAGGGAAGGAATATGTAGAAGCTGATGAGGATAAAGTGGAATTGCTTAACAAATATATCTGTTTTGTGTTCACAGATGAAGAACCAGGAACAGGACCTCAGAAAACACCCACAAACAGGAAAAGAAGTGAGGGGCATCTTGAACAATTTCCAGAAGACTGTGTTCGTGAGAAACTAGCTAAACTTAGAGTAGACAAAGCGGTGGGACCAGATGGGATACACCCTAGAATACTGAGGGAACTTGGGGACGTTTTAGCAAGCTCCACTGACTGACCTTTTCAATGCCTCGGAGTCGGGAGTGGTGCCAAAGGACTGGAGAGAGGCACATGTAGTCCCTTTACATAAAAGCGGAAGTAAGGATGTGGTTGAAAACTACAAGCCGGTTAGTTTAACTTCAGTGGTGAGTAAATCATTTGGAATATTGTGTGCAGTTCTGGAAATCGCACCTTCAAAAGGATATAAACAGGCTGGAGTCAGTTCAGAGGGTGGCTACTAAAATGGTTAGTGGTCTTCATTATAAAGCATATGAGGACAGACTTAAGGATCTTAATATCTACACCTTAGAGGAAAGGCAAGATAGAGGTGATATGATTGAGACGTTTAAATAACTCCGTGGCATAAATGCACAGGAGGAGAGCCTCTTTCGATTGAAAGCAAGCTCTGCTACAAGGGAACATGGGATGAGGGTAAAAAGGGATAGAGTCAGGAGTGATAAGCAGAAATATTTCTTTACGGTAAGAGTGGTGGATCTGTGGAATAGTCTCCCAGTGGAGGTGATAGAGATGAGGACAATATCTGAATTCAAAAAAGCATGGGACAAACACGGAGGATATCTAAAGGAAAAAAGGGAACATTTGTAGTGGTTCATACGGAAGGAAAAACTAGATAGGCCATGTGATCTTTTTCTGTCATGTTTCTATGTTTCTTCAACTTGGAATAAAAGACAGCTGAAGGGATATATGATAGAGGTCTATAAAATAATTAATGGAGTGGAACAGTTATTTACCCCTTCAAAAAGTAGAACTACTAGGGGGACACACAATGAAGCTACAATGTAGCTCATTTACAATAGGAGGAAATATTTGTTTCATTCAATGTGTAATCAAGCTCTGGAATTCATTACTGGAGGATATAGTAAAAGCTGTAAGTGTGGATGGATTTAAAAAAAGGTTTGGACAAGTTCCTGGAGGAAAAGTCCATAAACCATTATTAAAGAGGACTACGGAAATCCACCTCTTACCCCGGGATAAGCAACTTGGAATCTGTGTACATTTTTGGAAACCTGACAGGTACTTATGACCTGGCTAGGCCATTGTTGGAGACAGGATAATGGGCTTGACGGACCTTTGACTGACCCAGTATGGCATATCAAATAGTCTTATCTATACACTAGCCTCCATTGGCTTTGGCACTTTTACCGGTCTGCGCTTCGGCATACTGACTAACAGCTCTTCCTTGCTTCCCCCCTGTCCAGCTTGGGTGCTTTACACTGCTCCCTTCCAGGAGCCCAAGAAAATGTCATTTAGTAGTGTTGATGCCTGCAGATCTTGGACAGCACGTGGGGACTTTAGAGCAGGAAACCCTCTGGAAAACCAGCAATGGAGCATTCTTTGGGGCTTCACTATTGGTGGTACCTGACTCCAATTATAAAAATACCCTTGGGGAGATCCAGGGGAATCCATTCCTTGGAGATGAATGTGCCCACCATGCTCAAAGGCAGCTCAGGACAGAATCCTCCTAGAACCATCCAAGAAGATGGAGAAGCCACTACTGAAACCCAACTTTTCAGAGGACCTACTAGAGGCTCTGGAGTTCCTGAAGGGTAGATTTCCCTTTCCTGTTAGGCATAATAAGAAAATAACAAAAGTATAACAAAGAAAATAATGGAGAAAAGTATAGAATGGTCAAAGCAGCTGACTATGTGACTGAAGTCCTGACTCCACCCCAGCTTCTATTAGTTTAAATGAAAAGAAAATGCATACCCAATTATTTCTTTTCGAACAGCTATTTAACTAGCAGTATTCACAACTTACCGGTCGAGGTAAAGCCAGGTTTGCCCCATACCAGTGGTAGAGTGCCCTCCAAACTGGTTCTGGCACTATTTCATAATCTTTGCTTCGGACTAGCTGTGGAAACCGCTTCAATCGGCCACCTTCCAACGTTAACGACGTAGCCTTTAAGAAAAAACGTGGCAATGTAATTGTGAGAAGAAAATTTATGAAGAAATTCAGTCCACTACATAAATGATGCACTTTTTCAAAATTGTGCAAACACAGCTTTTTGCATATTTTTCCACAAATTTAAAATATGTCCCCTATAAACCCAAATAGTCTACCCGAGTTGCCAACTTTTCCATGAATATTAAATGGATGCTCACAAAGCTTGAGGATGTTTTGAAGGGAGGGGAAGGAGAAGAAAGGTAAATTACACTTACCTGGTAATTATAGTTCCTTTAGTGACTCCAGTTTAGTCCTCTACCTCTGGTTTGTGTACCTCCTCCTGCAGCTTGGAGACTGGGCATGTCAGAATCGTGACATCACTGGATATATCCTGCTAGTCTCTCCCATCAGCCCCAGTGAACTACTGACAAAGCACACTCAAAGGAGCAACAAATAAGTAGCTATCATATAAAACATTTGAACACTATACTGAAATAACTTGTAACTATGAACTGTGTAACATGACCCCCCTGTAGAAAGGAGGAAACGGCCTTGCACCTTACCATTCCACCCCATACAGAACAAGGAAACCATACAGTAAGAATATACAGAGACAGACAAGATCAGAGCCGTGACCACAAGTCCTTAGGAATGATATCTACCTGTAATCTTGCACCTCTCCCAACTGAACCTCCACTGCCATACAAACCCGGGCGGGAATGAGGACTAAACTGGAGTCACTAAAGGAACTACAATTACCAGTTAAGTGTAATTTACCTTTCCTTATCGTTCCTCCAGTTTAGTCCTCTACCTCTGGGATGTAACAGAGTAGTAATCGTTGGGAGGGACCTTTCCAACCGGCTCGCAACACCGTTGATCCAAAAAACACATCCTTCGCCGCCAGAACATCGAGGCGGTAGTGCTTATAGAAAGTATGAAAAGACTACCAGGTGGCCGCTCTACAGATGTTCCCCGGCGCAACCAGACTATGCTCCGCCCAGGAAGTCACTTGTGCTCTGGTAGAGTGAGCCCTCAAGCCCGGTGGAACTGCACGACCCTGCAACAGATATGCCGACTCAATCGCCTCTCTAATCCATCCTGAAATGGATGCCTTCGCCACCACTTCGCCTTTGCGGGGACCTCTGAATAACACGAACAGATGGTCCGATTTGCGAAAGGTTTCCGAAACCTTTAAGTAGTGCCGCAACACTCGACCTATGTCCAAAAGGCACAAACTCCGATCAGAAGCCGCCCCTTCTAGCTACCCTAGAACTGGAAAAGAAACCGCTTGATTCAAGTGAAAGTCAGACACCACATTAGGCAAAAAAGACGGCACTGGGCGCAATACAATTTTCTCCCTAGAAAAGGACAAAAATGGTTCTCTACAAGACAACACCCGTAACTCCGAAACTTGCCTCGCCGAACAGATGGCTACTAAAAACACTGTCTTCAAAGTCACATCCTTCACCAATGCCCGGCATATAGGCTCAAATGGTTCTTTTGTCAACGCTCCTAGGACCAAATTGAGATCCCACGGTGGAACCATGACCCTCCTTGAGGGCCGCAGCTTGGAAACTGCTTTAAGGAAACGTAAAACATCCGAATGCACACCCAGCACAATTCCCTGCACCTTTCCTCTATAGCACGAAATAGCCGCCAACTGAACTTTCAAGGAAATGGCGGCTAGTCCTTTATCAAAGCCATCTTGCAGAAAGGCTAATACCAGGAGAACGGATACTGTAGCCGCCCGAACCTGCCTCCGAGAACACCAGTCTTCAAAAATACGCCAAATACGAACATATGCCAAAGAGGTGGACCTCTTCCTTGCTCTCAGCAAAGTAGCGATTACCACTCCAGAATAACCTTTCTTCTTCAGCATCGCCCTTTCAATGGCCAAACTGTAAGCGAGAACCAATCCACTTGCGGCATTCTCAGTGGCCCCTGTAGCAAGAGATCTTCCAATACCGGTAATCTCCAGGGACGTCCGTCAAGAAGACGAACGAGATCGGCATACCACGGATGTCTCGCCCAATTTGGAGCCACCAAAAGCACTTTTCCCTGATGAGCCTCTATACGCTGAATTACTCGACCTATGAGCGCCCACGGTGGGAAGACATATAGGAGACCGCCCATCGGCCAAGGCTGCACCAAGGCGTCAATTCCCTCCAACATCTGTTCCCGACGCCGGCTGAAGAAACGACTGGCCTTTGGCGAGTGAAAGGCCGCCATGAGGTCCATGAGAGGCGGCCCCCATCTGCGAACGATTTGTGCAAACACGTCAGGATGCAACTCCCCCTCTCCTGCATCCACGCGAACCCTGCTGAGAAAATCCGCCGTCACATTGTCCTTTCCTGCAATGTGCGCTGCTGATATCGCCTGCAGTCGCTGCTCCACCCAAGCAAACAGCATCTCTGCCTCCTTTTCCATGGCCGCACTTCCTGTACCGCCCTGCCGATTGATATTGGCCACCGTTGCCGAATTGTCCAACAGAACCCGCACCGCTCGACCTTTCGCTGTAACTTCGAATCACTGAAGCGCCAGACAGACTGCTCTTAGTTCTAGGCAGATGATCGACCACACGCTTTCTAGAACGGACCACGTTCCTTGTGTGAACTGCTCCCCGCAATGAGCTCCCCACCCCCCGAGACTCGCATCCGTCAACAACAGGATCCAGTCCGGCTGCTCCAGAGGCATTCCGGCTCTCAACGAGCCCAGAAGCAGCCACCACCGAAGAGACTGTCGGAACTTGAGGGGACAGAGAAGCCGCTTGCTCAACGAATCGGACTGATGCGACCACCGTCGAAGCAGCATGCTCTGCAACAGTTGCATATGAAACCTGGCCCAAGGCACCACTTCCAGGGTCGCCGCCATTGTTCCTAGCAGTTGTAGATAAGTCCACGCCAAGGGAGTAGGGGTGGCTCTGAAGCCGCAAAGCTTGGACTCGCCGGTCCGGCAGAAACACCGCTCCCTGCTGAGTGTTGAACCGCACCCCCAGATAGTCGAGATCCTCAATAGATATTAGGTGGCTTTTGGCTGGACCACCCAACCTAGACCCTGCAAAAACCTCACTACTTTGTTACCACCATGATCTTGGTGAACGTACGCGGCGCCATCGCTAGACCGAAAGGCAATGCTTTGAATTGATAATGCCCCCCAGGGAACTTGAATCGCAGCAACCTTTGATGAACTGCCCTGATTGGAATATGCAAGTATGCCTCCGTAAGGTCGAGGGAAGTCAAGAACTCTCCTTACCTTACTGCCGCAATGACCGACCTCAAAATTTCCATTCGGAAGTGCGGTACCCGAAGGCACCGATTCACCCCTTTCAGATCTAATACAGGCCGAACCGCGCCATCCTTCTTTGGCACCATGAAATAAATTGAGTATCGACCCGTACCGTACTCTGCAATTGGCACTGGCACGACTGCTCGCAATTGTAAGAGCCGATCTAAAGTACTGCGTACTGCCAAGGTTTTCTGCGGACCCCTGCAGGGAGACATTACAAATGACTCCCGCACCGGTCTCGCTAACTCCAGTGTGTAACCCTCGCGAATTACCTCTAAGACCCACTGGTCGGACGTTATTTGGACCCAGGCAGGAAGAAACTCCCGAAGTCGCCTGCCAATCGGGTGTTCTCCCACCGGGCCCAGCCTCCTTTCATTGTGGTTTTCAAGTCGCTGCAGCTGCCACTGCCGTAAAACCTCTACCTGCTCCACGAAACCCTTGGGCTCGAGCAGCAAATCTTCCCCTTTGGAAACCCCCCAAATGAGAAGTACGAAATCTCCTAAAATCCCGAAAGTGGCCCCGAAAGGACGGGAAGGACTTGCCTTGCTTTGGCTTATCCTCCAGGAGCCTTCCACCCTTAGACTCCCCAAGAGCCTTCACCAACTGGTCCAGGTCCTCCCCAAACAATAACTTCCCTTTAAACGGAAGCTTACTGAGATGAGCATTGGAAGGCCCATCGGCCGCCCAGTTCTTCAACCACAGGGACTGCCTGGCGGCCACTAAGGCAGCCATACTATTAGCGAGAGCTCGAATCAAGTCGTAATGCACATCAGCTAAATAGGCAGACCCAGACTCTAGACGATCCAGCTCCCTTTCATCCTCCTGCTCTAGGCGAGGCGACTGTCTCAAGCGCTGAGACCATCGGAGGCAGGCTCGCGCCACCCAAGCCCCACAAATGGAAGCTTGCAAGGACAGAGCATTAGCCTCAAATGATTGCTTCAACAAGCTGTCTACATTCCTACCCTGCACATCCTTTAAGGCCGTACTACCTTCCACCGGTATAGTGGTCTTCTTCGTAACAACAGATACTGCCGCATCAATTCGCGGAGAGCGGAATTCCTCCTTGTCCTTCTCTGCCAAGGGATAAAGCCTGTTCATCGTTCTAATCCCTTTAAGACCTGCTTCCGGCTGATCCCACTCATCTTGGATCATGCGGTCAACCACCCGATGAACGGGGAATACTATTTGTGCTTGCCTTACTGCTTGGATTATTGGGTCTTCTACTTCTTCCTCTTCTGCTATCAGGGTCATAGCGAGGTTTATTGTCTGAAGGGATTCCGTGTTAAGTGCCGTCAACTCATCCCTTCTGAACACCCGAATTATCTTTGCCTGATCCTCCGGCTCCTGTATCTCTCCTTCTTCTAAGTCCTCCATGGTTGCCTCGAGTTCCCCCTTGGCCTCCTCCGTCTCAGCAACACAGTACAAAAACGTAGCAGGTGTAAGTTCTCACCAAACCTTTATTAATCCAAACATATAAAGGGAGACCTGACCCGACACAGGCCGTGTTTCGATAAGATCTTCTTCAGGGGCTGGCTCACCTTATGCTAAAAACATATCATAAACACATTAAAACCACATTTAAAAAAACAAAATTAAGAAAATGCATAAAATAAATCATCATGTAGGAACGCAATAAAAATATATAATATAATAAGTAATAAATAAATAAAGTTTTAAAATTATAATGTACAAAACTTATACTAATATATGACATCCCCAAACACACATGTATAAAACATGAATGAAACCAATAAATATGGATAAGAGCATATATCATATAAAAAAATGTTAAATTAACATAATTATCTAACCAAATTGTGCCGGCGAAGTGCAAACCAAATGGTAATAGGAAGTAGTGACTAATTGTGGGTAATAAATCGTGCTACATAAACAAAAGTGCACAAAACATATAAATGTGGCACGAAATTTAAAACCATAAAATGTCAAAAGACAGAGGAGAAGGAGACCAAGTCCTGAGTTCGTGCCCGCTTTGGAGGCTTTGGGAAAATGCTACCCCCGTCACCTACCATAGACTGCTGCCATGGACTAGGCAAGGGCAAAGACCCCGGTACCTTACCCTGCCGGCATTTACAAAATGCCTGATGCATAAGTAACACAAAATCAGGGCAAAAATCCCTGAGGCGCAGTCCCGCCCCCAAGACCTGCGCCACCCCGATGGGTCCGTAGATACCTCCTGGGAGGACCCAGGCAATGCTGACCGCTCGGTCTCACCTTCACGTCCTGCCGAAGGATCCTGGGGCTCCTGAAGCTGTTTGACGTCCATCTGTTGTTCCACACTAGTGGACACTGCTGCACAGCCCCGGCAAACGCTGGAGTCAGCCACTGCACCCTTGCGGGTACCGCAAACCACACACTGGGGGCGTGCTGCCATAAGCCCAACCCCAGGGACATTTTTTTTTCACTAACCAAAGCACCTTATGAAATAAATTAAGGTAAATTAAAATAAATTAAGGAAATAAAGTAAGCTAAGCTCCCGCTGAGCAGAGACAGGAATCCTCTGTCCTGACTGTGAAGAGAACCTCACCCTAATAACAAAATCAAACAAATGAAAGTACAGTGCTGCACCTATCCAGTGCCAACGACTAGGCTGCAATGAAACCAACTAAACTAAAGTAAAGCCCCAATAAGGCCTACTTCTGCCCCAGGGAGCCTAGTGCCACATGCAGCCCCGCTCTCCGAGCCACTAAGCGCCACGCAGCGAACACGCAGTGAAAAAATGGCTGCCAGCTAATGGTATACAAAATGGCACCAAATTACAGCGAGTACCAGAGCTCTGACCGCCGCACCGGCTGGCGATCAAAAGCTCCTGTCCAGGTATGCTAGACTAGTCTTACCCCTCTGAGAAGACTCTCCTTGGTCCTCCGATGTGGGGAATGCAGCCTGAGCGGTCCTGCTCGGCTCGGGATCGAGAGGGAAGCCACCGGTGAAACTTGACCGCCTTCACAGCCTGAATCACAGCGCTGCTCCGTGGGAAAGACGGGAGTAAGGGTGCCTGCCACAGAGCTCTCCTCCGTACCGTCAAGGAGGAGAGATCTGTTAGTGAACCTCAACCGAATAGCTCACAACCAACAGAGAAGGCAGCCCAGGCCGTTGCAAGCGTTGCTTCTCACCTCTTTTTTGTTTTTTTGTTTTTAAAGGTACAGCACCAGATATAAAACTTTAGCAAGTAAGATACTGAAATTAAAGCCAATCAACCTAAAACTACCACTAAGCTACCTAACAGCTTCTTATATGTTCCTCAAGTGAGCCAAGACCTAGGCTCACTACGTCCTCCCGCTGCATGGAGACTGGACATACTGGGGCTGATGGGAGAGACCAGCAGGATATATCCAGTGATGTCACGATTCTGACATGCCCAGTCTCCAAGCTGCAGGAGGAGGTACACAACCCAGAGGTAGAGGACTAAACTGAAGGAACGATAAGGAAAGGGTGTTACTCTCTGAGTGAGGACCAAAGGGGAAAAGAAGGTCGGAAAAAGGTTATCGGTTGTTGATCCCCATCATCCCATACCCTTATGTCAACCTCAAACATCTCACTTAACTCTTGTACAAACCCACCCCTCTAAAGATCTTCTAACCAATCAGAAACTTAGCTCTTAAATTTGGGTATTTCAGTAGTTTCTTCTTCTTTAAAGCAAAGTAGCTTAACATTACAGACATATAACTCATACCGGGCTTAAACTAATGACATCGAATCAATATAACATTCAGACCTCCCGGGGCCTTTGAAACCAATTGGTGAATTCATGCTTGTTCTTTATAGTTCAAAAAGTTATCTATATGTCCTCCATGCCAACTCGGTTCAATTTTATCAATGACCTGCCATCACAAGTCAGAAATAGAATGCCCATGGATGTTCTACCAAAGTGCTGTTAAGTTCATTGTTTGAATATGACTTTTATACTCATTCAATCTGAGCCTGACTTTACGTTTTGTTCTTCCAATATAAGGGAACAGAGGCATTTTATTAAGTAAATCACTAAAGTTGAGTTTCAATTTATAAACATATGTGCTTTAAACAGAAAAGTTTTGTTAGGATGTCTCCATATTGTGCCTGTGTCCCATATTGATTGGATGACATTAGATTTAACCTAGATACGAACTATTTGACTTTGCTTTAAAGAACATATTATTGAATACACAAATTAAGAGCTAAGTTTCTGATTGGTTAGAATATCACTGGAGGAGTGATTTTGTACAAAAGTTAAGTCAGACGTTCACGATCTGGCGCCGACATAAGTGTGTTGATGATGGTCAGCACCACGAAAACGCTAAGTCCACTGCATAATTTATAAGAAAACAGGAACCAAAAGGAATCAACTGACTTGTAATTTATAAGAGGTGAAAAATGCATGAGGAGTATGTGGAAAGTGTGGGGTTGACTAAATTATTAATTGAAAGAGCCGACTAAAATATATACAAATTTAAATGCAAGACAATTTTTAGATAAATTTCAAATAAACAAAAGGACTAAGAAACTGGACCAATGGATATGAATGCTATTGGACCAGACTACTCTTGATGTCCAACAAAAATTGTACTGAATAGAAGGAAGGAGTTTTTGTTACTTTATTAAATATAATTAAAGCATTACACAAAAGTCCCTAAAATAAAATTTGGTTTTAAGATTTAATATTTACCTTCACAGGTTCTTGTGTTACAAGTGGTTGATTGTCAATAGCACCTGGTTTTTGGGTTTGTAAGAAAGCATTCCCATTGGCTCCCAGAAAACACTGGTTGTTATTGTCAGAACTATTGTGTTGCCTAGCAAAACACATATCAGCCCCTGCAGTGGTAGAATACAGAAAACCTGAAAAGAAAAAAAAATATGTGATCTCTTAACAGAAAGCAATTATCAAAACATTTGAAAATCATCTATAGATCTGGTGCCTGCGCATTTTCCTGTACTATTTCATTGTTAAAGAAAAGGTAGTTACTTACCTGTTGCAGGTGTTCTCTGTGGACAGCAGGAATAAGGCGTCATGTATGGATGATATAACCGACAGAGCCCCGCGCAGGAACGCTTCTACTGAAAACGTTTGGGAGGCTCCACCGCCCCTGCATGCCTCCTTCCCCCTGTTGCCACAGCACCATCTTGATTCAGTCTGATAACATAGCTGAGCAGAAGACAACTCCTTGGGGAGGTGGGAGAGTTGTAAGGACTAATTCCTGCTGTCCATGGAGAACATCTGCTATGGGTGGGTACCTTTTCTCCATGCACAAGCAGGAATGAGTCCTCATATATAGAACTCCCAAGCTACAGGCTACTGAAAAACGAAAAGGCCGAAAAGCTCAAGCGGGGCAAAGTGAACAAGAACTGGAGAATCAACTATGTACAGCACTGGTAGTCCCTCCCAAAGGAGAACTCCTCTGATTCAGCTTCTTCCTCATATAGTTTCATTCATAACTATTCATACTCTGTGGTTCGTTTTTTTCTTCTTTGTATATTTTTTGGTAGCCTGGATGGACAGCAGGGCCTGGGGGGATGGAGTTGGATTCTAATCCCCAAACAAATGCCGGAGTACAGATTGGCCAAAGTTGCAGTCATATCTGGAATCCCCATCTAGACAGCAGTGAAATGCAAATGTGTGGACAGAAGACCACGTTGCAGCCCTGCAGATCTCTTCCATGGAGACTAAGAGCAAATTGGACACCAAAACAGCTATGGCTCTGACACTATGAGCTGTGACATGACCATAAAGGCTCAGGACAGCCTGGGCATAAGCGAAAGAGATACAGTCTGCCAGCCAAATTGAAAGAGTGCGTTTGGAATGGCAGCCCCTAGCTTGCTGGGGTCAAAAGAGACAAACAGCTGGATGGACTTTCGCTGGACCTTCGCCCACTCTAGGTAGAAGGCCACGGCTCACTTGCATCCATCATGTGCAGCATCACTTCCCTTCTACAGGTGTGAAGCCTCAGGAAGAAAGTCAGCAGAATGAATAAGTAAGATGGAAAGTCAATATCACCTTTGGAAGGATGCAAGGATGAATGCACAGGACTACTCTATTAACGATGGAACCTGGTGTATGGCCACTAAAGCCTAGAGCTCACTAAAGCACAGCATGCTGAGGTAACTGCCACCAGGAATAAGTCCTTCCAGGTCAAGAACTTCAAAGGGCAGGAGTTGAGTGGCTCAAAGGGCAGGAGTTGAGTGGCTCAAAGGGAGGTAGCATGAACTGCGCCAGAACCACATTGAGGTCCCAAGCCTCTGCCAGAGGCTTGAAGGGAGGTTTCGAGAGGAGCAAGCCTTGCATGAAGTGAACCACTAAAGGCTAAGCAGATATGGACTTTCCCTTCAGCCAGTGATGGTAAGACCCAATCGCACTGAGGTGGACCCTGACAGAGTTGGACTTACCTGATTCCAAGAGGTATAGGAGGTACTCAAGAAGTTTGTCGACAGAACAATTAAAAGGATCCAGCGCCTGTGCTGCGCACCAAGAAGCAAATCTCCTCCATTTGAAAGCATAAGACCTCCTCATCAAGGCCCTCCTAAAGGCCATCAGAACATCCGTTACACCACAGGGCAGGTTAAGTTCTGACTGGCCTAGTCTCTCAACATCCATGCAATGAGGGCCAAAGATCTGACAACGGAGTGCAGCATCCTCCAATCTTCCTGTAATATAAGGTCCAGGGCAGAGGGCAAAAACAGAGGTTCCCACTAGGAGAGTTAAAGCAGAAGGGGAAACCATGGTTTCCTGGGCCAATACGGCGCAATGAGGATCATTATGCCCCAGTTGGCCTGGAGTTTCAGCATGGTCTTTGCTATGAGAAGTATGGGAGGAATATGTGTATAGTAGGCCCTCCCCCCAATGCAGGAGGCAAGTTTCTGGAGCCAGCCTGTTGCACGAAGTGACCGTGGAGTATAACTGATCCACTTGGGCATTGGGCTGAGTGGCCAAAAGATCTATCAGGGTGTACCCACTTACAAAAGATCCAGACCCTGATATCCCTGTCCAGAATCCACTTGTGCGGCTGGAGGACACAGCTCATCTGGTCCACCAGGATAGTCTGCTCCCCTAGCAGATATGTGGCCCTTAACTCCATACCGTGAATGATGGCAAACTTCCACAACCTGTCTCCTAGCACAGGAGATATGAACCCGTACCCTCTTGCTTGTTTATATAGCACAACACAATCTAATTATCGGTCTGAATCATTACAATCTGGCTGGTCAGGCGGTCCCAGAAAGCCTTGAGGGCATTTGCTGTAGCCCAAAAATTCAAGAAATTGATCCAGTGCAGACTGGACCAGATGCCTTGGCCATCCAGATGCACTCCCCAACCCAGTTTGGATGCATCGGTTGTCAGCATCTTGTAAGGTGGCGCCCTCAGAAAAGAGAGACCCCTAAGCAAGTTCCAATGTTTCAACCACTAGTGCAAAGACTGAACAAGAAGTACGGCGATTGCCACCCAGTCCCAGAGACAACCAGTGGTCTGTTTCCACTGAGTTCTCCATGCCAATTGAGCTTGTCTCATTGACAGATGAGCCATGGGAGTGACGTGCACTGAGGAGGCCATGTTGCCGAGCACGGTCAGCATCCCACAAGACGTTGTCTGATATCTCCACTGGGTATTGCGGACCAAGACCATCAATTTATGAAGTCAGTCTAGCGGGAGAAAGGCTTTTGCTTGAGTAGTGTTGAGGAGAGCCCCTATGAACTCCAGTTTCTGGGTGGGTTGAAGGTGGGACTTCGGGTAATTGACTACGAAACCCAACAGCTATAGCACCTTGATGGTCAACTGTGCTATTTGCTGGACTCCATCTGGAGTGGTGCTCTTTATGAGCTGTTCATCCAGGTAAGGGAAGACAAAAACCCCTAGTGTTCTGAGATAGGCAGCCACCACTGCGAGGCACTTTGTGAAAACTTGGAGCACCAAGGCCAGTCCAAAGGGTAACAGTACTGAAAGTGTTGCCCTCTTACAAAGAATCTGAGATATTTCCTGTGGACAGGATGGATCGGTATGTGGGTATATGCATCCTTTAGATCCAGGGAGCATAGTCAATCGTCTTTCTGAAGATAAGGGAGCAGGGTCCCTAGAGAGACTATCTTGAATTTTTCTCGCACGAAGGTGGTGTTGATGTTTCTGAAGTTCAGGATGGGCTGAAACTCCCCCCCCCCGTGTCTTCTTGGGGACCAGAAAGACCAGGCAATGAGTCTTGGTGCTCTTAATCCTCTTTAGGGTGGACTCTACCACTAGGAGTGGTGTAGAAGGTGAGGCTTCTCAAGCCCTGGGGCCTTTTGAACCCGGTACATCAAGTCTGGCCTCCTACTGACTGAGGGAACAGTGAGGGGGGGGCTCTCTCACATCCTCATTTGTAGCCTTTGTAGGATTTGGTGCACTGGCACAGTCACTGCTTCCTTAGGAGCCAAGGAGTACTGGAGGATCTCCCAATCCTCTGCCCTGGCTCAACCTCCATCTCCAGTGAAAATGGGATGGCCTTGGCCATATCCCTAATGAAGTCCTGGAAGAGCATGTCCTCTGGAGGAGACTTCCACCGTTCATGTGTAGCGGAGGGGTCTGATGGAAGCTCAAGGGACCTGCCCTTCAACAGGTTCTTCACTTCCACACTGGTCACCCAGTTTTCAGAGTCATTCATTCATACTTGATATACCACTCTTTGTGGGACATACAGTGCAGTTCACAAACAATTTAAAAGCAGATATAGAAAAGAACACCATCATAGTAGAGGAAAGAAGAAATGGGAAAGGAGAGGAGAGGGGGAGAAGAAGTCACAACCCATGTCACAGAAAATGCAACACAGTTGCAATGGTGGCAGGACACGACAGATTAGTAGTAATGCCTGTGTCAATGTCAATATTGGTTAGTTAATTAATTAGTTACTTACTTACTTACAGCCCTCTGGGGCCGGTCCAAGGTCAAAACCTGCCTAAACAAGTGGGATTTTAGAAGGGACTTAAATTCAGACTCCAAGTCAAAGTACCTCTGAGACTCTGCCCAGAGCTACCTCTGGCCTCAAGGGGAGGAGAAGCATCGATAGGATCAATGAGACATCGAGTGCTTTAGGGGCTTTGCTGGGACATTGGAACCCGATACACTCAAAAGAGAGATGATCCTGCCAGGAACCGGCATCCGATTACTTCGATGCCCCAATGTTGATGTTTCCAAAGGCACAGCATACACTTTGAGGATCGGCTGCACCATGGCTGATGATGCCCCAGGCAACAAAGGACCAGCAAACTATTTTTCCGGCATTGATGCAATACAGGCCTCGGGTGCCTAAAGGCATTCCTCCATGGCTGCTGATTCCTTGGGGCCTGAGCAGCTTCGACCAATGTCTCCAGCATCCCCACAGGGATATTGACATGGTCTCTGTCCTCAAGAGATAGTCGGTGCCCCTCCAAAACTCTGGAGGTCGATTCCTCTTTCCAAGGCATCCTGGTGGGCCGTTCGCAGCCATTGCTCTCGACATAGTCGAGAAGGGCTCTGATGCTAATGCACAAGGAGCTTTGCCCAGTGCTCAGAAGGGACCTTCTTTGATGCTGATGGAGCAAAGGTTGAGTCCTTCCTCGATGGTCAATACTCTGGGGCTCTACAGGCCCTCAACTCCGACTGAGCCAGGGAACCGCTCGATGCACCTTCAGCAGATCCTAGAGAAGCCAAAGACGCTGAATCAGACTCTGGCCAAAGAGAGATTCCTACTGATTCTCTCAACCCTTCAGGCATCTCTTGTCATCTGCAAGCACAAATTACAAGAGGAGGGCAGGTGATCAGGATCCAGACACTGGAGGTACCAATTGTGCTTGTCGGTGATTGAGATGGTCGTGGCACATTTGGTGAATTTCTTGAACCCACTGGCTGGTTTCTAGGACAGGTCTGGGAAGATGGCCGTGGCAAGATCAAATGGCTCGATGGTGACCAGAGGCCCAGCCAAGCCATGGGAAAAACAAGAAAAAGTTACCAAAAAAAGTGACAGAACAGAGGATGGAATCACGATTGACAGACCCAACCCTAATGGAACTAAGGTATCACCACTCCAGCCTCCTTAAAGGTGAAGGATGCCGAGCTGATTGCCAAACCCACAATCCGCTACCTAGGGGTCACTTTGGACCAACGGCTGGACTTGAAAACCCACATAGGAAACACAGTCAAGGCAATATACCATAAAGTACGGACACTACGGCATCTGCGAGCTCTATTGGACCCAGATTACTTCCGCACAATCTATCAAGCTCTTGTAATCCCACATTTCGACTATGCTAATGCAATCCTACATGGACTCCCACAGGCGTCACTGAACCCACTCCAGCTAGCAATGTATTCAGCCGCCAGAATTCTATACGGAGCCTCAAGAATAGACCATATTACTCCAATCCTGAAACAACTACACTGGTTACCAATCCACGGCAGACTAGCCTTCAAGATCCTAGTAATGACCTTTAAGGCCATAAACAACCAACCTACCACCTCCATCACTGGGCTAATCCACCCCATGCCCCGACCAGATCCAGAAGATCCACAGTTGTCAATATACTGATAACACCTAAGGCAACAACGAAATGCACTCAAGCAACATCCAATAGGGCATTCATGCTTTATGCACCCAGATGTTGGAATGCCCTCCCTACAGCCATTCGAGCAATCACCGACCTGGCCCAATTTAGGAAGGCGCTGAAGCACCAACTATTCTTACAGCACTACTCAGAAGACAGCTCACAAACAGACACCCCCAGTCACCAGGACCTCTCCAACAACACATCCAGCACACTGTCCTCCAGCTAACCTCACTGGCGCCACTTCATGTAAATATTAGCATGTTCAGATTGTTAGTAGTGTAAATAATTTGTAGACAGTTACCCCAGTTATGTCCAAGTGATAGTCCCTGTTCATTGTAAATACAATACAGCCCGACTGCACTGTATATGGTTCCGTTATATGGAAACCGCACTGATTTGAATAGCGCAGTATAGAAGAGAAATTAAATAAATAAATAAATAATACTGATGGCAGGCAGAAAAGTTGAAACAAGCAAAAAAAGACCCCCCCCCCCCCACAGGGGAGAAAAACAATTTGTCTACTGGTAGACATCAGATTCACATTTGGAAAATGAAGACTGGAAAATATGGTGCCATGGCAGGCATGAAGACAGGTGAGCAGGTGCAGTGGAGTCTCCCAAAATCTTCCAATAGAAGCTGGGAAGTGTTCCCACTCAGGGCTCTTTCGGTGAATTCACTCATTCTTGCTGGTCCACAGAGAATACATTGTTGGTTGTCCTCAGCCCAATATTTAGCTGTAGCAGTCATAAGAACATAAGATCTGCCCTACTGGGTCAAACAAAAGAACCATGAAGTCCAGTATCCAACAGCGAGCAAGCCAGGTCACAAGTACCTGGCAGGATCCCAAAAGGTAGATAAATTTCATGCTGCTTATCCCAGAGGTAAACTGTGGATTTCCTCCAGTCCACTTTAATAATGGCTTACAGACCTTTCCTCCAGGAACTTGTCCAAAACCTTTTTTAAACCCAGCTATACTAACAGGTTTTACTATATCCTCTAGTAATGAATTCGAGTTTAATTACAAGTGAGAAAATATTTTCTCTGATTAATCTTAAATGTACTATTAGTTAGCTTCAATGCATATTCCCTAGTCTTTGTACTTTTTGAAGGTAGGCATGAACAATTGATTCAAAATAATTGAAAAAGTGGTTTATAGGCAGTTACAAGACCACATTGACTCTGCAGCTCCGTTGGATACATGCCAACATGGATTCAGAGAATCACATGGTGTCGAGACTCTCCTTACCACCCTCCTCAATAACCTAAACTCCGGCATTGACAACATCAGGAATGGATTCGTACTCATCGTTTTGGACACTGCAGCTGCATTCGAAACGGTATGTCATGAGCTTCTTATTATCCGTCTAAAAGAAAAGGGCCTCTGTGGAACAGCACTCGAATGGTGTAACTCATACCTGTCAGGTAGATGGCAGTATGTGCGATCAGATGGGGCAATATCAGATCCGTTTCATCAAGGACAAGGGGTCCCACAAGGATCCTCTCTATCATCATTACTATTTAACATATACATGCAACCTATATGTAACATCATCAGATCTTTTAATATCAACTGTATGATATATGCTGATGACGTGTTATTATACATGCCGATCTGCTTAGATAAGATGGACCTCACTCCCTTAACCAACTGTTTCAACGCCATATCAAACTGGCTACTGACACAAAATCTCAGAATCCAACATAAAAAAACGGAGGTTCTCTTTATCTCAAGGAACTCGAACTTCATACCACCTACATTCCTGGAGGTTCAAGATGCCAAGCTGCAAGTAAAACCCCATATCCGATACCTAGGAGTGACTCTTGATCAAAACCTTGACATGAAGACTCACATATCCAACACAGTAAGAACAATTTACTTCAAGATCCGCTCCCTCAGACATCTTCGCCAACTAATTGATCCAGACGATTTCCGTACTGTTTACCAGGCTCTAATCATTCCCCATTTCGATTACGCAAACTCCATACTACAAGGGCTTCCTCAATCTACCTTAAATCCTCTTCAACTTGCCTTGAACAGTGCAGCAAGAGTGCTTTTTGGAACATCCAAAAGAGACCATGTAACACCCCTTCTAAAACAACACTGGCTTCCTATTCAAGCGAGAATCACTTTCAAGACACTGCTCCTGGCCTTCAAAGCATACAAAGGTCTCGCCTCCACCTCACTATCGGAGATGATAAAACCAATCATACCCAACAGACTAAGAAGAACCACGGAACTAAATATGCTAATCGTACCAAAGGAAGTCATAAGATACAACTCCACAACATCGAGCAGAGCCTTCAGTCTATGTGCCCCAAAACTTTGGAACACCCTTCCACCACACATTAGGGCCATCTCTGATCTCAGCCAGTTCAGGAAGGCCCTGAAACATCACCTGTTCCTCAAATACTTCCCAGAGAACAAAGAAACACATTCACACCCAAATATCAATAACTACATTCCAACCACGTAAACTTTCATGTCTCAACAGCACATTACACTACTTCAACAGATTAACAATACACTTTTCAGGCGCTATGACACTGTTATGTAAATAGTTGTTTTGTAAATAGTTGCTCCTGTTATCCTGTTATCCAAGTTGATTTTCCTGTTAACAGTAATAACCAGATAAATGTAACTTGTCTGAGTTTTCTTGTTCCATGTAAACCGAGCTGATAACGAATAGTGCGGTATATAAAAAATGTTAATAAATAAATAAATAAATAATTCACATTTACTCATTACACTCCAGTATTATTTTGCAGATCTTTATCATATTTCCGCTCAGTCATCTCTTCTTCAAGCTGAAGAGCCCAAGCCTTTCCTCAGAGGGGTCTAAGTTCCATCCTCTATCATTTTGGTTACCCTTATCTTTACTTTTTCTGCACAGAATACAACAAAGTTACTCACCTGCAGCTGTGTTCTCCATAGACAGCAGGATAGGTTCTCACATATGGAGTGACATCAAAGGAGCTCTGCAAGGATACCTCCCTCAGCAGCCTCTAGCACAGTGGTTCCCAATCCAGTCCTCTGGGACCCTGAGGCCCATCAGGTTTTCAGGGTATCCACAATGAATATGCATGAGATAGACAGACAAATCTGCATGCACTGCTTCCACTTTATGTAGATCTCATGCATATTCATTGTGGATACCTTGAAAGCCCAACTGGACTAGGGGTCCCAGAGGACTAGATTGAGAACCACTGCCCTAACAGCTTTTATATTGGTACTTCGGTGCATGCACATACCTTCTTGCTTGCCACCACTGTGCCTCCTCTCCTCAGTTTGGTTACTAGCTAATGCCAGAATATAACTCCAAAGGGGGATGGGGGGTTGTGAGTACTTATCCTGCTGTCCTCAGGAGTACACCTGCTATAGGTGAAAGCATAGTTACTCACCTGTAACAGGTGATCTCCGGGAACAGCAGGAATTTAGTCTTCACATATGGGTATCGTCAGTACCGATGGAGCACGCGTGGGAACGCTCCCCAGCGTCCAATTAGAAAGCTTTTGGGAACATCCCACAGCACCTGCGTGCTGCCTTCCCGGCTTTCCCAACTGCCTCTCTCCAGTTGAGTTTTAAAGCTGAGACAAAGAGAGAAAGAGAGGGAAAGAAAAGAAAAGAGAGATACAACTCCTAGGGGAGGTGGGTGGGTTGTGAAGACTAAATTCCTGCTGTTCCTGGAGATCACCTGTTACAGGTGAGTAACTATGCTATCTCCAGGAACAAGCAGGAATGTAGTCTTCACATATGGGGACTCCCTAGCTACAGATGCCAGGGAGAGACCCCAGACGTTGTGTGCCCTTGTGAAAGGGCTCCACGTCCCCCCATGGATCTCTGGCATCCTACTGGGAATGGTGGGTAGGAGTTGATTAAGTATGGAACAGGTGTCGTAGAACAGCCTGACCAAACAAGGCATCCCGGCAGGAGTCCTTGTTTAACCAGTAATGGGCTGTGAAGGTATGAACAGAGGTGCAAGTAGCTGTTCGACAGATGTCGTCAATAGACACAGAGTGTAGATAAGCCACTGAGGCTGCCATGGCTCTCACATTGTGAGCTGTGACATGGCCCTCCAGAGAAAGGTTCTTACTCTGATAGGTAAATTAAATGCACTGTGCAATCCAATCGGACAATGTTCTCTTGGAGACTGGAAGTCCCAAATGAGAAGGATCAAAAGCAACAAAGAGTTGAGAGGACTTTCTATGTTGCTGTGTCCTTTGTAAGTAAAAAGCAAGTGCTCTTTTACAGTCCAAAGTATGACGATTCCTTTCTGCATTTGAAGCATGAGGCCTTGGAAAAAACACAGGTAGGTAAACTGCTTGGTTTAAATGAAAAGATGAGACCACCTTTGGCATAAAGTGTGGATGAGTCCTAAGGACTATCTTATCATGACAGAACCTTGTATAAGGAGGATCAGCCACTAATGCTTGCAATTCACTGATGCGACGTGCTGATGTGATTGCAATGAGAAAGAGAACCTTCCAGGAAAGGAACTTCAAGGAGGTAGTAGCTAGAGGTTCAAAAGGCGGCTTCATGAGCTGTCCAAGAACCAGATTTAGGTCTCATGCTACCGGTGGTGGCCTAATGGGAGGCTTAGTTAGAAGGAGGCCCCTCATAAATCTCGCTATGAGAGGAAATAGGTTGTCCATTTAAGGGCTTGAAAGAAGCTGAAATAGCACTTAAATGGACTCGTATTGAGTTAGTCTTAAGCCCTGCATTAGATAAATGAAGGAGATACTTCAATAATGATTCTAGAGGTATCGCCAGGGGGTCAAGACCCTTCTGCGAACACCATATGGAAAACCTTTTGCACTTGAAAGCATAAGAGAGTCTTGTGGAAGGCTTTCTAGAAGCATAAAGGATATCCTTCACTTGCTGAGACAGGTTAAGACCATGAAGGTCTAGGCCCTCAGAAACCAGGCCCTGAGATGCAGAGAGTGGGGATCGGGATGCCACAACATCCCGTCCTCCTGAGACAGGAGATCTGGAGCAGATCCTAACTCCAGAGATGGAGTTTGAGAGAAATGTAGGAGCAGAGGGTACCACACCTGCCCAGGCCAATGTGGAGCTATGAGAATCATATGGCCTCTGTCTCTCTGAAGCTTGAATAGGGGAATGGGTGGAAAGGCATATAGGAACAGAAACAGGGAAGTTTGGCATTCAACGGACTTGCAAAGAGGTCTATGTCCGGAGTTCCCCAAATTTGAAAACTTTTTGCTACCTGGTCTGTATGAAGAGACCACTCATGTGGAAGCAGAACGCGACTGAGTCTGTCTGCCCAGGAGTTTTGAATGCCTGGCAGATACACCGCAAGGAGATGAATCTGATGCTCTCTGGTGAGGGCCCATAGTCGCAAAGCTTCGTTGCAAAGCGACAGAGAGCCTGTTCCTCCCTGTTTGTTCAGATAGAACATAGCTACTTGATTGTCCATCTGAATTAGGACTGTCTTGTAGCTCAGCTGGGTGTGGAACACTCAAAGAGCAAGGAAGATTGCTCTGAGCTCCAAGAGATTGATGTGTAGATGGGTCTCCTGTGGAGTCCAGGTGCCTTGGGTAGAGATCTCTTGCAGGTGAGCTCCCCAACCCACCTGTGAGGCGTCTTTTGTTAGAGTGACCTGGGGTGGGGGCTGTTGGAAAGGGGACCCCACCAACAGGTTTTGGGTTGACCGCCACCATTGTAGGGATAAAATAAGGCAACTTGAGTTTGCTATTTTGTCTGATAAGCAGCCTGATGCTTGGGTCCACTGAGTGGATAGAGTCCATTGGCCTGCTCTCATATGGAGGCGAGCATAGGGAACCACATGCACGGTAGATGCCATGTGGCCTAGCATTTGTAAGATTTCCCGAGCAGTGAGATGAGTCTTTAACACTGCTTGGGAAGCTAACTGCACAATGCGAAGGCAGCGGGGCTGTGGAAGATAGGCCCTTGCTTTCCTGGTATCCAGCATAGCTCCTATAAACTCTAGAGATTGAGTGGGAGTTAGGTTGGATTTTGGGATGTTTATGACCAGGCCCAAATACTGAAGTATATGCGTTGTGCAAGATAGGGAAATTCTGGCCTCTGACTCTGATGGGGCTCGAATGAGCCAGTCATCTAAGTAGGGGAAGACGAATATTCCTAGAGTGCGAAGAAATGCTGCCACTACAGCCATGCATTTCGTAAACACCCTTGGTGCTGAGGCCAGACCAAAAGGAAGAACCCTGTACTGGTAGTGCTTCCCCTGAAATAGAAACCGAAAGAATCTTCGGTGAGTTGGATGGATGAGAACATGGGTGTACACATCCTTGAGATCTAGAAAACAAAGCCAATCCTGACTCTGAAGGTATGGCAGAAGAGTTCCTAGAGAAATCATCTTGAATTTCTCCTTGAACAGGAAGTTTTTCGATTCTCTGAGGTCTAAAATGGGTCTGTGTCCCCTTGCTTTCTTTGGAATAAGGAAATAGGGGGAGTAAAACCCTGTACCCTGCTGGGAAATGGGTACGTCTTCTATTGCCCCGTGGGCAAGAAGTAAATTGACCTCTTGACTCAACTGATTCTCGAGTGAAGTCTGAGAATTGAACTGTCTTACAACTGTAGGAGGGGGCATGTTGAGGAAATGAAGCTTGTACCCCTCCTTTACAATGGAGAGAGTCCATTCTTCTGCTGTTATCTGCTCCCATCTGTGGGCAAAATGACACAACCTTCCTGGAATGGTGGAGGGCTCTGGCCCGTTGAGGGCCAGGAAGGCCAAGTTCTCTAGATGGGAGTCAAAGCCCCTGTGGAGGCTGAGTCTGCTGGGCCGGTTGAGGCTTAGCAGACTTTGTTTTTCTTGGTTTTGGTGGCTGCTGTCCCTTTCGGGCAGAATGACCTGTAGAATGCCCCTGCTGGGTATAGGAGGGGTAAAACCTCTTCTTTTTAGAGAAGAATGGTTTCTTGTAGGATTTTCTCCTTGCAGGATCAGCTGTAGCCGTGGATAATCTATTCAAAGTGGTATTATCAGCATCCAGCTCATTAGCTTTCTCTTGCCAATTTTTGCCAAAGAGATTTTCGCCTGTGCAAGGGATATTCCCCAGTTTGTCCTGTACCCAGAGTTCTAAGTAAGATGCCTGGAGCCAGGCAATCCTACGAGTACCTATGGCAATGGCAGAGGTTCTGCTTATGCACTCAAAGCAGTCAAAAGCTGCACGATTAACAAACTTGGAAACATCTTGGGCATGTTTGACAAGTGTAAGATAATCTTGCCTCTTATCATCAGGAAGGAGAGGGCTCATAAGCTCTAGATCTCCTGTAACCTCCTTAAGGAACATACCCATATATAAAATGTAGGAACTAATCCTGGCAGAAAGCATAGAGGCCTGGAAGGTTCGACGCCCAAAAGCATCAAGAGTCCTACATTCACATCCTGGTGGATTAGATGCATGTCTTTTTGCACTCTTGATCCTTCTCATAGCTAATTCCACTACCATGGAGTGGTGTGGTAACTGGGTTTTCTGAAATCCAGGACAAGGAGGTACTCGATACATGGTATCAAGCCTACGAGAATGAGGAGAGGTGGTAAGAGGTGTTTTCCACATTCATAGCAAGAAATCATGCAAGATCTCATGAATAGACAAAGTAGCTGCCTCTTTGGGAGCTTTAGGATATTGTAAAATCTCCAATTCCTTTGCTCTGGGCTCTGTTTCAGGAGCCACTGTGATGGAAAGACCTCTAACCACCTCCCGAATGAAATCCTGAAAGGATATATCCTCTGGAGGAGACCTCCTACGTTTAGGAGAGGAAGGCGCCTCAGAGAGAAGTACTCCGGTACCGACAGAGCTGTCAGAATCTTCAGAGTCATCGGAGGATTCAAAATATTTATTTATTTAAAGCTTTTCTATACCACGCTCTTTAATATCAGTGCGGTTCACAAATAACAATTTTTGTACAGGGCAGAGGAGATCTGCCTTGTGCTTACAATGAACAGGAACGATAACTTTGAGTTGTAACTTGGGGGAACTATGTACACATTTTAGGTCAACGTAAGATGTAGCTAGGGTGACTATTTACATGTTAGGCATAACCGCCTGGTTGAATCTGTGTCTTATCAGTTATTTACAGTATAGAGTCTTAGTACATAAACATTCACATACGTCATTTGTTACAGTTTGCATGATGGTAGTAATCATGGTATTACTATCACATTTGTTATATACACCTTTGATTGACCTTATTGAATATATCAATGGTTGGTAAGGGACTAGATTTGTTCTAGTTTGCATGTGATGTGTGGGGCGCTGTTCGAGTGGATTGGGGTTTGGGAAGTGGGGAGGTATCATTGGGTTGGGAGAAGTGTAGAAGGAATAGGTGATGTTTGAGTGCTTTCCTGAATTGTGTGAGATCTCTGATCGATTTGATATTGGGTGGGAGATTATTCCAGCACTTTGGGGCGTAAAATATCTCCTGTCCGGGTGCTCTTGCAAAGCATGATACCGGTACCAATCGAAGTTGGCACAGGAGGGGTCCGGTACCGGCCTGTCGATACCAGAGGAAACAGCATGACTCGGCATGGGCAACACAGTCGCCGATGTCAATGCTGTCGGTACCGGTATCGGTGCTGGAACCTGTGTCGATACCGGTTGAACAGTCTGAAGCAGTACCGAAGGAACCGAAGCCGCAAGGAGAGCCACCAGACTGCGTTTAATAGCCAAGAACCTCTGGTCTATTGACGCTGCCGATGCCTGGGTATCGGTACCGGGCAAAGCGGCCGGTACCACAGAGCATGGTACCAGTAGTTCTGCCGAGGTTGAGGCCTCGAGAACATCCTGGAGCCCTGATAGTGCTTTGGAAGCCGAAGCCTCCCGCCAGGGCAATTTTGCTGGTACAAGTCCCTCAAGGGCAACGCCAGAGGCATCTCGATGCTTGGAAGGAGATCTACCCTTTGAGGACCGACCAGATTTATGTTTGGTTACCTGAGATCCATGGGAGGAAGACGAAGCCCTGGAAGACGTCGATGCCACGGATGCTGCATCGGAGGGAAAAAGGGTGCTAAGCTTAGCAACTCGGTTTTGCCGACCCCTCTTTGACATCATCCCACAGGCAACACACTCCGAGATGGAGTGGTCAGGACCTAAACATTTAAGGCACCACTCGTGAGTGTCGGTGACGGAGATGGTACCGCCACACTTGGAACACTTTTTAAAACCCGAGGCAGGTTTTTCCATTCTGAAGGAAAAGTTGGGCCTAGTGCCCAAAATGCCGTGTGGCACCTAACAGAAAAAAGACTGGGAAGTCCAGAAAAAAAGATTACAAAAAGAAAGAAAGAACCGGCGGTACCAGAATAGCGTCGAGGAAGGCAGACGCTACCACAAAAAAGAATGAAAAAGATGGGATAATTTCTGCGGTGACAGGAAAAACGACCTGCTGGTTCCGCGGAAAACGAAGAACTGGAGAGAGGCAGTTGGGAAAGGCGGGAAGGCAGCAGGCAGGCACTGTGGGATGCTCCCAAAAGCTTTTAATTGGACGCTGGGGAGCGTTCCCGCGCAGACTCCGTCGGTACCGACAATACCCATATGTGAAGACTACATTCCTGCTTGTTCCTGGAGATTAATTGTTTTCACCACAGGATAAGTGCTCACATATGGCATTCTCTAGTTACCAGCTGCCTTGTAAACAAAGGGAATGAGGTGTCACAACTAGCAGACACCAAAAAAAAAAGTTAAGAAAAAGGCTGAAGGAACAAGGTCAAGAGGGGAAGGAGATGGATTCTAATCGCCAAACAGATTCTGCTGTCGTGTTTCAGGCTTTAGTAAGATGTGAATGGACAGCAGCCAAGTTGCAGCTTTGTCAATTTCTTCCATGGATGCTAAGAGTAAGTAGGCCACTAATGCAGCCATAGCCCAGACATTATGTTCCGTGAAATGGCCCTCAAGCATCAGAACGGCCTGGGTGTAAGCAAAAGAGATGCAATCTGCTTGCCAAATCACAAGAGTATACTGACAACAGACCCCAATTTATTGAGGTCAAAGGAAACAAAATATTGGGCAACATTTATGGACTTTGCATGCATGGTGTACCAGAGTCCACTTTGAATAGGTCAAAGCTTTCTTACAGTCTATGTACAATGCACTCTCCCCTTTGTGAGCATGTAGTCTTAGGAAAAATGATCTTCATTATAAAGCATACGGGGACAGACTGAAAGATCTTAGTATATATGCTTCAGAGGAAAGGTGGGATAGAGGAGATATGATAGAGGTGTTTAAATACCGTTGTGACATAAATGCATGAGAGCCTCCGTTAATTGAAAGCAAGCTCTGCAACGAAGGGACATAGAATAATGGTGAAAGGGGACAGATTCAGGAGTAATATGCATTAATATTTCTTTATGGAAAGAGTGGTAGATGCATGGAATAGTCTCCCAGTGAAGGTACTAGAGACGACAACAGTATCTGAATTCAAAAAAGCATGGGACATAGAAGGTCTCTAAAGAGGAAAAGGGACTATTGTAGCTGATATGGAAGGACAGACTAGATAGGCCATATAGTCCTTTTTTCTGCCATCATGTTTCTATATTTCTAACTTCCCAGGAGTGGTCTGATGCAGACTCAGAGATGTCCTTGTAGGTCGCCTCACAGGGGAGGCAGATCTCTGGGAGTGTCTATGTACTCAGTTGGCTTGAGAGCGAGCGAGAGCGAGAGAGAGAGAGAGAGAGCGAGAGCGATTCACTTAATAACAAGAAGGGGTAAGACCTGCTTGAGAATATGGATAGAGAATCTCTTTCTGGTTATAAGTGGAGAGCCATGGAGAAGGTTTCATGGAAACCAGTGGAATGCTCTTACTTATAAGGAGAGGTCTAGATTTTTTTTTTTTTTTTAATTCTAGCCTTTGAATAACCAGGAATGGAGACCTACGTGAAGGGGTGCAGAGGAGATCCTTAGTCTTAAGACAACAAGTCTGGATCCTTCTATAACTTCAGCATAGTAGCTGGAGAAGAAGATGCAATATAAGGGATACCATGTTTGCCCCTCTATGAGGGCAATATGAGTATCATGCGTTCTTTGTTCAGCATAAGCTTCAATGAAGTTTTGGGAATTAGAAGGAAAAACAGTAGACAAAGACCGACTGCAGTGAAAAAGAATGCATCCCTGTTGTAAGAGTTCCACTGGAGATGTGGAACAACCCAGGGAATTGAGCAATTCTTTATGTTTTCACATGGTCTAAGCCCTGGTTCCTTTTCCTTAAAAGGAAATTTTAAGGAAGATGGTAAGAGTAGGAAAAAAACACAGTCATGTAGGAGCATGACTGGGCAAAGCCTTTTTAACCATCTAGAAGCTACCTACTAGGAATGGCTCTGACGCTCTCTAGCAAAGGCCCATAGTTGCAGAGCCAACTGAGTCCGTCCCGGCTTTGGCTTGTCCTCTGGCAATCGACCATCTTTCAACTCCCCAAATCTTTAACTAGCTTGTCCAGAACGTCTCCAAACAATAGCTTCCCCTTAAAGGGTAGCATGCTAAGACGAGATTTGGAGGAACTGTCCACCGCCAAATTCGTCAGCCAAAGATAACGACGAGCGGCAACCACCGAGGCCATGGAGTTAGCTAAACCTCTAATAAGATCATAGTGTACATCTGCCAAATAAGCTGACCCAGACTCTAGTCTTGTAACATCTGCTAACTGCTCCTGCATTTGTAGCACTGGCTGTTGCAAATGCTGCAACCATCGCAGGCATGCCCTCGCAAACCAAGCCCCACAAATAGAAGCTTGTAGGCACAGAGCATTAACCTCAAACGCTTGCTTCAGCAGAACGTCCACTTCAGCAGAACGTCCACCTTCCAATCCTGTGCGTCCTTTAAGGCTGCAACTGCCTTCCACCGAAATGGTGGTCTTCTTCGTAACCGCTGACACCGCCGCATCTACCCGGGGCGAGCGAAACAGCTCCCGCTCTTGATTAGACAAGGGATACAGACGATTCATCGACCTCACACCACGCAAACCGGCCTCTGGCAAATCCCATTCGTCCTGAATCATCTGCTTGATGACTCGGTGAACAGGAAACACGGCCTTGGATATCCACACCGCCTGAATAAGAGGATCCTCCAAGCCCTCCTCCTCGGCTGGTACCCCGGCCGAAAGGTTAAGAGCCTGAAGCGACTCCGTAATGAGCGCTGACAGCTCCTCTCTCCAAAAAACCCGGATAATCCTTGCCTGATCTTCCGGCTCGTGAATCTCACCTTCCTCTAACTCTTCCATACCTGCTTCAGGATCCATCTCAAAGTCCTCTCCTTCCGGCCACTCCGATCCCAGAGTCGGATTCTCCACAGACCGAAGCCTTTTAAGTGGTCTACCATTTCCAGTCTTTTCTGTGGACGCGTGGCCACCTGCGGCCCCCAAAATTGAGGCATCGGTGACCGCCCCCTGCTGATGCAAGCAATAGGCTTGGTGAGGCAGTAGTACAAAATCCAGGGAAAACACCCCTAGTGGCACTCCCACCACTACCGGAGCTGTGGAAGTGCCTGGCAAAGTGAGGTTTGTAGGAGGAGAAATGGCCGGGGGGTCAAAATGAGGCTCCCCCTCCACTGTACCAGCGGGCCCCTGCGTCCCCACTGGTGCACTCTCCGCAGCCTTATCCTGAAGCTCCTGCTCCATATTCAGCGCCTCAGCAGTGCAGCTACAACAGACTCCAGTGTCCAAGACTGCGCCCCCCGACGCGAACCACAGACAAGACACTGAGGACGCGCAGGCATGGGCGCTACTGGATCCCCAATAAGAAATGACAAAGTTTGATATCCCGTACACAACCCCCACAGCCTAGGGAATGCAAAAACGTTAAGCCTGCAATCTTACCTGTTTTTTTTTTTTACACTGGCCCTTTAAGAAGGAACCCCAAAATAAACAGCAATTAAATGAAATAAACTGAAATAAAGAAATTATCCCCTAACTTAACCAACTAGCTAGATCCTTAGCTCTAGAAACCTGCTATCGAAGAAAAAACAGCAAGCAAAGAAAAAACCACGCGAAAAAACAGCCCGCAAAAAACACCTCAGCACTGCTCTTCTTGGAACGTGTGCTCCACGTGGTCACAGGCCCCGACTAAGCCCCGATGCTAAAACTTCTCAACAGAGCACTCACCTTGCCTCCGGCACCTCCGATGCGGGTTTCAGCCCCGATCGCTAGCCCTGATCACTGAGCCGACACGAGCAAGGCAGATGGACTGTGCAGCTCCCCTCCGTGCACACAGAAGATACAGAACTGACCGGGAAAGTGAGAATCGATCCTCTCAAATCCCTGCGTTCCTCCTCAGACGCTCTTAAAATTTTATTTATTTTTTTTAAAGAATTTTACCCATACAATTTAAATGAAAGAAGAGTATAGCACTGAAATGATCAAACACTAACTAAACTGTCCTAAAGCTGCTTATCTGCTCCTCTAGTGAGCCGAGCATCTAGGCTCACTACCTCCAGCTGCATGGAGAATGGACACACTGGAAGCTGGTGGGAGGTGCCAGCAGGATAAGTACAGTGGTGTCACAAGTTTGACATGCTGCGGGAGGAAGAGCACAACCCAGAGGTGGGGGACTGAACTGGAGGGACGATAAAGAACCAGGTAAAATTGCAATATCACTGTTACCCAGTTAGCAACAGTCTCCATCTCCGCTCTGCCTCAGAACGCCCCCAACACGCCCTGATGCTAACCACATAGCATTGGGGCGTATAGCGGGGTTAGAAGGGGATATTCAATAGCACCAACAGTTTAAGTGCTGTTGAATATTCTGATTTAAGGCATTTACATGGTTTACTGGGCTGTAGATCGTGTAAATGCCTTTCGAATATCTGGCCCTATATGAATAGCAGCAATATCCAACCTCTATACAGATAGCATAGGTGTTTACTTGAGGCCTGCTGACTGCTATATGTATAACTTTTAGCCCCCCTTTCCCTCCGCCCTTAAGTTATAAAAATAGTTTGGGGCCTGTCAGACAAATATTCAGCCACTGCTATCCATACAACCTTTTAAAAATATATGGATAGTTGATTTATGCTGTCACTGGCTGCCAGCAACCACTCAAATCATTTTGAATATTATCCCATTTGTGTCTACCGGATGATATGAACAGGTTTCAGTTGGCATTAAAAATATACTTATTTCAGTGTATCAATAGAGTTTCTCAAAAGGAAAGAAGGGGACTACTGTAGTAGTTGATATGGAAGGGCAGACTAGACAGGCCATGTGGTCTTTTTCTGCCGTCATATTTCTATGTTTCTATGAGTTTTAGGGGGCTATCAAAGGCACTGCCCTGTTCTACTCTATCCTGCATCATTACTGTAAAAATTTGTTTGTTGGTCTGTATTCTGCTGTTATTTTTTAATAACTGTTTTATGAATCTTGTCTTGGGTATTTTCAGCATAAGGACAGGTGACCTCTTTGTACAAATGGGTACAAAAAATATCAGCATGTATCTGGGCTGACATTCTACAGGGTTTATCTGGTTAGCAAGACCTGATACCTGGATAAACCCTGCTGAGAGGGATATTCAGTGGCACTATCCAGATAATGCCGTGAATATCACCTCTAACCGCTGTGGCACTGTCTGGAGAGGACTTATCCTGTTAGCGGCAATATTCAGTCTGCTAACCAGGTAAGTGGCCGCATAAAGTTAGACCACACAAAAATGAGGCCTAACTTTATGCAGTCTTGCTATCTAAACAGCAGATGAATATCACCACTATCAGGATAGCCAATGGTGATTACCACTGAATCTGGACATTCAGTGAAGGCCACTATCCAGGCACCTCTGCTGAATATACAATTTCATTTTTACCCATGGTGGCTTGCACTTTTAAAACCCTGACTGCCACAGAATGAATATTATGCCAATTGTGTGGAGAAGTAGCCTAGAGATTAGAGCACTAGTTTGGCAACCAAGAGACCAGGATTCAACTCCCACTGGCACTCCTTGTGGCCTTGGGCAAGTCACTTAACCCTCCCATTGCCTCGGAAGAAAGGCCTGGCAGTCTACTTCCGGTCATACTGCCAAGAAAACCCAGGAGCTGCTGGGTCACCAGGAGTCAGCACTGACTCAAAGGCACACATTGTCGTTTGTGTTTTGGGCTAGGGTACTAAAAGATGATAATATTACTGTGATGCAAACTCTTTGCGCATTATATTATATTAAGCAGTAGAGATGACAGGGAGCCACAGAGAGACAAATTACGTGTCAAAAGAAACCCAGACATTCAGAATTGTGAGTACTTTGCTAATGCAATTGTATTAGGAAGCCACAGAGAGACAAATTACGTGTCAAAAGAAACCCAGACATTCAGAATTGTGAGTACTTTGCTAATGCAATTGTATTAGGAAAAGATGTGGGCTAAAACATTTGCTGAAGCCATTACCTTGTGGTCTAACTGCTCCGCAAACCCCCTGCAAATGCTTATGCAAAGTTTGTTTAACTGCTATACTCTATCAATTCCAAGAACACTTTATTCCACATTTATCAGTTTGCAAAAAAAAGTATTCTTGGTCAAGTGATGTAGTGAGCTCGAGCGGTTGTGATCTGCTCAAGCTCCGGGCCCACCCCTCCCCTGCCAGCATAATGAGCCGTTTTTAAGCATCTTGGCTTCGCCAAACACGGGGGTGCAGCAGCGGAAAGGCCATCGGGTGCCCTATAAAGAGAGCGGGACATGGCAGCAAAAGCGGACAGGCACGAGAAGGAGCGGATGATCGGGCAGCCCAAGATGGCAGAATCGGAGCCAGCCCCACCATCCCCCTTGCCTGTATCTCCAGCGACTACTGAAGAGATCTCGGCGGCGGTGGCCTCTGCACTGGTGGCCCAATTTGACACGCTCTGGGGTAAAATGGATGCCCTGCAAAATTCTGTGGACTCGCTGGGAAGCTGGATGAGAGAGGCGGAGGGCCAGATTGGGATGACTGAGGAGACGGTAGAGGCGCTGCAGCACGAGGTACAGAGGCTCCAAACGACATCCCAGATGCACAAGGCCAAATTAGATGACTTAGAGAATCGCTCCCGCCGCAACAATCTGTGGTTTCTGGGCGTCCCAAAGCAACATACTGGACAAAGATTTAAAAGTCTATGTGGAGGCTTTAAGTGTGCAAGTGCTGGGTGGTGGAGAGGAGCAGGGCAAGCTTATCTTGGAGAGAGTGCACAGAGTGGGGCCTAGGCAGCCAACCGATACTCGGCCACGGGTGGTGCTGGCAAGATTCCTGCATTTTCCCCAAAAGGAAGCAGTGCTGAGAATGGAGAAGAAAGCAGGGGTAATTGTAAAAGATAACGCAAAGGTGAGAATAGTGCAAAACCATTCAGCAGCTTTGAGCCAAAGAAGAAGGGCTTATGCCCCCCTTTGCCAGAAACTTGTGACAGATAACAAGTTTATGTTACAATACCCTTCACGGCTTTATATTATGCACGGAGGAGCGCAGAGCAGCTTTGCTACAGCGGCAGAGGCATCCAAATATGTAGAGGATTGACAAGGACCCTATCGGATCAGAGCCGGATGAGGAGCGCTGAAAGGAGACTGAGAATGGCTGACCGCCTTTAGAGAGCCAGCCCCATGCAGGATCGAGGAAAGTTGCATACCGCTGACTGGAGGATTCAGGCCTCTGGTGCAAGGGAGGCCGGATTGATTGCGCACCACATCTGGTGATATATTTATATGTTGGTACCAATTGGAGGGGGACTGGAGCGAGAAACACCCCTGGACAACCTGAAGGGGTGACAGGGGGGTTAATTGATCTGGTCTGTTGAGCAGGTTGTACACGATGAGGGTCACTGGGTACTGTGGAACACATTTATATTATATATTATTCTGGTGCAGTACTCATCCATATTAGTTTGATTTTGGGGCAATGTTGACTGTTTATCTAATGACGTAGGTTAAATGTTTTGTGGGATATGATTGTATATAGTTAAATACTATGTCAATACCTACCTGGATGTGGGGAGGTGGTTGAGTATGGGGGGGGGAGGCGGTTTGTGAGTGTCTTTGTAAGCGGGCGGGGGAGGAGGGGTACACCAACACATCTTAGTGACTACGAGGCGCAGAGGGTTAGGGATACAGAGAGGGTTGAGGAGGGATAGAGGGGGGTACGGGATAGAGGGGGGTATGGGGTAGAGGGGGATACGGGGTGGATGGGGGGGCAGGCTGGGGAGGGAAGCACAGCTGTCATGGGAAGCGAAAGTTGCAAACAAGAACTAGGATAGGAATGCGGGAGGAGCCCCAGGCTGGGGGAGGGGGGGGGTCTTCCTGGGAGACATGTAAGTAACGAGAAGTATGGACCACTTGAGTATGTGATCCTCTGAAGATCATTTCGTGGAATGTATGTGGGATTGGGAACCCAATTAAGAGATATAAGGTATTGCAAGCCTTGGCTAGACAAAAGTGTGACATAGCCCTGCTACAAGAGACCCACCAGACTGCCGAGGAACATCTGAAATTGCGACGGGACTGGGTGGGTCAGGGGTGGGGGGCTCCAGCGAAGGGGAAAAAAGGTGGAGTAGTCATACTGATCCATAAACAGATACGATTTGTATTGGAGAGGGAATATGTTGACCCCGACGGAAGATAGTGCTAATATATAGCATGCTGGAGGGGCAACCTATAGTGCTGGGTAACATATACAGTCCAAATGTGTTGGATCAGGCGCTATATGCACGTTTAGCCTCTAGAATAGAACAACTGCCTGATGTCCCCTTGATACTAGGGGGAGACTTTAATGGGGTGCTGGACACGGAGTTAGACACATCACGGGGGGAGGGAGATAGAATGCGGGTGGCCACGGCCAAGGCGTTACGGGGCCTTCGGGGGCGATTAGGGGTGGCTGACCCGTGGTGCATGCTGCACCCAATGGAGAGAGATTTTACCCACCAGTCACGTGCACATGGCACCAGTGCCCAGATCAATTACATTTTCGTATCAAGAGGTTCTTTTGCAAGAGTAATAGATGCACAAATCGGCCCGTCTGAGATCTCTGATCACACTTTGATTTGGGTGGAACTGGAGTGGGCTCAGGGAGATACGCGGTCACGAATTTGGCGCTTTCCGTTGGAACTTTATAGGGACGCTGATTTTCAAGTTTTTCCCAAACACCGTTGGCAAGACTGAGTTAAACAATGCATGGCGTAAGGTTGATCCGGAACTCTTTTGGGAAATGGCCAAGGTTGTTTTACGAGGGGATATTATCGGTTATTCGACGCGGAAAAAGAGGTTGCTTACGGAACAGATAATTTGTCTGGAAAAGCAAACGGTTAGAGACCGGCACAAATATGCGAGTAACCCAAGTGCAGTACATAAAAAGTTGATACGGGAATCTCAAGCAGCACTTAAAGAACCGCTGCATGGACGGGCAAAAAAACTGTTTGTGTACTATCGCTATCAGCTTTACAGATTCGGGGACCAACCAGGGAAACTTCTAGCACGTTGTCTTCAGGGAAGCAGGGGGACAAGAATGGTTGCAGCACTAAGGGACACCCTTGGGAAACTACATCAGGGAAGCCGTGAAATTGCGGAGGTTTTTCGCCTCTTTTATCAACAACTCTACCAACCGGAGGGAGGAGATGACACCCGGAGGGACGAATACCTGAGAGGGCTTCAGCTGCCGAGTCTAGGGGAAGAACAGTGGGCCCAATTGGATAGCCCAATCACGCTGGAGGAATACACCATGTGATAAAGACAGCTCGCTGCCATAAGGCTCTGGGTCCAGATGGGATGGGAGCTGAATTTTACAAGCTATTAGGGGACTTGCTACCTCCCTCACTAATGGCGGTATATCACAAAAGGATAGATCAAGGGGGGTTCACATGGTGGGGGAACCATGCACATATTATTTTACTGCCCAAGCTGGGTAAGGATCAGTTATAGGCTGCGGCCTATAGGCCCATCTCCCTATTGAACTTTGATCTGAAAATATTGGCCAAGGTATTGGCGGAAAGACTAGGTCCGTTGTTGGGGGATCTAATTCAAGAGTCCCAGGTGGGATTTTTGCAGGGCTGCCACGCTGTATGTAACCTGCGTAGAATCTTGGCATCTTTGGAGTGGGTCCGGGAACGAGAATGGCAGTCCCTGCTGATTAGTTTCGATGCGGAAAAAGCATGTGAATTGGGGGTATCTGCATGCACTCCTGCCGTACTACGGTTTCGGGGAGTCTTTTTGTAATATGGTCAAGTTTCTTTATACGGGGTCCCACTGCAAGAGTGCTGTGTAATGGGGTTCTCTCCAATAAGTTTCCCCTGGAGAGGGGAACCCGGCAGGGGTGCCCCCGTCGCCTCTGTTATTCGTGCTGTCCCTAGATCCTTTCATACGGAAAATAGAGCAGAACCGGGACATACGGGGGGTGCGTGTGTGTGGGGGGGGGGGGGGTCGGGGTTCAAGATTGCAGCCTTTGCTCATCACTCACTCCCCAGATTGTTGGAAGAATTTTCGTTTGGTAGTTTTGCAGGGTTGTGCATTAACATGGACAAGTGTGAGGCTATAGATGTGATGGGTACACTGGAGGGGAGCATTCCCACTTCGTTGGGTGGGGGATTCCTTTCTTTACTTGGGAGTTCTCTTAACTAGAGACCCGGAGGATCTGCATAAACGGAACTTTGAAAGGATTTTCCTCAAGCTTCAGACACAGTTGCGAGTATGGAGTCCCCTTCCCTTGTCTCTAGGGGGAAGAATAGCAGTGGTGGGGATGGTAATCTTGCCCCGGGTGTTATACTGGATGCAGATGCTTCCCGTTTGGTTGGCGCATCAAGACTTGGTACGGTTGGAATGGGAGATGCGGGGATTCTTCTGGAAGGGGGCAAGAGCGCGAATCCCGATAGCTCGGTTGAAAGGAAGTTGGAGGTCTTGAGAGATGGGGGTCCCGGACTTAGGGCTTTATGGCCTGGCGTGCCAGGCACGTCATATAAGGGATTGGTTGGGAGATAGGGAGATTTATACTCCCAGAGTACTTGAGGAATCATTGGTGGCCCCCCAGATGTTATTGGCCATGCTCCACTTAGAGGGCTCCCAGCTCCTCCGGCGAGTGACACGAAGTGCTTTAGTGAATCCGGTAAGACGAACGTGGCGGCAATTGTGTCGGTACTGGGGTAGATCCCCAGCTGTTTCCAGTTGGTTGCCAATTCAGGGTAATGTCACCTTTACCCCTGGGTTCTACATCAGAGATTTTTCAGAAGTGGAGGGAAGTTGGTATCAGATGCCTTGGGCATGTGGTGGATCCCAATGGGAAGTGTAAGTCCTTTGAGACTCTTGGCAGTGAGTACGGGCTGAGTGGCCGTCATTTTTTCGCACACTTTCAGATCTCTCACTATGTAGTGTCTCTACCAGTCAATGAGCTAATCTCAGAAAGTTTGGTGAGGATATTCGAGTTTTTTGAATTGGGTGAGGAGTTCCGGCTTACAATATCGATAGTGAAGAAAAAACTGGTTCCCTATACTCCGTGGCCGGATTATTTGAGAGAGGAAGCTCGGTGGGCAGAAGAGCTGGCTCAAGAGATACCGCAGGGGGCTATTATGGAAGCCCTGCGCAGGATTGTGGGCCTGGTAGAGGGGACCAAGTGGAGAGAGGTGCAATTTAAAAGTACTGTTCGGGCACACTTCTCCCCCCGACGGGCGTTGCGGAGTGGCCTGGATTGTGATGGGCGATGCCCCAAATGTGCATCCCCCCTTGCAGGCCTGGCTCATATGTGGTGGGGATGTAGGAAAATCCGTGCATATTGGGAAAGGATCAGTAATTATATGAATGGCTTACTTCAGCAGCAGATTAACTAGACTGGAGCCCTGGTAGTACTGGATCAGTTGGGACCACTCCATCCGAAGGGGAGATGGGAACGGATACTGGTGAGAAAGGCATGTCTGGTGGGGAAGGGCCCAATACTTCATAAGTGGAGAGAACAGCAGCCCCCTACATTTGGGGAATGGCGTAACAGTTTTCATCAACTGATGCTATTTGAGAGGAGGGGGGCCAGGGGTAATGTAAAACGGTGGGCTTCCTTTCTGTTGATTTGGGAGCCATATATTCAAAAGCGTGGACCATACACCCGCAATGAAGTCTTCCAAATGGGGTAGGGTTGGTGAATCTGGTGGGATCCCGAGGACGGAGAGGGGGTGGGTCTAATAGGAAAGTTCTTGGTTAGAATAGTAGGGGGGAGCTGTGCTGGGGGGGGGGGAGGGGGAGGAGGGGGGATAAATAAAATAAAATGATGTACCACATTCTGTTAACTGGCCTCTGGACTGGTAGACAAGAGTCAGCCCCACCCAGTGGCATTATGATTGTATGTATACATACAGTTTGTGATTTTATTTTTCTGTGTGGTTCCATAAATAAAGCTTAAAAAAAAGTATTCTCGACTGCAATTCTTATTCTGTGCATTCTTAGGAAAGGCACATTTATGATCATTCATCATCTTCCTCTAATGCATCTTAGGCAATGCAATCAAATCTATTTTTATGATCTGCAATTTGCTTAAAAATGCTTTTATTTGCCCTCTCTTTGAACACAAGCTGCACTACGTTCAGAATATACTGAGATGCTGTATTTCTTGGATCAATTTACTATACCTTTTTTCATATGTTCTAGTTCATCTGTCTTGGGCTATATACAGTGCTAAGCTGCTGAAAGAAGAGAAGCAATAGCCTCGCAACTCTGAGGGAACCCCTTGCTTGTAATTGTGTTTTCAAAGTTAGAGAGATTTAGATAGCAAAACAGAAAAATAGGAGAGGAGTGTCTTCAGAAAAAGTATCAAGTCAAATAAGGACCATAAGGCTTATCTAGTTTGCTCTATGCAATTCCTGTTGCATTGCCAGAGACTACAATTGACCTGTCTTCCCCTTTGCTCCTTTGTAAATAAGATATTTTTTATTTATTTTTATTTATTTATTTAGACAATTTTGTATACCGCCTTATCCTTCAATCAAAGCGGTCACAACACAATTGGGGGATACATTTAACACGCGGGGGATATGAGACACATACACTAATACTTACAGGGAACATGGGCAATGGAGGGTTAAGTGGCTTGCCCAAGACCACAAGGAGCATCTGTGGGACTAGAAACCCCAGTCCTTCCGGCCCAAGGTAGCTGTCCTCTAGTGGGATTTGAACCCCCGACCTTCCGGCCTGAAGTACCTTGCCCCAACCACATTTTGGCCTTATCCTATGCCTTCTTGAATTTCATTACTGTTTTTACCTCCAGGAACAATAAAATCCTGAAAAAGTATCCCTAGTAAACATACTGAATTATCAAGCAAGACTATTTTATTTCTAAAATGCCTGGTTGTGATCAATGCATTAGTGTTTAGACTATGTTTAGTATAGTGTAGTACCATACTAATTTTGGAGAAGACAAGCTCTTATTCAACAATGGGCAGAGAAAGCAATAAAAACCTTAAGAACAGACAGGTGTGTTATTTGCTATGCAGTTAAACATAGTAACAAAACTATGCTCTGTGTTAACTGCACAGCAGCCCTCTAAAAAACTGTGAGAACACCCCCAATAGTTAACATGGAGGTTTTGCATGTAATTGTTCCAGTTAACATTCATTAGATGCCTAACCTTAGCACACTTCAGTAAATAGGAGCTTGGCTTTAATGGAACTGGGGACTTGCAAAATGTCACAATTAGATACATCTGTCCTTGTCTACAGAGCTCCCAGGCCCTTAAAAGCAATTCAGTTTAGTTGCTGCAGCTTCTTTTCAAGGTGGCAGATTTAGATCCCATCAGACTGACACTAAACAAAATCTCAGCAGAAATCAGCGTTTATGCTTACTACTGCCTGTGGTCTCCGAGGCTTCTGATGAACTAGAAATATTATCTGAGAACTTTTCCTCTGTAGGGCTGCAGAAATTAGTTACTAATGTCCTGTCTTCTCCTGGTTCCACTATGAGGGCTCCGGATGAACTTCTGCTTCCACTTGAGAAAGGTAAAGGCTCTATCATAACAGGTTTAGAATCCTAAAATTAAACGATACAAAAAACAAACAAGATAGCATATTAACTTTGTATGAAAAATGTGGCATTGTAGAAGGAAGTCTCAAAACTCATGACTTTTTTTTGTTATTGGTCCTAAAAGGGCATTTATTTGCCTTTTTCATAAAAAGCAATATATGTACCCGTGGGTCTTTATAAAATAGCCTACATGAAAGTTCCAGCACATTACACTTGTTCCAAGGCAAGAGAATTTTGGCATGCATACATTAGCTCCTTGCCCATTCCCTAACTTTAGGACCATCTGTACGTAAATCATATAAAATCAGATGCTATGTTTTCTATGCATTTTGGTTGCTGGGCAATTTTATAAGTATCTATTTGAACATATAAAATGCTGCTTTGTATGCTCACGTACTTTATAAAATTAACCCTTGACATCTATTTTCAAAGTTCTATGCGCAGAAATGGGACTTGAAAACTGCCCACCACATGCACTGATACAATTATGCACATATAGCCAGAATACATAACTGTACTCACATATGTATCAGGGAGGTGTCCCCGAGGGTAAAACTGGGCATGCATACTTCACATTTCCAAAAGTATGTGCCTAAGTATAAGCTGAAAAGTACCCATATTTATAAGAAGGTGCACATGTGTGTGCATACTTCTTCCAATTCAATTTTCAAAGGGCAATTTTTCCCTTTGAAATCTGATGTAAAACCTATAGGTAAAAATACCCACAAACTTTATATTTATGGCTACTAGAACTGTCCAAAAATGTGAATGATAAACTCACTCTATTTTATAGTCCATTTTAGCATTATGAAGGACCTAAGCAAAAATATAGACTATACCGAATAATGCTGAACATAGATTAATTTCAGCCAAAGAAGGGCATAAATGCTAGAGCAACAATGGAATGTTGATATTTTTTGCACAGAATTATTTAAACGATTTAAATAGGAAATTTGCTAGCACAGGGCTAAGTATACCATCACTATGCAAGCAATGAAGAGTATTAAACAATAACATACAACACTAATAAGTTCTTTTAGCAATAAAGTCAGATAGTTGGAGGTATCCAAAATTCTCAAGGCAATCAAAAAGCTATGGAAGTTTTATTTTAAAATGTTCACTGCAGCTTTAATTTAAAAAAAAAAGCTTCATTTTACTTGAAGAAATAAAAGACAGCACAACTGATTTGGACAAAAACATGCTGAAAGAGTAGTTATTCACCTGTAACAGGTGTTCTCCAGGAGCAGCAGGAATCAGTCCTCACATATGGGTGACGTCGGCGCTGATGGAGCCCTCGTGCGGAGCATTTCCCCAGCTTTCAAAGAAAGCCTTTGGGAATTGCAGCACGCATGCGCGGTCCTCTTCCCGCCCAACGGTGCCATCTTGCTCAGTCTGATGACATAGCTAAAAGACAGCAAAAAATTAGCAAAAATAAAACATATGACTGCAACTCCAAGGGGAGGAGGGAGGGTTGTGAGGACTGATTCCTGCTGCTCCTGGAGAACACCTGTTACAGGTGAGTAACTACTCTTTCTCCAGGACCAAGCAGGAAGTCAGTCCTCACATATGGGACTCCCGGAGACCCTAAGCGGAAAAATGAGCTCCCTCTAGCTCGTCAGCACAGAAGGAAGGAATCTTCTCTGAGAACGCCCCCGACCGGTAGCTCAACACCAGGGCCAGAGGGTAGGAGTTGCCTAAACCCCAAAGAGATTATGGAGTACTGCCTGTCCGAAAGCACTGTCCCTGCGGGACTCCCTCTCAAGGCAGTAATGGGCCGCAAAAGTCTGGCTTGAAGACCAAGTAGTGGCCCGGCAGATGTCTGCCAACGGAACAGAGCGGAGATGAGCCACTGACGCAGCCTTCGCCCTGACACGATGAGCCGTGACTCGACCCTCCAATGAGAGGCTGGCTGCCCCATAAGCCCAGGCGATACAGTCAGCGACCCATATGGACAACGTACGCTTGGAGACAGGGAGCCCCATCTTATTGGGGTCAAAAGAAACGAAAAGCTGAACAGCCTTCCGATGCTCCCGCGTACGGTCAAGGTAGAAGGATAACGCCCCCCTACAGTCCAGGGTATGCAAGACCATCTCAGCCCAGTTGGCATGCGGCCTGGGAAAGAAGGTCAGAAGAACCACCTCCTGATTGAGGTGAAAAGGTGAGACAACTTTAGGAAGAAACTTAGGGTGAGTCCGTAGGACTACCCTATTCCTGTAGAACCTAGTGTAAGGAGGATCAGACACTAGGGCCTGCAGTTCACTCACTCACCTAGCAGAGGTGAGAGCTATCAGAAATAAAGGTTTCCAGGAGAGAAAACGGAGAGGGCAGGTAGCCATAGGCTCAAAAGGCAGACAAGTAAGCCGCTGTAAGACCACATTCAGATCCCACTCAGGGGCCGGTGGACGCAAAGGAGGCTTAAGCAGAAGGCGGCCTCTGAGGAAACGAGCCACCAAAGGGTGGTTGGAAAGAGGCCTGCCGTCCACCGGCGAGTGGTGTGCTGAGAGAGCACTAAGGTGAACTCGGACAGAGTTAGACTTAAGGCCCAGATTGGAGAAGTAGAGCAAATATTGCAAAACTACCGCTACCAAGCACGAGAAGGGATTCTCGCTGTGCTGAGCACACCATGAGGAGAATCTACGCCACTTAAGAGCGTAGGATTTCCTGGTGGATTGACGCCGAGAGGCCAAGACTACATCTTCCACCTCTCGAGGTAGTAGTAGGGGGCTAGGACTACCCTTTCAGCAGCCAGGCCATCAGATCAAGGGACTGTAGGATGGGGTGCAAGAGAGTTCCCTGATCCTGAGACAGGAGATCGTGTTGAAACCCCAGAGGAATAGGTGTGTCCACTGCCAGCTGTAGCAGAAGCGGGAACCACGGTTGCCTCGGCCACCTGGGGGCTATGAGAATCAATGAAGCCCCGTCCCTGAGGACTTTGAACAGCGTTCTGGACACTAGTGGAGTGGGAGGAAACGCATACAGTAGGCCTGTGGACCACGAGACCAGAAACGCATCCGCTGCTACTCTGAGAGAATGCGGTTGTCTGGAGCAAAATCTCGGGAGTTGCCGGTTCAGAGGACTGGCGAAAAGATCCATGGTGGGGAGCCCCCACTTGAGAAAGATCTGCTGAACCACCAATGGGTTCAATCTCCATTTGTGTGGTTGCAGGATCCGGCTGAGTCTGTCTGCCAGGCAATTTTCTTGACCTGGGAGGTAGACAGCCTTGAGAAGGATTCCGTGATTGACAGCCCAAGAGCACAGTCGTTGTGCCTCCTGACAAAGAAGGGAGGAGCCTGTGCCTCCTTGTTTGTTCACATAGAACATGGCAACTTGATTGTCCGTCTGGACCAGTACAGACTGGTGAGAGGCGAGGTGGGAGAAGGCTCTCAGAGCTAGGCGTATCGCTCGTAGCTCCAGGAAGTTTATCTGTTGAGTAGCCTCCCAAGGGGTCCAGAGACCCTGAGTACATGTCCCTTGGCAATGTGCTCCCCAACCGAGAAGAGAGGCATCTGTTGTCAGCACCTGAGTATGCGGAGGGGATTGGAAAAACACTCAGGGACTGCTGACCCTGTTGGGGTGCTGCAGAGGCCTGATAATGAGGGCATTGTTTATAGGCAGACGACTTCCTTGGGTAAAATGACTTTTTTCCCGAGCCCTTCTTCTTCTGAGAAGGGGCAGAGGTTTTCCTGGAAAGCCTAGTCCTGGTCAGAGTCTCGGTCTCGAGTTCTGCAGCCTTTTCAGCCATGGGCTTGCCAAAGAGGTTTTCACCTCGGCAGGGGACATCGACCAACTTGTCCTGGACCCATGGCTCGAGGTCGGATGACTGTAGCCAAGCCTGTCGGCGGGCACCGATGTCGGCCCCGGCTACTCGGGCCAAAGCCTCGAAGCCATCGTAGGCTGCTCGAGAGATAAACTTCAAGCACTCTCGAATACCGGTGGACAAGGCCTGGAACCTCTGCAAAGGTTCCTCGGAGAGACCAGCAGAGAACCCGGCAATCTCCTTTGCCAGGTCTCGGAGGTACATGCCCATGTAGAGCTGGTAAGTCTGGACACGGCAAGCAAGCATAGAGCCCTGGAAACACTTCTTACCGAGGGCATCCAGGTTCCGGGCCTCCCGGCCGGGAGGCACTGAGGAGTGCATCTTCTGACTTTTCAGTCGATGCATGGCCGATTCCACAACCATGGAGTGGTGCGGTAATTGTGCCTTTTGGAATCCGGGGCTCTTGCGGACTCGATAGATTGAATCGACCCGCTTGCTTAACACCGGCGTCGAGGCCGGGGTCTCCCACATGCGGAAGAGCAGCCGCTCCAGCATCGGAGGAACTGGAACAGTAAAGGCCTCCTTTGGGGGAGAATCATACTGGAGGGCCTCGAGCTCCTCGGCTCGAGGCTCCTCCTCGGGATCCGTGGGGAAGGCCAAGGCCTTGGCCATATCCCGCACGAAGTCCAAGAACCGGGTATCCTCCGGTGGGGATCGTCTCCGAGGTTTGGACTCGGGCGAGTCCGATGGGACACACCGAGTCCGATGAGTGTCGGGTGACTCTTCATCCTCCGTCTCCCAGCCCGACTCCTCGGAGGAGGAATCGAGCGGCTCCGGTCGGGCAGGCACCGATGCCCTCCGCCCCGACGCCGAGGGTATCGGCGTCGACGACCTCGGCCCCGAACGGAAGGTCGAGGGAGACCGTGGCCGAGGATCGGCTCGGCCTCCGGGTTCGACTTGGACGTCGAGGTCCTGGTGGTCGGGGCAGATGCACCGGTGAGACCGGCGATCAATGCCCGCTGCTGTTCCATGAAGGCAGCGAAGCTGCTCTCCAAGGCCGTCAACCTGAGTCCGAGCTCAGGAGACCCAGCAGCCCCCGACTCGGGCCCCGATGGCGTCGGGCCCGACGTCGGCTCCCTCGGAAGAGAGTCCACGAGGACAACAGCACTTACGTGTCCAGGAGACTCCATCTCGACACGAGGATGCTTGGCAGGCCTCCCCGACTCCGAAGACCCGGGACGGCTATCGGGGCTATGCAACCTGGCCCTCGAGGAACCAGGAGCGTCCACCGACGCCGCCCTCGCGGGTTTCTTCTTCCTGCGATGTTCCGGCAAAGGAGACCCCCACGCTGCTCGGGGCCAGAGTCCCGAGACGTCGAGGCCTCTGACGAGGTCCGGGCCCGGCCGGATGCGGAGTCAGAAAAAATTCTATCCTTCTGGTGCTGCCGACTCCTCAGCGCCTTCGAGGCCATTTTGCCACACGGACCACAGATCATCGGGTCATGATCGGGTCCGAGGCAACGGAGGCAGCAGTCGTGTGTGTCGGTAAGAGACATAAGTTTCTTACACCGATCACATTTCTTAAACCCGCTGGTAGCCATCGGGGGAAAAAGGGCCCCTGCTAGGTCAAAAGACCGGGCTGCCAGGGAAAAAAGAAAAAAGGAGCGAACGCCAGTCACAAAGCACAAAAACCGAAAAAGAGAGAAAAGGACTCGATACCGGCGTATCGGTCCGAGTGGGAAAAGGATCCGGCGTCGATCCGGAGAAAAAAGAGAAAAATAGGGAAAATCAACTTTTTCCTTGGGGAAAAACGAACTACGTCCGTCGGGCTCCGCGGAAAAAAGAAGACTGAGCAAGATGGCACCCTTGGACGGGAAGAGGACCGCGCATGCGCGCTGCAATTCCCAAAGGCTTTCTTTGAAAGCTGGGGAAATGCTCCGCACGAGGGCTCCGTCGGCGCCGACGTCACCCATATGTGAGGACTGACTTTCTGCTTGGTCCTGGAGAACATTAAGTTTAAATTAATGGCTCCTACAAGCCAGCTGCCTGATAGTCTTGTAACATAAAATGATTTTGAGCACACACTATCTTTATTTATTTAAACTAGACATATATCACTTTTCTACAAGTCAAAACAGTATACATTCAGGTACTGTATATGTATGTATGTATGTATGTGTGTGTGTATATATATAGATTTGAATAGGGCTAGAGAAGGAGCCTGATGTACTGACTCAGTTGTTCCAGACATATGGAACAGCAAGGTGGAATGAACAATATAGATTTTGAGCCCTTTGGGGACAAGGGAAGTGTGTGTGTGTATATACTGCTCCATATGTCTGGAACAACTGAGTCAGTACATCAGGCTCCTTCTCTAGCCCTATTCAAATCTAGGCTAAAAACCCACTTGTTTGAGGCTGCTTCTGGATCCTGATGCCTCTTGCTCTCTTGTTCACCACTCTAATCCCTGGTTTTGTGATAATGTTCATCTTGATTAGATTATAAGCTCTGATGAGCAGGGACTGTCTCTTACATCTATATGTATGGTGCTGCGTATACCTTCTAACACTATATGATAATTACACTTACCTGGTAAATGTAGTTCCTTGAGTGACGACAGTTCAGTCCTCCACCTCTGTGATGTGTACCTCCTCCTGCAGCTTGGAGACTGGGCATGTCAAAATCATGACATCACTGGATGTAGCCTGCTGGTCTCTCCCATCAGCCCCAGTGAACTCTTGACAAAGCATACTCAAAAAAGCAACAAATAAGTAGCTAACAAATAAACTGTAAGCTTAATAACCCGTAACTAGATAAATAGTCAATATTTCCCTCCTGACAGATCAAAACTTTGTCTCGTACCGGTTCCTCCTGACTCTTTCAGATGCAAAAGGCAGAAAGGAGGATAAATAGAGAGAAATAGGCAGAGCAGAACGAAGCCCACAGAACCCCTCGAAATTCATACATACCTGTAAATGTACCATTCCAGCTACTGACATTCCACTGCCAACGACACCACCCCGGGCGGGATTGAGGACTGAACTGTCATCACTCAAGGAACTACAATTACCAGGTAAGTGTAATTATCATTTTCTTATCGTTCCTACAGTTCAGTCCTCTGGGATGTAAGAGAGCAGTTCTCATTGGGAGGGACCCTTATAACCGGCTCGCAAAACTGCCGAACCGAAACAGGCATCATTTGCTGCTAGCACATCCAGGCGATAGTGCTTACTGAAGGTATGGAGAGACAACCAAGTAGCCGCTCTACAGATGTCCCCAGGCGGAACCAAACTATATTCTGCCAAAGAGGCTGCCTGCGCTCTGGTAGAGTGCGCTCGCAATCCCACTGGAACAGAATGACCCTGTACCAGATATGCTGAGGTAATCGCTTCTCTAATCCATCTAGAAATGGATGCTTTTGCCGCTGCCTCACCCCTGCGAGGACCTCCGAACAACACGAAAAGCCGTTCAGATTTGCGAAAAGGTTTGGAAACTTGCAAATATCACCTCAACACCCGCTTAATGTCCAACAGACGCATACTGCGATCGGACGCGGTTTCCCTCCTTGAGCCAAGGACCGGAAGCGACACCGTCTGATTTAGGTGAAACAGAGAGACGACCATCGGCAAAAAAGGATGGCACTGAACGCAAGACTACCTTTTCCTTCAAAAATGACAGAAAGGATTCCCTGCAAGACAGCGCCTGTAATTCCGAAATTCGCCTTGCCAAACATATGGCCACTAAAAATACTGTCTTTAAGGTTAAATCCTTTATCGTTGCTTGAAGTAATGGCTCAAAGGGCTCCTTTACTAACGCTCCTAAGGCCAAATTGAGATCCCACAGGGGTACTACGATACGATGAGAGGGCCTCAGCCTTGTCACCGCCTTCAGGAAGTGCAATACATCCGTATGTGACCCTAAAAGCATATCCTGCACCTACCTTGCCCCTATAGCAGGCTAGTGCTGCCAACTGCACTCTCAACTAACTGGCTGCCAATCCTTTATCAAAACCATCTTGTAGAAAGCTTAACACCATGGGCACGGAAGCTGTAGCCGCGCGGACTTACCACCTAGAGCACCAATTCTCAAAAATACGCCATACACGAACATATTCCAGAGAAGTCGACCTTTTCCAAGCTCGAAGCAATGTCGCGATTACCGATCCAGAGTATCCTTTCTTCTTCAGCCTCGCCCTTTCAATGGCCAAACCGTAAGCGAGAACCGATTCACCTGAGGCATTCGAAGCGGACCTTGACGTAGCAGAACTTCGAAGACTGGCAGCCTCCAAGGCTCCCCGTCTAGCAGTCGAACGAGATTGGCGTACCACGGGCATCTTGGCCAATCCGGGGCTACCAATAGCACTCTCCCGTGATGAGCCTCGATCCACTGCACCACGCGGCCTATCAGCGCCCATGGCGGGAAGACATAGAGAAGACTGAACGCCGGCCACAGCTGCATCAGGGCGTTGAGCCCCTCCTACATCCTTTCCCACTGCCTGCTGAAGAAGCGACTCACTTTTGATGACTGAAAGGTCGTCATAAGATCCCTGATCGGTGGCCCCCATCTGCGGACTATTAGCGCAAACACTTCCGGATGCAACTCCCATTCTCCAGCATCCACTTGCACCCTGCTGAGGAAATCCACCGTCACATTGTCCTTTCCTGCAATGTGCGCCGCTGACAACGCCGGCAGATGCTTTTCCACCCAAGTGAACAGTGTCTCTGCTTCTTCTTCCATGGCTGCACTGCCTGTGCCTCCCTGCCGACTTGATGTAGACTACCGTCGCGGAGTTGTCCGACAGCACTCTCACCGCTCGACCTCTCACCGCCGCTTCGAAGGTCTGAAGCGACAGATACACCGCTCTCAACTCCAGCTGGTTGATCGACCAACTGTGCTCTTGGGCGGACCATGCGCCTTGTGCGAACAGATCTCCCCAGTGTGCCCCCATCCCACGAGACTTGCATCTGTCAATAGCGGGAGCCATTCCGGCTGCTCCAGGGGCACCCCTGCTTGCAAGGTTCCGGGCAGTAGCCACCACCGCAGAGCCCACCTGACCGAGAAGACGCTTATTCAACAAGTCGGTCTGATGTGACCAGCGGTGAAGGAGCGCTCGCTGTAATAGCCTCATATGGAATCTGGCCCAGGGTATCACCTCCAATGTCGCCGCCATTGTGCCTAGCACGCGAAGATAATCCCATGCAGATGGTGCCGGAGTGGATCTGAACTTGCGTAGCAGGCGACTCAGGCCCAGTACCCGACGATGTGGTAGAAACACCGCCCCTTGCCGTGTGTCGAACCGTACTCTCAGATACTCAAGCTCCTGGGATGGCACCAATCGGCTTTGGCCGGATTGACCACCCAGCCGAGCCGCTCTAAGAACTTCACCACCTTGTCCGTAACCTGCACGCTCTCGGCCTCGGATTTCACCTGAATCAACCAGTCGTTGAGATAGGGATGAACAAGGATTCCTTCCTTCCGCAATGCCGCCGCCGCTGCCACCACCACCATGATCTTGGTGAAAGTCCGTGGCGCCATAACCAGCCCAAAAGGTAAAACTCGGAACGGATAGTGCCCCCAAGGAAGGGTGAACCGTAGAAACTTCTGATGGGCCTCTTGGATTGGGATATGTAGATATGCTTCCGTGAGATCCAGGGAGGTCAAATACTCCCCTTTGCATACCGCCACAATGACGGATCACGTTTCCATCCGGAAATGCGGTACGCGCAAAAACAGATTCATGCCCTTTAGGTCTAAAATAGGCCATCCTTTTTTGGAACCACGAAATAAATTGAGTATCGACCCATACCGTAATCTGTCAACAGGACAGGAATGATCGCCCCCATGTGTAAAAGACGATTTAGGGTCTTGCGAATCGCCAGAGCTTTTTGTGGACCTCTGCAGGGAGACATCACAAAGGAATCCCGGACTGGACTTGCCAATTCCAGCGCATAGCCTTCGCAAATTATTTCCAAAACCCACTGATCTGTCGTAATTTGGGTCCAGGCAGAAAGAAACTCCCGAAGCCTCCCGCCGATTGGAGGACTTCCTACCGGGACCCGCCAGCTTTCATTGGGGTTTTCGAGAAGCCGTGGTGGATGTCCCTGCGAAACCTCTACTTGCTCCCCAAAATCCACAAAACCCTTGGGCTCTTGAAGCAAATCTTCCCCTCTGGAAACCGCCGAGAAGAGAAGTACGGAATCTTCTAAAATCCTGAAAGTGACCCCGATAGGCTGGAGAGGACTTTCCTGGCTTAGGCTTATCCTCCAGAAGTCTACCGCCCTTTGACTCCCCTAAATCCTTAACAAACTTGTCAAGATCATCTCCGAACAGTAACCTACCCTTAAACGGAAGCTTACTGAGGCGCGATTTAGAGGAGCCATCGGCCGCCCAATTCCTTAGCCACAGGGATCGGCGTGCGGCAACCAAGGAAGCCATGCTATTAGCTAGCGCTCTGATCAAGTCATAATGCACATCCACCAAATATGCGGTTCCTGACTCCAACCGATCCAATTCTGCAACACCCTCTTGGATCCAGCTGAGAGGACTGCCTCAAGCGCTGAGACCATCTGAGGCAAGCTCTTGCCACCCAAGCTCCACAAATGGAAGCCTGCAAGGACAAAGCATCCGCGTCAAAGGACTGCTTCAATAAGCCATCCACTTTCCTATCCTGCGCATCCTTTAACGCCGCGCAACCTTCCACCGGAATCGTGGTCTTCTTGGTGACCGCCGACACTGCTGCATCAATTCGTGGAGAACAGAACCGCTCTTTGTCCTTATCTGCTAAAGGATAGAGTCCGTTCATAGTTCTAATGCCTCTGACTCCGGCTGATCCCACTCGTCCTGTATCATCTTGTCCACCACCCGGTGGGTGGCGAACACCACTTGCGCTTGCCTTACTGCTTGGATGATAGGGTCTTCCACACTCTCCTCCTTAGTCGATGGTGCCGCCGCCAGATTCAACCTCTGGAGGGATTCCGTAATAAGGGCTGTCAGCTCTTCCTTCCAGAACACTCGAATGATCTTTGCCTGATCCTCCGGTTCCGGAATCTCACCCTCTTCTAAGTCTTCCATCTCTGCCTCAAGATCTAGCTCAGCCTCATCCATTTCATTATCCTCCATGTCTGAGGGGGACCGCTCGCGAGGCCGCAGTCTCTTTGAAGGTCTCGGAGAAATGCTACTCCTTTCGGCCAGCTTAGGCTGCTGAACAGACGCGGGTTGCGACAAGGCGTCCGGTAATTTCCCCTGACGCCGCATGCAGAATGCCTGATGCATTATTAACACAAAGTCGGGGCAGATGTCCCCGAGCTGTGAAGTGGACGCCAGGACCGGCATGTCAGCCGGCGGCCCAGCGTTAACCTCCTGGGTAACTCCCGAGGTCCGGCCGTCGCAAGCTGTGGCTCCGGTGCAGCCTTAGCCTCCATCTGCCGCTCTATGCTCGTGGACACCATAGCGCAGCCCCTGCAGATCCCAGAATCCACAACCGTTCCCCTGCGAGTGCCGCAGAGCACGCACTGGGGGCGGGACGTCATCAGTCAGGCACGCTCACCTTCAGGGAGTCTCAGAGTCTCCTGCTCTTTGTTGGTTTTGTTTTGTTTTTTTTAAATGTCTGAGAGAACAAAGGCTAGGAACAGAGCAACCAGAGTTAATATGTCACTAGTTTTCTTTTTTTTTTTTCACAGGAACTCCCTCTTATAAATCAAATAACCTTCCAGACCACCCAAGGGTTTTCCGAGGTGCTGAAGGGAAAAATTAGGCTTTGAAAATAGCTGGGAGCACGCCACAAAGCCTAAACAGTAACCCAGATCTCCCTTGATATGAGCTACTCGCTAAAATCCCCTCCAGAGCTCATGCCACGCGGCGACCATGCTCACAAAATGGCCACCGCAACTGGCGCAAGGAAAAAAGGCGCCAAACGTGAAGCAGGAGTATTGGCCCTTCTTCGGCCCGGTCCCCGCCCGCCGAAGAGATACTCCACCCTGAACCTTCACAAAAGAAAGCAAGGCCTTACAGATCTTCAACGGGGCTCCAGCCCGCGCGGTTCTGCTCAATGCTGACACGAGAAGAAAACCGCTGGGCGAGCCTCCTGTCAGCATGCTCAAGCGCAACGTGGAATCGCAGCTGCCTGCACAGCCGGAGGATGTCCCCTCGGTCCTGCCGCAGAGCTCTCCCCCGTCCTGTCCAGGGGGAGAGATCTGAGTAGATGAGCCCACAGACCCGCACAAAAGAGGCAGACAGGTACCGGCACCAGAGTAAAGTTTTCTCTGTTCGTTGTTTTTTTTTTTTAAAGGGACAGTATGAAAATTAAATGTAAAATTAAATTTAAAGGGTAACAACCAAAATTAAGGGTAAAAATTTAAGTAACCTAAGCTAAGCTACACTATTGCTCCTTATGTGTTCCTCAAGTGAGGCCAGCACCTAGGCTCACTACGTCCTCCTGCTGCATGGAGACTGGACACACTAGGGCTGATGGGAGAGACCAGCAGGCTACATCCACTGATTTTGACATGCCCAGTCTCCAAGCTGCAGGAGTAGGTACACAACCCAGAGGCAGAGGACTGAACTGTAGGAATGATAAGGAAATATTATAATAATTATTAAACATTTATAAAGTGCTACCAAGTGTACGCAGCACTGTAAAAAGACAAAAGAAGACAGTCCCTGCTCAAAGAGCTTACAATTTAGAAGATAAACATACAGGACAAAATAATATGATAGTAATAAGAGCAAAAGGAGTTGAAACACAAGGGTGGGAATTAAGAATCAAAGGCAGTCTCAAAGAGGTGAGCCTTGAGCTTGGATTTGAAGAGGGCAAATGAAGAGATTTGACGCAGGGACGGGGCAGATTGTTCCAGGCAAATGGAGCAGCAAGGTTAAAAGAACCAAACCTGGAGTTAGCGGAAGAAGAGAACAGCAGAGAGAGAAGGAAGGTAGAAGAGGAATGGAGATCATGGGGAGGAGTATAGGGAGAGAGGAGAGAGGAAAGGTAAGGAGGAGCAGCAGAGTGAATGCATTTATGTGTCAAGATAAGTAGTTTGTACTGAATATAGTAACAGATAAGGAGTCAGTGAAGGGGCTTTAGAAGAGGAGTAATATGACAGTAAAGTGGCTGGCAAAGAATTAATCATGCCACAGAGTTTTGAATGGATTGTAGAGGGAAAAGATGAGTTTGAGTGAGACCAGCCAGGAGAAGGTTGCAATAGTCAAGCCAGAAGTTGATAAGGGAGTAAACAAGAGTTTTAGTAGTAGAGGCAGAGAGAAAAGGATGAATTTTGTTAATGTTGAAGAGAAAAAAGCGACAGGAATTAGCAAATTTTTGGATATGAAATTAGAATGACTGACCTCAAGGTTATGAGCAGAGGAAACAGGAAAAATAGGAGCATTATCAACAGTGATGGAGAAAGGAGGAAGGATGGAGGATGGATTAGAGGAGAAAATCAGAAGCTCAGTTTTGGCCATGTTCAATTTTAAACAGTGCTGAGACATCCAGGCGGCAATGTCGGATAAACAGGCGGCGATATGTGCCTGGAGAGAAGGTCAGGTGAACAGATATAAATTTGAGAATCTCCGCATAGAAGTGATACTGAAAGCCAAGGGATGAGATAAGGGAACCAAGTGATTGTGTATAAAGGGAGAAAAGGAGTGGGCAGAGAACAGACCTTTGGGGAACACCAACAGAGAAAGGGATAGCAGAGGAGGACGTACCTTAAAAACAGACACTGAAGGAGCAATTAGAGAGATAAGAAGAGAATGAAGATAGAATAGAGTCTCTAAAGCCAAGAAAAGATAATGTAGCAAGAAGAAGAGTGGTAAATTGTATAGAAGGCAGCAGAAAGGTCAAGAAGAATAAAAATTGAGTATAGGCCTTTTGACCCTGCCAAGAATAAGTCACTAGAGACCTTGGCAAGGGTTGTTTTGGTTGAATGAAGAGGGCAGAAGCCAGACTGAAGGGGATCAAAGAGGGAATGAGTGGAGAGAAAGTCAAAACAGCAAGAAACACGCTCAACGAGTTTGGAAATAAATGGAAGAAGGGAGATGGGAAGATAGCTAGAGGGAGCAGTAGGATCAAGGGATGTTTTTTTGAGAAGAGGAGTGATCAAAGCATGCTTACAGACAGCTTGGAAAGTGGCAGTAGAAAAAGAAAAGCTGATAATATGGGAAATGGCAGGGATAACAGAGGATGATATGGAGTTGAGGAGATCAGTGGGGATGGGATCAGAGGAGCAAGTGGTAGGTTTAGCAGAGAAGTGAAGATAAGAGGTTTCCTCAGAGACGGTAGGAAAGGAAGAGAGGGAAGGCGAGTTTGAGGGAAATGGTTGAAATTGAAGTGAGGGAGAAGCAGAAGATATTGCAGGGAATTGAATGGTAATCTTACTGATTTTATTGCGGAAGGTGGCGGTGAGGGATTGGGCTGTGAGGGAAGGAGGAACTGAAGGAGGAGGAGCCTGAAGTAGAGAGTTAAGTGTAGAAGAGAGACTGTGAGGGTTAGAAACCAAGGAGTTGGTCAGGTGGATGAAATAGTTTTGTTTGGAGAGTGAGATGGCAGAATTAAAAGACGTGAACATGAATTTAAAGTGAAAGGAATCAGAATGGGAACAGGATTTGAGCCAGGTGCACTCAGCAGAACAGGCACATGAGCATAGGTAGCGGTTTGCAGAAGAAAGCCAGTGACGGGATGATGTACGCCTCACAGGGCATGAAATTGAGGGAGCAAGTGTAAGGAGAGCAGAGGATAGAGAAGAATTATAAGTGGTTATAGCCACAATGACAGACTTGGAGTAGAGTGTAGAAGAAAGAAGAGAAGAGACAGATGATGAAAAAGACAGAGGGTCAATAGACTGAAGATTTCTAAAAAGAAAGGTGGTGACAGGGCGAGAAGGCGGTGGAGATTGCTGAAGAAAGAAGCTCAGGAGGTGGTGGTCAGACAGCGGAAGAAATGAGTTAAGGAAATTTGAGGGTGAGCAATTGGAATGGAAAACAAGGTCAAGGCAGTGACAGAGCCAATGAGTAAGGGCAGGGGAGCAAAGCTGGAGGTTGTAAGAGGAAGTAAGGGAAAGAAATTTTGCTGCATAGGGGTCTGAGGGTCTATTGATGTGAAGGTTAAAGTCACCAAGAATAATAGAAGGGGGTGATGAATCCAAAACTAAAGGGAGCCAAGAATCAAAGTCATTGAGGAAGGAGGAAATATGCTTGTCAGGGGGTCTATAGATAATGGCGTTGCAAAGAGAAAAGGGATAGAACAGACAAATGGAATAAAATTCAAAGGAGGGGAAAGCATGGGATTGAGATGGGAGGAAGGGATGAAACTGACAGGAGGGAGATAGTAAAAAGCCTACCCTACCACTAAGAGTAGTTACTCACCTGTAACAGGTGTTCTCCAGGAACAGCAGGAATCAGTCCTCACTTATGGGTGACGTCGCCGACGGAGCCCTTGCGGAGCAATTTCCCCAGCTTTCGCAGAAAGCCTTTGGAAATTGCAGCGCGTATGCGCGGTCCCCTTCCCGCCCAGGGATGCCATCTTGCTCAGTCTGATGACATAGCGGAAAGACAGCAAAGGTTAGCAAAAATATGCAATAAGGATGACTGCAACTCCAAGGGGAGGAGGGAGGGTAGTGAGGACTGATTCCTGCTGCTCCTGGAGAACACCTGTTGCAGGTGAGTAACTACTCTTTCTCCAGGACCAAGCAGGAAGTCAGTCCTCACTTATGGGACTCCCAAGCTTAAGGTTACCGGAGACCTCAAGCCTAAAGAGCTCCCTCAAGCTCAACAGTACAGAGGAAAGGAATCTTCTCTGAATACGAATCCGGCCGGTAGCCCAACACTAGGGCCGGAGGGAGGAGTTGCCTAAACCTCAAAGAGGTTGTGGAGAACTGCCTGACCGAAAGCGCTGTCCCTGCGGGACTCCCTTTCAAGGCAGTAATGAGCCGCAAAGGTCTGGCCTGAAGACCAAGTAGCGGCCCGGCAAATGTCTGCCAATGGAACAGAGCGGAGATGAGCCACAGACGCGGCCTTCGCCCTGACCCGATGAGCCGTGACACGACTTTCCAAGGAGAGGCCGGCTGCCCCGAAAGTCCAGGCGATACAGTCGGCTACCCAGGAGGACAGAGTACGCTTAGAGACAGGTACCCCCAACCGATTGGGGTCAAAAGATACGAAAAGCTGGACGGCCTTTCTATGCCCTCGCGTACGGTCAAGGTAGAAGGATAAGGCTCTTCTACAGTCCAGGGTGTGCAGCACAGTTTCTGCTCGGCTGGCGTGCGGCCTGGGAAAGAAGGTCGGAAGAACCACCTCCTGGCTGATGTGAAAGGGGGAGACCACCTATGGAAGAAACTTGGGGTGGGTCCGCAGTACCACCCTATTCTTGTAGAACCTGGTGTACGGAGGCTCCGACACTAGGGCTTGTAGCTCACTCACGCGCCTCGCGGAAGTGAGGGCCACCAAGAAGAGAGTTTTCCAGGAGAGAAAACGGAGAGGGCAGGTAGCCATGGGCTCAAAAGGCGGACAGGTAAGCCTTTGCAGAACCACGTTGAGGTCCCAGTCAGGGGCTGGGGGGCGCAACGGAGGTTTAAGCAGAAGGAGGCCTCTGAGGAAATGCGCCACCAAGGGATGCGAGGAGAGAGGCCGGCCTTCGACCGGAGAATGATGTGCAGAGAGAGCACTGAGGTGGACTCTGACAGAGTTGGATTTGAGACCGAGATCGGAGAGGTGAAGCAAATATTGCAGCACCACCGATACTAAACAGGCGAAGGGGTCCTCAGATCGCTGAGAACACCAGACCGAGAAGCGATGCCATTTGAGGGCGTACGACTTCCGGGTGGAGGGACACCGAGAAGCTAGGACGACGGCTTCCACCTCCGGGGCTAGCCGTAGCGGAGCTAGGACTACCCTTTCAGCAGCCAGGCCGTCAGGTGTAGGGCCCGGAGGTTGGGGTGCAGAAGAGTGCCCCGATCCTGGGTCAGGAGGTCAGGCTGGAACCCCAGAGGAAGAGGGGTGTCCACCGCTAGCTGTAGTAGTAGAGGGAACCACGGCTGTCTCGGCCACCGAGGCGCCACCAGGATCACGGAGGCCCTGTCCTGGACAACTTTGAACAATGTCCGGGCCACCAGTGGCGTAGGAGGGAATGCATACAACAGACCTGTGGACCACGGGATGAGGAACACATCCGGCGCCTCCCGAGAAGGATGGGGGTGCCGGGAGCAGAATCTGGGGAGCTGCCTGTTCAGGGGACTGGCAAAAATATCCACAGTGGGAGAGCCCCACCGGCGGAAGATCTGCTGGACCACCTCGGGGTTCAATTTCCACTCATGTGGTAGCAGCATCCGACTCAGCTTGTCCGCCAGGCAGTTGTCCTGCCCTGGCAGGTAAACCGCTTTGAGGAGGATGTCGTGATCGACAGCCCAAGAGCACAGCCTCCGGGCTTCCCGACATAGAAGGAGGGAGCCCGTGCCCCCCTGTTTGTTCACGTAGAACATTGCAACCTGATTGTCCGTCTGTACCAGTACGGACTGGCCGAACGTCAGGTGAGAGAAGGCCCGCAGAGCTAGGCGGATCGCCCGGAGCTCCAGGAAGTTTATCTGCTGGGCGGCCTCCCAAGGCGTCCAAAGGCCCTGCGTGCATGTCCCTCGACAGTGCGCCCCCCATCCCAGGAGGGAGGCATCTGTCGTGAGCACCTAGGACGGTGGGGGAGACTGAAAAGGCATGCCGAGCACTAGGTTGGGCAGGTGAAGCCACCAGTGCAGGGAGGAGACCAGACGGTCGGAAATCTGTATCAGGTCCGACAGCCTCCCTGTGGCCTGACGCCACTGAGTGCGAAGGCTCCACTGAGCAGGCCGCATATGTAGACGGGCGTTCGGAGTGACATGGACTGTGGAGGCCATGTGTCCGAGTAGCTGCAGGAACTGTCTGGCCGAGGCCGGCGACCTGCCGCTGAACCTGCCGGCTAGAGCCATGAGCCTGTTGGCTCTTTCCAGAGGCAAGAAGGCACGAGCCTGCCGAGTGTCCAGCCGTGCCCCTATGAACTCGAGGTCCTGGGAGGGGAGCAAAGCGGACTTCTCGAAGTTTATGACGAAGCCCAAGTGCTGAAGCAGGGCCACCGTACGCTGGGTGGCTTGGGCGACCCCTGGAGCAGACGATGCCCGGATGAGCCAATCGTCCAGGTATGGGAAGACGAAGAGGTCCTGAAGCCTTAGGAAGGTGGCTACCACCGCCAGGCACTTCGTGAACACCCTGGGCGCGGACGACAGGCCAAAGGGCAGTACCCGGTACTGATAATGATTCCCCGCCACCACAAACCTTAGGTATTGTCGGTGGTCCGGATGAATAAGGATGTGGGTATAAGCGTCCTTTAGATCCAAGGAGCATAGCCAATCTCCCCGCTGAAGGTAGGGCAGCAGGGTTCCAAGGGTAAGCATCTTGAACTTTTCCCGCTGCAGGAACTTGTTGAGGTTGCGCAGGTCTAGAATGGGCCTGAGGCCTCCTGTTCTCTTTGGAACCAGGAAGTACCTCGAGTAAAACCCATGGCCCCACAAGTGTTGGGGCACGGGCTCCACCGCCCGTTCCTGAAGCAGACTCTGCAGCTCCTGAAGGAGTAAGTCCCTGTGCAGAGGGGGTTTCGGAGGCTCCCCTGGGAAGTAGGGGGGAGGCACCTGGTGAAAATGCAAGAGGTAGCCCTCTCGAACTACCTGCAATACCCAGGCCTCGGATGTTATGGCTGACCACCTGTGAGCAAAGTGGGTCAGCCGACCCCCCGTACCGGACGAAGGCCCCTGAGGGGGAGGGGCTATGCTGGCATAGTCAAAAAACCCCGCCCTGCTGGGCCGGGGCCTGCGTGGTGGATTTGGGGGCTTTCTGCTTCCGGGATCCGTTACCCTGTCCCCTAGGCCGCTGCCCCTGAAGGGGGGTTGTGGCCGGGTATTGTGGTTAGTGATGCGTATAAGCAAACACCTTCCTCGGGTAAAAAGGCTTTTTCCCCGAGCCCTTCTTCTTCTGTGAAGGGGTAGAGGACTTTCTAGAAAGGCGAGTCCCGGTGAGAGTCTCCGACTCGAGCTCCGCCGCCTTTTCGGCCATGGGTTTCCCGAAGAGGTTTTCACCTCTGCAGGGGACATCGACCAACTTGTCCTGCACCCAGGGCTCGAGGTCAGAGGACTGAAGCCAAGCCTGGCGGCGAGCCCCGATGCCGGCTCCGGCTACTCGAGCCGAGACCTCGAAGCCATCATAGGCCGCTCGAGAAATGAACTTCGAACACTCTCGAATCCCGGAGGACAAGGCTTGGAACCGCTGCAGGGGTTCCTCGGAGAGATACCCATGTACAGCTGATATGTCTGGACCCGACAAGTAAGCATAGAGCCCTGGAAGCACTTCCTACCGAGGGCATCCAGGCTCCGGGCCTCCTTCCCTGGGGGCATCGAGGAGTGCATCTTTTGACTCTTAAGTCGATGCATGGCCGACTCCACCACCATGGAGTGGTGTGGAAGTTGCGCCTTCTGGAACCCGGGGCTCTTGTGGACTCGATACATGGAATCGATCCGCTTGCTCAACACTGGCGTCGAGACTGGGCTCTCCCACATGCGGAAGAGAAGCTGCTCCAGCATCGGAGGAACCGGTACAGTGAAGGCCTCCCTCGGGGGGAAGTCGTATTGGAGGGCCTCGAGCTCTTCGGCTCGGGGCTCCTCCTCCGGATCCGCAGGGAAGGCCAAAGCCTTGGCCATATCCCTCACGAAATCGGAGAACCGGGTATCTTCCAGGGGGGACCGCCTCCGAGGCTCCGACTCGGGTGAGTCGGAGGGGACGCACCGAGTCTGAAAAGAACCGGCTGACTCGTCCTCCTCCGTGTCCCAGCCCGACTCCTCCGAGGAGGAATCGCGCGGCTCCGCGCGGGCGGGGCCCGGGGACCTCCGCCCCGACGCCGAGGCCGGCGTCGAGGACCTCGGTCCCGAACAGGAAGCAGAGGGAGACCTAGGTCGAGGATCGACTCGAGCTCGTATGGACTCGAGGATCGGCTCGGCCTCCGGGGTCGACTCGAGCGTCGACGTCCCGGTGGTCTGGGCAGATGCACTGGCGAGGCTGGTGATCCATGCCCGCTGCTGGTCCATGAAGGCAGATATACTGCGCTCCAAGGTCGTCAGTCTGAGATCAAGCTCAGAGGACCCAGCAGCTGTCGACTCGGGCCCCGACGGCGTCAGGCCCGACGTCGGCTCATCCGTGGGGGAGTCCAGGAGGACTATATCACTCACGTGTCCAGGCGACTCCACTCTGAGATGAGGAATCTTCGAAGGCCTCTCCTCCTCCGAGGGCCCGGGTTGTCGGACCGGGCTAAGCGACCTGGCCCTAGAAGGACCAGGCTCGCCACCCGGTTCCGCCCTCGCGGGCCACTTCTCCTGCCGGTGCTTCCGGCCGGGGGAGCCCCGTTCAGAAGAACTCCTACGATGCTCCGAACCGGAGCCACGAGGTGTAGAGGCCTCTGACGAGGTCCGCGCGGAGTCAGAGAAGATCCGTTCCCTCTGCGACTGCCGACTCCGCAGCGCCTTCGAGGACATCTTGCTGCACGGGCCGCAGCTCATAGGGTCATGCTCGGCCCCAAGGCAGCGGAGGCAGCAGTCATGCGTGTCAGTAAGAGACATGAGCCTGACACAGCGATCACACTTTTTAAAACCGCTGGCAGCCATCGGGGGGAAAAGGGCCCCCGCAAGGTCAAAAGACCGCGCTGCCAGGGATGAAGGAAAAAGTGGCGGGAACGCCAGTTGGGAAAAAACAAAACATAAACGGGCCCAATAGGGATATCGAGGCCCGGCGGGAAGAGGAACACACGAAACGAGAAAAAAAATTTTTTTTTTAACGAAACAAAGAAATCAACTTTTCAGCGGCGTTAACAGACACGTCTGTAGGGCTCCGCGGAAAAAAGAAGACTGAGCAAGATGGCATCCCTGGGCGGGAAGGGGACCGCGCATGCGCGCTGCAATTCCCAAAGGCTTTCTGCGAAAGCTGGGGAAATTGCTCCGCGAGGGCTCCGTCGGCGACGTCACCCATAAGTGAGGACTGACTTCCTGCTTGGTCCTGGAGAACGGCCGGTGGCACGAGGGTTGTGGGAGATGGAGGCCCCCAAGGGAGAGAGTAGCAACAGAGGCAGTGTTCATCAGCATGGAGCTAGGTTTTGGTTAGAGCCAAGAGCTGAAAAGCATGGGAAATGAAGAGATCATGTATGAAAGAAAGTTTATTGGAAATTGAATGAACATTCCAAAGAGCACAGGAGAAGGGACGAAAAGAGGGAGTGAGGAGAGGGATGTTAATAAGAGTGCGGTGGCGTGGAGAGGGAGACGAAGGGGGTGCCAGGATTAGGACTGATATCACCAGAGGATAAGAGCAGGAGAAGAATAAGGAGGTGAGGGAGGGCAGAGGGTACATGGTGGAAATGAGAAGAGGCTGAGAAAGTGAGGAAGGAGAGGAGAGAATATGAGGGAGAAGATGGTAATACTTGAGAGCAGAAAACAATGAGGAGGAAATGACAGCAGAGGAAATGGGAAAGAAGGGCAGGTGGAAGGGAAGAGGAGGGGAAAAGGGTCTGAGGAAGGAAGGGATAAGGTTGGGAAGGAGAAGAAAAAGACAGGCCAAATAAAATAGGGACATAGGGTGCAGAGAAGTTAGTTAGCAGTAGTGCATACGAGAAGAGAATAAACGGAGAACAAAACAAAATAAAAAGCAACATCAGTGAGCTGAGTTATGTGATACAGACTGACACATGCCTCACAGGAATGTCCAGAGCACAGCAGGCTAAAGGAGTAGCAATACTCGGCAAGCATACATGAAAACGGAGATGGCTGGGAGACAAGAAGATGATCGAGTCAACGTAGTACACACAGAGGTCTAGGCCTTAGACCACGCTCCATGGGTCTGCGCCTAAGGGCCACGCCAAAGGGCCCTCTGGCAAGGCTGCCAGGCACAGATGCACTGAGAGCACTTAGATTTAAAAGTGTTCCGAGACAGAGGTGATTGTCAGCTGATGGGAGCAGGGAGGAGTTAACCCCTTCGCGCCTAAGACAGATGGTGAGCCTGTCAGTTCCTCCACACGCCGAGGGCGCTTAGGCGCTTAGATTTAAAAGTGTTCCGCAGAGAGAGACGATTGTCAGCTAATGGGAGCAGGGAGGAGTTAACCCCTTCACTCCTAAGGCAGATGGTGAGCCTAGCAGGTCCTCCACACACAGAGTAGTAGTAGCAGTAGTCAAATTCTGAATACACATCACAAGCATACAGATACTTCTTCCCTTAAGTATCTATCTATTTATATGTGAGTGCGTTGTTACCAGCTTTTTTTCTGGACTGAACTGAGCAGTATTAATTGGTGGTTGTTTTCAATTTACCAAATCTGCAATCTGTTTTGACACCACCACTCTGTGCTATAATGTTATTTTCTTCTCTTTATCCAAGCAACAGACACTTCTCAAGATTCTGCTTGCCTAAGGTTTTGTGCTCAGAGATTATTTAACTTCTGTAGGCACAGCAGAATCAGAAAAGGATGTAGCACAAGGCTATGGTAAGAAATTAAAACATGCACAGTGCCTTCTTGATAAAAGCCAGAAAATAAAGATGTAAAAACTGAGGCTTTACAAGGGAGAACAAGATGAAAAAATGGTCCATTACTCACATATTTGACATAATCTTTCCACTGCTGCCACCATTGCATTGAGATCAGAAACCAGTTGTGTCCAGGCTGCAGGCCGTATCTACTTTCTCTTTCTAACCAACCTCTAGGTATAAAAAAACAAACAAGGGCAAAAGTGAGATATTAAAAATTTAAATACAGAAGGTGTCTGCATCATGGCCTACTTTAGTGCTGGAATGAATGAGCTCTAGGTTCTGCATACCAATTCACTGACACTGATAAGACCTGAACTCAGAGACACGGCGTGTCGAGAAAGCAAGCAACGCTGAGGGTGTTCCTCAGAGGTGCTACCCCTTCTCTCTTGATCTGCAGGATGGAGAATAGTTGTAGAAACTGGAGAGGAAGAAAGCCTCAGGAAGTGTCAAAGGGACTGTGTTTCAAAGTGTAAAGGGGATAATTTTACAACAGCATATCTACAAAAATCTGCCTATTTTTATAAAGGCACTTAGGTGTCTATGTTGTATCTAGAAACATCTCCAGTAGCTACAATAATGCTCTCACACAAATTTACATTTGCTTTAAAGTAGGTGCAAATATGTATGCCTACTTGATGTGCGCACATGTGAATTTTATGATATATGTATATACATTGCAATGTTGTCCCTGCTCTACCCAAACTACAACTTTGTGTGGACTGCATAAAAGCAGTGGTGGACCTACATTTTTGGGGCCCTGACGCTTAAACTGTTCTGGGGGGCCCCTTCGCAACCAGCAACGAGGTCTGGGTAACCACTGTTATCTTCTTCAATGAGGTTGTTCCATGACAGATCACCACAAATTTTTTTTAAATTTAACCACTACATCTCAGAACGTCTTTTCATTTACAACTAGCCTACGTGATAATTAAAATAAAAAATAAAGGTTATTAAAGTATTATTTTGTATTGAATTGCACTATATTATTAATATTATTTTTTTTAAAAAAACCCTTCTCATACAGTAGACCCAAAACTTTTAAGCAATGTGGACTAAAGTTATTTCTGGGGCCCCTCCAGGATTAGGAGTCTTGAAGCTTAAGCTTCATTAGTTTCACAGTAGATCTGGCCCCTGCATAAAAGTATGCATACTCTTGTCAGCATGTGCACTTGTAGGCACATATTCTGTGCAGCTTTATAGTAGCTTTTACTACAGGCAAAAAATGCTTTATACAAGGAAAATGCATTATAAGATTATTCCCCAGTTAGCTATTAGTACAGAATGTACAAATGAAAGAAAAATGTACAGAACCAAGCAAAGTAACTCATACAATGAATATAATTTTTGATTTATTAGCTCATACTTTTTAGCTGCTTCACCAAAAGCTGCCCAAAATGACTCACAAATTCAAACATAAAATGAAATGTTGAACTTGAACAATAAATAGCCCAAGGCAGTGGTTTCCAAACCTGTCCTGGAGATTCCCCAGACAGTTGGATTTTCAGGATATCCACAGTGAATATGCATGAGAGAGATTTGCATATACTGCCTCCTCTGTATGCAAATTTTTCTCATGCATATTATAGATATCTTAAAAACCCGACTGTCTGGGGAATCCCTAGGACAGGTTTGGGAATCACTGGCTTAAGGTATATAATTTGCAAGCCCCTAAAATAATCCTTTACTGAAAAATAGAGATATAAAAAAAAAAAACAAAAAAAAAACAACTTTGGAAAGTGAAAAATTATTGTTGCTTTCAGAAACATCCTTCAGAAAAGGTTCCCTAAAGTTGGGACGACACTTGAAAAAGCTCTCCTACTGGTCTACTTTAACTCTTTAACTTCACCTCTCTTGGCGATGGTGCACACACCAAGACCTCAGCAGCCAAACGAAGTTGTCTACCAAGCATACCACTGGAAACGCTCACTCAAATACAATAGTAACAACCCAAGAATAAACAGATGCAAACAATATTTCTGCAAATGTCCATTAGCAGCCAATTAGGAGACGGAAGAGATGGCAGTACATGGTCATAATAGAAAATATTTAAGATTCTGAACATCCTGCAGCTTTCCTAAAAAACTCTTCTGTAAATGAATCTACTCAAAAGTACATTAGTCCAGTCCAATAATAGCATGCATCAGAGTCTCTAAGAACAGTTAAACAATCACAATTGATAGAGACAGAAAAAACAAATCTTATATACTTGCACAATATATGGCCTTGCAGTAAACTCTTCATCCATAAACCAATAAAATTCCACTCAGTAGTACTGCAGGGCAAGATGCTCTGACTCTTTCTTAACCTAGAGTTCAGACTTCTCAAGATTAAGGTTCAATTATGCATATTAAACAATGTAGGAATAGAACAGATCCTTGGAAAATCCAAAAACTTAGGTTCCACGGATCCAATAGACAGTCACCCTTAAGGACTTGTTGCATATAACTGGACAGCAAGAACAGGAGCAAGTACAACCCCCAACACCATACAGTAAGAACCAAGAGGATCTAAAAGAATCTTATGGTCAATGCTGTCAAAGGTAGCCCTCAAATCAAGCAAATCTACAACTAGGGTCTGTACCCAAAGTCTGATGTAAAATAGCCAAAAGGAATAAGGGTTATTTTAGTACTCTGTACGTGATGAATCCAGAACGACAACAATCCAATAGATTATGTGACTCAATAAAAGGCTGATAGCCCTTAGCTAAAGAATTTACGATTTAATAAATATATATATTGCATATAGCTAACTTCTTGCCCCTTAACTAAACTCAAGGGGCAAGGATCTACGTTGCAGACTTAGCATCTAGCATGCTGTGATCGAACTCGCTGCCTGACAACTCCTGGAGCAATTCCAATCTTGGCTCCTCCAGCGGATTAAGATGACAAAGCCCTACCTTGATAATCAAGCTTTAAATATCGTTCTCCATAACCTCATTATAAACAAATTTGACTACTGTAATTCATTACTATCAGGTGCCCCCCAATTTCAACTGAAACACTTACAAACAATTCAGAACACTGCAGTGAAACCTTTCTACAATGTCTCCCCGCTATAACCATGTGATCCCATTTCTCCACGAGCAACACTGGCTTCCTATCTCCTACCACATCAAATTCAAGATACTTCTATTGGCTCACCGTGCCTTCTATACAGGACTTCCTATCTATTTTCATTCCATTCCTTATCCCTTACCGCCGTGCTCATGCACTTCGGTCTGCCAGTGAGAATTGCTTAGTCATTCCAACCAGACATCTTATATTTAGAAACTTATTGAACTATGGCCTTCAGTATCCAACTTCCTTACCTTTGGAATTCTCTTCCCACTGAACTTTTCTCTGAACCATCGTATAAAATATGTAAATCCAGCTTAAAGACCTGGTTCTTCATGCAAGCTTTCCAGTGAAACTCTTTCCTTTTGCACTGCTCAGCTCACCCTTCCCTACTGTGTTATTCAATAATCTATGGGTCTAACTGTGCAAATGCCGCTATAAAGGGATATTCATCGGCACTAACACAGTTAGTGCCGATGAATATCCACAAGTTCTGCCACTACACGTCCTGATGCTATCATGTAGAATCAGGGTGTGTCGTAAGTGTTCCAGGGCTGAGCAGAGGTGGCACCCTTTGCTAACCGGGCAGCAGCGGTACTGAACAGCTGCCCGATTAGTGGTCCGTGGGTAGGGCCGGCCCGACCACTAGGCAAACTAGGCATCACCTAGGGCAGCAAAAGCAGGCCATTCAAAACTAAATAATAGATTCTGACAGCCAGAGAGGGTGTAAAGCTTGACGTTCGCCTAGGGCTCCAACACTTCGGACCAACTCTAGGGCCGGCCCTGCCCGCGGGTAAAGATAGGCATGGGAAAACCTCGACTACCTTTAGCCTTTGAAGCTAACCAGGCAGTGGCTTAATATCGCCACTGCCCGATTAGCTTCCATGCCGTGCAGCGCATTGCGGCAGACCCTAATATTCAATTTCAGTGGCTGGATATAATCCTGGATTGAATATCTGGTGTTAAAGTTCAGTGGCGACAGCTATGTGCCTTAGAGGCGCACAGCCGTCGCAACTCAATATCAGGCTCTATGTCTAATATTTGAAATTGTTGTGCTACTCCATTTTCCCCCCCCTCCTTTTGTTCCAAGTTCTTTTATCAGTATTTTGGTCTTTGTCCAATTTTGAATCAGTTTCTAAACTAATGGATATTGTAAACCATCATAATGCAAATGTCACTGGTGATATATTACATCTTTATTTATTTAGCTATGCTTATATAACGCTTTTCACTGGTTCAAAGCTGTTTCCATTAAACAAGTGATACATTGAATAAGTCATAACATACTTATAGGTTGAAATAAATAAATTCCCTGCATACAATCAAGCTCCAGTAGATAATGGAACTACACTCAATCCAGGTTCTGCAAATTTCAGACAATTCACAGACACACTCGGGGGATAGCTCCTGCAGTTTTGACTACTCACATACATATAAAGAGAAATATACTATTTTTTAAAATTTAATTTTGACCAAAGTTAATAAAACATAAAACTTACAGCTTTAAGTTAAATCTTCACATATATAACAATTATACACTTAACACACATCATTTATTCTTAAAAGAAATATAACCTGCCACCCTTCTGCTCCCCTCTAACAAATCTTTAGATTTTTAATTCAAAAATTTGACTCGTTTACCTGCTCAGGTTCAATACCTGAACAGCACATTATCTTGTTGCTTCTCAACTAGGAAAGCTTTCTGCAGACCCAAACCCTATTCTCCCAACACAAGAAAATAGTCTTCAGTAAAACAGAACTCCAATTATTTTAAAGTTTGACTGAATCTGTGCTTACAGCAGCATTAGTTTCTACCCTTGATTTTTCTTATTTGGTGCCTGAAAGTGCTAACTCTTAACTGCATAATCACAACAACATATTAAATACATCAAAAGTATAAGGTATACCTAATAATTTGTCCTTCCTCTTCTGGAGTAGCAGGTCTTAAACCCAAAACTATATGGCACACCTAAAAAGTATGGGGGGAAATTTTTTGAAGCGTTATTGTGGTTTCACAGTTTTGCTACAGCTGCAGCATAAGTCTTTCAGTTTCAATCTATGATGTGCAATGTCTAAGTATGGCAAATCACATACAAGATGAGCATAAAAGAATACACAATACAGCATAACACTTGTCCTATGTATTGGAAAATACAGGAATAGAAAGTTTTTCCTTTATATATAATAAATCTAGGATTTGTTCCTTTTTGAAAAATGTCTCCATTGTAAGCAAAACACCAACTGCAGTTTCCAAATTCCTGTCTTTAATCATAAATCCCTTAGATGGGATGCAAATCAGGGCTGACTGCCATGAGCTCCCACATGGTAGTGGCACATTCCCCAGGTACAATGCCACTAGGCATTATACCCACCTAGGATCAGCCCTGCTTGCCACTAGGCTTCAAAGTTTAAAAAGTAAAAACTGTTTACTATACTGGTTATCTATCTCAGCAAGGATAAATTTCAAGTTGTTAGCCTTGACTTTAAGAGATTCTGGCTCCTCTCACTTCCTAGAGTTTTCTGGTATGACCATATCTGACATTTAAGATTTAATCAAGATTCATTACTAATGGCCCCTTTGCATACAGTTCTCAAGCATGCAAAAAATTAGATCAAGAGCTTTTGCATCAGCTGCTTCCTTGTCAGTTACGAGAGGAGCTTAACTATGCCACGTTCACAAAAGATTGATGCAATGCAATGCACTATGTGGCTTTGAGAATGATACACGGCTTTTTAATGCTTTGAAACACATGCTTATTTTGATTCAGTTTTCATTTTATCCCTATTTTTATACTGATCAGATTACCTTTTATATATTTGTTTTATGTTGATTATTTTTGTTTGCAATGTTGTTTTATTTTGTATCTTTTGTTGAATACTTTATGCAGCAATTTGACTTGATTTTCTCACAAAGAATGGTTTATATAGTAAACAATGTTTGTTCTATTCATACAAGTCACTATCCAATGGAAATCATGTAGCCTTAGTATAAGTTTCATATCGTGAAGTCTAATTTTCAGAGCAATTTTCAAAGCGATTTACCTAGATAAACTGATCTACCTGGAAACAGCTTTCTCTTGTTCAGCTTAAAGTATGTACAGGCTTCCAAAGTGTGTTTTCTATTAGCTGTGTTAAAAAGAAAGATTCCCAGGCATGCTACCCCTAATTATTTTTCTAGGTGTGCATTCTGATGGATGCATAAATTTTACACATGAACAGTAAAGGTCTCTTTGCCATTCCCCCTCAGTCTGAAATGGGTAATGCCAATAAAAGTATAGATAAAGACATTAGAAATTATATATTAAAATGCAATACAAAATGTATTGATGACAGGCAAAGAATAGTCCTGAAAAATGCATTAAGCTAACACAGTAAATCAATAAATTGTTATGAGAGTAATTTAACAGGTCGTGGGGGGGGGGGGGGGAGTGCCTATGTGTCTTTACAAAATACCAGCACAAATCCTGACATACTGCAGGTAAAATGAATCCGTATACATTTATACCCTCCTCTGGGGAGCAGGAGTAAACGTGCACACTTCTTTTATTGAGTTAAAAGCCCAGCTATGCCTGTGCTGCACCCCCAAACACACCTACACCCAAGTCACATAAAAATATGCATGTTCTTGTCATCGCCCATAGAGGGGGATAATTTTATATGAGGCATTTTACATGTATATTGCGAGCTATATGTATGAAAAAAACCCTTATAAAATTACCTTGTGCTTTTTTACATCCTACCATATTTTCTCACCCCTTCTCCAGCCCTATTGTTCATTCTCACTCCTTCCTGCTCTAGAACAGAGTGGGCATTTTTCACAATAAACTTTTGTTTCAGTTTCTCTCTTTTCACTTTGAGCCTGATTTACTAAGCTGTTTTCCCATAGACATAGAACGGGAGAAAAAAGCCTCAGTAAAAGCATGCCTATGGTGAGTTCTCCAGTATTTATAAACAGCATATATCCACACTTTTTCCTGATGACATATAGCATTAGCATTTAATCCTCATCAAATGGTCAAAACAGTCAACCTCTGACCTGCTTCTTGATTTCAAGGGTAGTTATTAACATGCTTTGAGGTAGTAACCCACAATTTTTGCCTATAACATACATAAAATGGCAACTATAGGGCTCATTCCACCCCAGATGTCCAGCCCCTCTCTATGTCATTTGACCGGACATACAGAGGGGCTCGCGATTCTGGTCCCACGGGGCATGTCTAGCCCTGCGGTATCAGAATCGCAATCAGGCCTTTAGATGCAGGCTGGGACTGCAATTCAGCCCGGACTGCACGTACAGCCACTGCCCAACTAACTCAGTCAGGGCTTTTAAATGGAGCCGCAGTGCCATGGCAACACAGCTCCATTTAAAAGCTGCGATGCCGGCCGCCAGACTTCAAAGGAGATTTCCCTGCAGCCTGACCCCCGATCTGGCCTCCTAAGGCCAGGGTTGGGCTGCGGGGAATGTTCTCAGGCCCCACCTGCCCCATCTGCACCCAGGGCCCAGAAAAAAAAACGTCCAGGGAAGTTATTCCTCACACAAGTCAGTGGCCCTGGACGTACAGGGCCGACATTAGAATCGGCCCTGTACATCCAGGGCCGGCGACCTCCCACCGCCTGCCCAGACTCCACCCCCGAGCTGCCCCACACAACTGGCGGGGAAGTTAGAAGCCGGCGGGGAAGTTAGAAGCCGGCGGGGGAAGGTACGAATAATGGGGATGGACGTCCCATTGGGACATCCATCCCTGCTATTCGTGGCACAGAATCGGACCCTACCCTATGTGTCATTTTATTGCAGCTCAAGCTATATAATGAGATGCAAAGGATGCAAATACATGCCAAGCATCTCATTATCATGCAAATCCAATAACACAGCTATGTTATTTTTGCCCCCCAGGAGCATCAGAACACTAATACGCATCCTGATGCTCCTGGGGAACATTTGCAAGGTGTCGGTTCATAAAACAAATTACCTTCCACAGGCTCCATCTCCTCCCTTTCTTGCACAAATTCCCCCCTCCCCTCAGCATTTACCAGGTGTCTCTCTGGTATATAGCAGGTAGGGGGAGCAATCTCCAGTTGTCTTCTGTTTCATCAGGGTTCAAAATACCATCTCTGACTGCCAAAGGCAGTGGTAATCTCATGGTACTGTTGCTAGGGATCAGGCCACCAAATAAGGAGAATACAGCTACAGAGTCAAAGGCGACTCTTTGAACCCAGGTGATCAATAGGACAGAAGCGGCTGGGAATCATTCCTGCTCCATTCACTAGACACCAAGGAGACCCCTGGTAGTGTCCTGGGGGGCTCTCTTGGAAGGGTGATTGCTTTCTGCAACAGCTCCTTCAAATAAAACTTCAGGAGCATCGGATATTCTCATGAATCCACCTCACCACACAGGGGGATTCACTGGGAACCCAGCTACACATTAATTTGCGGGTTAACATGCACTAAAACAGTTTTGCACAAACTAATTTTATGGTGCACCAACAAAACAAATTGCTTTAACAAATATAAATCCCTAATGCATAAAGCAGATATAAATTTAAGCAAGAATATTTATTTTACTACTGAGGATAGCTCTGGGATCCTATTTTATAAAGGCACAAATATTGCCTTTATAAAATACTCTAGAATCTATTGTCCAGTCTCATAAGATCATTTTATATGTACCATCAAAATGGGAAGACACTTGTCAAATACTAAAGGAACTCAGTGTGAAGTCACATTATTTTCATCTTTGGTTCTTAAAGGTTTTCTAATGAAAATAAAGTATTTTCAACAAAAATACATGTCCATTCAATTAAACTATCTTTTAAGTTATTGTGAACCCATATTAATAATTTCTGTGTTCATTATTGAACATTCAATTTGTAATGCAAATCCAAGAAAGTGATTCTATATACCACCACTTACTTATTTATTTAAAACTTTTTATATACCGTCTTTCTACAATTCAAGATGGTTTACATGGAACGTAACATAACAGTGGGGTACAGCTGTTTTACAGAGAACAGAAAGCGTAGTTACTCACCTGTAACAGGTGTCCTCCAGGGACAACAGGAATCAGTCCTCACTTATGGGTGATGTCGGCACCGGAGCCCGCACGGATCAATTCCCCAGCTTTCAAAGAAAGCCTTTGGGATTGCTGCCACGCATGCGTGGTCCTCTTCCCACCCAAAGGTGCCATCTTGCTCAGTCAGGTCCCATAGCTAGAGCCCTACTAAGCAGATGGCAAGGGAAGGATAAAAATAGCAACTTCAGGGGAGGAGGGAGGGTAATGAGGACAGATTCCTGCTGTCCCTGGAGAACACCTGTTACAGGTGAGTAACTATGCTTTCTCCAGGAACAAGCAGGAAGTCAGTCCTCACTTATGGGTCTCCCCAGCTACAGGCTGACTGTAACCCAAAAATGCCTCTGCGAGGCCGTGAGCAGAAGTCGATGATCGAAGGAGCAAGAGTCTTCGGATCCCCGGGGCGAAGCTCTCGGTAGCCGAAGAAGGGTTGGAAGGCAGGAGTTGCTTATACCCCAAACAGATTACGGAGTACAGCCTGGCCGTAGGCGCTGTCCCAGCGGGACTCCCTCTCCAGGCAGTAATGCGAAGCAAAGGTTTTTGCTGAAGACCAGGTCGCAGCCTGGCAGATGTCTGTCAGAGGCATGGAGCACAGCGAAGCCACCGAAGCAGCCTTGGCCTGGACACCGTGCACGGTGACTCGGCGATCCAGTGGGGCTCCAGCCTTTGCCTGAGCAAAGGCGATGCAGTCCGCCACCCAGACGGAGATGGTGATTTGGTGACTGCCTGCCCCAGGCGATTGGGATCTTAGGTGACAAAGAGCCGGTCGGACTTGTGACGAACCTGGGTACGCTGCAGGTAGAAGGCAAGAGCCCTCTTGCAGTCGAGTGTATGTAATACAGCTGATGCCCGGTTGGCATGCGGTCTCGGGAAGAAGGTCGGCAAGACTATCTCCTGATTGAGATGAAAGTCCGAGACCACCTTCGGAAGGAACTTGTGGTGGATACGGAGGTCCACTCTGTTCCCATAGAACCTGGTGTAGGGAGCCTCAGCCATGAGGGCCTGGTGTTCACTGACTCGCCGAGATGAGGTCAGAGCCACCAGGAAGACTACCTTCCAAGAAAGGTGTCGAAGCGAGCACGTCGCCATTGGCTCGAACGGTGATCGCGTAAGCTGCATCAGCACGATGTCAGGGTTCCACTCCGCCAGTGGTGGCCAGATGGGGGGCTTGGAAAGTAAGAGGCCCCATATGAAGTGGGAGACGAGGGGCTTCCCTGTGAGGGGTTTACCCTTGATGGGGAGGGTGGAGCACCGAGATGGCGCTCAGGTGGACCCTGATCGAGGTGGACTTCAGCCCCTCTTTTGAGAGGTGGATGAGGTACTGGAGGACCCACCAGGTAGAACAAGAAAACGGGTCGATCTGGAGCTTGGAGCACCAGACCGAGAAGTGTCGCCACTTACAGGCATAGGCCTGTCTTGTTGAGTCCTTCCTCGATGCGAGGAGGACCTCTTCGACCTCCCCCGGAAGGTGCAGCAGGGCTAAGGAGACCCGTTCAGCCACCAGGCCGTAAGGACAGCGAGGCCAGGTTCAGGTGAAGCCCCTGTCCCTCTTCTTGCTTTAGCAGGTCCGGGGCACAGCCCAGGGGGACTGGAGGCTCTGACAAGAGACGGAGCAGGAGCGGGAATCAAGGCTCTCGAGGCCACAAGGGGGCTATGAGATCATTGAAGCACGTTCCCACTGAACCTTGTGGAGAGTCCTTAAAATGAGAGGAGTTGGGAGGGAAAGCGTAAAGAAGCTCAGAGGTCCAGTTCAAAAGGACTGATTCCGGGCCACCCTGCTTGGGTGTGGAACCAGTCCTCAGAAGCGAGGAAGCTGCGCGTTCACCAGGCTGGCGAACAGGTCCATGGATGGAGTCCCCCACCGATGGAACAAGAGGTTAGTGACCTCTGGATTCAGGCACCACTCATGTGGCCGGAGGATTCTGTGAGTTTATGCACAAGGACATTCTCTTGGCCCGGGAGATAGACCACTCGGAAGGACATCCCCAGCGAAAGGCAAATAAGCAAAGGAGGATCGCCTCCCGGCAGAGGAGGCAATAGCCTGTTCCCCCCACCTTGTTTATGTAAAACATGGCTACCTTGTTGTCGGTCTGCACGAGCACCGACTTCCCTCTCAAACGGCCCTCAAAGGCCCTCAGGGCCCACTGGACCGCCCGAAGCTCGAGCAGATTGATCTGCTGCTGAGATTCCTCGGGCGACCACTGCCCCTGGGTGCACAAATTGCCGCAGTGGGCTCCCCAGCCCAGCAGGGAAGCATCCGTCGTCAGGACGAGCTCATGCTGCGGGGCCTGGAAAGGCATTCCCCGACAGATGCTTCGGAGAGCCCGCCACCAATCCAAGGAGCTGTGGAGACTTCGGGAGACCCGGATGGGGTCCCTGAGGCGACTGGAGGCCTGGCTCCACTGCATCCTGAGGCACCATTGAGCCATTCGCATGTGCATTCAGGCATGGGGGACAACATGGACAGTGGAGGCCATGTGTCCCAAGAGGCACAGCATGGCTCGCGCCAAGACTCTAGCTCTGCTCTGGATCCGGGCCGCCAGGGCGCATAGGCAGACTGCACGGTTCGCAGGTAGCAAGGCGGTTGCCCACTCCGTGTCAAGGAGTGTGCCGATGAACTCCAAGGTCTGCACCGGTTCAAGGTGGGACTTGGAATAGTTGACCATGAAGCCAAGGCATTTGAGGAGAAGGATCGTGTGCGGCGCCGCTGCCAGGCGGGCTTCTTCATCCAAAGTCCCCGTGATGAGCCTGTCGTCTAGGTAAGGGAAGATGTGTATGCCCTGTCGCCGGAGGAAGGCAGCGGCCACAGAGACACACTTTTTGAAGACCCACGGAGTGGACGCGAGCCCGAAGGGAAGCACCCTGTATTGGTAATGCTCTCCCTGCACCCTGAAGCGCAGGAACTGCCTGTGCTGGGGTGGACTAAAACGTGGGCGTAAGCGTCCCTTAGGTCCAGAGCATAGCCAATCGCCCTGCTGGAGGAAGGGCAGCAGGACGCCAAGCGATAACATTTTGAACTTCTCCCGCACCAGAAACTTGTTTAGGTTCCTGAGATTGAGAATGGGCCGTAGGCCCCCTGTCTTCTTCGGAACGAGGAAGTAATGGGAGTAGAACCCGTGACCTCGGAGGTGTGGCGGTACTTTTTTGACCGCCGTTGGGCGAGGAGGTTGGTCAGCTCCTGTTGCAAGCAAATCTGGTGCGAGGGGAGCCAAGAAGGCTCCTCTGGGGAGAAGGGAGGAGGAAGTCTGTCTAAGTGAAGACGATATCCGCCCCGGACCACTCGGAAGAATCAGGTGTCCGATATGATTGACAACCACTGGGGGGTGAAAAGGGACAGACGTGGACGAGAGGCTATGCCATCGTCATTAAAAACCTTGAGCAGATTGGGGTGATGCCAGGGGTTGCGCCTTGGGCCCTTTAGGCTTGCAGTGGTCATGCGCTCCACCCTTCCCCTGTATGCCAGAGGCCGGCGAGGGGGTGGGTGGGTGGGTGGGTAGGGCGAGTATCCCCAGTAGGGGAGTCCCTTCCTCTGGAAGAATGGTTTCTTAGTTTGCTATTTCTTCTGAGGGAGAGAAGAGGTCTTATGGGAGAGGCGGGTCCGAGTCACAAACTCCATCTCTATTTCGGCGGCCTTGTCCTCCATGGGCTTGCCCAACAGTTGTTCGCCTAGGCAGGGAATGTCCAGGAGCTTCTCCTGGACCCACTGTTCCAGGTCCGAGGACAGGAGACACCAGGAAGACACTCCTGGCACCGGGCGGAGGACTCAAATCCATCATACACGGTGCAGGAAAGGTACTGTGAGCACTCCACAACGGAACTCAGGAGGTTTGGAACCTGAGGAGGGTCTCACCACCGAAACCTGCGGAGAAACCACTGAGCTCCTTGGCGAGGTCACACAAGAACATGCCCATATACAATTGGTAAGCCTGGATACGGCATGTCAGCATGGACCCTTGATAGGCTTTGCACCCAAGGGCGTTGAGGGCTCTAGACTCCCTGCCCGGAAGGACCGAAGAGTGTGACTTTGGGCTCCTTTGCTTCCACATTGCCAATTCCACAACCATGGAGGTGTGCGGAAGTTGAGTCTTTCAAAACCCCAGGACGCGCTGGACCCTATACACGGCATCGAGGTGTTTGCTCACGATGGAAACCGAAGCAGGTACCTCCCACATGCGGAGGAGCAGCCTGGACAGGATGGGAGGAACCGGGACAGTAAGAAACTCCCGAGGCGGGGACTCGTACTGTAAGATGTCGAGCTCCTCAGCCTGCATTACAAGGTTGAGGGCCCGCGCCATGTCCCGTACGAACATCAGAAAGGATGTGTCCTCGGGCGGCGAACACCTCTGAGAGGTAGGCAGAGACGGATCTGAAGGGAGGTCCCGGTGGACACAGGTCTCCAGGGAGGTATCCCCGTCCGACTCCCAGTCCAAGAGGTCCGAGGAGGAGTCCAATTCAGGCTGGTAGCTCTGTCCGGAGGCCGAGGCCCAGTTGGAACCAGAGGCCTTAGAGGATCTCACTCCCGAGGAACGGGAAGGCAGGCGAGACCAAAGCTTAGGATCCTCATGAGGCCCATGGCTCTTGGGGGTTTCCAAGGCGGGTTTAGGTATCCCTCTCGAGGGAACTGAGGTCTCGAGACACAGGCCAGCCGTGCTGGGTACAGGCGCCTGCTGGGAAGCTAAGGCAGCAGAAACGCTGCACTCTAGTGCCAGCATTTGGGACTCCCATGAGGGAGTGGGTCCCTGCACCACTGACACCAGGGTTACCGGTTCGGGCGTAGATGAGGAGAGGGGGTCCTCACCGGGATGACCCTCAGGAGACCGCGCATCGTTGCTGGAAGCCTCCGTGTCTGTACGAGGTACCTTTCAAGGCCGCTCCTTGTCCGACTCTCAGGAACGCTGGGGAGGGCTGCGGGAGCGCTCACACTTGTCTGGAGCCCCCGACAGCGACTTCGAGGTCGTCTTCTTCTTGCGCCTCTCCACCACAGGGGACCCCTGATCAGAGTGCCACCTTGAACGCGGAACCGAAGTGGGGGATCCTAGCAGCGGAGGGGCGACGTGCCATCAGGGATTCCGGGGCCACTTTACGGAAAATGTCATCGGACTTCTGCTTACGACTTAGCAGGGCCTTCGAGGACATTTTCTTGCAAAGAGAGCAGAGCTCCGGGTTAAGGTCGGCCCCCAAGCACCGAAGACAGCAGTCATGGGTGTCCGTGAGCGACATATTTTTGGAGCATCTGTCGCATTTTTTAAAACCTGTGGCCATTGGGGCAAAAAGGCACCCGCTAGGTTGAAGACCCGTAAGGCCAGCGGTTGAGGAAAAGAGCGTGCAGCCCACAAAAGAAACATTTTTAATGAAAGGACGACCCCTCACTCAAAAGTAAAGGAGAGCAGGGGAAGGATGGGAGAGGACCGGTGCTACCGGAAAAAACACAGGCCAGAGTCTGAAAAACGTACACTTTTTCCAAGGGACAAAGACATGCGTCCGAAGGGCTCTGCGGAAAAAGGGAGACTGAGCAAGATGGCACCTTTGGGCGGGAAGAGGACCACGCATGTGTGGCAGCCATCCCAAAGGCTTTCTTTGAAAGCTGGGGAATTGCTCCATGCGGGCTCCGTCGGTGCCAATGCCACCCATAAGTGAGTACTGACTTCCTGCTTGTTCCTGGCGAAACATCTTGATAATAAAACAGGAATATTAAACAGTCAACTTTAACTTTTTACATATTTACAGAAGGGTAGGCCAGCAAAGGCAACTAACTATAAGGGGATGGGAGGGAGAGGAATAGAGTGGGGGAAGCAGGGGATGAATGGGTAAGAGGGAGGTCAGGGAAGAATTACTTCTGTTTAAGAGTTCTAGTTCCATTAAGTTGGTTGTGGTTTAGCGGGGTAGTGCAAAGTATTCCTGAAAGAGGAAGGTTTTGAGCCTTTTAAAGAATTCAATATGGTCGAAGCAACCTCATAAGTCATATGGGATGGTGTACCATTCAGAGGGGGCATAGAGGGAGAAGGCTCGGTTGCAGGTAGACCGTTTGCCCTTTTTCTTTTGTGCTGGGATGTTTAGGGTGTTTGCAGAGTTGGGTCTTCAGGGGTTCTCAACCCTGTCCTCGGGACCCCACTAGCCAGTCGGGTTTTCAGGCTATCCACAATGAATATGAATGAGATATATATGCATTAGAAATAGCCTGCCAAACTGACTGGTTTGTGGCCCTCCAGTGCTGGATTTGGGGACCCCTGCCGTACACCTCTGTCAAGTACGATTGTGAGTGGGCAAGGTACAGATGTCCTCGACATCAAAAGGGTAGATAGAATGTGTCACATCCCTCCTAGTTTCTCACCACCACCAAAAAGTTGTCTAATAGACAATATTTTGGTGGTGGTGAGAGGCGAGGAGGTATGTGACATATTCCATCTAATCTTTTTGATGTCTTGGACATCTGTACCTTGCCCACTCACAATCTTAAATGACAGAGGTGTAAGGCCGGGGTCCCCAAATCCAGCATTGGAGGGCCACAAGTCAGTCAGTTTGGCAGGCTATTTCTAATGCATATATATCTCATTCATATTCATTGTGGATAGCCTGAAAACCCGACTGGCTAGTGGGGTCCCGAGGACAGGGTTGAGAACCACTGGTTGATCTAGTGTTATTAGGCTTAGAAAGGAGGGAGAGAAGACAGAGGGCAGATTCATTGTGTATGACTTTATGAGTCAATGTGAGGGTTTTAAATTTTATTCTAGCCAGCATAGGGAGCCAATGGAGGTTTTGGAGGATGGGGGTGATGTGGGCTCATCTGGGTGTGTTAGTGATTAGGCGTGCTATAGTATTCTGGGCCATTTGGAGAGGATTGATACCTTGTTTTGGGAGACCATGATATGTTGTTGTTGTTAAGTGCCATCGAGTCGGAGTCGACTCATGGCGACCCTCTGGATAGCTATCCTAAATTGTGTTCGGTCTTCAGTCAGGCGGCTCATTGTTGACAGACTGGTACCCGTAGCTGCTGTTATTGTATCGATCCATCTCATTGCTGGCCTTCCTCTTTTGCGTTGACCTTCTATCTTGCCAAGCATGATGACTTTCTCTAATGATCTCTCTCTTCGCATGATGTGTCCAAAGTATGAAAGTCGAAGTCTTGTCATCTGAGCTTCTAAAGAAAGCTTAGGTTTGATCTCCTCTAGTACCGACTGGTTTGTTCTTCGGGCAGTCCATGGTATACACAGTATTCGCCGCCAGCACCATAATTCAAAGGCATCAATTTTCTTCCTGTCTGTCTTTTTCACTGTCCAGCTTTCACATCCATATGATGTTATTGAAAATACCATGGCTTGAACAAGTCGAATCTTTGTATTGAGAGAGACATCTCTGCTCTTGAGAATCTTATCTAGGGTCTTTCATAGCCATTCTGCCAAGAGCAATGCGTCGTTTGATTTCTTGACTGCTTGTTGCTTCTTTATTGATAGTTGATCCAAGTAGGTTAAAGTTGTTCACAATTTCAATTTCTTCTCCTTCAACGATGAACCTGTTGATTATGCCAGTTGTCATGATCTTTGTCTTCTTTACATTAAGGTGCAGGCCCATTTTGAGACTATGTTCTTTGATTGTGAGAAGCAAATGTTTCAGATCATCTTCACTTTCAGCCAGTAATGTATCATCATCAGCATAGCGAAGGTTGTTGATGAGTCTTCCACCAATCTTCACACCTCTGTTGTCTTCATACAATCCTGCTTCTCTGATGATTTGTTCTGCATATAAATTAAACAGGTAGGGGGAAAGTATGCAGCCTGGTCTTACACCTTTGCTTATTTTAAACCATTCTGTTTCTCCTTGTTCCGTTCGAACTGTTGCTTCTTGATCAATGTACAAATTGCGCAAGAGAATGATCAGGTGTTCTGGTATACCCATGCTTCTTAATGTGGCCCAGAGTTTCTCATGGTTTACACAGTCAAAAGCCTTGCTGTAGTCGATAAAGCACAAATAGATATCCTTTTGGTATTCTTTAGTCTTTTCAAGGATCCATCTCACATCCGCAATGATGTCTCTCGTTCCTCGCCCTTTCCTGAACCCTGCTTGCACTTCAGGTAGTTCTTGTTCCAGGTATGGTTGTAGTCTCTTTTGAATAATCTTCAGTAGAATCTTGCTGGCATGTGGGATCAGAGCGATTGTTTGATAATTTCCAGTCAGTTGGATCACCTTTCTTTAGTATTGGTATAAACACAGAACTTTTCCAGTCAGTTGGCCATGATGTTGTCTTCCATATTTCTTGGCAGAGCCTTGTAAGTATGGTAACAGCTGCATCAGATTGCTGCAATACTTCTATAGGAATGTCATCAATGCCTGGTGCTTTGTTCTTTGATAAGGCTTTCAATGCTGCTTCAACTTCTTCTTTCATCACCAATGGTTCCCGATCATAAGGTACAGGTTGAAACGGCTGTTGGTCCACTTGATCTTTATCATATAAAAACTCTGTATATTCCTTCCACCTTTTCTTGATCTTCTCAGCATCATTCAACATAGAACCTTGAGCATCTTGTAACATTCCAATTCGAGGCTGGAACTTTTTCTTTAACTCTCGTAGCTTTAGGAAAGCCGATCTTGTTCTTCCTCTAATAGTTTCTGCTTCTATTTCCTTGCATGCGTCGTTGTAGTACTTTTCCTTGTCCTGTCTTGCTGCACGTTGGAAATCTCTGTTGAGTTCTGCAATTGTCTTTCTTTCTCCTCTGGCTTTAGCTTCTCTGCGTTTCTGGGCAATTTTCAGAGTTTCTTCCGTCATCCATTTTGGCCGTTTTTGCTTTTTCACCTTTTGTAGAGACTTCTCGCTTTCTTCCAACACAACCTTCTTGATGTCATTCCATAACTCTTCCGGAGCTCTGTCATTTGTATCTAAAGCAGCGAATCGATTTTGAAGGCAGTCTTTAAATTCCAGTGGTATATTCTCAAGGTCATATTTTGCTGCATTCAGGAGTGGTTTGCTCTTTTTCAACTTTAGCTTGAGTTTGCATACTAGTAGTTGATGATCTGTACCACAGTCAGCTCCAGGTTTTGTCTTTGTTGATGTTATAGAGCTTTTCCATCGTTGACTTCCACAGATGTAGTCAATTTGATTTTTATACAATCCATTGGGTGAAGTCCATGTGTACAGTCGCCGCTTGTGTTGCTGGAAGAAGGTGTTTGAGATGAATAGATCATTGGTCTTGCAGAATTCTAACAGTCTTTCTCCAGCTTCATTTCTGTTGCTAAGTCCATATTTTCCAACTACTCTGCCTTCTTCTTTGTTGCCAACTTTTGCGTTCCAGTCACCCATGACTATCAGGATATCCTGTTTGCATGTTCTGTCAATTTCAGCTTGCACTTGTTCATAAAACTCTTCAATTTCATTCTCTTCTGCAGCTGTTGTTGGGGCATATACTTGAATTATAGTTGTGTTGATAGGCAATCCTCGTAGACGAATAGAGATTAAGCGTTCGCTGACTGCATTGTATTTCATTACAGTTCTTGCAAATTTCTTCTTTATTATAAATGCAACACCATTTCTTCTTTGTCTTTCATTTCCAGCATAGTAGACCATGTGATCATCTGATGCAAAGTGCCCGATGCCAGTCCATTTCAGTTCGCTGACACCCAACAGATCAAGTTGTACACGTTCCATTTCATTCTTGACCACCTCCAACTTCCCTTGGTTCATGCTTCGTACGTTCCATGTTCCAATGTGTAAGACATCTTTACAGCTTCTGACTCTCATTTCATGCGCAGCTACATCAGCAGTCAGACTTCCCGAGGGCTTTGATCCAACCACATCATAAATCCTGGCTTTACTCTGAAAGGTCTTCAGCTCTTCCCCAGTAGCTAGTTGAGTGCCTTCCGACCTGGGGGTCTCATGTTCCAGCACCATAGCACAATTTGTTTTGTTGTAACTATCCATTGGGTTTTCATGGCAAGATACAGAAGTAGATTGCCGGGCCTTTCTTCCGCGCAGTTTAAGTTTGGTGTTGTTGCCGTTGTCACAAAAATGTGATCCTCCGCCGTCAACACTATCCCATTCTGCTGCTGCCCAGATGGGTGGTTTGTCTTGGTCTGGCACCTCAGCTGAGACCTGTCCATCTTGGGAGACCCTGCCAGTAGTTAAACTACCGATAGTTTAGCTCTCAGCATCACTGATGCACGCAAGCCCTCACAGCACGACAAGCTGCAAACCAAGTGGGAGGACCATGATATATGAGGTTGCAATAATCAAGGGATGGGGTGGTTAAGGGCTTGGCAGATGGTAAGCAAGGAGTCTGGGTTTAATAAGGGGCGGAGGTTTCTGATCGTAGTGTAAATTGTCTTGGTTGTTTTTCTTATCTGTTCCTGGAAGGTGCGGCTCTGGTCAATTATTATGCCAAGATATTTCACATCATTCTTTACAGAGACAGTGTAATCACTGAGGACAAGTGATGTCGGGGAGAAAGGACGGATTGAAAAAAATATGAAGTACTTCTGTTTTAGCTTGGTTAATGATAAGATTTTGTTGGTGGAGTCAAATTTTAGTAAAATAGTTGCTAACACTGGAGAGGTTTGGCATTGTTAAGTTAAAGGGGTGAAGAACATAATGTCATCTGCATATAGTTGATATTAGATATTGTGGTCTTGAAAGATTTTGCATATGGGTTGGAGAAAGATGTTGAAGAGGAGTGCAGATAAGCTGGAACTTTGCGGGACACCTTGTGTTAGTGTGAATGGCTGGGAGGTTTTATCACCTATTCTTACCTGTTGAGTCCTGTGCTCAACGTAGGAGCGGAACCAGTCTAGTGTAGTAACTCTAAGGCCAATGTAATGTAGTCTGTCCAGGAGTTGGTCATGGGGAAGGGAGTCAAAAGCGGAAGATATATTTAGGAAGATTAAAAGTCAGCCTTGGGTAGGCATTTGGGTGTAGGAGATCACAGAGTCTAAAAGGGACGTAATTAAGGTTTCCACACCATGGTTCCTTTTAAAACCATGTTGGAAGGGATCAAGGAGGGCACGGTCGTCAATGTAGTTCTGCAGCTGAACAATCTTTTCAGTTATTTTTGCCAGGAGAAGGATACTTGATATTGGTCTGTAGGATGTGGGTAAGGTGGGGTCAAGCTTGTTGCCATTTAGGAAAGGGCGAACTGAGCTCTTTTTCAGGGGCGTTGGCATGATGCTGGTGTGGAAGGAGGCTTTTTTTATGTATAGGATGTAGGTGCTAAGAACTTCCTTGGTACTTTTTATCCATATGACTGAACATGGATCTAGTAATAATGCTCTGTACTGTTTTCTCTTGACTAGATTTGTAAGCTCCGATGAGCATGACTCTGACGGGCAGGGACTGTCTCCTGTATGCTGGCTACCTCTTGTAGGTTAGCTGTGCAGCGCTGAGTGCGTGGCGCTTTATAAGTGCTGAATAGTAGTAGTAGTAATAGGTAGTTGCACTGAGGTTTTTGATGATAGTTATGTTGTCCAGGGATGGGGGGGGGGGGGTGTCAAACTCGTTCCAGGTTGTTATAGGGGTAGCATTGGGGGTAGGGGACGCTGACTGGAGGGTTAACCAAGGTAGAGAAGCAGTATTTGGAGCAAAGATGATCTCCTATGGTCTGTGGGGATATTTTAGAATCAATCTCCTGTTTTGATGGTTCATTTAATAGAGATTTAGTGATGGAGAATAATTCCCTGGGTTTGTTTATAGAGCACATGATTACATTTTCATTGTATTCTCTATTTCGCCTTAGTGTTTCGGTGCATAGGATTATGAAAGGGTGAGCCATGACATGGTGCTCCAAACTCAGATCAGCTTGAGCATAAGCAAATGAGATGCAGTCCACAACCCAAAGCGAAAGGGTATGCTTCGAGACTGCCACACCCAACCTATTAGGGTCAAAAGAGACAAAGTGCAGTGTAAGCTTTTGTACATTCAAGGTAGAACACAAGAGCTCTCTTACAATCCAATGTGGTGTACAGCGGCCTCAGCCTGTTGGCGTGAGGTCTGAGAAAAAAGATGGGCAGTACCACTGACTGATTAAGGTGAAAGGCAGAAACCACCATAGGAAGAAACTTAGGGTGAGTCCGGAGGACCACTCATTTATTTATTTAACTGCATTTATATACCGCTTTTCACCGGGTCAAAGCGGTGTAACATATAACATAAGGGGGGGCAATTTTCAGGGTGGGGCCATCACCAAGGGGCAACAATTAATGATTTGGGTAGACATAGACATGTATACTTCTGCTGAATCTAAGTATTAGATCTTGCGGATAGGGTGGTATTTCTGTTCATAGATGTTCACGGAATAGGATTGTCTTCAGCTGTTTCTTAAATGATGTGATGTCAGCATTGTTCCTGATGTGGTTTGGTAGAGAGTTCCAGAGGGATGGAGCATAAAGTTCGAAGGCTCTGTTGCAGGTCCGTTGTGTGGATTTGATTATGATGAAACTTTATGTACACAGGATGCACCATTAGCTCCTGGAGGTCACTGATTGCACACAGAGGTGACCGCTACTAAGAAAATACCCTTCCATGTGAGATATCTGAGCAGACAAAAGCTGAGTGGCTCAAAAGAGGCAGAACTCAGCTGCCCAAGCACCACGTTAAGATACCACGCCATAGGCGGGAGCTTAATCAGAGACAGAGAGAGCAAGAGGCCTCTCATAAAGTGATTTATAAGGGGATGTGCAGAGACAGGCTTACTATCCACCCCATGATGGTAGGCCACCACTGCACTGAGATGCACTCTCACAGAGTTCAATTTGAGGCCCAGGTTGGACAGATGGAGTAGGTAAGTGAGCAAAGACTCCTCCAAACAAGAAAAGGGGCTCAGCGCCTTGTCTGCACAGCACAGACAGAATTTGTGCCTTTTAAACAAATGTAGGAAATGTCGTGTGGAGTCCTTGCAAAAAGCCAGGATGTTCTCCCATCGGCTGGTAGGTGAAGCTCTGCAAGAACTACGCACTCAGCATCTATACCGTGAGAGCTAGGGAGAAGATGCTGGGGTGAAGAAGAGATCCCCTGTTCTGTGATATCAGATCTGGATCACAATCAAGCCAGATTGGTGGCCTCCAAGACAGATGGAGGAGAACAGGGAACCAGGGCTGTCTGGGCCAGTGTGGGGCAATGAGGATCATGGCATCCTAATCCTCCTGGAGCCTGAAGAGGGTCCTGGCCACCAGAAGAGTTGGTGGATAGGTATAAAGCAGTCCCTCACCTCTATCCAGCAGAAAAACACTGGAAGCCATCAGACTACAGCATGGAAACTTGGAGTAAAACTGTGGCACCTATGCATTCTCCGGTGATGCAAAGAAGTTTATCCTTGGCGTGTCCCACATCTGGAAGATGTGGCTGACAACTCGATTGTTGACGGTCCACTTGTGCGGCTGAAGGACTCAGCTGAGTCGATCCGCCAAGGCACTGAGCTCCCTCGGCAGATACACTGCTCGGAGAAGCATGCCATGCAAAGTGGCAAACTTCCAGAGACACACAGTCTCCCAGCAGAGAAGTTATGAGCCCAAGCCCCTCTGCTTGTAGATGCAGAACATCACTACTTGGTTGTCAGTCTGGATGAGGACAACCTGGTTGGCAAACTGCTCTTGAAAAGTCTTGAGTGCATTGGAGATGGCATGGACCTCCAGAAAGTTGATCTGGTGAAGGTTTTCCCCAGCCATACAAAGGCCCTGTGTTCGAGACCATCGAGATGGGCTCCCTAGCCCATCTTGGAGGCATCCATAGTCAGAGTGTGTTGATGCGGAAGGGATTGGAAGGGAAGCCCCCGGTGCAGATTTTGTGGTTTTAGCCATGAAGAGAGGAACTGTTTGAGTGGCTGAGTAATGACCACATTGTACAGGAGGCAACCTGTAACTTGGCACCACTACATACGATTTTGTGAGGTCTATGGCAAAGACCATACCATTTTCTTTAGAGATTGAAGATGAACTCAGGGCAGAAGAGTTTGAGATCCTACAGTACTCCTTGGTCCCTAAGGAGGTGGTGACAGTGCCCGTGTACAGCATCCTAGAGAGTGCAGATGAGAATGTGGGAAAGCCCCTTCACTCTTCCTCCAGTCAGTAGAAGGCATTACTCTATGTATTGAGTTCAGAAGGTTCCCAGATTCAAGAAGCCTCAGAATCCTCACCGTTCCTTGATGGTCGAAGCCATCCTAAAGAGGTCTAAGAGTAACAAAACTCATTCCTCGGCATCCCTGGAGAGGGAGACTTAGACATTGGGCTTTTTGGGGAGAAGGTATTTCCAGAGTTCCATGCTCATAGCCCTCATGGCCTCTTACCAGCTCTACATGGGCATATTCTTGAAGAACATCATGTGCAACCTTGCCAAGCTGTCTGTTTCTCCCTGCAGAGAAATTGGACCAGTATCATTCCCTAGTGGCTCATGGCAAGGATTGCTCAAAGTTCATGGTCTGGGTGACTTATGATATCTTTGAAACAGCACTAGGAGCTTCTGTCATAGATAGTGGCTCCTGGAGACACACCTGGCTCCAGTCATTCAGACCTGGAACAATCAGTGCAGAATAAGCTTGCTAATGTGCTGTGCTGTGGCGAAAATCTCTTCAGAGAACAGGTTGAAGAGAAAGCTGGCTTCATAGAAAAGCAGCACACAACCCTTCATAATCTCTCAAGGCGCATGTCTGAGCCGGCTTCCTATCTCAGGAGGTATCAAGGAGGGGACAGAAAAAGACCTGTTACTCTCATAGGTATAGGTACTTTCCTGAGCCCCAAGCTTCCCAGTCCAAACTGGCTCCTTGCCAATAGCAACGTTGAGAGAGGCCTCAAAAGGCCCAACCAGCTCCTCAGCCAAAACCAGGGACGGAGCATAGCCACTCTATCAATAAAACACAGTAGTAAACTCTCCAGTCAGTGGAAAGCTCACTCTTTTTACCTCAGACTTATGGGTTTCTACAGATCATCCAAAGTGGTTACAAACTACATTTATTGGAACTGCCACCAAATTGCCACCGAGGGTGCATCATCTCGACCCTCTGCATCAGGAACTGCTTTAGAGCGACATTGAGCTCGTGCCACTAGAGCAAAGATGGTGGGGGGTTTATTCCAGGTATTTCCTGATCCTCCAAGAAAACGGGGGGATACCGTCCCATCCTAGACCTAAGAGATCTGAATAGGTACTTGGTAAGAGAAAAGTTCAGAATGATTTCTCTACACACCCTGCTTCCTTATCATTAAAAAGGAGATTGGCTATGCTCTCTGGATCTGAAGGATGCATACACCCACATACAGATATATCCCACTCACAGTAGATATTTCAGATCATCCTGGGGGTACAACACTTCCAGTATCGAGAAATGCCATTTGAGTCCATTGTGCTTGCCTCACTGTAGAAGGGCAAGCACAGCGAGATGAACTGTGGAGGCCATGTGGCCAAGAATGCGCAGCATCCCCTTAGCTGTGGTGAACAGACGGGTCCGCAATTCCCTGGCTAGGTTGGCGAGCCACGTAGGGAGGCCTGGGCTACAGTAGTATCTATGAGGGCCCCAATGAACTCGAGGCACTGAGTGGGCTGCAGATGAGACTCTGGGTAGTTAATGATGAAGCCCAGATGCTCGAGCAGTTGAATGTTGATCTTTGCATCTATATAACAATGATGGATTCTCTTAAATTGCATTTTCCAAAGATTATAAGCATTAGCCTCTTTGTGCACAGCTTTGAAATACAGTATCCCTAAACATCTCATGTCTGTTATTTCCCACCCCAATGTCTTTTGCTAATACTGCACCAGTCACTTTGAAGATGTTGGGCCCGATTTTCAGCTGTCCACACTTTGGAAGGGCTATGCGCCTCGTCAGCGCACAGCTCTCTCCACCAACCTTTATACTGGATATTCAATGCCGAGGTGATAGCATTGAATATCTGGTCACCGCTGCACATACCAGAAACCGCTGAAGCTATTTATTTATTTTACGTCTTTTTTATACCGCGCTCTTTAGAATCAGTGCGGTTTACAGATAACATTAATTTGTACAATGTAGGCTGATACATACATTGAACTTTACAAGGAATAGGTAATACAACTTGGGTTTCAACAGGGATAACTATATACAAGTCAAGTAATTGTATCAGCAGATACGGTTATGTCAACATGACAGATAGGAAGGGTGTACTGGGTTATGTCATCATGACGGAAAGGGAGGGTATGCTGGGTTATGTCATGTCACCAGTATGAGAATAATGCTGAAGGAAAAGGTGGTGCTTTAGAGCGTTCCTAAATTGTGCGAGGTCAGAGATAGACCGGATAGTAGTGGGGAGGGCATTCCAAAGTGTAGGTGCGTAAAACACAAAGGCTCTGTTCTTTGTCACGAGGGAGCATTTTGTAATCACATTGGGGACAGCGAATGTGTTAACTGCGACCGAGCTTCTGGATCTATTTTGAGGAGTGGGGTGAACAAGGTCCGTGAGGGAGGTGGAGGATAGTTTGTTAAGGGCTTTGAAGATAATCAGTAGTACTTTAAAGGTGAGCCTGCAGTAGACAGGAAGCCAATGGAGGTGTTGCAAAATAGGCTATCCAGGCAGGAGCAATACTGCATGTCACCCAGTTAGCTCTTGCACCTTAAAGACAGGCGAGGGGTTTCCCTTGCTTATCTCTAAGGTGAAGATCACTAACTGGGCAGCATGCAGTAATGCTGCTACCCATTTACGCTCGTCACTGCCACTGCTCCGCCCCGGAATGCCCCCAACACACCTCGATGCTAACCGGATAGCATTGGTGACTTAGAAGGGGATATTCAATGGCACTAACCATGTAAGTGGCATTGAATATCTCCAGTTAAGGCATTTATACAGTTTACTGGGCTTTAAACCATGTAAATGCCTTTTGAATATCGGGCCCGTTGTGTCTGACACATGCAATCATACTGCCCCCCCCCCCCCACCCTTTCCTGGCTTTATTTGTTCTGTAAGCATCCATTCACTATGCAACATGGCTAAATTCCAATTCAGGTTTCCTACATAAAACCTAATCTTAAGAACACAAAATAGTGTTCCTTTTAGACTCTAACAAAGCTGCTCGGAAGCACTATCTACCCTGTCATACTCTGTTGTTTCCAACTTGCATTTTTGCTGTTGCTTTCCTGCTTGAGAACCCTACCATTGAGAGCCCCGAGTGAAGTGGGCTGTTAGCTCCACCCTCATTGCTGACATCACCTGCAGCGTTGAGGGCTTCTCCATAAAATCGTTGGGACCAGGTGGGTTCCTGGGATGCCAGCATTTATTTTGGCATTGGAAGTCTGTGTGGGGTTTTCTGTGAGTTGTGTGGGTGGGGGAGGCGGGTGGCTATTGGGAGTGTTTTTTGGGAAGGGTGGTGTGGGTTTTATTATTGGTTAATCATGGGCTGAATATAGGAGTGGAGGAGTGGTTAGAACACTGGCTTGGTAACGAAGCAACCAGGGTTCAATTCCCACTAGCACTCCTTGTGGCCTTGGGCAAGTCACTTAACCCTCCATTGCCTCGGAAGAAAGGCCTGGCAATCTACTTCCGGTGACACTGCCAAGAAAACCCAGGAGCTTCTGGGTCGCCAGGAGTCAGGACTGACTCAAAGGCACACATTGGATTTTGATGGGCTGGATATATCTAGTTCTGTTTTTATTTTATCTAGAACATTTTGTGATACGGGGGTCCTGAATTCCTGTCAAGCTGTTCTGGTTACCTCTGAGTTTGAGAACTATATTTTTTCTACTTTGAGATTATCATCAGAGGCTTCCCTGCAAACTGATTTAGTTTTTCCTATTCAAGTTCTGCTCCCTAGAACCAGGAAACCCAAAGTATATACAAAATAGATATTTATCAGCTTTAGCTCGGGGTTGCCCCAATAAGTATTCTTTGGAAAATATTCCGATCCCCTGTTTAAGTATAAATGCTCGTTCTATAAGGTTCCTCTGGCTGACCTGCTTTTAAGCTAAAGATTCTGGCTTTGTGTTTATCACATAGTCTTGGCTACGCTCTGAAGACGATCCTGTATTATATGAAATTTGTCTGCCAGAATATTATTTTATTAATGTTCCACGATGAGTATAGCTGGAAGATATTAAGTCTTTTTAGTTCACCAGAGCTGGAAGCATAAGGTTGTGAAGTCTCTATTTCGGTCTAGAGGGAAAATATATTTTCATTTTAGTATATCAACCCCCTGGTCTATGGTCTAGAATGCAAGAATATTATTTTGATTTTTTGACAACTTGGGTCACTAATTATCCTAACTGTTTACTACTGGGAGATATTAATCTCCATTTCGAAGATAAGATGTAAACTTTATCTTGGATTATACTGCTTCTTTATGTTCTTTGAGGGGGGTTTTGTAGTATCTTTCACTTCTACTTATAATTGTGGTCATTGTTTAGATCAATGTGTATATCATTTTTCTCCTTTACCTGGTTGTTCAATTTTAGACGCAAGAGGATTGTGAAAATTGCAGAGGATATTGATAAATTGGAAGACTGGACATCTAAATGGCAGATAAAATGTAATGTGGACAAGTGCAAGTTATGCACCTAGGAAAGAACTACCCAAACAATGGTTACACGATGCAAGGTACCACCTTAGAAACCACCACCCAGGAAAAAGATTTAGGCATCATCGTGGATAATACGTTGAAACCCTCCACCCAGTATGCAGCGGCAGCCAAGAAAGCAAATAGAATGCTAGGAATCATAAGGAAAGGAATGGAGAATAAAACAAAGGATATTATAATGCCTCTGTACTGGTTCCATGGTGCGACCACACCTTGAATATTGTGTGCAATTCTGATCGCCATATCTGAAAAAAGGATACAGCAGAATTAGAAAAGGTACAGAGAAAAGCCACCAAAATGATAAAGAGAATGGAAGGATACCCCTATGAGGAGGGGCTTAAAAGGTTGGGGCTATTTAACTTGGAAAAGAGATGGCTAAGGGGGGGATATGATGGAGGTCTATAAATTAATGAATGGAGTGGAACAGGTAAACGTAGATCGGTTGTTTACGCCATGAAAAAGTAGAAAGACTAGAGGACACACAATGAAGCTACAATGTAAGAAAACAATTTTTTTACTCAACCTGTAATCAAACTTTGGAATTTGTTATTGGAGGATGTTGTAAAAGTGGTTAGTGTAGCTGGGTTTAAAAAAGGTTTGGACAAGTTCCTGGAGGAAAGGCCCATAAACAATTTAATAATGCTTGTACCGGGAAATCCATTGCTCTCCCCCGGACGAGTATTGTGGAATGTGTGTGCCTTTTTGGGAACCTGTCAGGTACTCATCACCTTGATTGGCCACTGTTGGAAACAGGATACTGGGCTTGACACCTTGGTCTGACCCAGTATGGCATTACTTATCTTAAGTTCTTCTTCCCCCAGTAGTGGGAGTTTGTCTTTCATTTTCCATCTGTTCAGGTCGAAAGACAACTCATATTTGAAAGCACCTATTCACACTTAAACACTTTACTGGACTAGGTTGCAGATGCATAAGTTCTCCCAAACAGAGTTAGCTACATCATCATTGGTTAAGTGAATTAATAATACATGTGAAATTGTGGATGATATTGCTCCAGTAGTATGTAATAAAGCATAAGCTTCTCTGGTTTATTCAAGAGCTGATAATGGTTAGAAAAAGAGTGTAGAACTTTAGAACTTAAATGGAGCAAGTCTGGTGAAGGTTTTCCTCAGCCATCCAGAGGCCCTGTATTCGAGACCATCGAGATGTGCTCCCTAGCCCATCTTGGAAGCATCCATAGTCAGAGTGCTTTGATGCAGAAGAGATTGGAAGGGAAGCCCCTGGTGCAGATTTTGTGGTTTTAGCCATGAAGAGAGGAACTGCTTGAGTGGCTGAGTAACGACCACCTTGTACTGGAGGCAACCTGTAACTTGGCACCACTGCGAAAACAACATAATAAGATTTCTTCATCCCTGTCACAATCACATTTTTTTATTTCGACTTGCATCATTTTTGTTAAGGGATAAAGTTAAATTTAGACTTGATCCCTCTTTGACAGCTCAACATTTTGCAGATTTCTTTTAACAGAAATTAAGTAGTATATGCAATAATTTAATGACTGTGGAGTCAAATGTCGATAACTTTTTGGCCTCGGTTCCTTGGGAAAAACAGATGACTCTGTTTTACAGATCGCTCTTGGTCTGAATTTTTGTTACCAACCTTTCAGGAAATAGATTTATTTTTAAGAAATATTCTAAAAAGTTTTCATTGGAAGATCCATGCCCTACTTATTTTTGTCATGCACCTATGTATTTCCATGTTTGGTTTTACTGGGTCAATACAGAACTCGTGGCACAGGGTATATACCCTTTAGAATTGAGTGATAATGTGCTGACTCCATTTCCAAAATATAGAAAGGCTAGCTTAATGGATGCGGCAAACTTTCGTCCTATTGCCAATATCCCATTGATGATTAAGGTACTAGAAGCATTAGTTGCTAGGCACTTAACACACTATTTAGACAATTTTGACAGTTTGGATGAGTCAGAATTTGGCTTTAGAAAGGCCCAAAACACAGAAATGCTTTTAGGGATTTTGACTCCAGATATAAATTTGATTTTAGCCAAAGGGCATATAGTGGTCTTATTATAATTTGATCTAAGCGCCATCATCGCCTGCTTCACGGCAAGTTGATCATTATTTCTTGCTAGCAGTTTTGTGCCACTTAGGGATTTCAGGAATAGTACATAAATGTTTCTCGAGTTTTTTAAAAAATAGTTTATATCCAGTGCAGATTGGCAATAATAGTTAAGAAAGGCTTGTTGTGGGATCCCTTAGAGGTCTCCGCTATCGTTGATTTTCTTTAATGTCCTTATGATTACCTTAGGCTGTTTTTTTTTATCAAAGTGATTGTAAAGTTTTCATGTATGCTGATGATATTTCCATACTATTAGCTTTTCCATAATCTTTAAGTGATTTTTATTCAGTAATGGGCGAGAGGTTTATGTTTATGTTCAAAATTGAATGCTTTGAAAAAAAAAAGTTCTTTGTTTTAATAATGCCAAAACTCTACCGAGTTCTTTGGGGGAAGCATTGGTTTGGTTACATCTTCAAGGTGACTCAGTTCTTCATGTTTTAGGGGTTCTAATTGATGACAAGTGTCTTTTGAGGCACATATAAATTCAGTGGTGGCAAAATCATTTTTTAAATTACACCTATTACGCAGACTTAAACTGTATTTTTCTACTGATCATTTTCAGCTTTTAGTGCATATTGCTCTATTTAGATTATGGCAATATGCTGTTTCTGAATTGCTCACAATATCAAGTGAGGCATTTACAGCTATGTCAAAATACCGCAGTATGAATTATCTTTTGAGTATCTAGATACATGGCAGTAACTACTTTACTTAATGATTTCCATTGGGACAGATCCTGTGCAAAGGTGCTTTTTCCTCAGGGAAAAAAGGCCCTTTTCCCTGTCAGTTTTTTGCATGGATGGGCTGAGGTCTTCTTGGAGAGCCTCTGCTGGGTTACAAAGTTTTCCTCAATCTCAGCAGCTTTACCTGCCATAGGTTTGCCGAAGAGGTTCTCACCGGTACAGGGGAGATCGAGCAGTTTGTCCTGGACCCACTGTTTGAGATTGGAGGAATGCAGCCAAGCCTAGCATTGGGCCCTGATGCTGGCCGCTACAACTCGAGCTGCCGACTCAAAGCTGTCATAGACGGCACAGGAGAGGAACTTGGAACAGTCCCACACTCCCGAAGTCAGGGTCTGGAACCATTGAAGAGGTTCTCCGATGAGGCCTGCTGCAAACCCCGACAGCTCTTTGGCCAGTGGCTTTAGGTACCTGCCTATGTAGAGTTTATAGGCTTGGATCTGGCAACCCAGCATTGAGCTTGATAACATTAGTGCCCGAGGGTGTCGAGGGCTCGGGCCTCCCTACCAGGAGGAACGGAGGACTGGGTCTTCTGGTTCTTGATCTTTTGCATGGCTGACTCAATGACCATAGAATGATGTGGGAGTTGGGGGTTGTGGAACCCCAGTCCTTTCTGGACGTGGTATATAGTGTTGAGCCGATGGCTAACTATTGGCACATATGCCAGGGTCTCCCACATTCTGAGTAACAGCCTCTCGAGCATCAACTGTATGGGCACCATGAGGGTTTCTTTGGATGGAGTCTCATACTATAGAATCTCCAATTCCTCGGGGCGCGGGTTCTCCTCTGCTTAAGTCTGCACCAAGAGGGCCCTGGCCATATTCCTGACGAAGTCATGGAAGGCCACATTCTCAGGAGGAGAGTGGGGTCGAGGCGCCGGGGGAAACGGGTCCGAGGGAATGTCTCTGTGCCATCTGATGTCTGGGGATGCCTCGTCCTCCATCTCCCACTCAGAGTCAAGTGGTGATGACAGGTCCGAGGCCATGCAACTCCTTTTGTCGAGGCCGGTGCCAAAGGGATGACGGCCTGCGGAGGACCTGGGGTCTGAGTCACAGACACTGGCCTTTGAGGATTGGAAATCCGAGAAACGGGACCAGGACCTTGACTGGTGCCAAGGGCTGTCTCGAGGCTGGGGGCGCTTGACACTCGGCTCAATGACCGAAGACTCCCCTCGCAGCAGAAGGCCTGGTTGTCAGATCAGATGAGGCGGATGAACCGGCCAGTTTAGCAGTGATGTTCTGCTCCAGGGCCGCCATTCTGGTTTCCAAATCAGAAGGCTCCGCAGCCTTCAGCATGAGCACCAAGGATTTTGGGCCTGGCTCTAGTGCCTTTGGCAGTGTGTACAGCTGAGGAATCCTTCTTGAAGACCTTGGTAGGGTGCTTCTTGGAGTCACCCGAGTCCTTCCTTGGGGTTTTACTGGGTTTCTCCAGTGTAACCTTGGCAGACTTCTACTTCTTCTTCTTCTTCTCTGGCTTCGAGGTCTTCTCATAGGCCCCGCAACCATGGAATTCTGAGGATGCCCGAGCATCTCAGGATGTGATGGGCTTGGAGCTCTGTGCCGTGGAGGTGGGTGCCGAGTCAGCCATTGGGAACAGCTTTTCCTGCAACTCCGACTGCTTTCTGCTGGTTTTGGCTGACATGTCTTGGCAAAGATCGCAGGAGGTGCTGTCATGGTCCGGGCCCAGGCAGCAGTCATGGGTGTCTGTAACATAGTAAATGACGGCAGATAAAGACCAGTATGTTCCATCTAGTCTGCCCAGCAATATGACAGGAGTAGGTGCACCTCTTCCCATGTCTATTAGGGAGTAGGTGCACCCCTACTCATGTCTTTGCTTAGTGGTGCACCCACCAGGAGCAGGTGCACACCTCCCCATATCTTTATTTCTTTGTTTGTTTAGGGGTGAACACACCGCTCCTCCCCTCATCGCTCCATGTAGGACACCCCTATTTGTTGAGAAATTAGATGGTTTAGTTTATTTTGATTTAATCTTGTTGCTGTAAAGTGATCCAGTGTCTGTCCCAGGCCACTTTGAATTCCGTTCACTGTGTTTGTCCCCACCACCTCCTTCGGGAGGGCATTCCAAGCATCCACCATCCATTCAGTAAAAAAGTATTTCCTGACATTGCCTTTCAATTTACAACCTTGAAGCTTCATGTTATGCCCTCTAATTTTACAGCTTCCCCGTCTCTGGAAGAGGTTTGTTTGTTCATTATTTCTCTAAGTATTTAAAGGTCTGAATCATATCTCCCCTATACCTCCTCTCCTCCAAAGTGTACATATTTAGGTCTTCAAGTCTCTCCTCATAAGGCTTCTTACGTAGGCTCCAAATAATTTTGGTCGCCTTCCTCTGAACAGCTTCCATTCTTTTTACATCCTTTGCAAGATACGGTTGCCAAAGCTGAACACAGTATTCCAAGTGAGGCCTCACCAGAAACTTATACAGTGGTACTAGTGCCCCTTCTTTTCTGCTGGTAATTCCTCTTTGAATGCAGCCCAACATCCTCCTGGCTTTTGCCACCTTGAGATCAACAGAAATAATCACACCAAGGTCTTTCTCCTGCTCTGTGCACACCAGCCTCTCGCCCCCTATCGTGTATATTTCCCTTGGATTTCTGTTACCCAAGTGCATGACACTGCACTTCTTCGCATTAAATCTTAATTGCCAAGCATCAGACCATTCCTCCAGCTTTTGCAGATCCCTCCTCATGTTAAGCACGCCCTCGGGGGAGTCCACTCTGTTGCAAATTTTTGTGTCATCTGCAAAAAGACAGACTTTTCCATTCAGTCCTTCAGCAATATCACTCACAAATACACTGAACAGTGCCAGACCTAGGACCGAACCCTGAGGCACCCCGCTAATCACCTTCCTTTCATCCGAGTGAGCTCCATTTATCATCACCTTCTGTCGTCTGTCAGTCAACCAATTTCTGATCCAGTTTACCACCTTGGGGACCCATCCCCAAACTACTGAGTTTATTGATAAGCCTCCTATGAGGGACAGTATCAAAGGCTTTGCTGAAATCCAGGTAGATGACATCCATCGCGTGTCCTTGATCCAGTTCTCTGGTCACCCAGTCAAAGAACTCAATGAGATTTGTCTGGCAAGATCTTCCCTCGGTAAAACCATGTTGCCTTGGATCCTGTAATCCGCTGGTTTTGAGAAAGTTCACAATTTGCTCTTTCAGAAGCGTCTCCATTACTTTTCCCGCCACCGAGGTAAGGCTCACGGGCCTGTAGTTTGACACTTCTTTGTAAACCGCCTTGATATCATGAAAGGCGGTATATAAAAAATGTTAAATAAATAAATAAATAAATAAAATAAACTTCTTTGTCACCACTTTTGTGTAGAGGTACGACGTCAGCCATTCTCCAGTCCTGAGGAACCTCTCCTGTTTCCAAGGATCTGTTGAAAACATCCTTTAACGGCCCTGCAAGAACCTCTCTGAGCTCTTTCAGTATCCTGGGATGTATCCCATTCGGTCCCATGGCCTTGTCCACTTTCAGTTTTGCAAGTTGTTCTAAATCCTCATCCTCTCTGAATGGTGTGGTATCTACCTCATTCCCATTTTTATATTTGGGAGTCACAGGTGGTCCATCTCCAGGATTTTCTTTAGTAAAAACATAGCAGAAGTATTTGTTTAGTAATTTCGCTTTATCAATGTCATTCTCCATGAGTCCATTTCCAGAACTTCTGAGTCCTGCAATTCTACCTCTGATCTTCTTCCTTTCCCAAATATACCTGAAGAAAGTTTTATCGCCGCACTTAACATCTTTAGCTATCTTTTCCTCTGCCTTTGATTTTACTATCCTTATTTCTCTTTTTGTCTCCTTGAGTTTGATCCTGTATTCATTTCTGTATTCTTCTGTTTGCAAGCTTTTGAATTTTGCGAAAGCTGTGTTTTTTGCCCTTATTTGAGCAGCCACTTCTTTGGAAAACCAAATAGGTTTCCTTTTGTTTTTATTTACTTTTCTTCAATATTTATTTGTTGCCCCTTTTAGTAATAGACATAGTTTGACTGCAGCAGTCATACCTTTTGAGCCCACCGGGAGACACCCGAACGGTGTTGGCAATCCCCGGGAGAAAAAAAAAAGGCGTGAATGCCGGTCAAGGGAGACCTCGATAAAAAAAAAGGACTGAGAACAGTCCTGGGAAGCATCAACTCGAGGCGGGAAGAGGAACTGGTATGCCTACCAGGAAACTAAGCTTTAGGAACAGTCTTTCAAAGATTTATCCGGGGAAATAGGATATACGACTGTTGGGCTCCGTGGAAAAAAGGAGACTGAGCAAGATGGCACCCTTAGGTGGGAAGGGAACCACGCATGTATGGTGGCATCTCCCAAAAGCTTTCTTTGAAAGCTGGGGAGATGTTTCCGCATGGGCTCCGTCAACGCCAACGTCACCCATATGTGAGGACCGACTTCATGCTCGTTCCTGAAGAATCATCATTAAAAGAAACAACCTCTTGCAAATTTCTACCTTTTTAGGAAGCACACTATAAATGCCTGCTCCATTTCAAACAAAGACCATACCTAATTCACTGAATTGCTGTATATCTCTTTTAAAAGTCCCGCAATCTGATGCACTAATTTATAGAATGTGTGTCCTTGGCCATCTAATCCTGAAGACATCCCAAGTTTGATTCACTGTATAGCAGCATAGATTTCCAGATCTGTCTGCGGTGCATTTAATTGCTCTGTTTTTCCTTTAGCTGGAGCCATCTCAAATCCCTACAAAGCTGCAATCGTCCTGTCACATCTTTCCACTTCAAGGATAAGCCTGCATAACATTCTACGAACCTTTCCACTATTGCCTCTGTAGTCTTCTAGAGTGTTCCACTTTTATCCTTTACTCTTGTTATGTATACATCCTTCCCCGACTGACAAACCTATCCAATAGTTTGCTCACCTTATTACTATATTTGTAGATCTGGTACTGAAATACTGCAGTGACTGTGGGCCTTCTGGTGCAACAACTTCTTCATTGCCCTTCTTGCCACCACTTGCTCCCTCTTCTCCACCAAAACTATTCTCACCACATGCTGACTCCTTACACTGTGAACTATTTGTCTAAGCCTCAGTATCCCTGGTATCCTGCTGCTTCCTTTTTTCTAGCCACATATGCAATACTATATCCTCTCATTAATTCATTCCCTGTCACCCATACGCGGGAAGGCAAAACTTCTCAATGCTGGTTAAACTCTGTATATCTTGCCAACCTTTCACCTAAATATTTCTTAAATTTGTCATTCTGCATCAGTCTCAAGCACATCCATCAACTAAATGCTCTTCCAACTTATTGGCCTCACTCCATGTTTACTGACACTGGAACAAGGTCTGCAATAGAGATCATCCCTCTTGGTGCCTCATATATCTGTGGAAATGGTCTCCAAAACCAGAATGTAATTAATTCTCAAATAGTTGGTATGTGGTGCAAGCAAAATGTAAAATCTACTTCCTCAGGGTGCAGAACTCCAGATATGCAGCAAGCCCAGTTATTTTAAATAAGTTTACTCCCACAATGGTCTGACCTCAAAACAGGAGTTTTAAGGTCTTACAACCTTTCCTCAGTCTGCACTATGTTAAACTTCCCACTCAATACAAATTGATACTCAAAAAACCTTAACAAAGTGTCCATCAACTTTACAGAAAGCATAGTTACTCACCTGTAACAGGTGATCTCCGGGAACTGCAGGAATTTAGTCTTCACATATGGGTATCGTCTGTACCGATGGAGCCTGCACGGGAACGCTCCCCAGCGTCCAATAGGAAAGCTTTTGGGAGCATCCCACAGCACCTGCATGCTGCCTTCCCGCCTTTCCCAACTGTCCCTCTCCAGTTGAGTTTAAAGCTGAGACAAAGAGAGAGGGAAAGAGAGAGATAGAAAGATACAACTCCTAGGGGAGGGAGGTGGGTGGGTTATGAAGACTAAATTCCTGCTGTTCCCGGAGATCACCTGTTACAGGTGAGTAACTATGCTATCTCCAGGAACAAGCAGGAATGTAGTCTTCACATATGGGGACTCCCTAGCTGCAGATGCCAGGGAGAAACCCCAGAAGTTGTATGCCCTTGTGAAAGGGCTCAACTTCTCCCCATGGATCTCTGGCATCCTACCAGAGATGGTGGGTAGGAGTTGATTAGGTATGGAACAGGTGTTGAAGAACAGCCTCACCAAACAAGGCATCCTGGTGGGAGTCCTTGTCTAAGCAGTAATGGGCTGTGAAGGTATGAACCGAGGCCCAAGTAGCTGTTCGACAGATGTAGTCGATAGACACAGAGTGAAGATGAGCCATAGAGGTTGCCATGGCTCTCACATTGTGAGCTGTGACATGGCCTTCAAGAGGAAAGTTCTTACTCTCATAGGCAAAAGAAATACACTGTGCAATCCAGCTGGACAGTGTTCTTTTGGAGACTGGAAGTCCCAAATGACTAGGGATCAAAAGCAACAAAGAGTTGCGAGGACTTTCTATGTTGCTGTGTCCTTTGCAAGTAAAAGGCCAAAGACCTTTTACAGTCCAAAGTATGAAGATTCCTTTCTGCATTTCAGGCGTGAGGCCTTGGGAAAAATACAGGAAGGTAAACCGCTTGGTTTAAATGAAAAGGTGATACCACTTTTGGCATAAAGTGTGGATGAGTCCTAAGGACTACCTTATCATGATGGAACCTTGTATAAGGAGGATCAGCCACCAATGCTTGCAATTCACTGATGCGACGTGTTGATGTGATTGCAATAAGCAAGATGACCATCCAAGAAAGGAATTTCAATGAGGTAGTAGCTAATGGTTCAAAAGACGGCTTCATGAGCTGCCCAAGAACCAGATATAAGTCCCATGCCACCAGTGGTGGCTTAATGGGAGGCTTAGTTAAAAGAAGGCCTCTCATAAATCTTGCTATGAGAGGATGAGAGGAAATAGGTTGACCATTTAGAGGCTTGAAAGAAGCTGCAATAGCATTCAAATGAACTCTCACTGAATTGGTCTTAAGCCCTGTATTAGACAAATGAAGGAGATACTCCAGTAATGATTCCAGAGGTATCGCAAGAGGGTCAAGACCCTTCTGCGAGCACCATATGGTAAAATTTTTCCACTTGAAAGCATAAGAGCGTCTTGTGGAAGGTTTCCTGGAAGCATAAAGGAGCTTATGAGAAACCTGCTGAGAAAGGTTAAGACCATGAAATTCTACGCTTTCAGCAACCAGGCCCTGAGATGGAGAGACTGGGGATTGGGATGCCACAGCATCCCGTCCTCCTGAGAAAGGAGATCTGGAGCAGATCCTAACTCCAGAGGTGGAGCTTGAGAGAGATGTAGGAGCAGAGGGTACCACATTTGCCGTGGCCAATGTGGAGCTACGAGAATCATATGACCTCTGTCTCTCTGAAGTTTGAACAGGGTTTTGGGAATTAGGGGAAAGGGTGGAAAGGCATACAGGAACTCCTGGCCCCAATGGAGGAGGAAAGCATCCCTGGCCTGACAACCCTGAGCCGGGATTCTAGAACAGAACCGGGAAAGTTTGGCATTCAGTGGACTTGCAAAGAGGTCTATGTCCGGGGTTCCCCAAATTTGAAATATTTTGGCCACTTGGTCTGCATGGAGAGACCATTCGTGTGGAAGCAGAACTCGACTGAGTCTGTCTGCCCAAGAGTTTTGAATGCCTGGAAGATACACCGCAAGGAAATGAATCTGATGCTCTCTGGCGAGGGCCCATAGTCGCAAAGCTTCATTGCAGAGTGACAGAGAGCCTGTTCCGCCCTGCTTGATCACATAGAACATGGCTACTTGATTGTCTGTTTGAACCAGGACTGTCTTGTAGCTGAGCTGGGTGTGGAATACTCGAAGAGCAAGGAAGATTGCTCTGAGTTTCAGGAGATTGATGTGTAGATAGGTCTCCTGTGGAGTCCAGGTACACTGGGTAGAGAAGCCTGCAGGTGGGCTCCCCAACCCACCTGTAAGGCATCTGTTCTGTGGCTTGGGGTGGGGGTTGTTGGAAAGAGGACCCCACCAAAAGGTTTTGGGGTGACTGCCACCATTGGAGGGACAAAATAAGACGATCTGAGTTTGTTATTTTGTCTGACAGGCAACCTGATGCCTGAGTCCATTGAGTGGATAAAGTCCACTGGGCTGCCCTCATATGGAGGCGAGCTTCAGGAACTACATGCACGGTGGATGCCATGTGGCCTAGCAACTGTAATATTTCCCGAGCAGTGAGGTGAGGCTTTAGCACTGCTTGGAAAACTAACTGCACAATACGAAGGCAGCGGGGCTGTGGAAGATAGGCCCTTGTCTGTCTGGTATCCAACAGAGCTCCTGTAAACTCTAGAGACTGAGTGTGAACAAGGTTGGATTTTGGGAGGTTTATGACGTCCCAAATACTGAAGGATGGCATTGTGCGAGAGAGAGAAATCCTGGCCTATGGCTCTGAAGGGGCTCGAATGAGCCAGTCATCTAAGTAAGGGAAGACGAATATTCCCAGGGTGCGAAGAAATGCTGCCACCAGAGCCATGAATTTTGTGAACACCCTTGGTGCTGAGGCCAGGCCAAAAGGAAGAACTCTGTATTGGTAGTGCTTCCCTTGAAATAGAAAGCGAAGGAACTTTCGATGAGCTGAATGGATGAGAACATGAGTGTACGCATCCTTGAGATCTAGAGAACAAAGCCAATCCTGACTCTGAAGGTATGGCAGCAGAGTTCCTAAAGAAATCATTTTGAACTTCTCTTTGAACAGAAATTTGTTTAATTCTCTGAGGTCCAAAATGGGTCTGTGTCTCCCTGTTTTCTTTGGAATAAGGAAATAGGGGGAGTAGAACCCTGTACCCTGTTGGAGAATGGGTACCTCTTCTATTGCCCCCTGGGCAAGAAGCAAAGTGACCTCTTGACCTAACTGGGCGTTGAAAGAGGTCTGAGACTTGAACTGTCTTACCATTGTAGGAGGGGGCATGCTGAGGAAATGAAGCTTGTACCCCTCTCTTACAATGGACAGAGTCCAATTTTCTGCTGTTATCTGTCCCCATCTGGGGGCAAAATGACATAACCCTCCTTGAATGGTGGAAGGTTCTGGGCCGTTCAGAGCCAGGAAGGCAAAGTTCTCTAGATAGGAATCAAAGCCCCTGTGGAAGCTGAGTCTGCTAAGCCGGTTGAGGCTTAGCTGCTTTTGGTTTCCTTTGTTGCCTAGGTAGTTGCTGCTGTCCCTTTTGAGCAGACTGACCTAAACGATGTCCCTGCTGGGTATAGGAGGGGTAAAACTTCTACTTCTTACTGAAGAATGGTTTCTTGTAGGATTTCTTCCTTGCAGGATCAGCTGTAGATTTAGACAATCTATCCAAGGTGATATTGTCAGCATCTCTCTCATTAGCTTTTTCCTGCCAATTTTTGCCAAAGAGATTCTCTCCTGTGCAAGGAATATTCCTCAGTTTATCCTGTACCCAAAAGTTCCAAGTCAGATGCCTGGAGCCAGGCAATCCTACGTGCAACTATGACAATAGCAGAGGTTCTGCTTATGCACTCAAAGCAGTCAAAGGCTGCACGATTTACAAACTTGGAAACATCTTGAGCATGTTTGACAAGGGCAAGGTAATCCTGCCTCTTATCATCAGGAAGGAGGGGGCTCATAAGCTCTAAATCTCCCATGACCTCCTTAAGGAACATTCCCATATATAATATATAGGAACTGATCCTAGCAGAAAGCATGGAAGCCTGGAAGGTTCGACGTCCAAAGGCGTCAAGAGTCCTACACTCACGTCCTGGAGGATTAGATGCATGTCTTTTTGCACTTTTGATCCTTCTCATAGCTGATTCCACCACCATGGAATGGTGTGGTAGCTGAGTCTTCTGAAACCCAGGACAAGGAGGAACTCGATACATGGTGTCGAGCCTTCGAGAGTGAGGAGATGTGGTCAGAGGTGTTTCCCACATCCTTTACACAAGATCATGCAAGATCTCATGAATAGGTAAGATAGCTTCCTCCTTGGGAGCTTTAGGGTATTGCAGGTTTCCAATTCCTTTGTCCTAGGCTCTTTTTCAGGAGCCACTGTGGTGGAAAGACCTCGAGCCACATCTCGGATAAAATCCTGAAAGGACATATCCTCTGGAGGAGACATCCTAAGCCGAGGAGAAGAATCATCCTCAGGAAGAAGTACTCTGGTATCAGCAGAGCTTTCAGAGTCTTCAGACTCATCTGAGGATTCAAAGTATCTCCGATCCGGGTGATCGTGCAAGGCACAGTACCGTTACCGATCAAAGTCGGCATCGGAGGGGTCCGGTACAGACTTGTCGATACCGGATGGATAAGCATGACTCGGTCCCGGTAGAATACCTGCGATGTCGATGCAGTTGGTGCCGGTACCGGTTGAATTGTCTGAAGCGGTTTCAGGGCCATCGAGGTCGTGAGACGAGCTGCCAGACTGCGTTCAATAGCCAAGAATCTCTGGTCTATCGACGCTGCCGATGCTTGGGTATCGGTACCGGATGAAGCAGCCGGTACCCCAGAGCATGGCAGCAGTAGTTCTGCCGAGGTTGAGGCCTCGAGAACATCCTGGAGCCCCATTAGTGCTTTGGAAGCCGAAGCCTCCCGCCGGGGCAATTTAGCCGGTACAAGTCCCTCAAGGGCAATGCCAGAGGCATCTCGATGCTTAGAAGAAGATCTACCCTTTGAGGACCGGCCAGATTTATGTTTAGTTACCCGAGATCCATGGGAGGAAGACGAAGCCCTGGAAGACGTCGATACCACGGACGCTGCATCGGAGGGAAAAAGGGTTCTAAGTTTAGCAGCTCGGTTTTGCCGGCCGACATCATCCAACAGGCAACACACTCGGAAATTGAGTGGTCAGGACCTAAACATTTGAGGCACCACTGATGGGCGTATAGTGTCGAGGGAAGGCAGACGCGACCACAAAAAAGAAGAATAAAAGGGAATATTTTCTGCGGTGACAGGATGTGTGACCTGTCGACTCCGGGGAAAACGAAGAACTGGAGAGGGACAGTTGGGAAGACAGCACGCAGGTGCTGTGGGATGCTCCCAAAAGCTTTCCTATTGGACGCTGGGGAGCATTCCCGCACAGGCTCCGTTGGTACCAACGATACCCATATGTGAAGACTACATTCCTGCTTGTTCCTGGAGATAAGCCTTGTGAATAAACATTTGGGGCATACACACTACCCAAGAGAATTTTCTGTTCATATAGCTTTAAGGCCATTAGAACATCATCCATCTTCCTCATTTGTAACCACAGTCTACAGTTCAAATTGCTTATGAATCAAAAATCGCTGCCACGATACCTCTTCCCCTCGCTCTGTTTTTATTTGGTTTTTAATGGAACCGCAAATCATCCCATCCCCACCCAACTCCATCCTCCCCATTTCCCATATACACAACACATCCACCCACACCCCTCCTCCTCTTCTGCCACTATCCGTGCCAAAATGACCATCCCCATAGCCTTTTGAAATCAGCCAGGGCAGCCTGTCACACCCTTACTGATGATTACCCACTGTTCTTTCTCATCCACAGCATACTTACTGAATCTCACATTATACTCTACATCCGTCTCAGTCACCATGATCCTCATTTACACATATTATTTCCACCTAATTGTTTATCACTTCCTAGCCTCCTTCCCCCAACATAGAAACAGCACCCCTCTCCTCTTTTCACCACTCATTCCCTCTTTCTCTTTCTCCATTTTTTCTCATGTGTCTTCTTCCCTTCCTCTTCATCTCCTTCCCTCTGTCCCTCATCTCTTCTTTCACCCCTTCACATCCTCATCTGTTTGCCTCCCCCATCTTTCCTCTCCTCTTGCCTTCCCCATCTCCTGCTCCCTTCTCAACTCTCCCCCATTACCTTTCATTCCTTCTTTCTCTTGCCTTCATCATTTTTTTCTCCTCATATTCTCCCCTCTAATTCCCCCTCCTTCTGTTCTCCTGTGCATTTCCTCCTGCCTTCTCCTAATCTCATATCTGTCATTTTTCCCATCTTTTCCACCTCCCACCTTCTCATATCCCCTCCTGATCTCCCTCCCTCCCCCCTAAAGATAATAGCTGATTGTCAATTAACTTTTCCCAGTGATTCTTGGACTGGTGTTACTGTTCTTTATATTAGCGTCCTCTCCTTTATCCCCCCCCCCCCCAATACATTTCATGCCATCTAGGTAAACTGCAATTAGAAAACTTCAACTGCTTCTGAGGAACTATGGGTGATTGACTGAAGCAAATATTATGGCCCTATGAGATTAAATACTACATTCCAAAAAAAGACAGAATTAGTCATTAGTTATTAACTTGACAGAACATGCCTGATTTTTCATTAGTCAAAACACAGCAGTTCAGTGATGCAGGAGATGTGTTATAGTGGAAAGCGTAGTTACTCACCTGTAACAGGTGTTCTCCAGGGACAGCAGGAATCAGTCCTCACATATGGGTGACGTCGGCGCCGACGGAGCCCTCGTGTGGAGCAATTTCCCAGCTTTCAAAGAAAGCCTTTGGGATTGCATCGCGCATGCGCGGTCCCCTTCCCGCCCAACGGTGCCATCTTGCTCAGTCTAATGACATAGCTAAAAAGACGGCAAAAAGAATAAAATCAATAGGACTGCAACTCCAGGGGAGGAGGGAGGGTCATGAGGACTGATTCCTGCTGTCCCTGGAGAACACCTGTTATAGGTGAGTAACTACGCTTTCTCCAGGAACAAGCAGGAAGTCAGTCCTCACATATGGGACTCCCTAGCTATAGGCTACCGAGAACCCATAGTTGAAAAATGGCTCCCTCTAGAAGATCCACAACAGCTGTGATAGGAATCCAGCAGAGACACAACACCTCCGGTAGCTTGACACCAGAAGGCTGGAGGGTAGGAGTTGCCTAAACCTCAAATAAGTTGCGGAGAACCGCCTGACTGAAAGCGCTGTCTCGTCGGGACTCCCCATCCAAGCAGTGATGGGCTGCAAGAGTGTGGCTTGAAGACCAGGTGGCGGCCCGGCAGATGTCTGCCAGCGGAACAGAGCAGAAGTGAGCCACTGATGCAGCCTTAGCCATGACACGGTGGGCCGTGACTCAACCCTGCAATGGGAGGTCGGCCGCCCTGTACGTCCAGGCGATGCAGTTTGCCACCCAGGTGGACAACGTGTGCTTGGAGACAGGTAGCTCCAGCTTACTGGGGGGGTTCAAAAGAGACGAAGAGCTGAGGAGCCCTTCGATGCCCCCGTATACGTTCCAAGTAGAAGGCTAATGCCCTCTTACAATCAAGGGTATGCAGAACCACCTCTGCCTGGCTAGCATGAGGTCTGGGAAAGAATGTCAGAAGAACCACCTTTTGATTGAGGTGGAACGGAGAGACCACTTTTGGGAGAAACTTGGGGTGGGTGCGTAGGACAGCCCTATTCCTATAAAACCATGTGTACAGTCTTTCTGAAACCAGAGCTTGTAGCTCACTCACTCGCCTGGCAGATGTGAGTGCCACCAGGAAGAGTACTTCCAGGAGAGGAAGCACAGATGGCAAGCGGACATCGGCTCAAAAGGTGGGCGAGTAAACTGTTGCAAGACCACATTCAGATCCCACTTGGTCCCCGGAGGATGAACCGGGGGTTTTAGAAGAAGTAGACCTCTGAGGAATCTGGATACCAAGGGGTGAACCGACAAGAGGATGACCTTCCACTGGTGAGTGGTGTGCTGACAGAGCACTCAGGTGGACCCTGACAGAGTTAGACTTGAGGCCTAAGTCAGAGAGGTGAAGCAGGTACTGCAACACCACTGATACGAGGCAAGAGAAAGAGTTTTCATTGTGTTGGTTACACCACACCTCAAACCTATGCCACTTGAAGGCATAGGTTTTCCTAGTGGACTGCCTCCTTGAGGCCAGTAACACTTCTTCTACGTTCTTAGGTAGGAGGAGAGGAGCCAGCACTACCCTTTCAGCAGCCATGCCATCAGGTTGAGAGACCTGAGGTTGGGATGTAAGATAGAACCCTGCTCCTGGGACAGGAGGTCGGGCCCCGTCCCCAGAGGGAGTGGGGTTTCCACTGCCAGCTGGAGGAGAAGCGAGAACCAAGGCTGTCTTGGCCATCTGGGGGCTACCAGGATGACCGAGGCTTTGTCCCGAAGGATTTTGAACAGAGTTTGGGCCACCAGAGGCGTGGAAGGAAACGCATACAGGAGGCTCACAGACCAGGAGATCAGAAAAGCATCTGCAGCCATCCTTTGGATGTGGCTGTCTGGAGCAAAAGTTGGGCAACTGATGATTCTGCGGGCTGGCGAAGAGATCTATGGACGGATGTCCCAGCAGAGGAAGATCTGCTGGGCCACTTCCGGATTCAGTTGCCATTTGTGAGGTTGAAGAATTCTGCTTAGCTTGTCTGCTAGGCAGTTCTCTTGACCTGGCAGGTAAACCGCCTTGAGAGACATACCCTGTCTGATGGCAAAGGAGCAGAGGTCCAGTCTCTCCTGGCAAAGGATACGGGACCCTGTCCCTCCCGGCACAGGATACGGGACCCTGTCCCTCCCTGCTTGTTCATGTAGAACATAGCCACCTGATTGTCTGTCTGCACCAAGACAGACTGATGTGAGAGAGCATGGCAGAAGGCTCGAAGATCTAGGCATATCGCTCGGAGCTCTAAGAGGTTGATTTGTTGTGTCCTCTCCTGAGGAGACCACAACCCCTGAGTGCATGAGCCTGGCAATGGGCTCCCCAGCCCAGCAGGGATGCATCTGTGGTCAGGACTCTTGAGTATGATGGAGGCTGGAAAGGCACTCCTCCGAGCAGGTTGGGTAGTTGAAGCCACCAGGCCAATGACTTCAGCAGTCGTTTGAATATCCTTACCTTGTCTCGGAGTCGCCCTGTGGCTTGCGTCCACTGATCCCAGAGGCACCACTGAGCTGTTCTCATGTTGAGACGGGTGTTTGGGATCACATGCACTGTGGAGGCCATGTGTCCTAGAAGGCACAGAAAATGCCTTGCTGATATCTGAGACTTGTGGCTGATTTGGTGTACTAGTTCCAGAAGCCTCTGTGCCCTGTCCTCTGGCAGGTAAGCCCTTGCTTGAATGGTGTCCAGCCTCACCCCTATGAGCTCTAAGTTCTGTGTGGGGAGCAAGGTGGACTTTGCCTGATTTACGACAAAGCCTAGATGCTGCAGTATGTTGATAGTGCGAGCTGTGGCCTGTTGGGCCTCTTGAGATGACAGGGCCCTGATGAGCCAATCATCCAGGTATGGGAAGATGAAGATTCCCTGGTTCCTGAGAAAGGCCGCCACCACCGCCAGACACTTGGTAAACACTCTGGGGGCAGAGGCTAGGCCAAATGGAAGTACTCTGTACTGAAAATGGTTTCTTCCCACTACAAATCTGAGATATTGTCTGTGGTCTGGATGTATAAGGATGTGAGTGTAGGTGTCCTTCAGGTCTAAGGAGCCTAGCCAATCTCTCTGGTGGAGGTAAGGCAGCAATATTCCAAGGGAAAGCATCTTGAACTTTTCCCTCACCAGGAACTTGTTTAAGTTTCGCAGGTCGAGGATGGGCCTGAGGACTCCTGTTCTCTTTGGTATCAGAAAATACCTGGAATAGAAGCCTTGCCCTTGTAGGCTGTGAGGCACCGGGCTCCACCACCTGATCCTATAGAAGACCGGCCAACTCCTGTAAGAGGAGTTTCCTGTGTAGAGGATGTCTGAGAGTTTCTCCCGGAAAATAGGAGGGAGGTACCTGGTCGAAGTGGAGCAAATAGCCCTTTTGGACTATTTGTAGGACCCAGGTATCTGTAGTGATTGCTGGCCACCTGTGGGCGTACAGTGCCAACCTTCCTCCTGTGCAAGGCCTCACCCCTGGTTGAAGAGAGACTATGCTGTGGCTGTCAAAAAACCCCTACCGGCTGGGAAGGAGCTGGTGCCAGGGGCTTGGGGGTCTTTTGCTTACGCGGGCCATGCCCGTCCCTTGGCCTGCTGCCCCTAGTGGGGAGCCAGGGAGGCCTGGTGAGTGGGATAGTTGCGGTAAGCACTACCCTTCCTTGGAAAAAAGGGCTTTTTACCCTTCTTTTTAGAAGGGGCAGAAGTCTTCTTGGAGAGTCTTGTCCAGGTCAATACTCGGACTCGATTTCGGCAGCCTTTTCAGTCATGGATTTGCCAAAAAGGTTGTCACCTTTATTTGAATTACTGCCAGTCCTCATATCTATTTTCTGGTTCCATGGCAGGCAGGACAGCATCGAGCCCTGGTAGCACTTTCTGCCGAGGGTGTCCAGGTTCCGGGCTTCCCTGCCAGGAGGCACCGAGGAGTGCATTTTTTGGCTCTTGAGCCTGTGCATGGCCGATTCCACAACCATGGAGTTGTGCAGCAGCTGTGCCTTCTGGAACCCAGGGCTCTTGCGGACTCGATAGATGGAATCGACCCGCCTGCTGAGAACCGGCATCAAGGCCGGTGACTCCCACATGCAGAACATCAGCCATTCCAACATCAGAGGAACCGGTACCGTAAGGGCTTCCCGAGTGGAAAATCATACTGGAGGGCCTCAAGCTCCTCGGCTCGGGGCTCCTCCTCGGTGTCCGCCGGGAATGCCAAAGCCTTGGCCAAGTCCCTGACCAACTCCAGGAACCGGGTATCCTCTGGGGGGGGACCTTCTCCGAGGCTCGGACCCCGGTGAGTCCGATGGGACACATCGTGTCCGGTGGGTGTCCGGGGACTCTTCATCCTCTGTTTCCCATGCTGAGTCCTCCGAGGAGGAATTGAGGGGCTCTGGCCGTGAGGGCTTCGGTCTCGACCGTCCCGATTCCGATGGCACCGGCGTTGACGACATCGGTCCCGAACGGGAGGTCGAGGGAGACCTCGGTCGAGGATCGACTCGAGTCCGAAGAGTCTCGAGGATCGGCTTGGCCTCCGGGGTCGACTTGGATGTCAAGGTCCCTGTAGTCGGGGCGGATGGACCGGTGAGAACAGTCATCAGAGCCCATTGCTGCTCCATGAAGACAGACATGCTGCGCTCCAAGACCGCCATTCTGAGATGGCTCCACAGCCTCCGGCTCGGGTCCCGACGCTGTCGGGCCTGATGCTGGTTCTCCCGGAGGACAGTCAATGAGGACAACAGCAGTTACCTTCCTCGGCATCTCCGGCTCCGTGCGAGGTACCTTTGCAGGCCGCTCTGACTCTGAGGACCCGGGGCGGCGGTCAGAACTCCGTGACCTGGCCCGCGAGGACCCAGGCCTATCAGAGGCATCCAACGACGCCGCCCTCGCGAGTTTCTTCTTCCTCCAGTGTTCCCTCGAGGGAGACCCCCGCTCAGAAGACCCCCGACGATGCTCAGAGTCAGACAGCTCCCGAGACATCGAGGCTTCTGACGAGGTCCGGACCTGGGTGGATGCGGACTCAGAGAAAATCCTTTCACGCTGCTGCTGCCTACTTCTGAATGCCTTAGAAGACATCTTGCCGCAGGGGCTACAGGCCATCGGGTCATGATCAGCCCGAGGCAGCGGAGACAGAAGTCATGTGTGTCGGTGAGGGACATTAACTTTTTACACCGATCACACTTCTTAAACCCGCTGACAGTCATCTGGGGAAAAAGGGCCCCTGCAAGGTCAAATGACTGGGCTGCCAGTGAAAAAGAAAAAAGGCGCAAACGCTAGTCACTAAGGACAAAAACCGAAAAATACTGACTGGACTCGATAGCGGTGTACCGAACCAAGGCGGGGAGGGAAACCGGTGTCGAACTGGGCCGAAGAAAAGAATCTTCAGGAGATTTGACACACACTTTCCGCGAGGGAATTTGGACCACGTCCGTTGGGCTCTGTGGAAAAAGGGAGACTGAGCAAGATGGCACCCTTGGACGGGAAGGGGACCGCGCATGCGCGATGCAATCCCAAAGGCTTTCTTTGAAAGCTGCCAGGGAATTGCTCCGCACGAGGGCTCCGTCGGTGCTGACGTCACCCATATGTGAGGACTGACAGAGTAGTTACTCACCTGTAACAGGTGTTCTCCAGGAGCAGCAGGAATCAGTCCTCACATATGGGTGTCATCGGCGCCGATGAAGCCACAGTGGAGCATTTCCCCAGCTTTCCATGAAAGCCTTTGGGAATGCTGGCACACATGCGCGGTTCTCTTCCCGCCTAAAGGTGCCATCTTACCTCAGTCAAATGACATAGCTAAGAACAGCACACAAAAAATGAAAAATAAACTATGTACAACTGCAACTCCAAGGGGAGGAGGGAGGGTTGTGAGGACTGATTCCTGCTGCTCCTGGAGAACACCTGTTACAGGTGAGTAACTACTCTTTCTCCAGGACCAAGCAGGAAGTCAGTCCTCACATATGGGTGACTCCCCAGCTCTGGGCTACCGAGGAACCCAGGCTGAACAAGAGGCCTCCCTCTAGTCCCAGCAGCAAAGAAAGGCTTTTCAAGGACATAACCTCCACCGGTAGCCCAACAGAGGGCAGGAGGGCAAGAGTTGCCTAAACCTCAAAGAGATTCCGGAGTACTGCTTGGCCAAAAGCACTGTCCCTACGGGACTCCCTCTCCAGACAGTAATGGGCCGCAAAAGTCTGGCTTGAAGACCAAGTTGCAGCCCTGCAGATGTCTACCAAGGGCACAGAGCGGAGATGAGCCACTGAGGCAGCCATTGCCCTGACACGATGGGCCGTGACCCTACCCTGCAAAGGAAGGTCAGCCGCCTTGTAAGCCCAGGTGATACAGTCAGCCACCCAGAAAGACAAGGTATGCTTGGACAAAGGCAACCCCAACTTATTGGGGTCAAAAGAGACGAAGAGCTGGGCAGCCCTTCTATGCCCCTGCGTACGGTCAAGGTAGAAGGATAAAGCCCTCCTACAGTCCAGGGTATGCAGGACTGCTTCAGCCTGGCCTGCATGAGGCCTAGGGAAGAATGTTGGAAGAACCACCTCTTGATTGAGGTGGAAAGAGGAGACAACCTTTGGGAGGAACTTGGGATGAGTCCTGAGGACTACCCTGTTCCTATAAATCCTGGTGTAAGGCCTATCACAGACCAGGGCCTGAAGCTCACTCACTCCCCTAGCCGAGGTAAGGGCTATCAGGAAGAGTGTCTTCCAGGAGAGGAAGCGTAGTGGACAAGTAGCCATCGGCTCAAAAGGTGGGCGAGTCAGTTGCTGCAAGACCACATTCAACTCCCACTCAGGTGCAGGAGGACGGAGTGGAGGCTTAAGAAAAACCAAGCCCCTGAGAAAGCGGGACACCAAGGGGTGACCTGACAGAGAATGTCCCTCCACCAGTGAGTGGTGAGCTGCTAGAGCCGAGAGGTGGACCCGAACAGAATTGGACTTAAGTCCCTGATTTGATAAGTGCAGTAAGTACTGAAGCACTACTGGCACAGTACAGGAGAAAGGATCCTCTGCACGTAGCTGACACCACACAGAAAACCTTTTCCATTTGAGAGCACAGGTTTTCCTAGTGGACTGTTTCCTAGAAGCTAGGACAACCTCCTCAACTTCCTGAGGCAGGCCCCAGGGAGCCAAGACTACCCTTGCAGCCTCAAGGCCATCAAATTGAGAGCTGTGAGATTAGGGTGCAGAAGAGAACCCTGCTCCTGAGAGAGAAGGTCGGGTTGCAACCCCAGAGGCAGTGGGGGATCCACCGCCAGTTGAAGCAGAAAAGGAAACCAAGGCTGTCTCGGCCACCTGGGAGCCACCAGCAGAACCGAGGCCTTGTCCTGAAGAATTTTGAAAAGAGTTCGGGCCACCAAGGGCGTGGGAGGAAACGCATACAGGAGGCCCTGAGACCAGGATATCAGAAAAGCATCTGGTGCTATCCTCAAAGGATGTGGTTGCCTGGAGCAGAACTTGGGCAGTTGCTTGTTCAGTGGACTGGCAAAGAGATCTATCCAAGGGAGACCCCACTTCAGGAAGATCTTTTGAATGACCAAGGGATGCAGCTGCCACTCGTGGGGCTGCAGAATTCTGCTCAACCGGTCGGTCAGGCAGTTCTCCTGGCCTGGGAGGTACACCGCCTTGAGAAGCATGTTGTGCTTTAGGGCAAAGGAACAAAGGTTCTGAGTCTCTCGACAAAGGATCTGGGACCCAGTCCCGCCCTGTTTGTTCACATAAAACATGGCTACCTGGTTGTCTGTTTGAATCAAGACTGAGCGGTGAGCCAGGGCTGGAGAGAAAGCTTTGAGAGCCAAGCGGATAGCCCAAGGTTCCAGCAGATTGATCTGTTGGGCTGCCTCCCAGGGAGACCAGAGGCCTTGGGTGCACTTGTCCAGACAATGTGCACCCCAGCCCTTTAGAGAGGCGTCGGTGGTGAGGACCACCGAGGATTCTGGCATTTGGAAGGGCATCCCCTTGAGTAGATTGGGTGGATGTAGCCACCAGCTGAGGGAGGCTAAGAGGGGTTTGGACACCTTTATCTTGTCTCGTAAGTTGCCTGTTGCTTGAGACCACTGAGTCCGAAGGCACCACTGTGCAGGCCTCATATGGAGTCTGGCATTGGAAGTCACATGTACTGTCGAAGCCATGTGTCCCAGAAGCCTGAGGCAGAGTCTGGCGGAGACCAGGGACTTGTTCAGAAACGGTTTTGCCACGGCCATCAGTCTTTGGGCCCTGTCTTCTGGCAAGAATGCCTTTGCCAGTTGAGAATCCAACCTTGCCCCTATGAACTCCAAGTTCTGGAAGGGGAGCAAAGTGGACTTTGCGAAGTTTATGACAAAACCCACGTTTTGAAGCAGAGCAATGGTTCTGAGGGTGGTTTGTCTGGCCTCCAGGGACGGTTGACCCCTGATGAGCCAGTCGTCCAGATAGGGAAAGACAAAGATGCCTTGATTTCTCAGGTAGGCCGCAACAAATGCCCTGGGAGCGGAGGTCAGGCCAAAAGGTAGTACTCTGTACGGATAATGGTTTCCTCCCACAATGAACCTGAGGTACTTTCTGTGGTCTGGATGAATGAGGATGTGAGTGTACGCATCCTTTAGATCTAAGGAGCATAGCCAATCTCCCTGCTGGAGGTAGGACAGAAGGGTTCCAAGAGTAAGCATCTTGAACTTTTCTTTCTCTAGGAACTTGCTGAGGTTTCTGAGGTCCAGAATGGGTTGAAGGCCACCGGTTCTTTTGGGTACCAGTGAATACCTGGAGTAGAATCCGTGACCTTGCAAATGGGGAGGCACAGGCTCCACCGCCCTGTCCACCAACAGACCATGAAGCTCTTGCAGAAGAAGGTCTGTGTGCAGGGGAGGCCTTGAAGGCTCCCCTGGAAAATATGGCGGAGGCAGTTGGTGAAAATGGAAGGCATAGCCATTGTGGACTATGTCCAGCACCCAACTGTCCCCGGTGATAAGGGGCCACTGGTGGGCAAAGAGGGTGAGGCGGCCTCCTGTGCAGGGTGGGGAGAGCAGTGGAGGAGAGGCTACGCTCAAGGAGTCAAAAACCACCACCCTGCTGAGTGGTAGCAGGGGCCTGAGGCTTGGGGGTCCCTCTGCCTACGGGGCCCATTACCCTGGCCCTTGGCTTGCTGACCCTGGGGGGCAGCTTGGGCAGCCTGATACTGAGGGTACTGTTTGTAGGCAGTGCCCTTCCTCGGGTAAAAGGACTTTTTACCCGAGCCCTTCTTCTTATGTGAAAGGGCAGAGGTCTTCCTCGACAGCCTTGTCCGGGTAAGGTGCTCTGTCTCGAGCTGAGCGGCCTTCTCGGCCACGGGTTTGCCAAAAAGGTTCTCACCTCGGCAGGGGACATCGACCAACTTGTCCTGAACCCATGGCTCGAGATCCGATGACTGCAGCCATGCCTGGCGTCGAGCCGTGATGCCGGCAGCCGCTACTCGGGCCGAAGCCTCAAAGCCATTGTAGGCGGCACGGGAAATGAACTTTGAGCATCCCGAATCCCCGAGGACAAGGTCTGTAATCTCTGCAAGGGTTCCCCGGAGAGACCAGTAGAGAATCCGGCCAATTCTTTGGCCAGGTCCCGCAAGTACATGCCCATGTACAGCTGGTAAGACTGGACACGGCAAGCAAACATTGACCCCTGGAAGCACTTCCTACCGATGCCATCGAGGTTGCGGGCCTCCCTGCCGGGGGGCACCGCGGAGTGCATCTTCTGGCTCTTCAGACGATGCATGGCCGATTCCACAACCATGGAATGGTGTGGTAGCTGTGCTTTCTGGAAACCAGGGCTTTTGCGGAGTCGATAAATGGAATCGACTCGCTTACTTAGAACCGGCGCCGAGGCCAGGGCCTTCCACATTCGGAAGAGGAGCCGTTCCAGCATCGGAGGAACCGGGACAGTAAAGGCCTCCTTCGGAGGAGAATCATACTGTAGAGCATCGAGGTCCTCGGCTCGATGCTCTTCCTCGGGATCGGCAGGGATAGCCAAGGCAGCGGCCATATCCCGGACGAACTCCGAGAACCTAGTGTCCTCCGGAAGGGATCTACTCTGGGGATCAGACTGCGGTGAGTCCGACGGGAGGCACCGAGTCTTAAAAGTATTGGGAGACTCCTCGTTCTCCATCTCCCAGGTGGACTCGTCCGAGGAGGAGTCAGGGTCCGACCCCGCAGGGCCCCGAGGCACCCGCCCCGACGCCGGGGGCACCAGAGTCGACACCCTCGGTCCCAAACGGGAGGTCGAGGGAGACCTCGACCGAGGACGACTTCGAGCCACGAGGGTCTCGAGTATTGGCTCGGTCTCCAGGGTTGACTTCGAAGTCGACGTCCTGGTGGTCGGGGCAGATGCACCAGACAGGCTGGCCATCAGTGCCCACTGCTGCTCCATGAAGGCAGACAGTCTGCACAACAAGGCTGTCATCCTGAGACTCAGCTCGGGCGACACAGCATCCACCGACTCGGGCCCCGGCGGCGCCAGGCTCGACGTCGGCTCTCTGGGAGGAGAGTCCACGAGGACTACGGGGCTTACGTGTCCAGCAGACTCCGGCTCCACGAAGGAACTTTTGCAGGCTTCTCTTGGTCCATGGGCCCGGGACGGCGGTCGTGGGTGTTAGACCTGGCCCCTCGAGGGACCAGGGACCTCCTCCGACGCCGCCCTCACGAGCCGCTTCTTCCTCTTACGTTCCCGGTCAGGGGACCCCCTGTCCGAGGAGCTTCGACGGCGCTCGGGATCGGAATCCCGAGATGTCGAGGCCTCAGACGAGGTCCGGGCCCGGCCGGAGGCAGAGTCCGAGAAAAACCTTTCCTTCTGATGCTGTCGACTCTTTAGTGCCTTGGAAGACATCTTCCCACATGGCCCACACGACTTGGGGTCGTGGTCAGGGCCGAGGCACCGAAGGCAGCAGTCGTGTGTGTCGGTGAGAGACATAATTTTCTTACACTGATCACACTTTTTAAAACCACTGGAAGCCATCGGGGAAAAAATAGCCCCAGCGAGGTCAAAAGACCGGCCTTCCAGTGAAAAAATGAAAAAAGGGCGCGAATGCCAGCCACGAAGGGCAAAAAACGAAAAATGAAGAAAACGGGCTCGATACCGGTGTACCGAACCCAGCGGGAGGGGAACCGGCGTCGAACTGGAGAAAAATAGCGAATATCGCCGAAGAAAAAAAAAATCACTTTTATCTGTGAGAACAGGACACACGTCCGATGGGCTTCTCGGAAAAAAAGAGATTGAGGTAAGATGGCACCTTTAGGCAGTAAGGGAACCGCGCATGCGTGCCAGCATTCCCAAAGGCTTTCATGGAAAGCTGGGGAAATGCTCCGCTGGGGCTTCATCGGCGCCGATGACACCCATATGTCAGGACTGACTTCCTGCTTGGTCCTGGAGAACCTGCTTGGTCCTGGAGAAAAACTGCTATTCTGCTACTATCACCTCATTCAATAAATAGGTCATCTCCATATATGTCAAATCTAGGCAACAAATCCACCAGAGGTCAAATTTTCAACTAGGTGCCTAATTTAAGGAATTGGGAATCTAGACCTGAATGAAAATTTACCCCCCTGCTGAGTACCTCAATTTAGGAAACTAATTTTACTTGGCACATAAAAGCAAGGGGTGCCAGGGCAGGGAAAATGAAGGAACAGCCATGTGAGTGATTAAAGCCATTGTTTTACTGGAAGTGCCTAGCTCTCTAATTGTTTTCTAGTACGCTGAGAGCAGTCTAGTATGGGGCATAAGTAGATGTCTAGTTACAATACTTTATAAGTGCTTATGAAGTCCAAACTCTAAAAGAAAGACAGTTGCTGTTTAGCCTCTGCCAGCCAACAACACTGAAGGTACTTTTCTAAGATGGCATCCCTCCAAGCTCTCAGACTGGAAAGGGGCTCTGAGTCAAGCCATTGGAGAAGGGACTTGGTATCTATGAGGCACTGCGATAATAAAGTACACATTTCAAAGGGCTATAAAAGGAAGCTCAGATGACAAGACTGACTTTCATATTTTGGACACATCATGTGAAGAAAGAGATCATTAGAGAAAGCATAGTTCTGAGCTCTCAGACTGGAAAGGAGCTCTGAGTCAAGCCATTGGAGAAGGGACTTGGTATCTATGAGGCACTGCGATAATAAAGTACACATTTCAAAGGGCTATAAAAGGAAGCTCAGATGACAAGACTTTGACTTTCATATTTTGGACACATCATGTGAAGAAAGAGATCATTAGAGAAAGCATAGTTACTCACCTGTAACAGGGGATCTCTGGGAAAAGAAGGAATTTAGTCTTCACATATGGGTATCGTCGGTACCGACGGAGCCTGCGCAGGAACGCTCCCCAGTGTCCAAAAGGAAAGCCTTTGGGAGCATCCCACAACACCTGCATGCTGCCTTCCCGCCTTTCCCAACTGTCCCTCTCCAGTTGAGTTTAAAGCTAAGACAAAAGAGAGAAAGAGAGAAAGAGAGAGAGAGAGACAACTCCTAGGGGAGGTGGGTGGGTTGTGACAATTAAATTCCTGCTGTTCCCGGAGCTCACCTGTTACAGGTGAGTAACTATGCTGTCTCCAGGAACAAGCAGGAATGTAGTCTTCCCATATGGGGACTCCATAGCTTCAGATGCCAGGGAGATGGCCACAGAAAGTTGTGTGCCCTTGCGAAAGGGCTCCACTTCCCCACGTGGATCTCTGGCAACCTACCAGGGATAGTGGGTAGGAGTTAATTAAGTGTGGAACAGGTGTTGAACAGCCTGACCAAACAAGGCATCCCGGCGGGAGTCCTTGTCTAAGCAGTAATGGGCTGTGAAGGTATGAAATGAAGCCCAAGTAGCTGCTTGACAGATGTCGTCGATAGACACAGAGTGAAGATGAGCCATTGAGGCTGCCATGGCTCTCACATTGTGAGCTGTGGCATGGCCTTCAAGAGGAAGGTTCTTACTCTCATAGGCAAAAGATATACACTGTGCAATCCAGCTAGACAGTGTTCTTTTGGACACTGGAAGTCCCAAATGACTAGGATCAAAAGCAACAAAGAGTTGAGAGGATTTTCTATGTTGCTGTGTCCTTTGCAAGTAAAAGGCCAAAGCTCTTTTACAGTCCAAAGTATGAAGGTTCCTTTCTGCATTTGAGGCATGAGGCCTTGGAAAGAATACAGGAAGGTAAACCGCTTGGTTCAAATGAAAGGGCGAGACCACCTGTGGCATAAAGTGTGGATGGGTCCTAAGGACTACCTTATCATGATGGAACCTTGTATAAGGAGGATCAGCTACCAAGGCTTGCAATTCACTGATGCGACGTGCTGATGTGATTGCAATGAGAAAGATAACATGCCAGGAAAGGAATTTCAAAGAGGTGGTGGGTAATGGTTCAAAGGGCTGTTTCATGAGCTGCCCAAGTACCAGAATCAAGTTCCATGCCACCGGTGGTGGCTTAATGGGAGGCTTCGTTAAAAGAAGGCCTCTCATAAATCTCGCCATGAGAGGATGAGAGGAAATAGGTTGTCCATTGAGAAGCTTGAAACAAGCTGCAATAGCACTCAAATGGACTCTCACTGAATTAGTCTTAAGCCCTGCATTTGATAAATGAAGGAGGTACTCAAGTAATGATTCCAGAGGTAATGCAATAGGGTTAAGACCCTTCTGCGAGCATCATATGCTAAACCTTTTCCACTTGAATGCATAAGAACGTCTTGTGGAAGGTTTCCTGGAAGCATGAAGGATATCCTTCACCTGCTGGGAAAAGTTAAGACAGTGAAGTTCTAGGCTTTCAGCAACCAGGCCTTGAGATGCAGAGACTGGGGATTGGGATGCCACAGCATCCCGTCCTCTTGAGAAAGGAGATCTAGAGCAGATCCTAACTTCAGAGGCGGAGCTTGAGAGAGATGTAGGAGCAGAGGGTACCACATTTGCCGTGGCCAACGTGGAGCTATGAGGATCATATGACATCTGTCTCTCTGAAGCTTGAACAGGGTTTTGGGAATTAGGGGAATGGGTGGAAAGGCATACAGGAAGTCCTGACCCCAATGGAGGAAAGCATCCCTGGCCTGATAACCTCGAGCCGGAATTCTGGAACAGAACCGGGGAAGTTTGGCATTCAGCAGACTTGCAAAGAGGTCTATGTCCGGGCTTCCCCAAATTTGAAAAATTTTTGCCATCTGGTCTGCATGGAGAGACCATTCGTGTGGAAGCAGAACTCGACTGAGTCTGTCTGCCCAAGAGTTTTGAATGCCTGGAAGATACACCGCAAAGAGATGAATCTGATGCTCTCTGGCGAGGGTCCATAGTCGCAAAGCTTCATTGCAGAGCAACAGAGAGCCTGTTCCGCCCTGCTTGTTCACATAGAACATGGCTACTTGATTGCCCATTTGAACTAGGACTGTCTTGTAGCCGAGCTGGGTGTGAAATACTCAAAGAGCAAGGAAGATTGCTCTGAGCTCCAGGAGATTGATATGGAGATAGGCCTCCTGTGGCGTCCAGGTACCCTGGGTAGAGAGGCCTTGCAGGTGGGCTCCCCAACCCATCTGTGAGGCATCTGTTGTTAGAGTGGCTTGGGGTGGGGGTTGCTGAAAAGGAGACCCCACCAAAAGGTTTTTGGGTGACTGCCACCATCGGAGAGACAAAATAAGGTGATCTGAGTTTGCTATTTTGTCTGACAGGCAACCTGACGCCTGAGTCCAATGAGTGGATAAAGTCCACTGGACTGCCCCCATATGGAGGCGAGCTTCAGGAACCACATGCACGGTGGATGCCATGTGGCCTAGCAACTGTAACATTTCCCGAGCAGTGAGGTGAGGTTTTAGCACTGCTTGGGAAGCTAACTGCACAATGCGAAGGCAGCGGGGCTGTGGAGGATAGGCCCTTGTCTGTCTGGTATCCAGAAGAGCTCCTATAAACTCTAGGGATTGAGTGGGAGCAAGGTTGGACTTTGGGAAGTTTATGACCAGTCCCAAATACTGAAGGATGCGCACTGTGCGAGACAGAGCAACCCTGGCCTCTGGCTCTGAAGGGGCTCGAATGAGCCAGTCATCTAAGTAAGGGAAGACGAATATTCCCAGGGTGCAGAGAAATGCTGCTACCACAGCCATGCATTTTGTGAACACCCTTGGTGCAGATGCCAGGCCAAAAGGAAGAACCCTGTATTGGTAGCGCTTCCCTTGAAACAGGAATCAAAGGAACTTTCGGTGAGTTGGATGGATGAGAACATGAGTGTATGCATCCTTGAGATCTAGAGAACAAAGCCAATCCTGAGTCTGAAGGTATGGCATCAGAGTTCCTAGAGAAATCATTTTGAACTTCTCTCTGAACAGGAATTTCTTCAATTCTCTGAGGTCTAGAATGGGTCTGTGTCCTCCTGTTTTCTTTGGAATAAGGAAATAGGGGGAGTAAAACCCTGTACCCCGTTGGGGAATGGGTACCTCTTCTATTGCCCCTTGAGCAAGGGGCATAGTGACTTCTTGACCTAACCGGTCTGAGAATTGAACTGTCTTACTATTGTAGGAGGGAGGCATACTGAGGAAATGAAGCTTGTACCCCTCTCTTACAATGGACAGAGTCCAATTTTCTGTTATCTGACCCCATCTAGGGGCAAAATGACATAACCCTCCTTGAATGGTGGAAGGTTCTGGGCCGTTCAGGGCCAGGAAGGCAAAATTCTCTAGAGAGGAGTCAAAGCCCCTGTTGAGGCTTAGCTGCTTTTGGTTTCTTTTGTTGCCTAGGTAGTTGATGCTGTCCCTTTTGGGCAGACTGACATAAACGATGTCCCTGCTGGGTATAGGAGGGATAAAACGTTTTCTTCTTGCTGAAGAATGGTTTCTTAGAGGATCTTTTCCTCGCAGAATCAGCTGTAGATTTAGAAAGTGATATTGTCAGCATCTATCTCATTAGCTTTTTCCTGCCAATTCTTGCCAAAGAGATTCTCTCCTGTGCAAGGTATATTCCCCAGTTTGTCCTGTACCCAGATTTCCAAGTCAGATGCCTGGAGCCAGGCAATTCTAAGTGCACCTATGGCAATGGCAGAGGTTCTGCTTATGCATTCAAAGCAGTCAAAGGCTGCACGATTCACAAACTTGGAAACATCCTGAGCATGTTTAACAAGAGCAAGATAATCTTGCCTTTTATCATCAGGAAGGAGAGGGCTCATAAGCTCTAAGTCTCCTGTGACTCCTTAAGGAACATTCCCATATACAAGATATAGGAACTGATCCTAGCAGAAAGCATGGAAGCCTGGAAGGATTGACGTCCAAAGGCGTCCAGAGTCCTACACTCACGTCCTGGAGGATTAGATGCATGCCTTTTTGCACTCTTTATCCGTCTCATGGCTGACTCTACCACCATGAAATGGTGTGGTAATTGAGTCTTCTGAAACCCAGGACAAGGAGGAACTCGATACATGGTGTCGAGTCTTCGAGAGTGAGGAGATGTGGTCAGAGGTGTTTCCCACATCCTTAACACAAGATCATGCAAGATCTCATGAATAGGTAAGGTAGCTGCCTCCTTGGGAGCTTTAGTGTATTGTAGGATCTCTAATTCCTTTGCCCTAAGCTCTTTTTCAGGAGCCACTGTGATGGAAAGACCTTGGGCCACATCTCGGATAAAATCCTGAAAGGACATATCCTCTGGTGGAGACATTCTACTGGACACTTCGGTGGGGCAGGTTGGTCATATTTTCGTTCCAATTGAGTGTTTTGTCTCCTTTGTATTTGGTAGTGAATAACTTACCTTAATCTGTTACAAAATATACTACTACTACTACTATTCAGCATCTGTAAAGCGCCACGCACACAGCGCTGCACAGCTAACCTACAAGAGGTAGTCAACATACAAGAGACAGTACCTGCCCGTCAGAGTCATGCTCTTTGGAGCTTACAATCTAGTTAGAACAGTACAGAACATTAGGTCAGTTCTGCGCAAAGTACGGTGTGGTACAGTTTGGTCATAAATGACGATGGGGGTTAGGGTAAGATGAGGAAGTAGTCAGGATCTGAATGCAACAGTGAAGAGGTGGGTCTTCAACCTGGATTTGAAAACGGCCAGGGAGGATGCCTGGCGCACAGACACAGGTAGACTGTTCCAGGCATAAGGTGCAGCAAGGTGAAAGTAGCACAGTCGGGAGTTTGCGGTGCGGGTAAAAGACATTGATAGAAGCAATTTGTTAGCGGAGCACAGATTTCGAGAGGGGACATAGGGAGAGATAAGAGATATTGAGGGGCCATAGAGTGAATGCATTTATAGGTTAGCAGGAGAAGCTTGAATTGGATGCGGAACTGGACAGGGAGCCAGTGAAGCGACTTGAGGAGTAATGTGGGCATGACGAGGTTGGGAGAAGATTAGTCGAGCAGCATGACTTTGTATAGATTGGAGGGAAGGAGGTGGCTCGCGGGAAAACCAGTGAGGAGTAGGTTGCAGTAATCGAGGCAAGAAGAGATTAAGGAGTGGATAAGCGTTTTGGTAGTATGTTCAGAGAGAAGCGTTTTGGTAGTATGTTCAGAGAGGAAGGGGTGGATTTTGCTGATATTGTAGAGAAAGAAGCGGCAGGTCTTAGCTACAAGCTGGATATGAGTGGAGGAGAGAGAGGTGTCAAAGATAACTCCTAGATTGCGGGCCGAGGGAACAGGAAGGATAGTAGATCCATCCGCATGGATTGAGAGAGGGAGGAGTTAGGTGGAAAGACAAGGAGTTCAGTTTTGGCCATGTTCAATTTCAATTGGTGATGAGACATCCAGGCAGTGATGTCCGAAAGACAGGCAGAGATCTTGGATTGGGTTGCCAGAGAAATATTAGGTGTAGAGAGGTAGATTTGGGAGTCATCGGCATAGAGATGGTACTGAAAGCCATGGGAGGAGATAAGCGTGCCAAGGCCTTGGTTATAGAGAGAGAAGAGGAGGGGGCCCAAGACAGATCCCTAGGGTACACCTACATGGAGCAGGGTAGGGGAGGAGGAGGAACCACCAGAGCATACACTGAATGAGCGATGGGAGAGGTAGGAGGAGAACCAGGATAGTACGGAGTCCTTGAAGCCAAGCAAGGAGAGGGTGATGAGGAGAAGGTCGTGGTCAACGGTGTCAAAGGCAGCAGAAAGGTCAAGAAGGATGAGGACAGAGTAGAGGCCCTTGGATTTAGCCAGGAACAGGTCGTTTGTGACTTTTGTGAGTGCCGTTTCAGTGGAGCGTAGGGGACAGAAGCCGGATTGAAGTGGGTTCAGGAGGGCCTGGGAGGTGAGGAAGTCAAGGCAGCGACGGTGGACTGCTTGTTCTAATAGTTTGGATATGAAGGGAAGAAGGGAAATGGGTCGATAATTAGAGGGGGATGTGGGATCAAGTGAGGGTTTCTTGAGGAGGGGTGTGACAACAGGATGTTCGAAGTCAATGTGGACAGTTGCAGTGGAGAGTGAAAGGTTGAGGATATGAGTGATGGAGGGGACAATGGTAAGGGTGATGGAATGTAGGAGATGGGTAGGGATAGGGTCTGATGGACAGGTGGTGGGTTTGGAGGAGGACAGAAGGAGTGCAGTTTCTTCCTCAGAGATCAGAAGGAAGGAAGAGAGGGTGGCAGAGGGAGTATGGATGGGGGAGGAGAATTGGGGTGGGTGGGGGGGAAAGAGAATTGGGGGGAAGAGAATTGGAGGGTAATCTTGTGGATTTTGTCATGGAAGTAGTCGGCTAGGTTTTGGGCAGAAAGGGAGGGCGGGATCCGGGGTGGTGGGACCTTAAGGAGAGAAATGAGGGTATTAAAGAGACGGCAAGGATCAGAGACAAGGGAGTTGGTCGGATGGATGTAGCAATCTTGTTTGGCAAGTGCTAAGGCTGACTGGAAGGAGCCAAGCATGAATTTGAAGTGCAGAAGGTCTTCCGGGGAACGGGATTTGGACCAAGCTCGTTCGGCAGATGCGTAGGTAATGGATTGTGGGTGAAAGCCAGGGTTGGGGAGTAGATCGTTTGACAGGACGTGGGGTGGGAGGGGCAAGAGTGTCAAGGGGTGAGGATAATGTAGCATTGTATGAAGGTAATGCCTTGTCGACGGATTTAGAGGATAAAATGGAGGAAAGAGATGGAGAGATGGTGGAGGAGAGAGTCAGGGGATCAATATTATGAAGGTTTCTAAATAGGTCGGAGGAGACAGGACGAGGTTGGGATTACGGAAGCTGAAGAGTAAATGTTAAGAGGTGACGGTCAGATGAGGGAAGGATTGATTTGCAGAAGTTTGAAGGAGAGGAGTTGGAGAAGGGTATTAGGTCAAGGCAGTGGTTGTGTAGATGTGTGGGGGCAGTGGAGCAGAGTTGGAGGTTGAAGGAGGAGATAAGAGCAAGGAACTTTGAGGCATGGGGGTCAGAGGGGTTGCCGATGTGAATGTTGAAATCGCCAAGAATGAGAGTTGGGGAGGAGGGATCTATAAAGGCAGAAAGCCAGGAGTCGAAGTTGGTGAGGAAGGCTGACTTGGATTTGTCCGGTGGACGATAAATAACAGCTACTCGGAGGGAAAGTGGTGAGAGGAGGCAAATGGAGTGGACTTCAAAGGAGAAGGGGAAGTGTGGAGAAGGTGGCAGGAGGAGTTGGAATTGGCAGGAGGGAGAGAGTAAGAGGCCACTCCCGCGACCAGTAGTTCGAGGTGTATGGGAGAACTGGTATCCCCCGTAGCGGAGAGAGGCAATGGATGCAGTGTCATCAGGGGGGAGCCAGGTCTCGGTCAAGGCAAGAAGGTGTAGGGCATTGGAGATACAAAGGTCATGGATAAAAGGGTTTTTTTAATGACTGAGGATGCGTTCCATAGGGCACATGAAAACGGGAGAGTGGAAGGGGGGAGGAGACGTATATGGATAAGGTTGGATAAGTTACGTGTAGATTTCTTATCAGAGTAGCGTGGGGGTCTATTTCTAGGGTAGTGCCAAGATTTAGAGGGAGCAGGGTGTGGGTGGGTGTGTCTGGGTGAGTGTGCCCTCCAAAAGGGATGTGAGCACTGTTCCCTCTAAGCTGTGCGCGTGTGCGCGCGCACACACCTCGCCGAGCGAGCGCACATACTTTATAACAGAGCGCACAAAAATTACGGTTCTGATTCTGAAAGAAAACAACACAGACATCTTAAAATTTAAAAGTTGTTGTGTATTTATGGTTTTCACAAGTTCTACAATATTATCTAGTGCAATCAATGTGCTGTACATACTGTATTCTGACATGTAGTCAAATTTTAAAGTATAGAACTCCGAGTGTTATGCGACGCACAAAAATTTAACCTTCCTTCAAAAGCTGCACAGCTGAAATTTTATGCGCACACAGCCTATAGAAAATTAGAGGGAACATTGGATGTGAGGGAGGGGGAATGAGGGGTAAGTTGATGGTATTGGATAGGTTAAGTAAGGGATTATGTTTGGGGATAGGGTTGGAGTTGATATCTATGGATGAGTGAATGTGGGATGAATGAGGGAGGGTGGAAGGAGCGGGATGTGGATGAGATTAGATAGGGTACATGAGGAATTTTCTTTAGTGTGGGAAAGAAATTGGGGGGGGGGGGCAGGGTTGGGGTTGATATTACCTGATGAGAGAAGGAGGAGGAGTATATAAGAAAGTGAGGTAAAGTGGAGATAGTACGGCGGAAACGAGGGTGGGGTTGTCTTAAAGAGAGGGGGGCTGGTTGAATGCAGATGATGGTGTAGAGAAGCTCAAGAGCAGGTGCTAGGCTAGGGGGCAGAGTGGAGGGAGAAATGAGGAAGGTAGGGGAAGGGTAGGGGGAAGAGGAGGGAGGAGAAGCAGTTGGGGAGGATAATGAAGAGGAGGATAATGAGAAGTGGGGCCATGGTAGTGGGCAGCAAGGTCTGAGCAGGCAATGGGTAGCAGGTTGTGCAAACAAGCAGGCAGTGGGTAGCAGTTCAATGCAAGCAGTGTAAGTGGTGTTTATCCATTATTGCCTCAGAGTACTGTGCTATGTAAATTTGTGCTGGGATAAAAAAACAAATACTGTAATTTGCAAAGATTTACCTGAAAGAGAAGGTTTAAAAATTCATTGGCAAGGGCACTCTTCACACTCCATATCTGATAATCCTCCAAGGTAAGGTGTCCTACCTGTTTAAAAAATAATGTGATCATGAATGACATGCTTCATTTCTGCTAACTTCTATTTCCTGAAAACAAAAGTATCAATCACACAGTATCAAATTTTTTTTTGCACATGCCTTTCTACAAGGTTAGGGGCTCTTCAACTTGGAAAATAAATGGCTGAGAAGAGATACTGTATGATAGAGGTTTATAAGATAATGAATGGAGTGGAGTAGGTAAATGTAGATCATTTGTTTACTCCTTCAAAAAGTAGAACGACTATGGGAACATGCAATGAAACTACAATGTAGCACATTTAAGACTAATTGGAGAAAATATTTTTTTCACAATGTGTAATCAAACTCTGGAAATCGTCACCGGAGGATGTTGTAAAAGTTATTAGTATAGCTAGGTTTAAAAAAGGTTTGACACGTTCCTGGAGGAAAAGTCCCTAAAACATTGAGGACCAGGGAAATCCACTGCTTATCCCAGGATAAGCATCGTGGAATCTGTATACCTTTTTGGGAACCTGGCAGGTACTTGTAACCCAACTGGGCCACTGTTGGAAACAGGATACTGGATTTGATGGACCCATTGTCTGACCCAGTAAGGAATCTCTTATGTTCTTATGTACAACTTTAGCCTACTCATAGTAGTAGCTTCAAAGTCCTTCTGACCATAAGATCAAGCACGTTATTTATTTTATTTATTTAACAAGTTTTTTATACCGCTTTATCATTTTAGTCAAAGCGGTTTACATTTTAACTTAAACTTGGTAATGTACATTAAACAGGGACATTGATAACTTGGATTCTTTTGAGGCAATGGAGAGATAAATGACTTGCCCACGGCCACAAGAAGTGCTAGTAGGAATCGAACCCTAGTGTCCCAAACCAATGCTCTAACCATTAGGCTATAAGCATTAAACTAGACTGCCTCTTCTGTTCACCATATACTACTATTTATCATTTATATAATGCTACAAGGCATACACAGCACTGTACAGATACATAGCAAAAAAGGGGACTCTTGTAGTGGGCAATATGGAAGGGCAGGCTAGATAGGCCATGTGGTCTTTTTTTAACGTCATGTTTCTATAAAAGACAGTCCCTGCTCATCAGAACTTACAATCTAATCAAGACAGACAATACAAAAGCTCAGAACAAGGATACAAATAGGGAAAGGTAAGGAGACACAAGGCAAACAAGGGATCAGAATCCAAAAGCAGCCTCAAAGAGATAAGCCTTTAGCATGGATTTGAAAACGAATCCATTATGTCGCCTGACAAAAAAGTGTAGTTACTCACCTGTAACAGGTGTTCTCCGGGGACAGCAGGAATCAGTCCTCACATATGGGTGATGTCGGCATCAATAGAGCCCTCATGGAAGCATCCCCCCAGCTTTCAAAGAAAGTCTTTGGGAGATGCCACCATGCATGTGTGGTCCCCTTCCCACCCAAGGATGCCATCTTGTTCAGTCAGATGACATTATCTAAAGCGTACTTCTCACTCAGTTTCAATCACACTGTTATGTTTGCAGTTTTCACAATATAGTGAATTTCAATATCCAATTTTTTATATGGGTGGTCTCAGACTTATTCAGCATAAAACTCAGACTCCAGTCTGTGAACATATGCCTTTTTGCATCAAGGACCATTCTCCATATCCAAAAAAACAGCTTAAAGTATAACAAAAGTGAGACAGAAATATAATTTATCTGTCTCTTTTTCACTGCCCCAACGCCTTCCCTTGGCGCCCTTTGCGTTTCGCTAATTTTAGCTTCTTCAGGGGTATAGAAAGTTTTGTGACTTCACTTGATCTTATATAAATAAGTAGGAAAATATTATCTCAATTTTAATTATTGCTGATGCTGCATGCGTTCCCCGCTTGCTGTGGCTCAACTGCTCTTCCAAAAAACACCGCAGATGACATAGCTAAAAGACGGCAAAAATAAAAGATGATAAAGGAGCAACTCCAAGGGGAGGAGGGAGGGTTGAGAGGACCGATTCCTGCTGTCCCCGTAGAACACCTGTTACAGATGAGAAACTATGCTTTCTCCGGGAGCAAGCAAGAAGTCAGTCCTCACATATGGGACTCCCCAGTTACAGGCTACCGAAAGACAATAGCAAAAATAGGGGGTCCCTCACGGGGAGCCACTAGCAACAACAAATGAGTCCGTGTCCACAGACCACAGTAGGACCCATATGTTCAATGAAACCAACACTCTGGTAGCCTGAACACAGAAGGATCGGAGGGTAGGAGTTGCCTAAACCTCAAAAAGGTTACGGAGTACAGCCTGGCCAAAGGCACAGTCCCATTTGGATTCTCTTTCCAGGCAGTAATGGGCTGCGAAGGTATGGACTGAAGACCAGGTGGTGGCCCAGCAGATGTCTACCATCAGGACAATGCGCAAGTTTGCCACAGAGGCCGCCATAGCTCTGACATGGTGCATCGTGATGTGGCCTTCCAGCGGGAACTTCGCTTGTTCGTAAGCGAGGGCAATACAGTCCACCACTCATGTGGACCGTGTACGTTTGGTCACCGCCTGCCCCAGCTTACTGGGGTCACAGGAGATGAAAAGCTGAGCAGCTTTGCGGTGGCCCTGAGTGCACTGGATGTAGAAGAACAAAGCCCTCTTACAGACCAAGGTGTGAAGGATCATCTCTGCCCGACTGGAGTGAGGTCTGGGAAAGAAGGTAGGTAGCACCACTTCCTGGTTGAGATGGAAGGGTGACACTACCTTCGGAGGAATTTGGGGTGCGTGCAAAGTACCACTCTGTTCTTGTAAAACCTGGTATAACGTGCCTCTGCCACAAGGGCCTGAAGCTCGCTAACTCTGTGAGCGGAGGTGAGTGCAACCAGGAAAGCTACTTTCCAAGAAAAATAGCGAAGGTGGCAGGTAGCCAGAGGCTCAAAGGGTGGGCGAGTGAGCGGCCCCAACACCGCGTTGAGGTCCCACTCAATTGCCGGAGGGAAAACCGGGGGCTTCGATAAGAGCAGGCCCCGAAGGAAACGGGTAACTAACGGCTGGACTGAGAGGGGCTTACTATCCACCGGATGGTGGTGCGCCATCAGGGCACTAAGGTGCACTCGGACAGTTAGACTTGAGCCCGGACTGAGAGAGGTGGAGAAGGTACTGCAATACTAGAGTCACCAGGCAGGAAAAAGGATCAGCCCCGTGTCTGACGCACCAAACAGAGAACCTGTGCCATTTGAGGGCATAAGCCTTCCTAGTAGAGGCCTTGCAAAAGGCCAGCAGAATGTCCTCCACCTCGACCAGAAGGTTGAAAGGGACCAGAGTCACCATCTCAGCAGCCATGCTGTCAGCAAGAGCACCCAGGATGGGGTGCAGAAGAGAGCCCCCCCTCCTGAGATAGGGGTCCCGGAGCGATCCCCAAGGGGAGGGGGCCTCCACCGTCAACTGCAGAAGCAGCGGGAACTACGGTTGCCTGGGCCACGAGGAGTTTTCAGGATGAGTGAGGCCCTGTCGTGGAGGGTCCTGAACAAGGTCTTGGCGATTAGCGGCATCGGAGGGAAGGCGTACATGAGGCCTTCCGACCATGAAATTAGGAACGCATCCGCTTCCACCCTGGAGATGTGGGCCTGCCGGGAGCAGAAGTGGGGCAATTGAAAGTTGTCTGGGCTGGCCAACAGGTCCATCACAGGTTCCCCCTAGAGCCGGAAGAGCCGACTGGCTACCCTGGAGTCCAGCTGCCACTCGTGCGGCTGGAGGACTCTGTTGAATCTGTCGGCCAGCAGATTGTCCTGGCCCGGCAGGTAAACCGCCCGCAGGAGGATCCCATGTTGGATTGCATACGAGCAGAGGACCAGTGCCTCCTGACAAAGGGTATGAAACCCTGTACCAACCTGTTTGTTCACGCAGAACATTGTCACCTTGTTGTCCGTCTGGACCAGCACCGGCTGGTGATGCAGGTGGTGACAGAAGACTTCAGGGCTAGGTGTATGGCTCGGAGCTCCAGGAGGTTGATCTGCTGGGTGCTCTCATCCGGCGACTAGTTGCCCTGAGTGCAGAGATCTCCACAGTGGGCTCCCCAGCCGAGCAGGGAGGCGTCTGTGGTGAGGACCCTCGAGGGACTTGGGGCCTGAAAAGGCATGCCCGTCTTGAGATGCTGGGGCGACTGCCACCAGGGCCAGGGAGTCCACCAATAGGCGGGTCACAGAAACTCTGTCTCTCAGGCAGCCCATGGCCAGAGACCACTGGTCCCAGAGACACCACAGCGCTGCCCTCATTTGGAGACAAGTGTCTGGGGTGACATCGACAGTGGAGAAGCCAGGCGGGCACCGTGGGATGGTAATATACGTCCTGAGCTAGAGACCTGAGACGATCGGCTTGGTCCCTGGGCAAGAAAGCCTTCAATTGAACTCCAGACACTGCGTCAGGAGGAGGAGAGACTTGGAGTAGTTTATGACAAAGCCCAAGTGCTGCAGAACCTGTACAGTGTGCGCAGTGGCCTGCTGCACCTCTGAGGCTGTGCCTCCCTTTATGAGCCAATCGTCCATGTAGGGAAAGACGAATACCCTCTGGAGCCAGAGGAAGATGGCCACGACTGCCAGACATTTGGTGAAAACTCTTGGGGCAGAGGCTAGGCCAAAGGGGAGCACCCTGTATTGAGAGTGCCTGCCCCCACTAAGAACTGCAGATACTGCCTGTGGTTGAGGTGGATGAGGATGTGGGTATAAGCATCCTTGAGGTGTAAGGAGCATAGCCAGTCTCCCTGCTGGAGGTATGGCAGCAAGGTTCAAAGGGAGAGCATCTTGAATGTCTCCCTCACCAGGAATTTGTTGAGGTTGCGCAGGTCAAGGATGGGCCATAGACCCCCTGTCCTCTTTGGCACGAGGAAGAGCCTGGAGTAGAACCCCTTGCCCTTGAGGTGGTGGGGCACCGGTTCCATCGCTTTATCTTCACGAAGACCTGCCAACTCCTTCAGAAGAAGGTCCCAGTGAAGGGGAGACCTGAGGGGCTCTCCCGGGAAATAAGGGGGGAGGTGTCTGAGTCAGGTAGAGAAGATACCCCTTCCTGACTACACTTAGTGCCCAGGAATCGGTGGTGATGGTCATCCATGTCTGGGTACAGAGGGCCAAATGTCCCCCTGTGGGCTGCGGATCTCCTTGGGGTAGAGAGGCTATGCTCAAGGAATCAAAAGCTCCCCCCCTGGCTGGGTCAGAGCCAGTGCCTGGGGTTTTGGAGCCTTCTGCTTACGTGGGCCATGTTCATGTCCTTTGGCCTGCTGACCCTGTTGGAGAGCTTGGGAGGCCTGATAAGGTGGATAGTTTCTGTAAGCAGCTCCCTTCCTCAGGTAGAAGGGCTTTTTACCTGAGCCCTTCTGTCGGGGAGGGGCAGCAGGTTTTTCTTTTTTTTTTTTTTTTTAAGAGAGCCTGATCCTCATCATGAACTTGGTCTCCAGCTCGGCAGCCTTGTCGGTTATAGGTTTGCCAAAGAGGTTCTATCCTTGGCAGGGGACATCGACCAATTTGTCCTGAACCCACTGCTCACGGTCGGACGACTGTAGCCAAGCTTGGCGGTGTGCATCAATGCCCGCCGCCGCTACTCGAGCCGCCGACTCAAACCCATCATAGGCCACCCGAGACATGAATTTGGAGCATTCACAGACTGCTTTGGCCAGGTTCGTGAACCGCTGCAAGGGTTCCTCGGAGAGACCAGCCAAGAACCCAGCAAGTTCCTTCGCCAGGTCTCTCAGGTACATGCCCATGTACAGCTGGTAGGTCTGGATGTGGCAGATGAGCATCGAGCCCTGGAAGCACTTTCTGCTGAGGGCATCCAAGGTGCGGGCCCTCTCTGCCAGGGGCACCGAGGAGTGCGCCTTCTGGATTTTCAGCCAACACATGGCCAACTCCACCACCATGGAGTTATGCGGCAGCTTGACTTTTGGAAGCCTGGGCTCCAGTGGACTCGATACATCGAGTCGAGCTGTTTGCTCACCACCGGCACCGAAGCCGGTGTCTCCCACATTTGGAGCATGAGTTGTTGAGGGATGGGCACTGTGAGCAATTCCTGCGGATGGGCCTCATACTGGAGGATTTCCAACTCTTCCCCCGGAGGGTCTTCCTCCGACTCGGTCGGGAATGCTAGAGCCTTAGACATGTCCTTGACGAAATCCAGGAAGCCCATGTCCACGGGCAGGGACTGCCATTGAGGCTCTGAGATGGGAGAGTCAGAAGGGACATCACAGTGGTGATGGCTATCAGGGGACTCCTCGTCCTCCGTCTCCCACTTGGAGTAGTCAATCGAGGACTCATAGGAGGGCTGCTCTGCGGGCCTCAAGGCTACCGATGCCCTGCAACCAGTGCCCATAAAACTTGCCAGGAATGACCGCGGTCCCATCGAGCGGGACTCAGAGCGCAACCTCGGCCAAGGATCGACTTGAGGTCGAAGGATCTCGAGTATCGGCTCGGCCTCCGGGGACGTCTTGGACGTCAAGGGCCCAGTGGTCGAGGCATATGAACCATTCGTGCCAGACAACAGTGCCCGCTGCTGGTCGATGAAGGCAGACAAACTGCACTCCAGGGCCGCCATTCTGGACTCCAGACCAGAAGGCTCCACAGCCTTCAGCGCAGGCACCGCCGGACTCGGGCACGATGCTGGCTCTCCCGAAGGGGAATCCTTGACAAGGATGGTGTCTGGGGACAGAAGCTGGTCCACAATCAGATCTTTCCAGGGGACCTTCACAGGCCGCTCCTTTTCCGACGCCTCGGACGAGCATCTCGGACTGTGGGACCGGGCCTGAGGAGCCCCTGGAAGGTTGGAACCATCCAGGGACGCCGCCTTCGAGGGTTGTTTCTTCTTCTTCCTGGGTCCCCTCGAGTGAGACCCCCTTTCTGAGACGTCCATCCCACTATTCGTGATATTTTACGGTCCCGTTTACCTTCCCCGCATCTTGTACGGGGAAGATAGACGGGGACGGGAAAGGGGCAGATCGGGGGCAGCGTTAGGGCGGTCGTTGGCCCCGGATGTACAGGGTCGATTCTAATGTTGGCCCTGTATGTCCGGGGCCAGCGACTTGCACGGGAACGTATTCCATCTCCAAGGTGGTATAAGTTTCCCTAGTCACCAGGGATCGGCAGAGCACTGAGGACATTCCCCGCAGCCCGATCCTGGCCTTAGGTGGCCAAATCGGGGGTCGGGCTGCGGGGAATCAGCTTAAGGAGCCACAGTTCCATTGAAGAACCTGACTGAGCTAGCTGGAGAAGGCCTGTACATGCAAGCCGGATGGAATCGGGGTCCCGGCCTGCACGTACAGGCCTGTTTGTGATTCTGATCCTGTGGGGCTAGATGTGCCCCGTGGGATCAGAATCGCGACTCCCTCTGTGCATCCGGTTCCAGCCGGATGCAGAGAGGGCCCGGACGTGCGGGATGGAAACGGTCCTTCAGACTCTTATCCACTCTCTAGTCACCTCCCGTCTTGACTATTGTAACCTGCTCCTTGTTGGTCTCCCTCTGAATCATCTCTCTCTTGAATCAGTTCAAAATTCAGCTGCATGGCTTATCTTCTGCCAGCGTCCGCTACGCTCATGTAACCCCTTTTCTCAAGTCACTTCACTGGCTCTCTATCCATTTCCGCATCCCGTTTAAACTTCTCCTACTGCCCTACAAGTGCTTTCATTCTGCGGCTTCTCAATACCTTTCCTCTCTTATTTCACTCTTACACCCCCTTCTCCGGACTCCGCTCCTCTGGCAGAATCCTTTCATCTGTGCTCTTCTCTGCCACTGCCAACTCCAGACCTAGTTCATTCCACCTTGTTGCTCCATATGCATAGAACAAACTATCTGAGTCAGTGTGTCAGGCTTCTTCTCTACCCTATTCATATCCAGGCTAAAAACGCACCTCTGAGGCTGCTTTTGGATCCTGATGCTCCTCAGTCTCTTCTTCACTGCTTATGTATATCTTACCATACTCTAACTCTAGTCCCCAGTTTTGTGATTCTTTTCATCTTGATTAGATTATAAGCTCTGATGAGCAGGGACTGTGTCTTACATCTATATGTGCAGCATTGTATGCGCCTTGTAGCGCTATACAAATATTAGTAGTAGTAGTGTTAATCCATGTGTGAAGTGCATAGAACAGAAAAAGGTGGGAAATGGGTATAAATTGAGCCTAGCAATTAATGCTCAATAATTTACCAAGCGATAGGTAGCATTGTGATCTGTGCTATCTAAAACACGGCTAACGTATAGTAAACGTTTTTGTGTGTGTTAACTATATAGGAAGAAAATGAGCATACCCCCCAACAATTACCACAAAAGCTTTGTAGTTATTGCATTTAAGTTGGCAACTAATGTGCAGTCACTGCAAATGTTACTACACTTTAGTAAAGGGGCCCATAAGAGTTATAGACCCCTTAGCCACTACACCTGCATTGACTTTTAAATGTCATTTGCTAATAATGACCCTATGAAATGCACACTGAAAGCTTTATGTTCACTAAAATACTACTTATCTATATTTCTCTCAGTAGCTGTGCTTACCATAGATACACACTGTTTTACCATTCTGGTAAGCCGAATGAAAACAGAAATATTTCTAAATATGTAACAGTATAGCAATTTTCTACACAACACTAGATATGTCTTCATATAAAAATCTGACAGAAATTTCCAGGGATTTGTCTGGATATTTTGCATATAATTCCAGAGTGAAATTGTTGTCAAGGAGATGTTCATCAAAGTATAAAAAGAGAAAATCCAACAGCTTTATTGAAAAATTGCATTTTTACACTGCTAAAAATAGCTGCATCCCATTGCTAGGGCAATAATGGATTAATTTTATAACAGGGTGCATGGATTAACAGGAAGGTGTATATTTTTAGCCTATTTTAAAAGTCATAATGTATGTTAAACAAGAGCAAACCTCTTCCAAGCCAGTTTTTATATCATTTACTTACCAAATTAACCTGCAGTAACAGCTGCAGTAAGGATGGGTCAACACCAAAAGGGTGCAGGCCCCATAACCAGGCTGCTGGATGGAGGAGGGCCTTCAGGGGCAGCCGGGTAGGTGGGTGGTGGGGGAGGGGGGAGGAGAGCCGCACCGGAATAAGGGAGGGAGGTAAGAGCTGCTCCTTCCTTTTACGGCCGGCATCGTGAGCAGGAAGACGCGCTTAACAGCGGGAGCCGGAGACCAGGAACCAAAGAACAGCATACCTGGCACACGATAGTGCTTCCAGCAGGGCAGTGGTCGTGGCAGGAGCGTGAGGCCATGCACATGCTGGCAAATTTAATTTTAAAAAAAAACACAAAAGGAAAAAGCCAAAACCACGGTGGGAGCAGGCTGCTGTAGCACGGCACGCAGCAGGCCCGACTCTCAGTGCACCGGTCTGCAACACCTCATCACTGATCTCCGCGCCGCCACCCCCCCCCCCCCCTAATGTGGCAGAGAAGGGGAGAGGAGGCCCAGCAGGCCCAGCTCGCAGTTCTGCCACTCAGCGGGTGATCAAGCATGGCTTTGTATCAGATTTCAACATCGGGTACACCAGTCACCCACCCACCCCCCCCTGGTGTTGCAGAGAAGGGGAGAAGAAAAGGAGGAAGAGGGAGAGAGAGGGGCATAGGGTGTGGAACCTTGAGAGGGTAAGAGCGCCATACTAAGGGGGAGTGGCAGGATGGCAGGAGAGCCGAATACTGCTGAGGACACCGCAGTAGAGGTGGTCATGGCACCAAAACAGGCATGGGCAGACAGTGAGACAAGAGATGAATCAATGGCAGCGAAGACAGTGGGCAGGCGACGGAGGTCAGAACAAAAGGAGGACGGACTGGAACGGCTGTGGGAGCAACTGGGAGCAAGCCTAAAGCCAGCAAGGGAAAGAACAGCACCAGGAACACCAAGAGGGCACTCAATGGTACACGGAGCCCGCACCTGGGCCCAGGACACACGAGCATAGACAGGGGAATGGTAAGGTACCCCCGCCATGCGGCAGGGATGAGCTGGAGATCCCTGGTATGCACGACCTCGTGAACAAGGTAAGGGCCATGGACATAGTCCACAGAATGGGATACATACAGGCTCTGCTGAGTTCACTTGAGGGAGCACCAGCCAGAGGGAGGACAGACACAACTGAGGTGGGTGCGAGCTTGGCGGCCGCACCGGGAGAACCAGGGGTGAATATGAACAATTTAATTACTTGCTTCAGAATAACGCTGTGGGGAGAGAGGCAGGAGGGACAGGCAGGTGTGGGGTTGGGCAACGGCTGGCAAGTGTGAATGGGGATTTGAATGACAGAAGGGTGGGAATGGGGGGGGTGGTGTGGCTGGCCAAGTCCAGGGGCCCTGCCATGGGGAGTTAGTGAGTTGAGGAGTGAGGCAATTGCAGCGACAACTCAGGTGTGGGGGGTGGGGGGAGTAGCGGGAGAGGTGGGGGAAGCACAGGGTTGCTACATAGGCTGATGAGGTTAATAGCAAATAGTGCAGCACCAGATAGGGCACAGGCGGTGCGTGGCATGGGGGGGGCAGGCGGTGCAGAGACTTCCAGTGCTCCTCCTATTGCCCACTCCAAGAATGCTGCTCCCATGACCGCAGGGGGTCCACCGGCTGTGGCACAGATAGGTGACAGGAGTTGGTATTGGAGTTTAAGCAGGTGGAATGCATGTGTTTTGCAAGTGCTTTGGACAGCCACGTGCCCACAGCCCTAAAAGAAATGATCTTGAAGGGCGAGTGCGTGGACATTTTCTCGCTGCTCATTAGGTGGAATGAAGTGAAGTGCAAGTGTTCGGGCTACTGCAATAAATGCAAGCTGGTGTCAAAGACGGCCGACACTGTCCCTAGGACGAATATGAATTAGTGCACAGCCTTCTGTGTTCTGGCCAGTGTGGTCGGTGAAAAACACCCAGAGCAATGCAGAGGGCTCTTCAAATACCAGGATAATATTTGCAAGGCCTACAGAGTGTATGGTGGCACCGTGTGGCTGGAATATGATGAACAGTTCTAGCAGAACATGGTGGGCACAAGAGAGCTCAGCTGGGACAGGAAGGACATCGACCTTTGGATCCAGCTGATGACCAGGGGCAGAGAGGCAACAGAGCGTACAGTGACCCATCGGTGGGTTGGCCGGGGAAAGACGCAGGGCTGCATCAGCTGCCGTATCGAGGGGACAACAAGCCCAGCGTGGGGGAAAATGGCAGCGCCCTCTTCCCGCCAACCCTCTCCATGTGCATGGGTGTGTGCAGGTTGTACAATGGGGGGACCTGCAGATTTAACAATGTATTCAAATACATGCCTGCGCTATTTGTGTGGAAGGACACTCTTAGGTTAGATGTGGGAAGAGGCAGGGGGCAGACTTCTAGCACATGCGATGAGGCCGGTGGCCTTGGGCTAGCCACAATTCCCATCGGTATCAGTGCTCTCCATACAAGGGTCCACCAGGTCCACGGGCGGCAGGAAACTTACAATCTGCTCGGGAGCAAAAGGAAATGGTGCAAGGGAAAATTGATAAGGAGCAGAGGCTAGGCAGGATTGTGGGTCCCTTTGAGAGCAGGCCCATTCCTAACCTGATCATTTCAACATGAGGCCCTGCCCAAAAGAAGGAGCCGGGCGAGTACCAGCTCATACATCAGCTGTCATACCTTGACGGTGACTCAGTAAATGACATTTGGACCCGGCTGCCTGCGCCATGAAGTATGCCTCCATGGACCAGGCGCTGCAGCTGCTCCAGAGGCTGGGGGGGGGGGGGGGCATGGCTGGCAAAGTTAGATGTGGAGGCAGCTTTGAGGTAGCAGCCGATACATCCTGATAGCTTTCTTCTGCTAGGATTTCGCTTCAGGGGATGGTATTATGTGGACAAATGCCTCCCAATGGGTTGCATCATATCCTGTACCTATTTTGAGGAGTTCAGCTCCACCATCCAATGGATGGTTGAGCAGGAGATAGGTCGGGACAAAATCATACACACATGGACAATTTTTTGATATTGGCAGGGGACAAGCAGGATTGCCAATGCAACTTGAACAAATTTCAAATGAAGGTGGCAGAGCTAGGGGTCCCACTCATGGACATGACGACAGAAGGGCCTGCTCAACGGCTGTCCTTCCGGGAATCAAAATTGACACTAAAGAAATGGTGACACACCTGCTGGCGGACACAATGGCAGCCTTGAAGGCTGTGGTCCAAACATTGGTTGCTCCAAAGAAGATCACACTACGGCAAATGCAGTCTCTGATAGGCCATTTGAACTTTGCTTGCCAGGTGGTGCCCATGGATAGTGCATTCATCTGGTGGCTAGCAGACTGCACAAAGGGTGTCCGCAGGAGACACCACTTCATTAGGGTCACCGTCCCGAAGAGGGAGAATCTGGCAGTAGTTCCTGCTACAGTACAATTGGAGGAAAATCTGGAGAGAGACCCCCATTTACAACAGGGACTTGGAGCTATTTATGGATGCATCAGGGGAGAGGGTTGGCTTTGGGATTTATTTCAGGGGACAGTGGTGCCAGGAGAGATGGCCGGCAAAGTGGCACCAACTCGGAATAACCAAGGATATCACTGTGGTTGCCATGGCCATATGGAAGCCACAGCTTGCAAACAGAAAGATAGTTTTCAGTTCAGACAATGCAGCAGTGGTGTTTGCCATCAATAAACAATCAGGGAGGGCAGGCAGAGCTATCAGGTTATTCGGGAAGTTGGTGTTGCTGAGCCTGGAATGTGTTTATCATGACCAGCCATGTTCCAGGGGAGAGCAGATGCTCTCTCTCTTGTTTCCAGCTCCAACTCTTCAGGCAGCTTGCCCCGAACACAGAACCCAAGGCGGCACATATGCCCGAAGAGATGTGGACCTTTGGATGCTAAGCGCCAGCAGAATGCTGATGGCATCACTGTTGCCTGGTACCTGGACGGCTTACTGGAGAGCCTGCAGCTGGCTGCAGTGCTTTGCCAGGCAGTGGTCCTACAACATCATGCATGGGGTGACCACTAGGCTCCTGAAAGACTTCTTGACACACTTGCAGGTAGAAGGAACCTTGAGCAGGTAGGCCAAGCTGATGCTGGTGGGGTCACCTTCTTCCTCAAGCTGGGGGTAAACAGGGACGTGACAAAGAGGTCCATGGTTAGGAGGGTGATGGAGGACTGGATCTGGGAAGTTGCACCGCGGTCTGATAGTCGCAGGCCGATTACCCTGCCCATGCTAAAATGGGTCATGCTGAGGACAGCAGATATTACCAGGGATGGATTCAAAGAAAAACTGTTCAGGCTTGCTACATTGCTGATATCTTTTGGTGTCTTCAGGATGAGCAAGATCCTGCCTCGGTCCATGTCAGACACAGCAGGCACCGCTATGTGAGTGGAGGATGTTGCCTTAGTAGGGGATGGGGTGCCCCTGGCCTGGCCTAAGACGAACCAGCTCGGGAAGCAGAGAACAGTATGGCTGAATGCCACAGCAGTATGGGATCTTTGCCCAGTATCTGCCCTGTGTGAGTGCCTGCAGGTGCGCCCACTGATAGGGGGACCCTTGCTGTGGCACCTGAACGTGTCTTGTTTATCTCAGTATCAGTTTAGAACTATGTGGTTAAGGGCAGTAGAAGAGGCTACCGGGCTGATCCTACACTCCTTCAGAATAGGCGGGGCAACCACAGCGCAGGACTTGAGCTTTAGGGTGAGTCAAATACAGGCTATCAGGAGATGGGCTTCAAATAGGTATATGCTTTACATGTGGCAGTGACAGAAGCTAGCTAATGCTGTTTTCCTCTTGCCCACTAGGTCATGGAGGGATCTCCATCTGGATAGTAGGTTATTCCTATATCTACTGGGCAAGACATAGGGTGGCGAGGAGATGTTTCGGCAAGCAACTCTGTTTCCATCCAGAAAGCATGTGTATAAAATGGATGAGCAAGAGGAGGATATGGTGGGACCAGATGAGGCCTGCACTCAGCCAGCACACAAAGGAATTCACCTGCCGGACTTCGTAGTCCTATACTAGCGTCCATTAAGGGCATAGATCTGATCATCAAGATCCAGGTGGGCATGGCCTGGTTATGTGACAAATTGGGGGAGGGCATCATATGGCCACCAATCATCCCCTAGCAGAAGTATCTGGGGGAAGAATGGCTGGCTGAAGGGTATCGAGAAGCAAGAGGAAGCTGAACAAGGAAATTGGGAACTTTGTGCAGACTTTGGGGGGGTGGGGTAGTGATGGAACATGAAGGCATATGGTGGGAGGAGCAGCAGTATACTCAGGGGATGGGGTCCACTCAAACGAGATTGGATTGGAATTGTTTAATGAGGTTCGGCACTCACTATGGGGCGAGTTGGGCTGCGGGCCCTCCTGGTGGTAAGACCTCACCAAAAAGGGGGGGAGGGGTACCACAGAGAGAAAAGGGCAGGCCCAGGTACCGCTAGGGTGTGCCTGGCCTGCATTACCATGACCACAGAACACGCAGGGCATACGGGTGCCAACCCGGAGTGGTTGGGGACAGGGTGAAAAGGGCAAAACCTTGGCCATGGTGTGGGCCAAGGCCACCGAAACAGGCAACAAGAGCGGTGGTACCCCTCCATGTCAGGTTAGCATTGGGATGGTTGTTATTGGGATGGTTGTTATAGTTATGACTGTTAGCGCTGTAATTATAGTCAAAGTCTGTTACTGTGTTCCACAAGCTGTGGCCCTTGAAATCCACTAATTAAGGCAGATGTGAAACGTTGGAGCGGGCCATTTTGTGCAAGTGAGAAAGGAGGGTGGGGGAGAATTGGAAGGTGCCCTGAAGCCAGTCCGGCATGCCCAAGGTTATGTTTCTTTATAAAGAGAACATTTGCTGATGATACTGCACTCACATGCCAAAGAATAATAATATGAAGCATTAGTGCACCTGCTTAGAGATGATAATCAAACTATATTGTGAAGCTAAGAATAAGAATGTATTAACTATGGAATAGTGTTTACTATCAGGGGGATTGTGCTATTCCTTAATAAAACAAAAGAGCACTTTACATTCTGCATGTTGGATAAAGTAGTATGGTTGGAGAAAGTCAGAAGTTTGGGTAAGAGCCATGTTTGTTAAAGTATTTATTCACATTGTTCCAACACTGTGGTTAGACATAGGCAGGGAGGGATACTGAGTACAAACTAAATAGAGTATCTTGACTGCCCATCTAGGCAAAGAGATAGAGTACAAATAAATGTGACAAAAGTTGTCTTGGCTAAGGACTGATATCTTAAAAGTGGTCATGCTCTATGGTAACCATGAACAACTCCTGATACGTCTCCAGGAGAAGGGAATCCATGGTTTAGCCTGGAGCTGGTGCAAATCGTACCTATCAGATAGATGGCAGCAGGTATACGAACAAGCTCTATGACCTCCGAGCCTTTTTTTTTTTTTTTATTATTATTTTTTTTATATATAATATTTTTTATTGAAATTTTCAAAAGATATTAACAAATTTCAAAAGACAATAAAACAGAAAATAACATAGTCCACATCCAGGGGAGTGGTGTATATCAGCAAAATATCACATAATAATAAAGTAAAACAAAATAAGAAAGCGCCATAGGAGAGAGTCAATGCCCAATATATTACACAAAACTCTAATTACTAGCTTACCGAATAACAAGATATTTCCCAATTACAGCTGTGGGGAAACCTGATTTTGAAGAAAAGATTCTAAAGATGAAGTCTCGGAGAAAACATACTTGGTGCCCATTAAAGTAACCAAACATTTACAAGGGAATTTAAGGAAAAAGGACGCACCAAGGGCCAAAACGCGAGGCTTTAAAGACAAAAAAGCCTTACGCCTAAGCTGAGTTTTCCTAGAGACATCAGGAAAAATATTAATCTTCCCCCCACAAAAATCAGCATTCTTATTAAGAAAAAACAAACGCATCACTGCATTTTTATCAGCCTCAGAAGAGAAAGACACCAAAAGAGTGGCCCGAGAAGAGATTATATCATGAGAAGATTCAATAAATTTAGAAACATCTAATGAATCTGATACATTTCTAGGAGCTACCCCTGGGGAACCTTCACCAGGAGGAGCCCCTATCACAGGCAAATAATATATCTTATTTAGAACCGGTCTAGCATTATCTTCATACCCTAAAACTTCAGATAAATATTTATCAAACAATATCTGCGGAGACAATAATCGAGTATAAGGAAAATTTAAACATCTGATATTAGTAGCCCTTAAAGTATTTTCCAATAATTCCTGCTGGGCATGAAGAATAGTACTATCCTTAATAAAAGATAAAGAAGATTTCTGTAAAGTATCACATTGAGTTTCTAATTTCTGACACTTATTATCCAAAACAAGCAATTGAGAATCATATTGAGCCATTTTTATTTATTTATTTATACAATTTTTCTATACCGCCTCTTCCAGAGATCAGTGGCGGTTTACAATGAACATAAAACTTAATAATAGAGAACTATTATTTTACATATAACAATTGTAGAACTTTTTTTTTTTTACATTGAACCCAGATTAAGCAACAGAATAGCTATTAAAACTTCGGCTAAAAAGCGTGCCGTAACCTAGAACTATATACAAAGAAAATTAAATGAGACTATTTACATATGGGAAAGATCGACTGAATTCAGTTAGCTACTCGAGAAGGATTTATGGCTGTTCTCTGTGGGATTTTAGCTACAGAACCTGTCAAAAATTCTAAGAACTGAGAGACAGCAGAAGCTAAAGAAGCAATAGAAGCCTCTATTTGTGAGAGAACTGACCATACATCAACTAATGAAATACTTTGAACGTCCACGTTTATAGCAGGCAAACCATCAGGATGCAACCTCACAGCGACCTCCGGCACCTGAACAACCCGAGGCAGAGGAACTACCGCGGGGTCACAGATCTTCTCCATGAGGGCAACTGAAGGCAAACTATCAGCCTCACGGGACTGCTCATCCATAACAGGAGAGGAAGTCACTGGGCCAATAGCATCAAGTTCAGCAAGCAGGGCAGAGTTTGAAAACCCCAAAATAGAGGAACCATCCAAAAGGGGCGAAGACTTGGTGGCAGCAACAGAGTCCCCTTCTACTACATTAACCGAAACAACTTGCTTATCCATAGGACCAACAATTTTAGTAACTTTAGGAGGGTTCACAGTACTCACATTGTGAGGACGTCTTCTGCGCTTGCCCATACCACGAATGTCACATCTAAAGCTCCTCGAGCGCATAAGGAGCATTACTTGCCCCTTTAAATCGCGCCCCTTCGAAGCGTGACCGCGGAGCAGGTCAGATCTTAAGCCCCCGTGATGATGTCGGGACAAAGCGCTGCGTAGATGCACCAGGAATCCCTGCAGGTGCCTGTAGAGTCTTCTCCAACCGTGGGGCACAAGTCGGGCAGGAAACACCTCCTTCACACACACTCCCGACTGCAAGCAGAAACCGCTTCCCTTTTAAGCCCCCGTGATGACGTCGGGGCAAGGCGCCACGTAGATGCACCGGGAATCCCTGCAGGTGCCTGTAGAGCCTTCTCCAACCGTGGGCAACAAGTCGGGCAGGATACACCTCCTTCACACACACACTCCCCCCCTCTGAGCCTTTTCAACAAAAACATGGTGTTCCCAGGGCTCCTTGCTCTCTGACCTCTTATTCAATATATATATGCAGCCCATATGTGCAATCATCTGCTCCTTCAATATCTCCTGCCTGATTTATGCGGACGACATACTACTTTTCACCCCATTCACTATTGACCAGACTACTCATCACTAGTAAAATGCTTTGATGCCGTTACTGACTGGCTCCACTCACAGAGTCTCAGGATAAACTTCAGCAAGACAGACGTGCTGTTCATCAAGGATATAGTGTTATTAGAAAAGGTTCAGAGAAGAGTCACCAAAATGGTAAAGGGGATGGAAGGATACTCCTATGAAGAAAGGCTAAAAAGGTTAGGGCTCTTTAACCTGGAAAAGAGACGGCTGAAGGGAGATATGATAGAAGTCTATAAATTAATGAACGGAGTGGAACGGGTAAATGTAGATCGATTGTTTACGTTATTAGAATATAGAAAGACTAGGGGACATGCAATGAAGCTACAGGGTAAACTATTTAAGACTAATAAAAGAAAATATTTTTTCACTCAACGTGTAATCAAACTCTGGAATTTGTTACCGGAGGATGTAGTAAAGGCTGTTAGTGTAGCTGGGATTAAAAAGGTTTGGACAAGTTCCTGGAGGAAAGGTCCATAAACCATTATTAAGAAGGGACCCAGGATATCAATGCTTGACCCAGTACAAGCATTGCGGAACCTGTGTCTTTTGGGGAAACTGCTAGGTACGTATGACCTAGATTGGCCACTGTTGGAAACAGGATACTGAGCTTGATGGACCTTGGTCTGACCCAGTATGGCATATCTTATGTTCTTATCACAAGGAATCAAACCTTCTCCCCACCGGCAACATTAAAGATGAGAGACGCCAAGCTCCCGAGTAGACCCACCATCTGCTACCTAGGCGTCACGCTATACCAATACTTCGACTTCAAAGCGCACATAGGCAACACCATCAAACAAATCTACCATAAGATGCGGACAATTCGACATCTCCGACACTTGCTGCAACCTGATGACTTTCAAACCGTTTTCCAGGCACTTGTAACCCCCCATTTTGACTACGCCAATGTGATCCTGCATGGATTCCCTAAACCCACTACAGTTAGCAATGAACACCGCTGCCCGCTTCCTACACGGGGCATCTAGAAGAGACCACATCACCCCAATCCTAAAGGACCTGCACTGGCTACCAATCTACTGCCGGCTCACCTACAAAGTAGTACTGATGACCTTTAAAGCCATCAACAAAATATCCGCTACCTCTTTGATGGAACTCCTCCACCCCATTCCTGCAAACAGAGAATGAAGGACCTTCGCCACCAACACACTAATAACCTCCAGTGAAATAACAAAATGCACTCAGGCAGCAAAGAACAAAGCCTTTATGTTCTACGCACCCACTTGCTGGAACGAGCTTCCAACTACCATCCGAGCGATCACTGACCTCACCCAATTCAGAAAGGCACTAAAGCACCACCTTTTCCTCCTACACTACTCACAGGCCAACACCACAACCTCACCTGCCATACCCCCAATCTACTAAGTGTAAATAACAGACAACCTTGTATATAAATTACAACCCTGTACATAGTTCTTGAGGCAAGCCATGTCGCAACAACTGAGCAGTGACATCCTGCAGATACTGTATATAGTTACCCCGGTTCTAAATCCAAGTTGAATAACCCGTTCAATGTAAGTGCAAAGCAGGCTCTCCCTGCTTTTGTACAAAATTTTATCTGTAAACCACACTGATTTTAAAGAGTGTGGTATATAAAAAGCATTAAATAAATAAATAAATAAATAAATATGGTTGGCAGCTCAGCTATAGCCTTTGCAGTACGCATGGAAACAAACGGGTAGACTAGAAGGATTAATGCGCAAATTGATAGAAAGAGGTTTTTTTAAATCAAGTTATAGATTATGCATTTTTATTGGACTAACTCTGAATTAAGATACTTATTTTGCTTTGACCTGATGAAAAGTATTGTACTGTATCTTAAAAACCTAGTCAGAAATGTGTTGTTAGGTTCAATGGACAGAATCAGCTACAGTTTACAAGGAATGGAGATGGGGGGCTGGGCTGAACTTTATTCTACATTATGAATTAGACATTAAACTAGTCAAACCTGAAGTCTGCCAGTAGAGTTTAAAGATCAATTATGAAAGACTGCTTATGTGGAAAGTTTCAAATTAATTTTCCAAGATCTTGTTCTTATAATTTTAAGAATTAACATTTATAAATAAAAAGAGAAAAGACTGCAGAAATCCAGTGATAAAGAGAACAATGACACATTCTGATTTGGTCACCAGTTTTAACTACCAGGTTTTGGTAAGACTAGCACTGAAAGGTATTTCATTGACAGAAGTATCTGATTTCCCAGGGAATTCTTCACTGTCATAGTGTAAACAAGTACTTGGATTCAGTTGTGTATCTTTACCTAGTCAGTATTTTCTTAGAACATGAGAACATAAGATGTGCCATACTGGGTCAGACCAAGGTCCATGAAGCCCAGTATCCTGTTTCCAACAGTGGCCAATCTAGGTCATACGTACCTAGTAGTTTCCCCAAAACACAGGTTCCACAAAGCTTGCATTGGATCAAGCATTGATATCCTGGGTCCCTTCTTAATAATGATTTATGGACCTTTCCTCCAGGAACTTATCCAAACCTTTTTTTAAACCCAGCTACACTAACAGCCTTTACTACATCCTACGGTAACAAAGTCCAGAGTTTGATTAAACATTGAGTGAAAAAATATTTTCTTTTATTAGTCTTAAATAGTTTACCCTGTAGCTTCATTGCATGTCCCCTAGTCTTTATATATTCTGATAACGTAAACAATCGATCTACGTTTACCCGTTCCACTCCGTTCATTAATTTACAGACTTCTATCATATCTCCCCTCAGCCGTCTCTTTTTCAGGTCAAAGAGCCCTAACCTTTTTAGCCTTTCTTCATAGGGGTATCCTTCCATCCCCTTTACCATTTTGGTGGCTCTTCTCTGAACCTTTTCTAATAACGCTATACCCTTTTTAAGATACGGCGACCAGAACTGCACACAATATTCAATGTGCGGTCTCACCATGGAACGATATAGAGGCATTATAATATTCTTTGTTTTATTTTCCATTCCTTTCCTTATGATACCTAGCATTCTATTTGCTCTCTTGGCCGCCGCTGCACACTGGGCTGAGGGTTTTAACATGTTATCCACAATGAGGCCTAAATCTTTTTTCTGGATGATGGTTCCTAATGTGGAACCCTGTATTGTGTAACCATAGTTTGGGTTGTTCTTTCCTAGGTGCATAACTTTGCACTTGTCCACATTAAATTTCATCTGCCATTTTGATAACGAGTCTTCCAATTTATCAAGATCCTCTTGCAATTTTCCACAATCCTCTTGGGTTTCACAAATTTAAATAGTTTTGTGTCATCTGCAAATATGATAACCTCACTCGTTATTCCCTTTTCCAGGTCATTTATGAATATGTCAAAAAGCAGCAGACCCTGCACAGATCCCTGGGGTACACCACTATTTATCTTTCTCCATCGGGAAAATTGGCCATTTTGCCCTACCCTCTGCTTTCTATCTTTTAACCAGTTCCTGATCCACAATAGTACACTGCCTCCTATCCCATGACTTTTTAGTTTTGCCAAAAGTCTCTGATGAGGGACCTTGCCAAAGGCTTTCTGAAAGTCCAAATATACTATATCAACCGACTCACCTTTGTCTACCTGTTTATTCACACCTTCAAAAAAACATAACAGATTAGTAAGACAAGATCTTCCTTGTCTAAAGCCATGTTGGCTGTCTCCCATTAAGCCATGACTATCTACATGTTCAGCAATTTTGTTCTTCACTGTCATAGTCTTCACTGTCTTCATGCTACTGGGGTGATATTCAGCAGCAGAGGTCAGAGCTTTTAAAGCACTTGGCTGTTGCCACTTTAATTTAAAATGGATATTCAGTGCCAGACCTTATCAGGCATCTGGCACTGAATATCCAGCTTTGCTGAACAGAGTACTGGCTCTCCGGTTAGCAGCTAACCGGGTACAACCATTGAACTGTCCTAACTTTATACGGTTTAGCAATCCAGTTAGTAGTCAATATTGCTGCTAACTGGATTGTTGCTGGGACCGCCGCTACTCTGCCCACAAACCATTCCAGTTTTAATCGGATGCCTCTTCTGTGGTCTGTGAGGATATTTAGCAGGACTCTCCAGATAGTGCCATGAATATAGGGATCACTGCACTTTAGCAGATCCTGCTAACCAGTTAAACTCTTTTGAATATGTCCCCCTTTAATTTCATTTGATTTTGCATTTATATATGGAGAAATTTGCTCTTACTTCATAATTTCCTTTCACTGAAACACCTGTTTTGTTTGCTGGTCCTCACAAGGGTGAAGTGAAGCAATTTTTTGAGCTTGAGGATAGGAAACAGATGTCAGTCTCTCTGTTTTGTCAGATACATGGCCTTGGAGCCTCAGCAGAATTATGGGGTTCTTGGCAATAAATGAGCATCAGAGCTGCAGGTAGTGTTTGGGGTGAAAGCCTTATATGGTGCATCATTCTGATTCCAGGTCTGGAGGAGTGTACTTGGCTATGGGAGTCGCATTATAATATTTTAGTTTATTTATTTATTTTATTTATTTTTATATACATTTATATACCGCATCTTCCAAAGTTCAGTTGCGGTTCACAGTGAACAACAATTAAAGCAAGTTTGTTTTACAGGGAACGTCATATTATAACATAACATATTTACAAGGAACATCATATTATATATAGAGTATACAGTCAAACAATGTGAGATAATACAGAGCAGATTAACTATATACAGTTTTGTATATGTATGTATGTATGTATGTAGTTTGTACTCATATCCCCACAGGTTAGGGTGCACAGGTGAGGATGTAGTTTTACTTTTGGATATGGAAGAATTTGCTTCATGAGATCATATTAGAGTGCATGGCAGCTTGAACCTAGTCTCCTAAAAAAGCATGGGTTTTTTTTGTTTTGTTTTTAAGAGCTCTTGGGTGACTATATTGTTACCTTATCATCTAGAGCGCATGACCAGATCCTTATTCTATAGAAATTGGAAGGGTGCATTTGAGTGGATTGGGAGGGGGGGCTGGGGAGAGTTGGATTTTGGTGGAGGGCGAAGTGAGTGTGATCAATTAAGGATTCTTGCCTGAGATGGGTAGCTTTAGAGGTTAGGGCATTCTCTTCCAGTGTGGGTGGTGGTTTCCAGGGCTGGAGGGCCAAGGAATCATAGGGGATGCTGGGAGTTATATATTTATGCAGAATGCTTTGGCTTGCTGCTCTTATTAAGGGTTCAGTGGGATGTGAGGTTGATATTATTCTGCACATGACGAGACAGTTGTAAAGCTAATGGAGGGGGGAGGGGAAGGGACAGAGAGATGAGATACGTACTGCATATGAAAAGCTTTTAAAACGATGGTGTTCCGGTTGTGTGAAGAAATAATGCACATTGCAATAAGTTGTATTTTGGGTTTGCTAATAAAAGGTTTTACACATAAAATAGTTGCCAAAGGTTTGTGCTACCTGGGGTTATGATCTCTGCTGATCCAGTAAATCTATTTGTTTAATTTACCCCCAACTCCTAGCTAAAGTGAGAAAGGATTTCAAAGGACAGTCTTCTGCTACCCTTATAGTTGGGTTGGACGACTGGCAACCTTCAAAATGATGATATTTCCAAGTTTGTATCCATTTGCTCACCTACCTATTCACATTTTGGGCTATTTGTTTAAAATGTGGCAGAAGGTGGTCTGGGATTTCATTTATCAGGTCAATAGGTCTCATATTAATTGGCAGAAACTGTCCCAGAGAAGAGACAAGGGAGGTTTGGGCTATCCAGTTCTGCAATATGATTATAATGCTCCAATAACTAAAGCATTAAATTATTACCACCTGTCCCCTCCAGAAGCACATTGGGCCCACATAGGAAGGGATGCACTCATTTTCTATATTTGAAATGGTAGGCCACCCAGGTGATGGCATAACGGGAGCATATCAGTGATCCAGGGGGCCCTTTTTTGGGGCCTTTGGTGTGTGCTTGGAAAGCATTCAGGAGGCAGACAGGGATACAGGGGTTATTTTTTTATGCATGGTAGAATCTTTCCCATCTTCCCTTTTCTAGCCCACATTTTGCAAAACATTAGCAAATACATGTTTGATCAAATTTTCATATTTATTTCAAGATATGATTTTTTGTTCTATGGCTCAAAGTCGAGACAAACTTGATCAGAGGCTCCCATTTTATCCTTAGTACCAACTGTGGGACTCTGTCATGAGACCAGAACATTTCTCCTGCATCACCAGCGTAATTACTCACCTGTAACAGGTGTTCTCCAAGGACAACAGGAATCAATCCTCACTTATGGGTGACGTCGGCACCGATGGAGCCTGCTTGGAGCAATTCCCCACCTTTCAAAGAAAGCCTTTGGGATTGCTGCCACACAAGGGTGGTCTTCTTCCTGCCCAAGGGTGCCATCTTGCTCAGTCAGGTCCCTTAGCTTAAGCCCTACCAAGCAGATGGCAAGGAAAGGATAAAAAAATCCAGCAACTCATCAGGGGAGGCAGGAGGGCAGTGAGGACTGATTCCTGCTGTCCCTGGAGAACACCCGTTACAGGTGAGTAACTATGCTTTCTCCAGGAACAAGCAGGAAGTCAGTTCCCTCACTTATGGGACTCCCCAGATATAGGCTACCGAACCTATAACCAAAAAATGCTTCTACGAAGCCGTGAGCAGACGCCGATGCCCGAAGGAGCCCGAGTCTTCAGGTCACCAGGGTGAAACCCTCGGTAGCTGTCGAGAAGGGTCGGAGGGCAGGAGTTGCTTATACCCCGAACAGATTATGGAGTACAGCCTAGCCAAAGGTGCTGTCCCGGCAGGACACCATCTCCAGGCAGTAGTGCGAGGCAAAAGTGTTCACAGAAGCCCAGGTCACAAACCGGCAGATGTCTGTCAGAGGCACTGAGCGCAATGAAGTCACCAAAGCCGCCTTGGCTCGGATGATGTGTGCAGTGATACGCCAATCCAGTGGGACCTGCACCTTCGTGTGAGCAAAGGAGATGCACTCCGCCACCCAAATGGAGAGGGTGCGCTTTGTGACTGCCTGCCCCAGGCAATTGGGATCGTAGGTCACAAAAAGCCAGCCAGACTTGCAATAAGGCTGGGTATGCTGCAGATAGAAGGCAAGAGCTCTCTTGCAGTCAAATGTATGCAAAACCGCCAATGCCTGGTCAGCATGGGGTCTCGGGAAGAAGGTCGGTAAGATTATCTCCTGATTGAGATGAAAATCCGAGACAACCTTTGGCAGGAACTTGGGGTGGATACGGAGGACCACCCTGTTCCCATAGAACCTGGTGTAAGGGGCTTCAGCAATGAGAACCTGGAGTTCACTGACAGCGGGCCGAGGTCAAAGCCACCAGGAAGACCACCTTCCAGGACATGTGCCGAAGTGAGCACGTCGCAATCGGCTCGAAGAGTGAACGAGTCAGCTGCATGAGCACTATGTTCAGATCCCATTCCGCCGGAGGAGGCCGGATGGGAGGTTTGGACAGCAAGAGAACCCGCATGAAGTGGGAGACCAAGGGCTGCTCCGAGAGGGGTTTGTCCTCTATGGGGAAGTGATGCGTCGAGATGGCGCTAAGGCATACCCTGACAGAGTTCAACTTCAGCCCCTCCTTCGAGACATGGAGAAGGTACTGCAGGACCCACCAAGTGAGACACGAGAAAGAGTTGATATGGAACTCAGAGCACAAGACCGAGAAGCATCGCCACTTGAAGGCGGCTCGCCTCGTCGAGTCCTTCCTTGATGCGAGGAGGACCTCCTCGACCTCCGCCGGGAGGTCTAGTGTGGCTAAGGTGACCTGTTCAGCCGCCAGGCTGCGAGGGACAATGAGGCCAGGTTCGGGTGTGGCACCCGTCCTTCCTCCTGCGTCAGCAGGCCTGGGGCACAGCCCAGGGGAATCGAAGGCTTGGACGCGAGCCGGAGCAGGAGTGGGAACCACTTTTGCCGAGGCCATGAGGGAGCGATGAGTATCATCAATGCTCGTTCCCGCTGAGCTTTGTGAAGGATCCTTGCAATGAGAGGAGTGGGAGGGAACGCGTAGAGAAGCCCTGAGGTCCAGCTTCAAAGGAACGCATCCTGCGCCTCCCTGCTTGGGTGCAGGACTGGGCCGCAAAAGCGGGGGAACCGAGTATTCACTGGGCTGGCGAACAGATCAATGGTTGGGGTTCCCCGCCGATGGAATAGCCAGCTGGTCACCTCTGGGTCCAGCTGCCATTCGTGAGGGCGGAGAATTCTGCTGAGCTTGTCCACGAGGATGTTCTCATGGCCCAGGAGGTAGACCGCTCGTAGCGTCATCCCTCGACAGAAGGCGAAGGAGCAGAGGAGGCATGATCCCATGCCCCCTTCCTTGTTGATGCAGAACATCGCTACTCAATTGTCTGTCTGCACGAGTACCGACTTTACCTGGGGATGGCTCTCGAATGCCCTCAGGGCCCATCGGACTGCCCGAAGCTCGAGCAAGTTGATCTGCTGTTGAGACTCTTCGGGTGACCATTGCCCCTGCGTGCACAGTGCACTGCAGTGGGCTCCCCATCCAAACAGGGAAGCATCCATTGTCAGCACTAGTTCGTGCTGTGGGGCTTGGAATTGCAGTCCCCAAAAAAGGTTGTGGGGGTCCTGCCACCAGTCTAAGGCCATGCGAAGGTTGAGGGAGACCTGAATGGGGTCCCTGAGGTGACCGGAGGCAGGACTCCAATAAGTGCTGAGGCACCACTGGGCCATCCGCATGTGCATGCGGGCATGTGGGACCACATGGACGGTGGAGGCCATGTGCCCCAGGAGGCACAACATAGTCCGAACCATGGCCCAAGTGTTGCTCTGGACCTGGGCTGCCAATGCTCAGAGGCGAGCCACAGAGTCTGCCAGCAGAAAAGTGATCGGCTGCTGAGTGTAGAGGTGTGCACCGATAAACTCCAAGGCCTGTGCCAGCTCGAGATGGGACTTTGGGTAGTTGACCAAGAATCCCCAATGCTCAAGGAGGAGGATTGTGCGTGATGCTGTCAGGCGGGCTTCCCTGGCTGAGGGCCCCGTGATGAGCTAGTCATCAAAGTAAGGGAAGACCAGTATGCCCTGCCGTCTGAGATAGGCGGCGGCAGCGGAGAGGCACTTTGCGAAACCTCGTGGAGCAAATGCAAGTCTAAAGGGGAGCACCCTGTATTGGTAATGTTCCCCTTGCACCCTGAAGCAAAGGAACTGCCTGTGCTGGGGGTGAATCAGAATGTGGGCGTAAGCATCCCTGAGATCCAAGGAGCATAGCCAGTCACCCTGCTGGAGGAAGGACAGCAAGATGCCAAGAGAGAGCATTCTGAACTTCTCCCACACCAGAAACTTGTTTAGTTTTCAGAGGTCGAGGATGGGCCGTAGGCCCCCCGTCTTCTTCAGGAAGAGGAAGTACCGGGAATAGAAGCCCCAACCTCGGAAGTGCATCAGTACCCTCTTGACCGCTCACTGGGTGAGGAGGTTGTCTAACTCCTGCTATAGGAAGGACTGGTGCACGGGGAGTCAAGAAGGCTGGGAGAAGGGACGGGGAAGCCTGTTCACACAGAGACAGTAGCCGTCTCGGACTACTCGGAGGACCCAAGTGTCTGACGTGCTGGATGCCCACTGAGGGGCGAAGGAGGACAGGCATCCCTCACCTGCTGCAGTGCTGCCAGGGGGCGAAAGGCTACTCTGCTGCCATCAAAACCTCTGGGCGGGCTGAGGCAGAGCCGGGGTTTGGGCCTTGGGCCCTTTCAGTTTGCGATGACGTGGTCCAGGCTTTCCCTGTGTCTCGGTGGTCGGCATGGGAGGGGTGGGTACGGTGGGTAGCCTCAGTAGGGTAGGCCCTTCCATGGAAAGAACGGTTTGCTGTTTCTTTTGAGAAAGAGAGGAGGTCTTTCGCAAGAGGTGGGTAAGGGTGACGAACTCCGTCTCAATCTCGGCGGCCTTATTCTCCATCGGTTTACCGAAGAGCTGTTCACCAAGGCAGGGTACGTCCAGGAGTTTTTCCTGGACCCACTGCTCCAAGTCCGAGGACTGAAGCCATGCCTGGTGCCAGACCCCGATGCCAGCAGCCGTGACTCGAGTCGACAATTCGAATCCATCATAGGTGGCGCGGGAGAGATATTTTGAGCACTCCGCAACGGACTTGAGAGGAGGGTCCGGAACCTGTTGAGGGATTCACCCGCGAGACCCATGGAGAAGCCCCCAAGTTCCTTAGCTAGGTCACGTAAAAACATGCCTGTGTATAATTGGTATGCCTGAATATGGCATGAGAGCATGGACCCTTGGTAGGCCTTGTGGCCTAGGGCATCGAGGGCTCTTGACTCTGCCCGGTGGAACTGAAGAATGTGACTTCGGGCTCTTTTGTTTTCTCATGGCCAACTCCACCACCACGGAGGTGTGGTAGAGATGAGTTTTCCTGAACCCAGGGCCACTATGGACCCTGTACATCACATCGAGGCGCTTAATCACGATGGAGACCGATGCAGGGGTCTTCCACATGCGGAGTAGCAGCCTGGACAAAATGCGAGAAACCAGGACAGCAAGAGATTCCTGAGAAGGGGACTTGTACTGCAAGCACTGTGCCCTCTAAGCTGTGCGCGTGTGCGTGCGCACACACCTCACCGAGTGAGCGCACATACTTTACAACAGAGCGCACAAAAATTACAGTTCTGATTCTGATAGAAAACACAGACGTTCTTAAAATTGAAAAGTTGTTGTGTATTTATGGTTTTCACAAGTTCTACAATATTTTCTAGTGCAATCAATGTGGTGTACATACTGTATTCTGACATGTAGTCAAATTTTAAAGTATATAACTCAGAGTGTCGTTATGTGGTGCACAAAAATTTAACCTTCCTTCAAAAGCTGCACAGCTGATATTTTATGCACACACAGCCTACAGAAAATTAGAGGGAACATTGACTGCAAGATATCGAGCTCTTCAGTTCGAGGTTCCTCCTCCACCTGGGTAGCCAGGTTGAGAGCCCATGCCATATCCCGGACAAACACTGAGAAGGAGGTATCCTCGGGTGGCGAACGCCACTTAAAGGCAGGCAGGGATGGGTCTAACGGGAGGTCCTGATTGGTACGGGTCTCAGGGGGAAGTATCCCTATCTGACTCCCAGCCCGAAATTTCAGAAGAGGAGTCTGATTCCAGCTGGTCACCTCATCCAGAGGCTGAGGCCGATTTGGAGCAGGAGGCCCTAGAGGATCTCGCTCCCGAGGAACAGAAAGACGAGCGAGACAGACGCCGAGAGTCCTCATAAGGCCCATGGCTCTCGGGGGTTTCCAGAGTGGGGTTTGGTGTCCCTCTCGAGGGAACCTCAGCATTTAAGCGTGTACCAGCGAAGCTGGACACGAGCGCCTGCTGGGAAGCTATGAACGCAAAAACGCAATGTTTTAGTGCCAGCATACCAGACTCCCATGCAGGCGTGGGGCCCTGCGACGCCAACACCAGGATGGCCCTCGGGAGACCTGGCACCATCGCCCGGGGCTGCCGAGTCTGCTCGAGGTACCTTATGAGGCCAATCCTTGTCTGACTCTCGGGAACGCCGAGAGGGGCTAAGCAACTGAGCGCAGGAGCGATCGCACTTGTCGGGAGCCCCCCGACATCGACTTCAAGTTCTTCTTCTTACACTGCTCCACTTCAGGGGACCCCTGGTCAGAGTGCCGTCTTGAATGCGGAGCCGAGGTGGGAGACCCCACCGGCAGAGAGACGACTGAGGGTGCCACCGGAGATGCCACTCGGACTTCTGCTTATGACTGGGCAGGGTTTGGAGGACATTTTCATAGAAAGCGAACAGAACTCAGGATCATGATCGGCTCCAACACACCATAAACAACAGTCATGGGTGTCCGTAAGCGACATGTTCTTGGAGCATCTATCGCATTTTTTTAAAACCATTGGCCATCGGGGCAAAAAGGGCCCCGCGAGGTCAAAGACTCACACAGCCAGCGGTTAGGAGGAAAAAGAGCGCGAAGCCTGTCAACAACAAAAATTAGGGGGGAAAATGTCCCCTTTGCTCAAAAGAGATAGGAGCAAGGGGTGGGACGGGTAGAGGACCGGTGTAACTGGAAAATAGTAGGCCAAAGGCTGGAAAATGAAACACTTTTTCCGAAGGATGAGGACATGCGTCTGAAGGGCTCTGCGGAAAAAGGGAGACTGAGCAAGATGGCACCCTTGAGTGCGAGAGGATCACGCATGCGTGGCAGCAATCCCAAAGGCTTTCTGTGAAAGCTGGGGAATTGCTCTGCGTGGGCTCCATCGGTGCCAATGCCACCCAATAAGTGAGGACTGACTTCCTGCTTGTTCCTGGAGAATGAGGTGATCCTGCTGAAAGGAGGAGGGTTTCGGGACTTGTTATTTAAACTGTATATGGTGCTCCAGTGACCTATCAGGGATACCCTCAAAGCCTTACAAATTGACATGGAATGGCTGGTGGTTGAAACACAGAAATAATAGCAGCAGGTCTATGTTTTGATGCACATGCCTGTTCTTTTGTCACCAACTATAAAGTCATTGGTTTGCAGCTTGTCATGCTGTGGGGGCTTGCGTGCCCTCACTTGGTTTGCAGCTTGTCATGCTGTGAGGGCTTGTGTGCATCAGTGATGCAGAGGGCTAAGATATCAGTAGCTTAACTACTGGCAGGGTCTCCCAAGATTGACAGATCTCAGCTGAGGTGCCAGACCAATACAAATCACCCATCTGGGCAGCAACAGAACTGAATGCTGTTGGCAGCAGAGGATCACATTTCTGTGACAATGGCAACACTAGCATTACCTGCACGGAAGAAAGGCCTGGCAATCTACTCACATTATCTTGACATGAAAACCCAATAGATAATCAAAACAAAACAAATTGCACTACAGTGCTGGAAGATGAGACCCCCATGTCAGAAGGCATTCAATTGGCTACTGGGGAGGAGTTGAATACTATTCAGAGTAAAGCCAGCATTTATGATGTGGTTAGATCAAAGCCCTCGGGACGTCTGACTGCTGACATACCTGTGCATGAAATGAGAGTCAGAAGCTGCAAAGATGTCTTACATATTGGGGGACATAGAATGTATGAAGAATGAACCAAGGGAAGTTGGAGGTGGTCAAGAATGAAATGGAACATGTACAACTCGATCTGTTGGGTGTCAGCGAACTGAAATGTTCTGGCATCGGGAACTTTTCATCTGATGACATGGTATACCTACTATGTTGGAAATGAAAGACAAAGAAATGATGTTGCATTTATAATTAAGAAACTTGCAAGGAGAAAATTGTGGAAGGTCCCAAGATGGCGGAGGAGTTGGATGCCGAGTGAGGTGTGTTAGAGAGATCGGAGTACGATTTGACCTGATGGGGAAAAAGAGGAAACAGCGATCAGCGAAGCCCCCAGCTACCTCTACTCCAGCTGTCGGGTTGATTCAGTCCTCCATTTCGGCTTTCTACCCACCAATGGCGGCGTCATTGACTTCGGCAGACCTGAGCAATGGGGTTGTTTTGAGCCCCATGCAGATGTTGCCGCCACAGCCCAGAAGGAGCGTCGGGGAGGTGCTGAGTGCAGGAGTATCTCCGGGTCAGGAGAATACAACCGCGGGGGGGGGGGGCCTCCCCGAAGGTGAACCTGAGTGTTTTTGCGGCTACTGCTGGAGGCAGGGAGTTGGATGTCCCAGTCGGAGCCACCGGAGGGGTAGAGCGGTTGAAGACCAGCTCCCCCGTATACTCGGTGCCACGGGAGTTGTGCGGGATAGAGAAACCGGCAACAGTGACTTTGGATAGCTTATGGGAAGCCATCTTTTCACTTCAAAAGTCCCTGTTCCCATTTGTGGTTACTTTTTCACAAGAATTAAACGTTGTTAAAGCAGTGTAACGTTGGAGACAAATTTGGCGGGCAGGCTGCTAGAGTTACACTGCTGGAAACCCAAGTAGAAGATCTCCAGGCTTTGGGTGAGACCCAAACCAAGGATCAATTGATTACGGCTTGGCGTTTGGAGTTTATGGACAATTAGTTGAGAAGGAATAATCTGAGGTTTTTACATTTTCTTAGATCTCCATTGATGTATTCTGTGGGACTGGTTCATAAGTACCTTACAGAGATCTTGTTGATGCCTGCTGATACTTTACCTCCTATTGTACGGACTCAGTATATTGCAATTTCCTCTGTTGGAGCGGATGCAGAGACTGGTCTCGAGGGTGCAGCTCAGCCGGCCCAGCTGAATCTGACAGAGTTTCTTGAAAGTTCTTTGGAAGTGATGACCAGTCGTGCTACACTTTTGGTCTCTTTCGCTTTTGAATCTGGCCGAAACTCTGTTCTTAGATTGTATTTTCGGAAAATGTCTGTTTCTCAATTTATGGGGTCAAAAATTTATATTTTTCCTGATTTGTCTAGAGATACCCAGAAAAGGCAGAGAGAATTTTTGACGTTACGTCAAAGGTCTCTCGCCTTGGGAGCGCAATTTATATTAAAGTATCCATGTAAATGTTTGATATTATATCAGTCTAAGCAATTTCTTTTTTTTTAACCCCAACAATTGATTTCATTTCTTCAGGGTAAGGAGGGTGATGGGCGGGTTTGATTCCTGTACCGGCTGCCATAATTAACATCTTTGCTCGTATGATTGTATGGAGGGCTCTCCATGTGGAGAGTTGTCATAATTGATATTGCTTTTTGTTATATTTCTCTATTGGGACCTCATTGTGGCTGATTATTAGGGTCTAAACCTGGGGTCACCAACCTCCAGAGGGCCGCGGGCCGCACAGCCGACTACCGGGAGCCTCGCGGGCCGCACCCCCCTTCTCCCCGCCCCCGCGAAAAAAAACAACAAACGCAAAATTATGAAAACAATGGCTGATCACCTTTATTGAATTTAATGAGATGGCTGATGATTCATGCTAGCAGACAAACGCTTAAAGTCCGGCTTCACAGATGACACTGACAGGAGAAGGGACGCTTGCAGGTGGTCGTCGGTGAGCTGCGAGCGCGTGGATACAATGGCGGGAATCCTTGGCGGGCCACACGAAGGGACCTCGCGGGCCGCAGGTTGGTGACCCCTGGTCTAAACCAATTAAGTTGATTTCTTTAAACTCGTTTTGCTGTATTTGATTACAGTATTCTTATTCAGTTGTAATTCTGGATTATTGGAAATTTATTAAAGATAAAATAAAAAAAAAAGAAACTTGCAAGAACTGTAATAAAATACAAAGCAATCAGTGAACGCTGAGGAATGCCCATCAACACAACTATAATTCAAGTATATGCCCCAACAACTGCTGCAGAAGAGGATGAAATTGACGAGTTCTATGAACAAGTGCAAGCTGAAATTGATAGAAAATGCAAAAAGGATATCCTGACAGTCATGGGCGACAAACACAAAAGTTGGCAACAAAGAAGGCGGCAAAGTGGTTGGAAAATATGGACTTGACAATAGAAGTGAAGTTGGAGAAAGACTGATAGAATTCTTCAAGACCAACGATCTATTCATCTCAAAACACCTTCTTCCAGCAACACAAGCGGCAACTGTACACATGGACTTCACCCAATGGATTGTACAAAAATTGACTACGTGGAAGTCAAAAATGGAAAAGCTCTATAACATCAACAAAGACAAAACCAGATCACCAACTAATAGCATGCAAACTCAAGCTAAAGTTGAAATAGAACAAGCCACTCATAAATGTAGCAAAATATGACTTTGAGAATAAAACAGGTTCGTGAGACAGATGGCAAGCTTTTTTTTTTTTTTTTTTTTTTTTTAAATACTTCATTTATATCCACCAATAAATATCAACAACAAAATACAGTGAACAAACCTTCCACGAGGGGTGTACTCTTATCCCCTCCGGAAAACAACAGCAAAAATATAACAGGTGGCTTTTTATCATATTATCCCCTCCCCCCCCCACCCTCCCTCCCTCCCTCCCTTCCGCCCCCCCCCCTCCCCACACTCCATCAACAGCCAAGTAGGAGCAAGAACAAAAAAAAAGGGGAGCACCAACTACGCACCCTACACCATTCAGCTCCCCATCTGGAGGATTTCATTACGGCAGCGAGCCCCTAGTTGCTGAATATAAGGTTCCCATACTGACATGAACACTGTCCAGCGCTTGACACTGCCCCTCGCGAGCCAGCGCTCCATCAACATCAGGTGATGAAAACTATTCCGCCATTCGCTGAAGGTGGGCAGCTGGTGTTCTCTCCATAACCGGAGAATTGGCCCTTTACCCACCAGACAGGCCTTGCGCAGGAGCATACGTTCCCCTGCCTTCACAGGCCAGGGAGGGGCCAACTGGTCCAAGACCACAAAGAAGCCAGTCCATCGAACCCGCTGTTGCAACAACTGACTGAGAAATTCCCGTATCCTTGCCCAATAAGGTCGCACTCTACGAGAACCCCACCACATGTGCAGCAGAGTCGCCAAGGGTTCCGAGCAGCGAGGACAGCTGCCATCCGTCTCCAAACGACTACGATAAGCCCGCCATGGGGAGAAATGAGCTCTAGTCACACACTTGAATTGAAGCTCCCTCCAACGGGCCCCCCGTGCCACACAAACAATTCGTTTCAAAGCCTTGCCGACCAACCCCGGAGCTACCTCCCCGCCCAGTTCACCAGCCCAAGCCAACTCAATCCCCCGATAGTCGGGACGTAACCAGTAACACTCCAACTGGCTCTTCAACTGGGAGATGGACGGGGGTCCATCCTCCCCTATCCCAAAAAATTCCAGAATTTTGGCCGAACGGTCGATGTGCAACGCCTCCCTCGGTAATGAGGCCACGTAATGAGAAACTTGCAGGTAAGCAAAACAGTGCCTGGTCGGCAGATCATACTCCCGGCTCAGGGCCAAAAAAGATTTACAGCAACCCGAGGGTTCTACAAGGTGTCCCACCGTCCGTATCCCACGCGCCCACCAGTCTCTAAACACCGTCGAGTCAGACCCTGGGAGGAACTGAGCATTCCCTCGAAGGGGTAACCAACTGGAAACATCCCAGGGTGCCATCCAGTATTTATTAAGCTGTTGCCAAGTACGTCTAACCGAGTCCACCAAGGCGCTCCTCCGGACTGCCTCTGGCAAATCGCTATATCTCCCATGCAAAACCCCCAACAAGGTCCACGGAGCCACTAAACACTCCTCCACAGCCCGAGCCGTATAATTATCCATCCCACCTAACCAATCTCCCAGATGTCTCGCTTGGCACGCCAAAGCATACATCTTCAAATCAGGCAATCCCATACCCCCGTCCTTCCATTTCCCCAACAACCGACCCCACGGAATCCGAGCCCGCTTCCCTCTCCAGAGAAACCCCTTGAGCAAGGCTTCCACCCGACGCAGGTCCCGACATAATAACCAAACGGGCAAAGTCTGTAACCAGTACAAAACACGGGGTAGTATAACCATCTGTACTGCCGCAATTCTCCCAGACAGAGACAATGGAAGGGACTCCCAAACCTGCAACTGTGTCGTCAAAGACCGCAAAATACGATCCAAATTGCGCTTATAGAGCATGTGGGGTTGACAAGGCAGCACTATACCCAAATAAACAAATTCCTCTCCCGCCCACTGGAGGGGAAAGGGCCCCCCCCAGGACCCACGAAGAAGCCCCAAGGTATCCAACGCCTCGGATTTATCATGATTAATGCGGAAGCCTGCCAACGCCCCAAATCGCCCAAATTCCTCCAACAGATTCTGAAGAGAAGCATCCGGAGAAGTCACATGGACTAACAAATCGTCCGCGAAGGCCGAGATGACAAATTCCTGCGAGCCCATCACCACCCCCCTAATCGCACCCGAGTTCACAACTGTGCGAATCAAAGGGTCCAGTGAAAGAACAAATAACGGAGATAGGGGGCAGCCCTGTCGCGTCCCCCTCTCCAATGTAAAGCTTTCCGAGAGCACGCCGTTGCACAGTATCCCCGCCGTCGGTGTTACATATAAACTCCGCACCATTCTACAGAAGGCATCCCCAATTCCATAGCGTGGCAACTGCCCCCACAGATATTGCCAATTCACCCTATCAAATGCCTTCTCGGCATCAAAGCTGACAAGTAGCGAAGGTATCTGTCGAGCATGTACCCATTCTAAGGAGGCCAGGATTTTTCGGAGATTCCGAACTGCGTATCTCCCCTTGACAAAGCCCACTTGTGCCCCGTGGACTAGGGTCCCCAATACTTCAGCCAGTCGTAGGGCCAAAACCTTCGCAAGAACCTTTAAATCAAAATTGAGGAGGGAAATAGGCCGATAAGAGGCTGCTAGCATCGGATCTTTACCCGGTTTGGGAATCATAGTAATATGAGCATGATTCTGCCCCCATCTAAAGGCCCCCCGGTCCCCCCTCACACTGAACACCTCTCTTAACACGGGACTAATACTATCAACCCAGTATCTTGTAAAATTCCGCACCCAAGCCATCCGGTCCCGGGGCCTTACAACAACTGGCCGCAGAAATAACCGACTGTATCTCCTGGGCAGTAAGGGGCTGGTAAGCCGCGGCAGATTCAGATCCCGTAAATAGTCAGGCAGGGTCATATCGGATCCAGACTCAGCTTTGTACAGTGTCTGGAAGAAACCCCGAAACACCCTGGCTATATCCCCACTCTCCTTATACACAGTTCCCTTAGCATCCCGAAGGCCCGCCACCAGAGTGGAGCCTCTTCTGCCCCTCAAGCAACGAGCCAACAATTTCCCAGGCTTATCGCCATGACAATATAACTGATAGCGATAGTAAAGAACTGATTTCTTGGCTTTCTGATGCAGGAGCTCGTTGAGATCTACTTGAGCCTCCCAAAGTCGCTTCTTATTCTCAGCTGACGGAAGTTGGGCACACCTACGCCGATGTTTAGTGACCTGATGTTCTAATGCAATGATACGTTCCGCGAGCATCCGACGCTTCCGTGCGGCATATCCTATGATATCCCCCCCGAAGGACCACTTTCGCCGTTTCCCATATCAATTCAGGGTCGTCTTCGTGGACCTGGTGGTCACTAGCGAACTCATTCCATCGTTGACGTAGGAACTGACGAAATTGCACATCATAATACAACCCCAAGGGGAAGCGCCAAAGACGCGTCCGAGCAAAATCAGCCCCCCAATTCAAATCCAGCCAGACCAAGGCATGATCTGATACCTCCAAGGGACCAATCTGAGCCTCCTCTGTACGAGCAAACAGCTCCCTTGATACAAACAAATAATCTATGCGGGCGCTGGTGCCATGCGCTCTGGATTGATGTGTAAAATCTTTCTCAGAGGAGTGCAACAGTCGCCACGGATCAATTACATCCAGCCTCTTGCAAAAGCGTTGTAGCAACCGAGAGGACATCCCCCTCTCCTTCGTCCCCCCCCCCCTCGAGAGGTATCCAATCCTACATCCATGACCCCGTTAAAGTCCCCCCCCAGGATCAAGGGGCACTCAGGAAGCTGCTCCAATCTGGAGGCCGCTCCAATCTGGAGGCCGAGTTGCTATAAAAACCAGGGTCAGATACATTAGGTCCATAGAAAGCCCCGAGAGTCACCAGCTTCCCTTCTAATTGACCATGGACTAGAAGTGACCGACCCGCAGCGTCCGCAATAACAGTCTCCGCCACGAATCTAATTCTCTTGTGTACTAAGAGAACAACCCCCCCCCCCTTGTTCCCTACAGCCGGGGACCCCCAGACCTGCCCCACCCAGGACCTACAGAGTTTACGATGCTCCTCAGCCGTCTGGTGGGTTTCTTTTAGCAGGGCTATTTCACAGTTATGTCGGGCTAGTGCTTGGAGTACCTTATATCTTTTAATGGGGCTTACCCAGGCCGCAGACATTCCAGGTAATAACCCTCAGAGCAATGGGGCAGTGTCAAGGCTCCACCAAAAAGAAAAATCTGAGCATCTCAGAGGGGCTCCCCCAGCCTGAAGCCCCCCATTCTCAGCTACCAAGCAAAATTGCGGGACAGTGCCAAGGTTCCTCCAAAGATATATCTGCATGTTTACAAGAAGGACTCCCCCAGCTTGAGGCCCCCTTCCAAGCAGGAAAAAGATACAATACCATCTGCAATAACACAATGGAGTGTGTGCTATCCCTACCCCACTCCTCCCACCCCCACCCGCCCTCCCACCCTCCTTCCCCTCCCACCCCCACCCCCACCCTCCTCCTTCTCCCCCCTCTCTAACCCACCGACTAACCCCTCCCCCTTGCATACTCTCCACCTCATGCCCATGGGAGACACTTAGGATGTGAGTAGGATCCCCCCTTCCACATATTAATTACCGCATGCCCAACCACCCCAAGCAGGCAATAATCTCCCCCAACTCCCCCACCAGAACAACAGGATGCCCCACTGGGGTTCAATCCCCCAATACAGCCTCCGCTCCCCCCCAACCCCCTCCTCCCACCCCCAACCAGCCTCCAACCTGAGCCCTCGGCCGGTGAAGGGAGAGGAAGAAGGGAGAACAGCAAAGATAGAACCCCAAGTACACTCCGACAAAGCCTACTCCCAAGGAGTTACCCGTATCAACACAAACACACACCGGGCGGGGAGCACCCCACGAAGGCGCAGGCCCAACACAAATGGAGAGAGCGAACGGCTCCCGTGCCCGACAGACGCCAGGGCACCTCTTATAAGCCTCTCCCAACAGGCCGCCGACCCTGCCAGCAGAGGGGAGGCCCAGGCCTCGGAAAAACAGGGGGACATCATGGAGTGCGCCTCGCCCGCAGAAAAAAAGAAAAACCACACCACCCAGTCTCTCAGTAGCACGCCTTGGTCCAAGGCTGCTGTCTTCGCACACGCATGGCCCCAGTGCTGACCCGAAGAGCATACGCCCCACGGGAGTCAGGCCTTCAGCAGCGCGGGCTACAGTCTCCAAAAGGTGAGAGCTTCCCCAAAAACAGTTCAAAGGGAGTGGAGAGTAGAAAATCCGCACCCAGCCGCACAGTCACCTCGCTCATTCTTTCACTCTGCCGCCGGCATTGTAAGTTGCTCCACATACGAAGTCGCATCTCCCGCTGATTCGAAGATCCGGCGAGTACCCTGGTGCCATATCACCAAGTGTGCTGGGTACTGTACACTAAATTGGACATTTGCCGCAATCAATTTCTGGCAGACCGAGGCATAGCCTTTTCGGCGCTGGCTCAATGCAGCAGAGTAGTCTTGGGCGACACGAATGCGCATATTATCCCGCTCCACAAAGCCTTTCTGCCGCGCAGCTTTAAGCAACTCTTCCTTTTGAGGGTAGCAGAGGAACCGCGCCAAGACTACACGTGGCCGGCGATCAGTCGCAGATTGTTTGGGCCCTATCCGGTGGGCGCGCTCCACAATGACTGGGCTGCTAACTCCCGTTACCTCGCACAGGGAGACCGCCAATGCCTCCACAAATTGTTTAAGGTCTTTGTCCGGAATGGTATCAGCAATACCCAGGAAACGTAAGTTGTTCCGCCTGGACCTGTTTTCTAGGTCGTCCAATTTGAGCGCATGGTCCTGAGAAAGCTTTTGTGCTGCACGGAGCTCCCTCCGGAGTGTCTCCAAATCATCCTCGGCCTGGGAAATACGCTCCTCAGCTTGTTGTACGCGGGTCCCCAATGCGCCAAGGGAGTTCTGAATAGCATCCATTTTAATGTGCAAGGCATCAAACTGCCCCGATAGTGCATTTGTGACCGCTGCCGAGACCTCCGCGGACATAGTGGGTGAAGCAGTTATCCCACTTTGCTTCGGGGGGGAATCCGCCATTTTAGATGTCCCAACCCCTCGTTCCTTTTCCCTTCTCCCCGCCTTCACCACGGAGGCCATCCCGGGGCACAGATATACAAGCCCGTACTTTACTAGGCTGTCGGTCCGATTTGGAGCTGGAATGGGTATTCCGGTACGGCTCTAATCCACGGTTTAAGGGGAAGGGGCCCGGAGCTCAAGCTGCACGCGTCCGCTCAAGCTCACCACATCACGTGGTCTCCCAGATGGCAAGCTTATTATTATCAAATCAAACCCCATTGCATTTCGGCCTGAAGCACCTTCTTCAGGGGGTAAAGAGCCTTAAAACATAACCAAAGATAAGATAAATTAATAACTAAACATATATAAAAAAAATCAAGGGTACAAGACTCCACTAAAACATAAGAAATAGCATATCTAAAAATAAGTAAATATATAATACATCTAAAAACAAGTAAATATGTAATAGAAAAGCATGGCAGATGATCAATATGAATAAATAAAAACTAAAAACACAATTAAATTAATAAATAATGTACAACGTATGCATGACTACAGCTATAACGTTAAACTCAATTGTATGAAAGAGTGTCATGAATTTGCAAACACTCAAAGGGAGAGGAGGACCAGAAGACCAAAGAGAGGGAACCAATTCAGAAAGGTGACAGTTACCTGTAATGTAGCTGAACTGTGTGCACCAAAGTCACCAAAGAGGTTGTAATATCTTGTGGGTTCAGCTATTACTCGGGGGAAAAAAAAGAGCCACTAAAGTGTAAACATCAATGTATACAACCTACAAAGGAATGAGAGAACATGCTGCATACGGAGTCTGTATCTTAAAATGAAAATGAAATCTAGATTACACTAGAACATACAGGAGATAATTGTAATCACGTCTGTGCCTAAAGAGTATATCAAAGTGTACCAAACCCTACTCTAATAAACGGAAATGACAGCATCTAAACAGAAGCACCAGAAAACATATCTTGCCTGCTTAATAAAATACAATATAGCTCCATTTATGTGTGAAATGAGTGTAAACGAAGTGCAATAATCAAGAATGATAAAAGTGGCAACACCTGCACTAACTTAAGCTGTGCCTGATACTACGAAATCAATAGATATCTAAAAAGTATATTAGTAAAATTAAAAATCGCTAGAGTCACATACCTACTGCACTGACGGCATGAAGCAATCAAACAGTGAAAAAAAAACAGCCATAGCAGTGGTCGGCTTTTAAAAGGGGATTCCTGCCAAGAGAGGTGGTCAAAGGTCATATGTGACTGACAAGAAAATAATAAAACCTTAAAAAATCAAATTATAAGTATGTTAAAATCATGACAGGCATGACAACAAATGTAAAAAGGAAGTAATTGGTTTTTTTTAAAAACGAAGGTTGAACCGGTCCAGTATACAGTACTGGTGTAATATATACCACATTTGTGCAGGCATACCAGACTGAAATTAAGTCTAAGAGAGATTCCAAAATATTCGATTGGAAGATTGCTAACAACAAAAACAAAAAAACACCAAAACATCTGCATCTACTAATATAAATATATTGACAGCAAGCAACTAACATTTTGTCACAGGATGTGGGTGCAAAACAAACCCCTGGAAACGGATGAGAAATTTTATACATTCCACTAACTCATGCTGTCATCAAAATGTGTTAGGCTAAAAACCAGAATAAAAGCAAAAACAAAGATAAGTAGTAGCCATAAAACAATACATAAATAAGGAAATTAAGAACCATAAAAACAAGAAACCAAAACTAAGTGGGAGCATTAACTAAAAATCTACCAGTACTTACAGTGTATCAAAAAACAAACAAACGTGTAACCAGAGTAGCCACCAAGTGTTCCTTTAAGAGATGAAACCCATATATACTCAAAAGAACATCCATGAAGTATGTAAATAAAATTTTAAAAAAACGAATGGTGTCAGGATAAAACAAACTAGATCAATAAAAATACTGCCCATGGAGTGTATTATAAACAAAGGGGAACTTCACACGGCCCAGTGGAAAAAAAGGGGGAGTAAAAAATGATGGAGGTACATCGATGTGTTAAAAAAAAATACAGAGAAATAAATAAATAAATACAATTCACTGTTTGCTTCATGATGTCAGTAAGCGTAGTTACTCACCTGTAACAGGTGATCTCCGGGAACAGCAAGAATTTAGTCCTCACATATGGGTATCGTCGGTACCGACGGAGCCTGCGCGGAAACGCTCCCCAGCGTCCAATAGGAACGCTTTTGGGAGCATCCCTCAGCACATGCGCACTGCCTTCCCGCCTTTCCAACTGTCCCTCTTCAGTTAAGTTTGTAGCTGAGTGAAAGGATAGAGGGAGAGAGGAAAGAGACAAAGAGAGAGAGAGAGACAACTCCTAGGGGAGGTGGGTGGGTTGTGAGGACTAAATTCCTGCTGTTCCCGGAGATCACCTGTTACAGGTGAGTAACTACACTATCTCCAGGAATAAGCAGGAATGTAGTCCTCACATATGGGGACTCCCTAGCTGAAGATGCCAGGGAGATAGCCCCAGGAAGGTGCCACCGTCGAAGGTGAGAATCCTTCCTCCCATGGATCTCTGGCATCCCACCAGGGTTGGTGGGTAGGAGATGGTTTAAGTTTGAAAGAGATTTTGAAGAACAGCTTGGCCAAAGAAGGCATCCTGACGGGAGGCTTTATCTAGGCAGTAGTGGGCTGTGAAGGTGTGTACCGAAGCCCAGGTGGCTCCTCGACAAATGTCATCGATAAACACAGAGTGGAGATTAGCCATAGAAGCTGCCATGGCTCTCACATTATGAGCTGTGACATGGTCATGAAGAGGAAGACCCTTACTCTCATAAGCAAAGGATATGCATTGGGCAATCCATTTAGATAAAGTTCTTTTGGAGACTGGAAGTCCCAAATGACTAGGGTCAAAAGCTACAAAAAGTGCAAGGACTTTCTATGTTGCTGTGTTCTTTGTATATAAAAGGCTAAGGCTCTTTTACAATCCAAAGTATGAAGGTTTCTTTCTGCATTAGAGGCGTGAGGCCTCGGAAAAAATACAGGAAAATAAATTGATTGGTTTAAATGAAAAGGCGAAACCACCTTTGGCATAAAGTGTGGGTGAGTTCGAAGAACAACCTTATCATGATGAAATCTAGTATAAGGAGGATCAGCCACTAAAGCTTGCAATTCACTAATGCGACGGGCAGAGGTGATTGCAATAGGAAGATGACCTTCCAAGTCAAAACCTTAAGGGCTGTAGTGGCCAAAGGTTCAAAAGGCGGCTTCATGAGCTGCCCGAGAACTAGATTTAGATCCCATGCCACCGGTGGTGGCTTGATGGGAGGTTTAGTTAATAAAAGGCCTCTCATAAATCTTAATAAGAGTGGATGAGAGGAAATTGGTTGTCCATTTAGAGGCTTATAAGAAGCTGCAATTGCACTAAGATGGACTTTTACTGAATTGGTCTTTAACCCAGAATTCGATAAGTGAAGGAGATATTCTAGTATTGATTCTAGGGGTATGACCAGGGGGTTTAATCCCCTCTTGGAGCACCATATAGTAAAACATTTCCACTTCAAGGCATAAGATCTTCTTGTGGAAAGTTTCCTAGAAGCCTGAAGGATATCTTTTACCTGCTGGGACAGGTTGAAATCCTGGAGATCTAAGCCTTCAGCAACCAGGCCGTGAGGTGCAGGGACTGGGGATTCGGGTGCCATAGCGTCCCGTTCTCCTGGGAAAGGAGATCTGCAGCATGCCCTAACTCCAGAGGTGCCGCTTGAGAGAGATGCAGAAGCAGGGAATACCATGTTTGGCGTGGCCATCGTGGTGCTAAGAGAATCATGCGACCCCTGTCTCTCTGAAGCTTGAAGAGTGTTTTGGGGATGAGGGGAACGGGTGGGAAGGCATAAAGGAAGTCCTGACCCTAGTGAAGGAGGAAGGCATCTCTTGCCTGACAGTTGTACGCTGGAATCCTGGAACAGAACCGGGGAAGTTTGGCATTCAGTGGACTTGCAAAGAGGTCCATGTCTGGAGTGCCCCAGAGATGAAATATCTTTGCCATCTGGTCTAGGTGGAGCGACCACTCGTGAGGTAGCAGTACTCGACTGAATTTGTCTGCCCTAAGGTTTTGAATGCCTGGAAGATATACCACTAGAAGGTGAATTTGATGCTCTCTGGCGAGGGCCCATAGTCATAAAGCTTTGTTGCATAACGACAGAGAGCCTGTCTCATCCTGCTTGTTCACATAGAACATGGGTACCTGATTGTCCGTCTGGACTAGGACTGTCTTGTAGCTGGAGCTGGGCGTGGAATACTCGAAGAGCTAAATAAATTGCTCTTAATTCCAGGAGGTTTATGTGTAAACCAACCTCCTGTGGAGTCCAGGTGCCCTGGGTAGAGAGATGATTCAGGTGTGCTCCCCAACCCACCTGTGATGCATCTGTTAGGGTGGCCTGAAAGAGGGGTTGATGGAAAGGACACCCCACTGTCAGATTTTCTAGTGATTGCAACCATTGGAGGGACAAAATTAGTCGTTGAGAGATTGTTATTTTGTCCGACAAATGACCCGTGGCCTGTGTCCACTGTGTGGAGAGGGTCCACTGAGCTGCTCGCATGTGGAGGCGAGCATATGGGACTACATGAACTGTGGATGCCATGTGTCCCAGTAACTGCAGTAGTTCCCGAGCAGTGAGGGAGGATTTGCCTGCTGCTTGGGAAGCTAGCTGCATAATGCGAAGACACTGGGCTTGTGGAAGGAAAGCCCTTGCCTGTCTGGTATCCAGACAGGCTCCTATGAATTCGAGGCATTGGGAAGGAACTAGTTGAGACTTCGGGAAGTTTATTTCCAATCCCAAGTATTGGAGGATTCGCGTTGTACGGGACAGTGCAGTGCTGGCCTCTGCAACTGTGGAGGTTCGAATGAGCCAGTCATCTAAGTAGGGGAAGACAAAATTCCCCAGGGTTCGTAGAAATGCTGCTACTACTGCCATGCATTTCGTGAACACCCTTGGTGCTGAAGCCAGACCAAAAGGAAGAACCCTGTACTGGAAATGTCTTCCCTTGAAAAGGAAACATAAAAAATTCCTGTGATCTGGATGGATGAGAATGTGAGTGTATGCATCCTTTAAGTCTAGAGAGCAAAGCCAGTCCTGGCTTTGAAGGTATGGCAGAAGAATTCCTAGAGAAATCATTTTTAATTTCTCTCAAAACAGATATTTGTTCAATTCTCTGAGGTCTAGAATGGGTCTGTGTCCCCCTATTTTCTTTGGAATAAGAAAACAGGGGGAGTAGAACCCTGTCCCCTGTTGAAAAATGGGTACTTCCTCTATTGCCCCTTGGGCAAGAAGTGTGGAGACCTCGTGATCTAGCAGATTGTCTGCAGAGGTTTGTGAATTGAATTGCTTTAGAATTGTAGGAGGAGGTATGCTGTGAAAATGAAGTTTGTACCCCTCTCCTACAATGGACAAAGTCCAATCTTCTGCTGTTATCTGATGCCATCTGTTGACAAATTGGCATAACCTGCCTGGAATATTGGGGGGTGGGGTTTGGGGACCCCTCAGAGGCAGGAAGGCAAAGCTCTCTAGGAAGGAGTCAAAGCCCTTGAGGAGGCTGAACCTGAAGAGCTGGTTGGGCTCTCGGGCCTTTTGGTTTCTTTTGCTGTCTGGTTTGTCCCTGTGATAAGGAAGCTTATCAAAGCTTAGGGAGTAAGGACAAAAGAGGGGAATTTACTCTGATCAAGGGACCTGTGCTGGCAGGTCAGAGAAATAAGACAGCTTGTTTCCCTAAAAGACTACATGTTCCAGGATGCATCAGTTTGCAGAAAGCCCCTAGAGGAGTTAAAGTGGAAAAGCATGAGTCTATTCAGAGAAACCATTATGTCATCCCTAATCAATCATCTTCTAGGAGAGAGCTTAATCCACAACACCTGAAGAATGCAAGGGAGGAGTTGCAATCTATGCCCTTTAAAACTAGAAGGGAATCTTCAGAAAGGAGGAACGAGAGAAGAAGGAGGAACAGAAGGAACAACCGGAACCTGAGGGAACAAGGACAAGGAAGCAGATGGTCCAAGAGAGGAGCTCAGAGAAGTACGTATGCCTAGAGAGATTCCTGGGGGGAAACAACCTTCAGAGGACTGGAGAAAGCCAGAGGTCTGGAGACCCACAGCCAGGGACCCTCAAGCAGCACCTAGGATGAGGTCTGCTGCAGCTAAGGAGAAAAGGAGCCCAAATACCTCTTGGAGGACGTATGGAGAAAAGGCCCTGAGGTCCATAGATAACAACTGGAGGACAGGACACAGAAGCTCTATTGCATACTGGCCAGAATACCAAAGGAATCAGCCTGATGCCAGCCTGCATTCAGGTATGAACTGTGAACGTTTCTCTAGCTCTGAGCATTGCAAACAGCAGGGAAACAGTTTCTCTCTGTATAGAGGTCAGTTAATAAAGCCCTCTGAGTCAGACAGTGAAATTGAACCCATGCAATTCCAGGAGCAAGGTTTAATGTCTGATGAAGAGAATGTTTGTATGGACTGTTCCCTGTGTAGGTTGTTAGTTTAGAAAAATCCTCCAAATAAGAGCAAACACCAAAAGGAAACATTCTAATTATTGGCTCCCCAGAAAGTTTTGTTAGAAAGAGAAAGCTTTTGGGGAAGTTTGCCCGTGTGCTGAGAACAAGCTGTTGATTGCATCAGGATTGTCACCTGTTGGTAGAGCAGAGCACAGCACAAGCTAAGCACACGTGGAATGTAAAATTCTTTACTGTGTGGATAAAGAGAGCTGTTTTTTTTTTTGTATAAAGAAGATTTTCCTTTCTGGTTTGTTTCCACCTCAGCACTGCTACAAAGTTTGATAGCAGTGGCTGTAAGAAAGCCTTTTTGTTCCATAAAGGACTTTGATACTTATTTATATAAGCTTTTCAGTGGCCTTGTTTATGTTGAATAAACCCTGGAGAAGTTATCTGGATGGTGTTACCAAGTATATGTGTGTGTAATATTCACCCCATAAATAAACTCTAATTTTGCCTTACACTCGACCAACTACAAGTTTCTTCATTTATTTAAAAGGCAAGCTTTGTGTGAATGGACTTCAATAACCACAATCCCTTGCAAGACTGTTAATTTACATACTTGCCAAGGTGATAGTACCTTCATAACAAGCACCCCCTTTTACATCCTTTTGGGCAACCTGACCTGGAGTCTGGCTCTGCTGGGTATAGGAAGGATAAAACTTCCTCTCTTTGCTAAAAGAGGGTTTTTTTATAAGGTTTCCTTTTGACTGGAGTGCCTGTAGACTTTCACAATCTATCTAAGGTAGAATTGTCAGCATCTAACTCGTTAGCCTTTTCCTGCCAGTTCTTGCCGAAGAGATTCTCTCCCGTGCAAGGAATGTTGCCGAACTTGTCCTGTACCCAAGTCTCCAAGTCTGATGCCTGTAGCCAGGCAATCCGTCATGCACCAATGGCAATAGCAGAGGTCCTGCTGATGCATTCAAAGCAGTCAAAGGCTGCATGATTGACAAACTTGGAGACATCTTGAGCATGCTTAACTAGAGCAAGAAAATCTTGTCTCTTATCATCTGGGAGAAATGGGCTCATAAGTTCCAAGTCTCCTGTGACTTCCTTAAGGAACATTCCCATATATAGGCTATATGAACTGATCCTAGCTGAAAGCATGGAAGCTTGAAAAGTTCTGCGTCCAAAAGCATCCAGAGTCCTGCATTCACGACCTGGAAGATTGGATGCATGCCTCTTTGCACTTTTCATCCTACGCATGGCTTATTCCACTACCATTGAATGGTGTGGCAGCTGAGTTTTCTGGAATCCAGGACATGGTGGAAATCGATACATAGTATCAAGTCTCCTAGAGTGAGGAGAAGTAGTCAGAGGTGTCTCCCACATTCTGAGCATCAAGCTATGCAGAATTTCATGGATAGGCAGAGTAGCTGCCTTCTTAGGAGCTTTAGGATATTGGAGGATTTCCAATTCCTGTGCTCTGGGTTCCTCTTCAGGAGCTACTGTGATTGAAAGACCTTTGGCCATATCACGAATGAAATCCTGAAATGACATGTCCTCTGGAGGTGACATTCTGCGTTGGGGAGAAGAGGGATCTTCTAGGAGAAACCCTCTAGTGCCAGCAGAATTGTCAGAGTCTTCGGAATTGGAGGAATCGAAGTATTCCTGACCCCAATGCTCTTGCAAAGCACGATCCCGGTACGATCGAAGTTGGTACCGAGGTGACCCGGTACCGCTTTATCCACTCCAGCCAGAGGTGGCATGGGAAGAGTTCCCACCGGGGCCGGTACCGTCGGTGTCGGTACTGGTGTCTGTACCGGCATCGGTGTCAATGTGGGCATCGGTGTCCTTGGGTACCGCAGCTGAAAGAAGAGCTGTGATACTGCGTTCAATAGCAAGAAACCTCTGGTCTATCAACACTGCCGATGCCTGGGTGTCGGTACCGGTAAGAACGGCAGGAACCCCTGAGCATGGCACAGGTAGTTCTTACGAGGTTGAGGCCTCGAACATCCTGAAGCCCCATCGATGCTTTGGAAGCCGAAGCCTCCCGCCAGGGCTGTTTTGCCCGTGTGGTTCCCTCAAGGGCAATGCCAATGGCCTTTCGATGCTTAACAGGAGAGCTACCCTTTGAGGACCGGATTTTGTGTTTAGTTACCTGAGATCCATGGGAGGAAGAAGAGGCCCTTGACGATGTTGATGCAATACATCTGGCATCTGAAGAAAAGAGGGCACCGAGCTTTGCGGCCCGGTTCTGTCTTCCTCTTTTGGTCATCCTCATGCAGGAGAGACATTCAGTTGGAGAACGATCAGGTCCTAAACATTTTAGACACCAATCATGGGTGTCAGTGACGGAAATGGTACCGCCACACTTAGTACATTTTTTAAAACCACTAGTTGGCTTTTCCATGATTTAGGAAAAATGGGGCCTAATGCCCAAAATGGTGCCTCAAAAACACAATGGTCAAGTTGTAGAGTGTAATAATCCACAAAACAAGAAACTCACTCTAATACAACAATATTTGTTTCTTTGTCAAAACAACATGTGAAATTACTGTTGGTGCTAATATGGAACGGAGGTGGCAAGGTCTCAGTTATACTCGGGCGAAGGCACACATCATCAGGACCAAAGTCCAGATTTTACTGCCAACCACAAGCCCATTCACATCAATGACCTGTTGCCTCCTCCACCATATGCACATTTAAACACAAATTGTAGCAGAAAATACGTTTTCAAAGGCAACTGCGGCCCGGCCCCTATATGTCACACTTAGCTTGAAAAAACATTTCAAGGTGATCGGACCACAAACTGCTCCCCAAAATGGTGCCTAGCACCAAAAAGGAAAGTTTCTGAAAAGAAACAGTCTAAGCTTAAGGGTTGTTCTTTTTTTTTGTATTAACTTTTTTTGTATTAACTTACCATAACCCCTCTCGCAGTCTCCGGTCCATCCACATTAACCGTCTTCACCTCCCAGCACCCTCCAAAGCTCACCTGCAATCCACCAGAAAATCTGCCTTTTACTACCTAGGACCCTCTCTTTGGAATTCCCTCCCTACCAACCTCCGTACAGAGGAATCCTACCCCAAATTCCGTTCTCTTCTCAAAACCCATCTTTTCTCACTAGCTTTTCCCCCCTGAAGACCTCTCTCTGCTCTCTAATTGTATTGCTTCTGCCTTTACTCTCCTTTCTCCTATTAATTATTGTAATTTCCTTTCTCTCTAACCATTATTTTTATTTGTAAACCGCCTCGATGTAATGGGAGGCGGTATAGTAAATGTGAAAACAAACAATAAACAATAAAAGAAAGAAAAGAACCGGCGGTACTGGTAGGCGTCATGCGGTAGGCAAACACGACCACAAAAAAGAATTTTAAAGATGGAATTTTCTGCGGTGACAGGGAATAGGCCCTGTTGGCTCCACGGAAAACAAAGAACTGAAGAGGGACAGTTGGAAAGGCGGGAAGGCAGCGCGCATGTGCTGAGGGATGCTCCCAGGAATGTGAGGACTACATTCCTGCTTGTTCCCGGAGATCAGTAGGTATGTGACTCTTAGTTTTACTAATATACTTTTTAGATATCTATTAATTTTGCAGTATCAGGCACAGCCTAAGGTGCAGACATTGTCACTTTTATCATTCTTGATTACTGCACTTCGTTTACACTAATTTCACACATAAACGGAGCTATATTGCATTTTATTAAGCAGGCAGGATATGTTTTCTAGCACTTTTGTTTAGATGCTGTCATTTCTGTTTATATTCAAAAAATACTCTTTAGGCACAGACATGATTACAATTAGTAAGGCATGCATGTTCTCTCATTCCTTTGTAGGTTGTTTGCATTGATGTTTAAACTTTAGTGGCTCTTTCTTTCCGAATAACAGCTGAACCCACAAGATACTAAGACCTCTTTGGTAACTTTGATGCACATGGTTCAGCTACGTTACAGGTAACTGTCACCTTCCTGAATTGGTTCCCTCTCTCTTGGTCCTCTGGTCCTCCTCTCCCTTTGAGTGTTTGCAGTTTCATGACACTCTTTCATACAACTGTTTTTAACATTATAGTTGTAGTCATGCATATGTTGTACATTATTTATTTATTAGATTGTGGTTTTACTTTATAGTCATTCATTCATTCATATTTATCATCAACCATGCTTTTCTATTACATATTCACTTGTTTTTAGATATGTTATTTATGTTATTTTATATTTTAGTGGGGTCTTGTACCCTTCATTTTTTGGATATGTTTTTTATATATGTTTAGTTATTAATTGGTTTGCAGCTTGTCGTGCTGTGAGGGCTTGTGTGCATCAGTGATGCTGAGAGCTAAACTATCGGTAGTTTAACTACTGGCAGGGTCTCCCAAGATGGACAGGTCTCAGCTGAGATGCCAGACCAAGACAAACCACCCATCTGGGCAGCAGCAGAATGGGATAGTGTTGACGGCATAGGATCACATTTCTGTGACAACGGCAACACCACCAAACTTAAACTGCGCGGAAGAAAGGCCCGGCAATCTACTTCTGTATCTTGCCATGAAAACCCAATGGATAGTTACAACAAAACAAATTGTGCTGTAGTGCTGGAAGATGAGACCCCCAGGTTGGAAGGCACTCAACTAGCTACTGGGGAAGAGCTGAAGACTTTTCAGAGTAAAGCCAGCATTTATGATATGGTTGGATCAAAGCCCTCGGGACGTCTGACTGCTGATGTAGCTGCGCATGAAATGAGAGTCAGAAGCTGTAAAGATGTCTTACACATTGGAACATGGAACGTACGAAGCATGAACCAAGGGAAGTTGGAGGTGGTCAAGAATGAAATGGAACGTGTACAACTTGATCTGTTGGGTGTCAGCGAACTGAAATGGACTGGCATCGGGCACTTTGCATCAGATGATCACATGGTCTACTATGCTGGAAATGAAAGACAAAGAAGAAATGGTGTTGCATTTATAATAAAGAAGAAATTTGCAAGAACTGTAATGAAATACAATGCAGTCAGCGAACGCTTAATCTCTATTCGTCTACGAGGAATGCCTATCAACACAACTATAATTCAAGTATATGCCCCAACAACAGCTGCAGAAGAGAATGAAATTGAAGAGTTCTATGAACAAGTACAAGCTGAAATTGACAGAACATGCAAACAGGATATCCTGATAAGTCATGGGTGATTGGAATGCAAAGGTTGGCAACAAAGAAGAAGACAAAGTAGTTGGAAAATATGGACTTGGCAACAGAAATGAAGCTGGAGAAAGACTGATAGAATTCTGCAAGACCAATGATCTATTCATCTCGAACACCTTCTTCCAGCAACACAAGCGGCGACTGTACACATGGACTTCACCCAATGGATTGTATAAAAATCAAATTGACTACATCTGTGGAAGTCAACGATGGAAAAGCTCTATAACATCAACAAAGACAAAGCCTGGAGCTGACTGTGGTACAGATCATCAACTACTACTACGCAAACTCAAGCTAAAGCTGAAAAAGAGCAAACCACTCATGAATGCAGCAAAATATGACCTTGAGAATATACCACTGGAATTTAAAGACTGCCTGCAAAATCAATTTGCTGCTTTAGATACAAATGATAGAATTCCAGAAGAGTTATGGAATGACATCAAGAAGGTTGTGTTGGAAGAAAGCGAGAAGTCTCTACAAAAGGTAAAAAAGAAAAAACGGCCAAAATGGATGACGGAAGAAACTCTGAAAATTGCCCAGAAACGCAGAGAAGCCGTATTATTGATTTCCTGTTTAAAGGTCGTTGATGCAACATGAGCAATCTCTGGTCAGGCTTGCCTGCCGGTTTGCAATCAATGAGTCTGATACCTTGGAAATCAATATTTTGTGGTCTTTAATTTTTGTGAAGTCTAAAGAATGATAATATTAAGAAAATTACCAGTTATGCTGTTATGATTGAACGCATCCCCTTATTCATCAGAGGAGAAAGAAAGACAATCACAGAACTCAACAGAGATTACCAACGTGCAGCAAGACAGGACAAGGAAAAGTACTACAATGACGCATACAAGGAAATAGAAGCAGAAACTATTAGAGGAAGAACAAGATCAGCTTTCCTAAAGCTACGAGAGTTAAAGAAAAAGTTCCATCCTCGAATCGGAATGTTACAAGATGCTCAAGGTTCTATGTTGAATGATGCTGAGAAGATCAAGAAAAGATGGAAGGAATATACAGAGTTTTTATATGATAAAGATCAAGTGGACCAACAGCCGTTTCAACCTGTACCTTATGATCTGGAACCATTGGTGATGAAAGAAGAAGTTGAAGCAGCATTGAAAGCCTTATCAAAGAACAAAGCACCAGGCATTGATTGCATTCCCATAGAAGTATTACAGCAATCTGATGCAGCTGTTACCGTACTTACAAGGCTCTGCCAAGAAATATGGAAGACAGCATCATGGCCAACTGAATGGAAAAGATCTGTGTTTATACCAATACTAAAGAAAGGTGATCCAACTGACTGTGGAAATTATCGCACAATCGCTCTGATCCCACATGCCAGCAAGATTCTACTGAAGATTATTCAAAAGAGACTACAATCATACCTGGAACAAGAACTACCTGAAGTGCAAGCAGGGTTCAGAAAAGGGCGAGGAACGAGAGACATCATTGCGGATGTGAGATGGATCCTTGAAAAGACTAAAGAATACCAAAAGGATATCTATTTGTGCTTTATCGACTATAGCAAAGCTTTTGACTGTGTAAACCATGAGAAACTCTGGGCCACATTAAGAAGCATGGGTATACCAGAACACCTGATCGTTCTCTTGCACAATCTGTAAACTGATCAAGAAGCAACAGTTCGAACGGAACAAGGAGAAACAGAATGGTTTAAAATAAGCAAAGGTGTAAGACAAGGCTGCATACTTTCCCCCTACCTGTTTAATTTATATGCAGAACAAATCATCAGAGAAGCAGGATTGTATGAAGACAACAGAGGTGTGAAGATTGGTGGAAGACTCATCAACAACCTTCGCTATGCTGATGATACCACATTACTGGCGGAAAGTGAAGATGATCTGAAACATTTGCTTCTCACAATCAAAGAACATAGTCTGAAAATGGGCCTGCACCTTAATGTAAAGAAGACAAAGATCATGACAACTGGCATAATCAACAGGTTCATCGTCGAAGAAGAAGAAATTGAAATCGTGAATAACTTTAACCTACTTGGATCAACTATCAATAAAGAAGCAACAAGCAGTCAAGAAATCAGAATGGCTATGAAAGACCCTAGATAAGATTCTCAAGAGCAGAGATGTCTCTCTCCATACAAAGATTCGACTTGCTCAAGCCATGGTATTTTCAATAACATCATATGGATTTGAAAGCTGGACAGTGAAAAAGATAGACAGGAAGAAAATTGATGCCTTTGAATTATGGTGCTGGTGGCGAATACTGGGTATACCATGGACTGCCCAAAGAACAAACCAGTCTGTACTAGAGGAGATCAAACCTAAGCTTTCTTTAGAAGCTCAGATGACAAGACTTCGACTTTCATACTTTGGACACATCATGCGGAGAGAGAGATCATTAGAGAAAGACATCATGCTTGGCAAGATAGAAGGTCAACGCAAAAGAGGAAGGCCAGCAATGAGATGGATCGATACAATAACAGCAGCTACGGGTACCAGTCTGTCAACAATGAGCCACCTGACTGAAGACCGAACACAATTTAGGATAGCTATCCAGAGGGTCTCCTTGAGTCGACTCCGACTCGATGGCACTTAACAACAACAACAGTTATTCATTTGTCTTATCTTTGGTTATATTTTGAGGCTTTGTACCCCCTGAAGAAGGTCCTTCTGGCCGAAACGAATTGGAGTTTGGTTTGATAGTAAAGAACCTACCATCTGTCTCATGAACCTGCTGTTTTGTTGTTCCTGTTCCCTGTGTGGTTTCCTTGCTCTTTGTGGTTCTTTGGGAATATAGCACCGGAGTTTAAAGACTGTCTACAAAAGTGATTTTCTGCTTTAGATACAAATGACAGAGCTTCAGAAGAGTTAAGGGATGACATCAAGAAGATTGTGTTGGAATTAAGTGAGAAGTCTCTACAAAAGGTGAAAAAACAAAAATGGCCAAAATGGATGAATGAAGAAAATCTGAAAACTGGCCAGAAATGCAGAGAAGCTAAAGCCAGAGGAGAAAGAGAGGCAATCGCAGAACTCAACAGAGATTTCCAACGTGCAGCAAGACAAGACAAAGAGAAGTACTATAATGACTCATGCAAGGAAATAGAAGTATAAACTATTAGATGAAGAACAAGATCAGCTTTCTAGCCTTGAATTCAGATGTTACAAGATGCTGTGGTAAGGAAGCTCATCCTGAGTTAGGAGGAAGTGAAAAAACCAAAGAATTCACCCTAATAAAAGGACCTATTTTGCAAGGTCAGAGAAATAAAACCACAACCACGCCTAGAAACCAGAAAATCCCCAGCTGGAACAGGTTTTAGAGTTCCCCTAGTGGAGTAAGGGAGAGTGAATACAGACCCAAGGTAAAAGACCCTTACGTCAGTAAGCTCCCTGATTACCCAGGTGCCAGAGGGCAAGCTGATCTCCGTCACCTGGGAAGAGAAGAGGTGGGGCTGGAACCTTGGAGATTTAACCCTAGGTTAAAATATACAGGGGTTAGCAAGGAGAGGAAGGAGAGCTGGAGGAGCAATGGGAACAGGAGCAGGAACAGCAGGAGAGGAGAGTGCTGGAAAGAGCCAGAGAGAGGTACAGAGCACGAGAGAGGAGAAGCTGCTACAAGCCAAGGCACAGGTACAAGCATTAGAAACCTGTCCCATACTGAGCAGTGCAGAGTTGCAGGAGACACTCTCAGCTCTAATGAGAGGCTGTCAGCTAAGCCCAGTTAGCTAGAACGAGAGATAGAACCAATGCAACTAGAAAAGCCTGATGCAGCTTTGAATGAGGAAGATATATTCATGGATTGCTCTTTGTGCCAAGCCTTAGCTACAGAGGGGTTGAAGGAAAGCCAACCTTAAGAGAAAACTCTCCAAAAGCAAGGTAACCTTGAAAAGCAAGGAAGATGTTTTGTGAATTCCCTGTGTTAAAGAGGGGAAACTTTTGCTAAGAAGTGAGAACAAGCTGAAGCTGTATAATTGTGCTTGTTAAACACCTGCTATCCTGTGCAGTGAGACAGCAAGAAGCCAAGCTAATGATGAGAGGAAAAAAGCTTTTGTTTTGCTTTTGAATGTTCCTAAGAAAACCTGAGTAGAGCTTTGGTTGCTTATTGGAAGTTTGTTCCTGTTGGAGGTTTTGCTTTGCTTATAAAGAGGAATACAGCCTGGGAAGGTTTGGAACTGAAAAGAAAGAAAACTGCCATTGAAGAAAGCTGTTTGTGTTTATGCTTTAACCAGCAAGGCTAGAGAAAGCTGGAAGCCTTGCTGTTAAAGGGGTTTTTGCTTTTGAGCTGAAGAATACTGTAAGCTGATATTTTGTTTTGACCTTTTGCTTATGTCCTGTTGTGTTTTTTAAAGAAACCTGGAGAAATAATCCTGAAAGAGTTAATTTTTGAACCTTGCATTTGAGTTTAATAAATTTCTGTCATTGCCTTACCAAGAGTGCCAAACTACAAGTTTTTTTCCTACCTGAAGCCATATGTGTAGCAGTTAAACTACATTTCCCAAGAAGCATTGCGGGGAAACCAGTCCGAGAAGGCTGAAAAGGGAAGTTTCTATTATAACCATGACCCTCCATGCTGAGCCCTTTTTCTATTATAACCATGACTCTTCCATGCTGAATGCAAGGAGCAAGGGCGTGACAATGGCGTAGTTTTTAGGATATTTTTACCTCAAGGATATACCAGGAGTTTACTTCAGGATATACAGCTGCAAGGATTTACAGTCTGAAGGTCGGTGAAAGTGGCAGCAGGATTTCCCTGACAGTGTTGGTGAGCAGAGGGATTGTTCCAGTTGGAGTTCCAGAGGAAAAGATACCCTTCGTAAGCGAGTCAATGCCTGAATAAGGTAAAAGATACCTAGGCGTGGCCTGGACCGGATTGTGGAAAAAAGTGAATGCTTGTGCATTAAAGGAGGCATATAAAAAGCTGTTGAGTGGTGCCGCTCTTGGTGTTTCTCTCTTTTTCTTACAGGTAACCCAAGGCATGGATCCAAAAGAGCTGGTTAACTGGATGGCAAACCAGTTCCAACGCCAGCAGGAGATAGCACAGCTGGCGCAGGATAGTGCAATTGCCGCCATGAAGGAGCAACAAAAGCCTGTCCTGGACTTGGTGAAAGCTTTGATCACGCTCCAGAGAGAAGCAAGCGGAGGAGTATCAGCACCAGTAGGAGCAGCTATACCTCATGTGGACAAACTGGTAGACTTACATAACACTGTGGCATTTAATTTTGGGAAGCTTACCCCAGAGGACAATATAGATGACTTTCTGGAGTCTTTTGAGAGCGTGGCTCAAGCTATAGGATGGCCAGATAGCCAGTGGGCAGTGCACTACAACCATACCAGGAATGAGAACTGCCTGAATTGCAAGGAGGGTTCAGGAAAGGGCGAGGGACAAGAGGCATCATCGCGGATGTGAGATGGATCCTTGAAAAGCAAAAGAATACCAAAAAGACATCTATATATGTTTTATCAACTACAGCAAGGCTTCTGACTGTGTAAACCATGAGAAATTCTGGGCCACATTAAGCAGCATGGGTTTTGAATAATTTTCTGTCATCTACAAATCTGATTACCTCATTCGTTATTCCCATTTCTAGGTCATTTACAAATATGTTAAAAAACAGTGGACCCAGCACAGATCTCTGGGGTCCTTCTTATTCATCTTTCTCCACTGGGAAAATTGGCCATTTAGCCCTACCCTGCGCTTTTTATCTTTTAACCAGTTCCTGATCCACAATAGTACACTGCCTCCTATCCAATGACTTTTTAATTTCGCCAAGAGTCTCTCATGAGGTACCTTGTCAAAGGCTTTCTGAAAATCCAGATACACTACATCGACCAATCCATCTTTGTCTACATGTTTATTTACACCTTTAAAAAAACATAACAGATTAGTAAGACAAGACCTTCCCTTGCTAAAGCCATGTTGGCTGTCTCCCATTAAACCATGTCTATCTATATGTTCAGAAATTTTGTTCTTAATACTGATTTCTACCATTTTTCCTGGGACTGACATCAGACTCACCGGTCTGTAGTTTCCCGGAACCCTGAAATCCTTTTTACAAAATGGCGTTATATTCAAGTATTACTGATGATTTTAATGATAGTTCACAGCTTACTAATAGTAGGTCTGCAATCTCATATTTCAACACCCTTTGATGTATACCATCCAGTCCTGGTGATTTGCTACTCTTCAGTTTATCAAACAGTTGTAATACATCTTCCCGGTTTATTGATATTTCTTTCAATTCTTCTACTGCATCGGCTTTAAATACTATTTCAGGCATGGGTAACTTCCCTACATCTTCTTCAGCAAAGACCGAAGCAAAGAATTCATTCAGTCTCTCCGCTATGGCCTTGTCTCCTCTTAGTGCCCTTTTTACCCCTCTATCATCCAGTGGTTCAACTGACTCTCTCACAGGTTTTTTTTGCTACAAATGTACTTAAAGTTTTTATTATGTGTTTTTGCTTCCACAGCAAGCTTTTTTTTTCAAATTCTCTCTTTACCTGCCTTATCAATGTCTTGCATCTAACTTGCCCGTGCTTATGTTGTTTCCAGTTTCATCATTTGGCTCCTATTTCCATTTCCTGAAAGATGCTTTTTTGGCTACAACAGCCTCTCTGACCTCAACTTTAAACCATGCTAGCAGTTTTTTGGATTTCCTTCCACTTTACTTAAAGCATGGAATACAGCTGATCTGGGCTTCCATGATAGTATTAACAACCATGCTTAATGTAAATCTTTAACCTTTGCATCTGCTTCTTTTAGTGTATAGGAAGAGGAATGGCCAGCAGAAAAAAAGGTGATAATGCTCTCTGGTGCGACCTCATTTGGAGTATTGTGTGCAATTCTGGAGACCGCACCTTCAAAAGGATATTAGCAGGTTGGAGTCGGTGCAGAGGGTGGCTACTAAAATGGTTAGATATCTTCATTATGAAGCATATGAGGACAGACTTAAAGATCTTAATATGTATACTTTATAGGAAAGGCAGGATAGGGGCGATATGATGGAGACTTTTAAATACCTCGTGGCATAAATTCACAGGAGGGCCTCTTTCAAGTGAAGGCAAGCTCAGCTATGAGGGGACACAGGATGAGAGTGAAAAGGGATAGACTTGGGGTAATATACGGAAATATTTCTTTATGGAAAGAGTGGTAGATACGTAAAATAGTCTCTCATTGGAGGTGGTGAACACGAGGACAGTATATGAATTCAAAAAAGCATGGATCTCTAAAGGTAAAAATGGGACTATTGTAGTTGATATGGAAGGGCAGACTAGATAGGCCATATGGTCTTTTTCTGCCGTCATGTTTCTTAACTGTTTTCTTCATTTTATCATAGTCTCTCTTTTGAAAGTTAAAAGAACGATCAGGTGTTCTGGTATACCCATGCTTCTTAATGTTCTATTCTTATTGTTGCTTCTTGATCAATGTAAAGGTTGTGCAAGAGAACATAGGATATGCCATACTGGGCCAGACCAAGGTCCATCAAACCCAGTATATTGTTTCCAATAGTGGCCAATCTAGGTCACAAGTACCTAGCAGTTTCCCCGGAAGACAGATTCCACAATGCTTGTACTGGGACAAGCAGTCGATTTCCCAGGTCCCCTTTAATAATGGTTTATGGACCTTTCCTCTAGGAACGTGTCCAAACCTTTTTAAAACCCAGCTACACTAACAGCTTTTACTACATCCTCCAGTAATGAATTCCAGAGTTTAGTTATGTGTTGAGTGAAATAAATATTTTCTCTTATTAATCTTATATGGGTTACACTGTAGCTTGATTGCATGTACCCTAGTCTTTCTACATTTTGATGATGTAAAGAATCGACCTATGTTTACCCATTCTACTCCATTCATTCATTTATAGACCTCTATCATATCTCTCCTCAGCCATCTCTTTTCCAGGTTGAAGAGTCCTAACCTTTTTTAGCCTCTCCTCATAGGGGTATCCTTCTATCCCCTTTACCATTTTGGTGGCTCTTCTCTGTACCTTTTCTAATTCCACTATATCCTTTTTAAGATACGGCAACCAGAATTACACACAATATTCAAGGTGTGGTCGCACCATGGAACAATACAGAGGCATTATAATATCCTTTGTTTTATTCTCCATTCCTTTCCTTATGATTCCTAGCATTCTATTTGCTTTCTTGGCCACCACCGCACATTGGACAGAGGGTTTCAACGTATTATCCGTGATGACGTCTAAATCTTTTTCCTGGGTGGTGGTTCCTAATGTTGAACCTTGTATCGCGTAACCATAGTTTGGGTTGTTCTTTCCTAGGTGCATAACTTTGCACTTGTCCACATTAAATTTCATCTGCCATTTGAATATCCAGTCTTCCAATTTATCAAGGTCCTCTTCCAATTTTTCACAGTCCTCTTGGGTTTTTAACAATTTTGAATAATTGTGTCATTTGCAAATTTGATTACCTCACTCATTATTATTTTCACTTAATAGTTTTTATTTCTTGATTATATTTGGGGTTACTTTAGCCCGTTTTTAAACTCCACACTGTTCTTATGGGGAGTACTGCTGGAATTCTTTCTATTATCTACAATACTGTACAAAACGTTGAGATTCGTCCATTCCTTTTTATAATTGTTCTATGAGATTGATTTGATGTATGTGGTACAGATTGCTGCCCCATTTTTCTATAAATGCAAAAAAACCTTAATAATTAAAAAAAATAAGAATATACTAAGCTAGCCTAATGACCCCATTAAACAATAACCCAGTCCCTCAGTGCAAGAACCTGGAGAATACTCCATTTTATCACATTAAAACACCTGCCTTTCCTCCTGCTGTATTAAAGTACAGTACAAACATTTCAGTTTGGTTCTAAGCACGGACTTCTCCCAACTAATGAAATAGATGTCTAGAAGCATCTTAAGACAACTATATACAAATAAATCCACGAGGGATAATTTTATAGAGAGGTGCCTATTTCAACGTCTTAACATTGATTCATAAGGCATTTTAGACCAGCATCCCCGCCTAGCTTTCTTCTCATTATTCTGCACACCCTGTCCTGAGTATTCTGCTATATTCATAACCGCTTAGTTATCTCCCCCAGTATCCCGTGCTAACTACGAGTTTACCAGACAGCATGCATTCTTTTTCAGGACACCTATGCTATGGAACGAGGAACCGTAAATGACAGGCCTAGACTGACACTCAGAGATACCTGCTGACTGTAGTTTTTTTTTTACTTTCTTGTCTTTTCTTGCGATAATGGAGTTCCTTTCTATCTTATTTGGTTTTATTGTGAACAGTTTTGATTTTTTTTATTGGAAGACAGTATATCAAATATAAATAAAGACAAACCATAAAACATCATAGGCACTCCTATGTGCCTTTATAAAACAGGCTCCCAGAACCAGCTTCAGCAGTGCACAAACGCTCATGCACAACATATACACCTGCTTCCAAAATGATGTAAATATGTATGTCTACTTGTGTATTTTATAAAATATGCAACTCCACCTCCACACTTTAAACTCTGGGAGCACCTATGCGCAATCTTGTCAATAAGCGTAGTTATACGAGGTGTGACAAAAAAGAAACGAGACTGTCCCATAAATATTTTATTATAAAATCTACAGAGAAATTACGCATTGTCCCCTTAAAGGTAATCCCCCCCCCAGAGTTAATACACTTCTGCATTCGCTTCTGCCACGTACGGAAGCTCTCGGTAAAGTCCTCCTCCTTGAGGTCCCTCAGCTCCCTTGTCACAGTGGCCTTGATCTCTTCTACAGAGGCGAAATGAGTTCCTTTGAGCAATCTTCAGTCTGGGGAAGAGCCAGAAGTCGCACGGTGCGAGATCTGGGGAATAAGGAGGGTGGTCGAGAGCTGTGATCTGTTTTTGTTGACCAAGAACTACCTCACATTGAGCGCGGTGTGTGCGGGCGCGTTGTCGTGGTGGAGCAGCCATGACTTGTCTCTCCACAGAGCCCGCCTACTGCGCCGAATCTGGTCATGGAGGCGATTGAGGACCTGCTGGTACAAGTGCTGGTTGACTGACTGACCCTCAGGCACAAACTCATGATGGATCACTCCCTTCTGGTCGAAGAATGCAGTCAGCATGACCTTGACTCGTATATGCGTATTCAGCCATACCTTTTCATAACAGCACTTTCTGTGGGTAAAACATGAGTTTCAAATGGAAAATACTTCATAAAATTACCCCCCTGAAAGTGCCCAAATTAATTTTTCTATGTATATTCTGGTTAAATACTGTGAAGGGGCAATATTCTGTTACAAAAATTAACAGATAAAAATGTTCAGGATTATTTGTTTTGTATTCTTGTGCTATTTAGAGGACAATTTTCAAAATGATCTTGTTGGATTCTTCTGTGTTAGCGGCTAGATCCCCTAGGGTAAAAATTGAATGGCAGATAGCAGCTAAAAGTGTATCCTTTCACAAAGCTGACACTTTTAACCAGATTAAAAAGAGGTGTTCCTGAAGATATGGTTAGTTCAGCAAACTAGAGTATGTGTGTATAACTGAATTTTCAAAATCTATGCATATTTTTATCCCATTCCTCAGCCCATAGAAGTAGCAGAAGCATGGACTAGGTACATTAACAACTTTGAATTTGCTGAAAGGTGTACATACTTAACTGAGTCCCTACTCCATAACACCCTCCCCCTCTTTCCCTGGATGAGGAACCCTCCCAGTTTGACTCTCTCCTAGCTGCTATATTCTTTCTGCCCATCCTGCCTTACACTCCCCGGGCATGGCCTGCTCCTTTCTTCCCCCCTCACAGCAGATTGTACATTCCTTCTTTCCCTGCTTTCTCTGTCTATTTTATATTTATTTTGATGTATACCACTGTGATGGCCATTGAGTCCCTTGGCAGTATAGCAAATGGCCACAAATAAATAAAACAAAAAAGGACAGACACACCTTACCAGTGATGGCTTAGTGAAATTTGCCCTCTAATGGAGATTCAAGAAAGAAACAAGGTTCCTATTACACTTTAACTGACAAATTAATATATCATTCTTCTTACTTGTCTATGCAAGTTAGTGGATGATATACCCATCCTCATTTCCCTCCCCCCCCCCCAAAAAAAAAAAAAAAAAAAAATCAGGAAATCGCTAAGAATTTAAGAAAAAATATATGTAGCTGCCACAGAGGTTTTTGACACCTATAACTTAGATTTACTACATTACAAATTATATTGGTATATATTTTAAATGAATAATCCTATAAAAATTCAAATTATTATAATTCAAACAAAATATACAAGGGTTGCTAAAAAAGTAATGCCCCACATGTTTTTTCTGCGTCCAGAATGAAGATAGAGGTGTGAAACTGAAAGGGTAACTTGGAACTTCAAAGGACACACGTGTGTATTTTTACAGTCGGCCGACAAATAACGAGGCGGTAGTGATCCTTCAAATGGCGTCTGTGAGTGACACACAGTACAAACAACGAGCTGTAATTGAATTCTTGGTGGAGAAGAAAGAAACGGTTGTGTGCTGTGTATGGACGTTCTGTGGTAGATAGGAGCACCATTGGTTCATAGTGGTGAGCCCAGGTTTTGTCACCTGTGACGATCCGGGACAAAAAGGCCTCCTCCTCAGCTTCAAGACGCTCCAACAAATCAGAGCAGATGTCTTTCCTTTGGCGTTTGTGTTCGGTTGTGAGACTTTGCGGAACCTATCTTGCACACACCTTTGAATATCCCAAAGAGTCAATAATTGCCATTGCACTACCTCTACTGACAGAAAGTTGTACGGACAATTCCCGAATGTGATGTGCCGATCCGCACGAATAATGTCATCAGTGCGCTGCAACTTATCTGGACTGGTGGCTGAGGCAGGATGCCCAGACCGTGGCCGATCTTCCAGTTCTGTTTTACCACTTCCTGAAGCCTTTACTCTCTTCACCCATCGTCCAACGGTGCTCCTATCTACCACAGAGCTTCCATACACAGCACACAACTACCTTCTTTCTCCTCCACCAAGAATTCAATTATAGCTCGTTGTTTGTACTGTGTGTCACTCACAGACGCCATTTGAAGGATCACTACCGCCTCGCTATTTGTCGGATGACTGTAAAATTACTCACGTGTCCTTTGAAGTTCCAAGTTACTACCCTTTCAATTTCGCACCTTTATCTTCATTCTGGACTGAGAAAAAACATGTGGGGCATTACTTTCTGAGCAACCCTCGTACTAGCAGAAGTCAATGAACTATTTAGAAATTACTTTATGTGGATTAACAAGCACCAAAAATCCAGCCCTACTAATTTTAAATTAATTCTCTTTTATACTGATGAAAGGAGACATTCATATTGTTTAAAACACTAACAGATAAAACACAAGGAAATGTTAAAATGAAGAGACAAACACTCGCCATATAACAGAGGGATTAGTTGCTTGAAAAAAAAGAATGATTTTAGAAACAAAATCTTGATCAGTTTATTAAATTAAAACTACTGGACAATAAAGTATCATTCAACATGTTTCCGAAAAAGGCATGTAAAATATTGTGGATTCTTTGAAGATTGCTATAGCAATTTCTAACACAGAACAATTCTATATCTGACAATTTAATTTTTGGTTATTTGTCCTGTTTGCTGTACTGTAATTCTAGATTTTGACTTCAAATAAGGCAGTCTCTGAAACTGCTGGCGACATTTATTAGTAAGAGTTTCTCCCAGACAAAGCTCCCATGCACAGCAGTTCTCCACATGCTATGATGCCAGTAAAAGGGAGGTGGGAGGGAAGTACTGTGATATAATATATTTTGTCAATCGTCTTGCTCATTATAGCTAAAACACAATATCACAGCACTTCTCCCTTAACAGCAGCAATACAGAGGACTCATGTGCAGTTTTGCATGAACGTTGCTCCCATCCCTTGCAGTGTTCTTTATAAATTGTTTCTTAAGCAAAAATTTCCCTGCTGATTCACGTAACTGGATCGGGCAGGCTTCATCTTCAGATGCACTGGGCACACTTCTTGATCATGCTCACTATCCTAGCTTTGAGATTGCCAAGGCCTTCACTACTTGCAGCTCGTTCCATTGTTTAACTCAAAGACCCACACACCTTAAGTTTTTCCTCTGTTACTTGTTGAAGATTTGCTTATAATAAACCACTGGAAAACAATTTTTTGTATTTTTCAGAGATATAATTTGAATATTTTGTCAGAGCTGACCCAAAAAGCAGGCCTCAGTTGAAATATCAATGTTGGGTCAGTGGGACATCGAGAGGCTATTAAATTTTATAAGGTAAGTGTTAAATGGCCATTTTTGAAATCTGGGGATATGTCTACTAAAGTGTGTTAGCTGCTACCGTAGGGGGTTACTCTTGTATTAGCTCCGCAGTAGCAGTTAACTCGCGGGGAAAAAAAATCAGATATCACAGGCAATTTCCCACAGTATCTGATTTTTCAGCGATGCAGTTCCCTAGGGGCAGGATCAGGGCAGGATCGAGGTAAGGAGTGGGGGAGGCCATAGTCGGCAGCAACCGCGCTAAGATGATTTTACACTGTGGCTGCCAAAATTTGATCCTATTGTGGCAGCAGATAACACCACCTCAAAGGTGGCATTCTCTGCCAAAAGGCCAGATAATGAGGGCTCTTTCCTGCCGGCAATCAGGCCTCCTCCCTCCCCTACAATATTGTCAGTGCTGTGGTGCTGCGATCCGCAGCATCAACAATATAAAAACTACAAAATGTGTGCCCCCCTGGACAACTCCCAATCGGGAGTGGCCAGGGGGGTATCGATACACCTGCCGATTGGAAGAGTCTCGGCTAGCCAGTCGGGCTAAGCTTCTCTCCTTCCCCCCTCACTGGTACAGAATAGAAAAGGTAGGGGAAATAAAATCCTGACTAGTCAGTCAGCAAAGAGGATCCTACTGTTTTCCCCCCTGCATATACCTTGAGAAGGGGGCAGGAACGATCCTCTTCGCTCCTGCCCAGTCTTATGGCTGCTGTCACTTGGGGGGGGGGGGGGCTGTGGCTCCCTCTCTCACCATTCCTTTCAAAAATAAAATCCCGGCTGCCAGCTAGCAAGGGGGGACCCTGGGGCCCCCCTGCTCATACCTTATATTCCCTGGTAGTTTAGTGGAGAAGTGGAGCTCCGCAGTAGCAGTTAACTCACAGAAAAAAAAAATCTGATATTGCAGGCAATTTCTCATGGTATCTGATTTTTCAGCAGTGCAGCTCTTCTCCCTTCTCATAGGCCCAAACAAAGATGGCCAAGGTCTCATGGTGCTTCCCCTCGTGATGGTGGCCATTTTGTATTGGCCACAAGACGGGGCAGGAGCAAGAAGGATCGCTCCTGGCCTCTTCTCCACTAGATCACCAGGGAATACATGGTATGTGTGCAGCTGGATAGCCGGGATTTTATTTTTGGAAAGGGTGGTGAGAAAGAGAGCCACAGGGCCCCCCACCCTTTCTACTTTGTACCAGGGGAAAGGAGGGGAGTTTAGCCCAACTGGCTAGCCAGGACTCTCTTCCAGTTGGGGATTGTACCAATTCCCCCGGGCAACTCCTGATGGAGATTGGGAGCTGTCCAGGGAAGAATCGGTATTGGAGGGAGTACACATTTGTATTTTAGATATTGTCAATGCCAAGGATCGCAGCATCATGGCACAGACAATATTGTGGGAAGAGGAAGCACGATCATGATAGGTGGGAGGGGGGGAGGGCATGGCAACAATCATGACAGAGCTGCTGACAGCTCTGTGCACCCAATCGCTGCCTTCCCTCTCCATGGATTTATCATAGGAAATCCAAACCTCTATGGTATCTGCAGGACCTTTCCTGGGAGCATCCCCTACAGATAATGCAGAGGCTTGCCCCTTACCGTGTGCTCACAGTTTAGTAGATATACCACTAGAGCCTTCATATGAGAAATTATAAGAAGTGAATTGATATAAATGGACAGAATAAGTTATGAAATTTTCCACTGGCCCTCTGCTTGGGTTTTAATTTTAATAAATATATTTTCTGATACACAATGATATTTGGTGTTGACAATATGTGATCTTAAGATAACTTTATATAAAAAATTTAAAAAATAATATATAAGAAATAAGAAATTTTTTGAATTGTAGTGTTCTAGTATTTTGGTTTCATTGTTACTTGTCTGTCTTTGCAGATTGTAAATTCCAAGAAGCAGGAACTATCTACCATATGTTTGAAAAGTGTGGCATGGACTTCATAGCACTATACAAAATGTAGTAATAATAATAATAATAAAAAATGTAGTCAGACTATGTTAAACTTACATTCTAGAGGTAGAGAAAAATGCAGATTTTTACTGATAGCTTTTGGTTTTCATCTTTTACAAATATTGGCAGCACCTTCTAAAATGTATAGATACCTTTTTCTGTTTCTTCTAATTAATTTAGATTCTTGCTAGATTCTTGCTTGATTCCTGGAGCCAGCTCTTGCTGTTTGGGATGACTGGGATTGGGAATGCTGCTAGGGTCATATTCATAGCCCTGAAAATGGCCAGCTCTGGCCATCAAGCAATATTGACACTCATCAGTAGGTCAAAGGATCCATTTAACACAGGCACTTATAGCCTTTATAAACTAGCAGACTGGAAAGTCCTTATACAAATTACATCTGCTCTAAGGCTAGAGTAACTTTTTGTGCATGTATGTGTCAATAAGAATCAGTGCTTGTGTCCATTTTATCAGATACACACTTAAATACCAATTCTGCCTCCCTACTCTACCCATGCTCTACCCCTGGAATGCCTACATGTATATCATAGGAAAATATAGCACTTGTTTTTTTATATAATGCCTAGTTTTGTGCATGTATATGCTGGAGTAACTCTATACGTGTCTGATTTAAAATGCTGTTCTACATACTTGTGTTGCTTATAAAATTTACCCCCAAAGTGCACTTCAACTAAGTTCTGAAGGGAGCCATAGGCCATTCCTCTGGGCTAAGGACCATCACTGCAGTGCTTAAAGATAGAAAACCCTAACTAACTTCAAATGAAGATTCATGGTGTCAAAAGCCTTGGACCATAAAGCCCCCCCCCCCCCTCCCTCTTGCTCCTAAAACCTTTTACTTGTCTCTCAAAGTTCTTCTCAGATTCTAATTTTTGAGTTCACATATCACCCTCAGGGTTTGCCCTAGTTTTTACGTCTATATTGTTTGTATTTATTGATTTGATTATGCACCCTTTGAAGGCAAAGCAATTCATCCCTTTCAGTCTATCATCCATACACAGAAATACTCACCATATCTTGCAAGAAAGATACAATAAAGCAAGACAGTTTACATCAAAACTATGATTAATATTGTTCTAAGGAAGGTAGCTGCTGTTTCCATAAGACAAACCTCTCTTGTAGGAATGACTCACTTGGCCTGTGTACCAATATAATGCTCCCCTTTTTGGCATAGCAAGGCATAGATTGGTTTGTTCCATACGTACAATCACCCGAATGCCAAATTAAATGTAAACACACATACAAGTATAAAGCTTGTTGAGACTAACAACATACACTTATTTCAATGAATGGAAAGTAATTCCTCTGTCACCTTGAATTCTTATTCACATCATCAACACCTGTACTTGTCACTGTTTGATATATACCAACACTGGGAGCACAGAAAAGCCTGCTATAATAGTATATCCTACAAAGACAAAAGTAATTTTAGCTTTTAGAGAGAAAAAAAGTACCTCAAATTCTTACCTTGGTAGTATCATGTGCCTTCAAAATGTCATCTACAATATCATATGGATCCATATGCAACTCCTTTAACAGCATAAAAAAGTAGTTAGTAACCATGCAAAGCCAGTATTATCTATGTATTATGCCCAAAATGAAATGCCAAAAAGGAGATTTATGTTCAACAATCTTATCTGAGATCAAGACAATTTCCTGCTTTAGGAAGATCCAGGTTAAAGGGGAGCGCTAAAGAGAAACAGAAGAGAACCGTCCAAACTCTCAACAGGAAGCTACCATAAAGAAGAGTGACCTTCACACTGAAAACGCAGGCAGCTTTAATCTGGCATTCTGTCACAGAGCCCTACATTTGATGCCCCACATTCCTCTATATTCTTTGCACATTTTAAGCCATACTGTCAGAATAGTTTTGCCACAAAGACAAGAGGGGAAAAGCCCTTTCTTAAACCAGAGCCAGTGGCATAAATACCATCCAAACAGTCCCTGCAGGATGGGAAGGCCCAAGTCAAGAGTGAGCCTAGCAACAGAGGCAAAGCATAGTGAACAAGAAACTTACTTTAGTTGTATTGCCATGCTGTCTTCCTCACTTTTTCTTCAGTTGAATTACCCAACCTGCCTGGCAGCAGCAGACATTCTCAAGCGCATTATCTCTTATTGCCAGGGTCCAGCCTTGCAATAGGAACTGCATGATTTTGCATTGGATCATGCATAAATGTGTGTGCACGCATTTGTGTGCTACTGGGGCTGGTTCTGGGTGCTTATTTTACAAAAGGCACCTAGGCACCTAGGTTGCTTTTATTAACAAACATAAAATAGGTGCATTATTCACATGTCTTTAGACAGCCTGTTAGAATATTCCCCTCAAAAAGACCTAATCAGATATTCCTTGTAACACAAGGAGATTACTTCAGTAAGTCAAAATTTTGGTTCAAAATCCTTTAAGGGTCAATATTCAGATGATTTACCCAACTAAAACAAGATTTTAGCTTACATCTGTTTAAATATCTGGCTACTTTAACTGGCTAAATCTGTTTAAGTAAAACAGCAAGCCTCAAAAATTTAGAAGGGAAAAAAGCAAGTCAGCTGGAGATGTTCCCAGGATAGGTTCCTTTTCGTCCCTCCAGTTCAGTCCTGCACCACTGGGTAGAGCACCTCTTCCTGCAGCATGGAGACTAGGCATATCAGAAGTCTGGTAGATATACCGGTGGCATCTCCCACCAGCTTCCAGTGTGCTCAGTCTCCATGCAGCAGGAGGTTGTGAGCCTAGGTGTTAGGCTCATCAAGAGGAGCATATAAGTGGTGTTAGATTTGCTATTTGGGGTCTTTTGTTTTTTGGTACACTGTACCTTTATTTTCTTTGGTAGCGTTTTCATAAAGTTAAAAAAATAAAAATAAAAACTTGACACAGAAAGGGGGCAGTTAGAGAGGATTCTTGCTCTTCCTTCTCTCTATTCTACTTTTTGTGGTGCCCTGCTGCACTCCCTGCCTAGTCGGGATGGTGGGGAGCCGTTTTTCAGACTGTGCTCTGTCTGCTGATCGCATCTGTGCCGGGTGTTCGAGGGGAGAGAAGTCGGTTGTGTCACTTCAGCCTCAGAGCCTGCCTGCACGTTTGGCTGGAGCTTGGCTGGCAGGAACCCAGGAATTTTAAGACGAAATTGCTCCGGAATGTTGGGGGAAGACTTTTGGAGCAGGTGAATGTCCAATCTTCAGATTCTCCGTGGCGAGGCCTGTCTCCTCGTGTGAAGCCAGCTGCTGGATTTTAATACGTCATTTTGTTAGCGCTGTCGTTTTTCCCGCATTTTTTGGGGGCAGATTCTTTTCATTCGCAGGAGGTTCCTAAACGTTCTGGCGGTGTTAATTGGGAAGAAGAGCCATTTTTTTCTTGTTCTGGGACTCCTTATAGCTGCTGTTAAGGCTCTTGGAGTTTAAAAAAAAAAAAGGGAAAGATTAATGAAGAGAACATTGAATTGATAAATAATAAATATTTCTCAGCGGTTAGCCCTAGAGGAAGCTGTGGGGTTGGTGCTGGGGTTAAGGTGTTTGGTTGGGAAACCCTCAGTATCTTGGTAGGGGTTTGAAGAGGTTAATGCCTGCGCATCCGCAGTGCTTGGTGTGTGGTACCCGTCGGGGGACGGTTTCGGTCGACAGCGTGTGTCGTGGTTGCGTGGCAGAGGCGCTTAATATGGAGCAGGAGTTACAGGACAAGCTTAAGGACGGGCCCCTCTCCAAGCCCCAAGGGGCTGGCGGGGTTTCAGAGGGCGTGGTGGTGCTGGAAGCTCCACCTTTGCCGCAGGCATCAACCTCGTCGCAACCCGGCCCAAGCGACCCTCAGAGGGCGACTACCTCGCTTATGGGGGATTTTTCCCTGGATTTTGTGCTTCTCTTGCATCAAGCTTATTGCCTTCGTAAGCAGGGGGCTGCACCGGACATCTTGGGTTTGGGTCCCAGGGTAGTTCAGGCAGAGACAGCAGTAGGTGCTGAAGTGAGATCAAGTAAAAGGCCGCGCATTTTAGATGAGACTACGCTGGCTTCAGATTGGGTAGAAGGAGACGAATTGGAGATGGAGTTGGCAGGTCCGGTAGAGGATCTGGAAGAATGTGAGATCCAAGAACCGGAGGATTAGGCCCGGATTATACATGTGTTTAGGAGAGAGGAGCTGATGGCTCTGATCACGGAATCGCTGCAAGCGCTTAACCTCTCAGTGGCCTCACCGGTAGAGGAAGAGCGTGTAGAGGATCCTCTCATTCAGGCGGTGCAGAAGTCTCAGGCGGTCTTTCTGGTTCACAAGGTGGTTAAGCAAATGATTCAAGACGAGTGGGACTTGCCGGAGGCAGCTCTCAGGGGCGTGAGGTCCATGTTTCGGCTCTATCCATTAGCTGACCAGGAACGGGAGATGTTTTGTTCTCCTCGGATAGATGCGGCCGTTTCGGCGGTCACGAAGAAAGCTATGATTCCAGTGGAAGGTAGCGTGGCCTTAAAGGATGCTCAGGACAGAAAGATGGACTCATTGGTGAGGCAGGCCTTTGAGGCCAATGCACTTTCGTTGCAAGCCTCGATTTGTGGTGCATGGGTAGCGAGGGCTTGTCTTCGTCGGTCTCAGCACTTGCAACAGGCTGCAGAGCTCTTGCAGGATCAGGTACAGGACTCGTCCAGGCTGGAGTCTGGGGTGGCCTACTTGGCAGATGTGCATTCTGACCTGATCAGGAGCTTGGCAAACAGTATGCCTTCTTTGGTGACATCGCGTCGCTATATTTGGCTGAGGAATTGGGCGGCGGATAGCTCCTCCAAGTCTAGGCTCAGTAAGCTTCCCTTTAAGGGAAAACTGCTGTTTGGAGAGGATCTTGACAAGCTTGTCAAAGACTTGGGGGAGTCCAAGGGCGGCCGGTTGCCGGAAGACGAGCCAAGGCCGGGAAGGTCTGGAGCGGTGATAAGGGGCAAGTCTCGGGACTTTGGCGTTTGGGATCCTTTCAGAGAGGAAGGTATCCCTTTCGGGGTCAAGGTTTTAAAGGTTTTAGAGGTTTCCGAGGAGCGGGCAGGGGGTTCGCAAACCCTCCGCCTGCCAGTTTCAAAAAGGCACAATGAAACGAGTGGGACTCAGGCAGGGCTTCAACCCGTAGGGGGTTGGCTTTGGGAATTTTTGCCTGCCTGGGTTCAGATAACATCCGATCAGTGGGTGTTGGAGGTTATTCGAGAGGGCTACACTCTCGGGTTTGCCCGACCGGTTCAAGACTCCTTTGTTCTTCCCCCCTGCTGGGGATGGAGCAAGGAGTTGGCGGTTCAGGTGACATTGTCGCTCCTCAGACAGCTGGGGGCCATGGTTCCGGTACCTTTAGATCAATGCGATTCCGGACAATACTCTATTTATTTCATGGCTCCAAAGAAAGATGGTGCCTATCGCCCGATTCTAGACCTCAAAGGCGTGAACCGCTGTCCAAGTGGCCTATTTCCGCACAGAAACGTTAAGGTCGGTGATGGTGGTGGTTCGCCAGGGGGAGTTCCTGACGTCGCTCGATCTCACCGAGGCTTATTTGCATATTCTGATCAGGCTAGATCACCAAAGGTTCTTAAGGTTTGCGGTACCTTGGGGTCATTTTCAGTTCCAAGCCTTGCCGTTCGGGTTGGCAACAGTTCCACGTACGTTCACCAAAGTAATGGTGGTAGTGGCGGCATTTTTGCGCAAGGAGGGGGTGCTCGTTCACCCTTACCTCAACAATTGGTTGATTCGTGTGAAGTCCCAAGCCGAGAGCGTAAGGGCAACGGCCAGGGTGGTGCAGTTTTTGCAGAGTCTCAGCTGGGTAATCAATGCCGCCAAGAGCTGGTTGGTGCCATTTCAGACCTTGGAATATCTGGGAGTCTGCTTCGACATGCGAGTCGAGCGGTGTTTTTGCCGGAGCCTCGGGTTCAAGGCCTACAGTCTTTGGTACGTGACTTTCTGAATCAGTCGGCCCCTTCGGGTGCTGGGTACCATGGGGGCTACCTTGGATGTCGTGCCTTGGGCCAGGGCGCACATGTGGCCCTTGCAAAAGTCTCTGCTCCATCGCTGGTCTCACCAGAGGGGCTCTGAGTAAGCGCTTGTCTTGTCCGGGGCGGGTCCGAGCGTCTCTCCTATGGTGGCTATGTCCGGAGAAGCTGACGGCAGGAATGCTGTTGGAACAGCCGCAATGGGTTCTGGTGTTGACAGATGCCAGTCTGGTGGGCTGGGAGCTCATTGCGAGGGGTTTTTCATGAAGGGAGTTTGGAGCGTGGAGGAAGCTCAGTGGTCCATCAATCGCCTGGAATTATGGGCAGTAGCTCTGGCTCTAAAGGCGTTCTAGTCCGTATTACTCGATTCGAGTGCTATCAGACAACGCTTCCGCGGTAGCGTATCTCAATCGGCAAGGCGGCACGAGCAGCATGGCACTGGAAAAGGAGGCAGAAGCCCTATTCGTTTGGGTAGCGCTTCGGCTTGTAGCGCTGTCAGCGGCACACATAACGGGAGTGGACAACGTGATGGTGGATTATCTCAGCCGGGTGCGGGTGGACTCCAGAGAATGGGAGTTGAACCCGGAAGTGTTTCGTCAGTTGGTAGCCAAGTGGGGGATGCCCATAATGGATCTCATGGCAACTTGGCAGACAGCCAAGGTCAGTCATTTTTTCAGCAGGAGAAGAGAAAGGATGTCCAAAGGGATCGATACATTGATTCAGCAGTGGCCCTCGCAGGGGCTTCTGTATGCACTTCCACCCTGGGTGCTCATAGGCCGGATGATTCAGCGCGAGGCGCATCAGGGTGCCATGATATTGATAGCTCCGGATTGGCCGCGTCGCCCATGGAACGCAGACCTGGTAAGACCTCTTGACAGGCAACCTTGGCAATTACAGATTTGGGAGAATCTTCTTCTGCAGGATCCTCTTTGTATGCCGCAGGTAGCTCAGTTCTCGCTTACGGCTTGGCCATTGAAAGGGCTCGGTTGTGGAAGAAAGGTTATTCGTCAACGGTAATTGATACTTTACTTTTGGCCAGAAAACGTTCAACTTCCTTGGCTTATATTCGGATCTGGCGTATCTTTGAAGACTGGTGTACGGCTAAGCAGCTGCGGCTGTCCTCGGTGTTAATTCCGGTGGTTTTGAATTTCCTTCAGGATGGTTTCAATAAGGGATTGGCAGCCAGTTCTTTGAGGGTACAATTGGGGGTTATTGCTTGTTATCGTGGTAAGATTCAAGGTTGTTCCCTAGGAGCTCATCCAGATGTCTTGCGTTTTATGAGAGCGGTGGCTCGGTTGTGGCCTCCATGCAGGGTGATGGTTCCTCCGTGGGATCTCAATTTGGTATTGGGAGCTTTGTCAGGGCAACCATTTGAACCCCTGAAGGCAGCCTCTATGAAAGATCTGACGCTGAAGACAGTGCTTCTTATAGCCATTTGCTCGGTGCGGTGAGTTTCGGAGTTACAGGCGTTATCTTGTAGAGAGCCTTTTTTGTCATTCTTCAAGGAAAAGGTGGTGTTGCGTCCGGTACCATCCTTTCTTCCAAAGGTGGTCTCGCCGTTTCATGTGAATCAGTCAGTGTCCTTACCAGTGTTGAGGTCAGCGGATGACAGTGTGGCTGGTCGTAGTTTGCGGTTGCTTGACGTGAAAGGAATACTCCGATATTATTTGAAGGCATCGAGTCTTTTCATAAATCTGAGCGCTTGTTTGTTCTTTTTGGAGGCCCACGGAAAGGTGAAGCGGCGTCCAAGGCTTCTATTTCTAGGTGGGTTAGAGAAGCGATCACATCAGCTTATATTTCGTTAGGCCGTCAAGTGCCTATGGGTTTGCAAGCTCATTCCACTAGGCTCAGGTGACTTCTTGGGCGGAACATAGTTTGGTTCCATCAGCGGAAATCTGTAAGGCGGCCATGTGGTCCTCCTTGCACACCTTCAGTAGACATTACCGACTTGATGTTCAAACGGCAGGGGATGCCTGTTTCGGGTCAGCGGTCTTGCGGTCCGGTTTGGCAGGTCCCTCCCATTAGTGTACTGCTCTGTTACATCCCAGCAGTGCGGGACTGAGCTGGAGGGACGAAAAAGAAAGTGAAATTAGACTTACCTGCTAATTGTTGATCCTTGAGGAACTCCAGTTCAGTCCCGATTCCCACCCGAGTTAAGTTGGAGGTCAGGGGCTGATGGATGTTAGAGGAAGCCGGCCGGATGAAGAACATTACAGTAAGTTTCTACCTTTCATTTAGGGTAAATGGCTGGTTTATCTCTATGCTCTGTTCTGTATTCTTTCCTGTCTTACATATCTTTGATGTTATTTCCTTGGAGGGGAGGTAGAGAAGTTATCCTCTTCTTTCAGGGGGGTTAGTTGAGTGGCTACAAAGCCTTAAGTTTGTATTTCAAGTTTATTATAACTACTTATGTGTTGCTCCTTAGAGTCTGCTTTGTCAACAGGTCACTGGAAGCTGGTGGGAGGTGCCACCGGTATATTTACCAGACTTCTGACATGCCCAGTCTCCATGCTGCAGGAAGAGGTGCACTACCCAGCGGTGCGGGACTGAACTGGAGTTCCTCAAGGAACAACAATTAGCAGGTAAGTCTAATTTCATTTTTTTCAAAGTTATCTTGATAGTGTGATAGTCCGTGCTAGCCAGCAAAATTTACCTCACAAGTCTGGATGCACAAATAGTGGGTATGTATCACCAGATTTTCAATCACAAAATTAGCTGATTAAATGTGGCTGAATATCCAGCTAAAGATAATTGGGTAAATTTACCAAGTTAGCTTAACTTACTCAGTGGGCTTTGAACACAGACCCCTAAGAAACAATGTTTGCCTTTGAGTGCACTACTTAAAAGAGTAGGATTTACAAATGTTGAAATATAACTCACTGGTAGCACATCAGTACGGTTATCCTTCCAGACCTCTAATAGTGCAACCACCATTTCTTTAAGCTCTGTTCGAGACAAAAATCCATCCCGATCGATATCAAACACCTTGAAACAAACTAATTTAAAAACAGAAAAAGAAAATAATGTATTAAGCAGCAGAAAACTTATCACAATGTATAAACAGGTCAAACAGAATATGATAAGGTGTAACCTGGTATTGATCAGCATGTCATGGCAGCACTGCTGTACAACAGCACATGCCTAATTTATTTGGTCATAGCACTAATTCTGCTTATTCTCAAGCTTAGGTAACAGATTGCATTAAACGACCACATAGTACAGCTCAAGGACAGGGGATAAGGACTGAGCTAGAACAGAAGGATCAAGCCTGGGACAACTATAAGAGCTGGATCACATTATCAAACTACATACGTTTTTGTTTTTGTTTTTAATTGTTTTTCTGTGATTTTTTTCAAGTATTTTCTGAGCTGTATACTACAGCATATATATACATTGTTTTAGATAGAAAGGAAACTGTAGAACAAGGGGTCATAAAAGGCTAGAGAGGGATACAATTAAGATGAATGTAAGGAAGTATGGAAATAATTCTTTATACTACTACTGATCATTTGTATAGTGCTACAAGGTATACACAGTGCTGTACATAAACACATGGGAGACAGTCCCTGCTCGAAAGAGCTTACAGTCAATGCAAGATAAACACAGAGGGGGATTAGAGATGGTCTCGACACACAAAAGATTCTCAGGGGAGGCTTAAATTCAAGAAAGCATGGGGCAAGCATAGAATTAGGCTTCAGGAATGTGCCCTCCATGCTACAAATGAGGAAGATTATACAGTAGAGTCCATGCTCCTGAGTAAAGCTTAGTTTGATATGATGTAATGAAGGAGGGCCTGTCTGTCAGTCAAGGGATTGGAGAACATAAGAAGTGCCATACTGGATCAGACCAAATGTCCATCAAAGCCCAGTGTCCTATTTCCAGCAATACCGAATCCAGGTCACAGGCACCTGACATGTCCCTCAAAGTAGCCATTTCTATGTTACTTATTTCCAGGGATAAGCAGTGATTTTCTCTCAGTCTACTTTAACATGGACTTTTCCTCCAGGAATTTTTCCAAACTTTTAAAAAAACAGCTACACTGTCTGATTTTACCATATTCTAAGGCAAGGAGATCCAAAGTTTAATTATATGTTCAGAGAAAAAAAAATACTTTCAGCTGTCTTTCAAATATACTACTTTGTAGCTTCATGGTGACTCCTATAGTCCTTGCATTTTTTGAATGAATAAACCACTGATTCATGTTTACCTGTTACAAGCCACTCAGTAATTTACAAACCTCTATTATGTCTCCCCTTAGCCATCTTCTCCAAAATGAAGAGCCCTAACCTCTTTAGCCTTTCCTATAGGAAAGTCATTCCATCGCCTATATCATTTTGGGTGCCCTTCTCTGTATCTTCTCTAATGCCGTTATACTGTATCTTCTATGAGATGTGGAGACCAGAATTGCACACAACACACATTGTGTGGTCGCACCACAGAGCAATTCAAAGGCATTATTATATCATTTGTTTTATTCTCTATTCCTTTCCTAATAATTCCTAACATTCTGCTTACTTTACTGGCCACCACCAAACACTGAACACAAGATGATCATACCCAGATCCTTTTCTTGGGTAAGGACGCCTAATGTGGAAACTAGCATTGTATCTCTATTGCTGCTGTTAAGTGCCGTTGAGTTGATGTCGATTCATAGCAACCCTCTGGATAGTTGTCCTAAATTGTGCTCGGTCTTCAGTCAGGCGACTCATTGTTGACAGACTGGTACCCGTAGCTGCTGTTATTGTATCGATCCATCTCATTGCTGGCCTTCCTCTTTTGCGCTGACCTTCTACCTTGCCAAGCATGATGTCTCTCTCTAATGATCTCTCTCTTCGCATGATGTGTCCAAAGTATGAAAGTCAAAGTCTTGTCATCTGAGCTTCTAAAGAAAACTTAGGTTTGATCTCCTCTAGTACTGACTGGTTTGCACCATAATTCAAAGGCATCCGTTTTCTTCCTATCTTTTTCACTGTCCAGCTTTCACATCCATATCATGTTATTGAAAATACCATGGCTTGAACAAGTTGAATCTTTGTATGGAGAGAGACATCTCTGCTCTTGAGAATCTTGTCTAGGATCTTTCATAGCTATTCTGCCGAAAGCAATAGTCGTCGGATTTCTTGACTGTTCGCTGCTTCTTTATTGATAGTTGATCCAAGTAGATTAAAGTTGTCCACAATTTCAATTTCTTCTCCTTCAACGATGAACTTGTTGATTTTGCCAGTTGTCATGATCTTTGTCTTCTTTACATTAAGGTGCAGGCCCATTTTGAGACTATGTTCTTTGATCATGAGAAGCAAATGTTTCAGATCATCTTCACTTTCAGCCAGTAATGTGGTATCATCAGCATAGCGAAGGTTGTTGATGAGTCTTCCACCAATCTTCACACCTCTGTTGTCTTCATACAATCCTGCTTCTCTGATGATTCGTTCTGCATATAAATTAAAGAGGGAAAGTATGCAGCCTTGTCTTACACCTTTGCTTATTTCAAACCATTCTGTTTCTCCTTGTTCTGTTCGAACTGTTGCTTCTTGATCAATGTACAGACTGTGCAAGAGAACGATCAGGTGTTCTGGTATACCCATGCTTCTTAATGTGGCCCAAAGTTTCTCATGGTTTACACAGTCAAAAGCCTTGCTATAGTCGATAAAGCACAAATAGATATCCTTTTGGTATTCTTTAGTCTTTTCAAGGATCCATCTCATATCCGCGATGATGTCTCTCATTCCTCGCCCTTTCCTGAACCCTGCTTGCATGTTAGGTAGTTCTTGTTCCAGGTATGGTTGTAATCTCTGTTGAATAATTTTCAGTAGAATCTTGCTGGCATGTGGGATCAGAGCGATTGTGCGATAATTTCCACAGTCAATTGGATCACCTTTCTTTAGTATTGGTATAAACACAGATCTTGGGGGTTTTTTCCCTATATGCATCACTTTGTCCACATTAAATTTCACCTGCCATTTGGAAGCCCAGCCTCCCAGTCTTGCAAGGTCCTCCTGCAATGTCTCACAATCTGCATACAATTTAACAACTTTAAATAATTTGGCATCATTTGCAAATTTAATCACCTTGCTTGCTGTTCCGAATTTCAGATCATTTATGATGTTGTTGGTGCTGTTAAGTGCTGTCACGTCTATGTCGACCCTGTGGATATTTGTCCTGAACTGTGTTTGGTCTTCAATCAGGCAACTAATTGTTGACACAGTGGTTTCAAGATAATTTATATATACACACTAAAGAAAAACACCAGTCCTAGTACAGATCTCTTGGGTACTCCACTATTCATCTTCCTCCATTGAGATAATTGACCATTTACCCCTATTCTCTCAACCAGTTTCTTATCCACAAATGGGAAACTGAAAAAGCCCACATCAGAGACACCTAAGGAAATTTAAAAGTCATGGCATATGAGTTAAATGCTTTCTGGAAGTCTAAATACACTATATGAACTTGCTCGCCTTTATCCACATGTTTATTTACGCCTTCAAAGAAATGGAGCAGATCGGTGAAGCAAAACCCTGTACACAAACTCTCTTCCTTTAAATCCCCACAAAGTAAGATTTCTGATTTGCTGGCATTCAACAACAATCGGTGAGACTGTACCCAAGCTGCACTCTCCTCCGAACAACAGTTTGCATGCTGCAGCTTCACAGCCTCGTCTTTCAAATTAAAATCATTAAAATTATATTTGGTTCTAGAAGATTGGAGTGTGGCCAATGTCACGCCTATTTTTAAAAATTGCTGCAGAGATGATCTGAGAAACTACAAGCCAGTGAGCCTAGTATCTGTGCCAGGCAAATGATGGAACCATTGTTAAGAGCAAAATTACTAAACACATGGACAGACATGATTTAAAGGCACAAAGTCAAAATGGATTCAGCAAAGGGATGTTCTTTATTAGGGGTGTTCGGTTGCCCTGAAAGAATGAGATCCGTAATCTAGGTGTCATTATGGATGGTGAGCTCTGAGGCTCTACTTAGATCAAGATGCAGCAGCTGTTAATGCAGCAGCTGAGGCTCTACTTAGATCAAGATGCTCTGTGTTAAGTGGTCCAGGCATTGGTACTGTCATGCCTGGATTACTGCAATGCCCTGTATGTGGGGCTGCCAGCATATATATTGAAGAAGTTGCAGGTGGTGCAGAACACAGCTGCATGAATCATTTGGGGCCTACAGAGGTGTGATTTGGTGACTGGGGTGATGCGACAGTTGCATTGGCTCCCAATTAAATCCAGATATGTGTTTAAATTGTCAGTGTTAGCATTTAAAGTCTTACAGGGAAATGGCCCGTGGTACTTAAGAGAGCTGCTGCAATGGTATAGGCCCAGTAGGGTGTTGTTTTCAGAAGGTGAATGTCTGTTGGAGCTCCTTAGTTGATCCCAGGTTCGTTTGCAGTGCTTGTGGGCAAGACTTTTTCGGTGGTCGTGCTAGCTCTGTGGAATACCTTGCCTTTGGCACACAGGTTGGAGAAAGACCTATTGTTATTTCAGAAGGCTTCAGAAACCTTCTTGTTTCCGTGTGGATGGCAGCAGTTAATGGTTTGTTATTTTTCGACTAGTGGTTTCAGGATCATGGTAGGGATCCTGCTGGGTGGGATCAGTGGGGTTGTATTTTTATTTTATTGTAAACTGATGTGAATGCTTTAGCAAACGGCAGTATATAAATGTTTTTAAATGACTAAAGAAATGATAGGTTTAAATAGCTAATAGTAGCTCTGAAATTTCTTCTGAGCTCTCTCAACCCTCTTGAGTGTATACCATCCAGTCCAGGTGATTTGTTGCTCTTCAGTTTATCAATTTGTTCTCTATATCTTCCAGGTTCAACAAGATTTGATTCAGCTCATCTGAATCAACGTTAAACAACTTTTTTGCATGAGTAGTTTCCTTACATCTTCCTCAGCAAAGGCCAAAGTAAATAATTAATTTAGTCTTTCAGCTATGGGCTTGTCCTCCCTGAGTGCCCCCTTTTACCCCTAAATGTCCAAATGATTCCTTTCCTGGCTTCTTGCTTGAAATATACCTGAAAAAGTTTCAAATTCCTTTTTTGCCTTCCTTATCAATGCCTTGTATTTAACATATCAGTGCTCATGCTGTTTCCTATTTTCTTCAGTTGGTTCCTTTTTCCATTTCAAGAAATTTTTTGGGGGGGCTCTAATAGCCTCGTTCACCTCAGCTTTTAACCATGGTGGCTGTCATTTGGCCTTCATTCCATCTTTCTTAATGCGTGGGATACATATAGTTTGTGCTTTCAAAACTGTATTTTTAAACAACGTCCATAAATTCAACTCTTGACCTCTATGGCTGCGCCTTTTAGTTTTTTTCTAATAATTTTCCTCATTTTATTATAGTCTCCCTTTTGAAAATTAAATGCTGATATTTCCTTTGTATACTCACTCCAGTTATTGAGTCAAATTTGATCACATTATGAATGCTAATGCCAAGTGATCCCAATATCTTTAGTTCTTGCACAGTAGAAGGGAAGGAGAACAAGGGAGTATCAAGGAAACTAATGGCCCAATGACTTTGAACAACCACCTATGTTCTGTTTTATTTATTGCTTGCCTAAAGTAAAGATTGTACATACCTTATTTTGGAAGAGATCACCTAATAAAGAATTTTTACTTAAATACTATGTGCTACTTGGCCATTGTGCTTCTTGCCTTTTGATTTGCTCCAATTTAGACCCCAAACTTAAATCTCCTCCTATTCACCAAGACCCTTTTATTTTGCTTCTTCTCTGTTACTATTTTTAATCCCTATTTAAAACAATATAATTATTTACAAATACTTCTATAAAGCCCACATGTCAACCCTTACCCCAACTAAGAGAGGACCTGCTAAACAAGCATAAAGAATCTTCAGAACTGCAAAAGTGAGCGTGGAGATGGAGGCTAAATAGGATCTTCTTTCCCAAAGCAAACAGGGAAACGGTTAATTGCATACATATACCAGAACCATCGATGTCTGCCCATTTTCTCCTCCTGTTGCAATACTCTATCAGCAACATTACCCTTACATCCCCACTAATCCTCTGTGCTTATGTCATGCTTTCTTGAACTTATATACTACATTTCACTGCGACTGAGAGGTTGTTTCAAGTATGCACTATAATGAATAGTTTCTTGTATTATTCCTGAGTCTAATCCATTTCACCCTCTTACCATGAACTTATCTACTGAAAAATATTTACCTCTTGGATATTATTTATATCTCTGGGGTACTGTAATGTCTGTATCCTCTCTCTCTTCTCTCCTCTCCAGTATGCTTTTTTAGGCTCTTTGAAAATTACTTAAGGAAAACTCTACATACAAATGTATACTTATCTACAGCGCATAATTTTACCAAGTAATAACATGCATATATGTTTGAATTTTCAAAAGCATGCAAGTGCAAGCCCCTCTCTAGCCCTATTTTCAGGAATGTCTCTTCAAACTACGCATGAAGTTACATTCATACAGGTCATACACGTGTAACTGCCTGAACAGAGGATGAGCAATTTTATGAAAACAGATTTCCACAGCTACAAAAAAACCTTGCTTTATCTACAGAAATTAACATCTTAGCATTTCTTCATAGGGTTTTAACAGACGTTTCCCGTGTTTCTATATTTATAATAGTAACATAGTAAATGACAAAAGAATGAACCCAACCGGAATTGAATAAATAACAATACAGCAGGGTTCATAAGGAAATTTCTACATTGAACCCGAAACGAAGGCTTCGTCGATACATAGTCGATTTTGGCAGCTATGGCATTGGTTTACCAAGCTAAGTAATTTGGTCTTTATTAATAAAAAGGAGAAATCCCGGCTGTGCTAACTTTCTACATAACGTAGCACTGGGAGGCTATTCTCCGACAAAAAAAGTTTTTCTAACACGGGGTGCTTTTTGTACCGGAATTCCTTTAATTATTGTTAACATAGTAAATGACGGCAGATAAAGACCAGTATAGTCCATCTAGTCTGCCAGCCATATGACAGAAGTAGGTGCACCCCTTCCCATGTCTTTTAGGGAGTAAGTGCACCCCTCCCCGTATCTTTGTTTCTTTAGGGGTGAACCCACCACTCCTCCCCCCATCGCTCCATGTAGGACACCCCTATTTGTTGAGAAATTAGATGGTTTGGTTTATTTTGATTTAATCTTGTTGCTGTAAAGTGATCCACTGTGTCTGTCCCAGGCCACTTTGAATTCAGTCACTGTGTTTGCCCCCACCACCTCCATCAGGAGGGCATTCCAAGCATCCACCACCCTTTCAGTAAAAAAGTATTTCCTGACATTGTCTTTCAATTTACCACCTTGCAGCTTCATGTTATGCCCTCTAGTTTTACAGCTTCCCCGTCTCTGGAAGAGGTTTGTTTGTTCATTATTTCTCTTTGAATATTTAAAGGTCTGAATCATATCTCCCCTATCCCTCCTCTCCTCCAAAGTGTACATATTTAGGTCTTCAAGTCTCTCCTCGTAAGGCTTGTGACGCAGGCTCCAAATCATTTTGGTCGCCTTCCTCTGAACAGCTTCCATTCTTTTTACATCCTTTGCAAGATACGGTCTCCAAAACTGAACACAGTATTCCAAGTGAGGCCTCACCAGAGACTTAACCCAGTCTAAAACTCGTGGTAAACCAGGAAGGATTCTTTATTATTCTATTGCACATGCATTAGCTCATGGGCTGGTGAGCTAATGTATGTGCAATAGAATAATAAAGAATCCTTCCTGGTTTACCACGAGTTTTAAACTGGGTTCTGTTCTTTACGTGGTTTGGTGCTCCCTTGGTGGACCTCACCAGAGACTTATACAGTGGCACTAGTACCCCTTCCTTTCTGCTGATAATTCCTCTTCGAATGCAGCCCAACATCCTTCTGGCTTTTGCCACCGCCTTGTCGCACTGTTTTGCCACCTTGAGATCTACAGAAATAATCACACCGAGGTCTTTCTCCTGCTCCGTGCACACCAACCTCTCGCCCCCTAATGCGTACATTTCCCTTGGATTTCTGCTACCCAAGTGCATGACACTGCACTTCTTCGCATTAAATCTTAATTGCTAAGCATCAGACAATTCCTCCAGATTTTGCAGATCCCTCCTCATATTAAGCACCCCCTCGGGGGAGTCCACTCTGTTGCAAATTTTCGTGTCATCTGCAAAAAGACAGACTTATCCATTCAATCCTTCAGCAATATCACTCACAAATACATTGAACAGGACTGAACCCTGAGGCACCTGCTAACCATCTTCCTTTCATCCGAGTGAGCTCCATTTATCATCACCTTCTGTCATCTGTCAGTCAAACAATTTCTGATCCAGTTTACCACCTTGGGACCCATCCCCAAACTACTGAGTTTATTGATAAGCCTCCTATGAGAGACAGTATCGGAGGCTTTGCTGAAATCCAGGCATATGACATCCATCGCTTGTCCTTGATCCAGTTCTCTGGTCACCCAGTCAAAGAACTCAATGAGATTTGTCTGGCAAGATTGTCCCTCGGTAAAACCATGTTGCCTCGGATCCTGTAACAAGCTGGATTTGAGAAAGTTCACTATTCGCTCTTTCAGAAGCGTCTCCATTACTTTTCCCACCGCCGAGATAAGGCTTACGGGCCTATAGTTTGACACTTCTTCCCTGTCACCACTTTTGTGTAGAGGTTCTATTCCACCCGCACATTCTAATCACATCTTAAACTATTCCAAAAACTGCCTGTACAAAACCAATCATTACAGAAAATTTAAAAATAGTTAAAAATGATAAACCATAAAGTAATTAGAACTGTAAATCATAGTGCAGATCTGCAATGTGCACTGAAGACCTCATTTTTTTCTCAAAGATTAATATGACCCATTAAATTAGGCGACAATGGGTTTTCACTAGTAGCAGTAAAGCATAGTTACTCATCTGTAACAGGTGATCTACGGGAACAGAAGGAATTTAGTCTTCACATATGGGTATCATCGGTACTGACGGATTGCGCAGGAATGCTCCCCAGCGTCCAATAGGAACGCTTTTGGGAGCATCCCTCAGCACATGCGTGCTGCCTTCCCACCTTTCCAACCGTTCCTCTTCAGTTACATTTGTAGCTGAGTGAAAGGATAGAGGGAGAGAGGAAAGAGACAGAGAAGTAGAGAGACAACTCCTAGGGGAGGTGGGTGGGTTGTGAAGACTAAATTCCTGCTGTTCCCAGAGATCACCTGTTACAGATGAGTAACTACGCTATCTCCAGGAACAAGCAGGAACGTAGTCTTCACATATGGGGACTCCCTAGCTGAAGATGCCGGGGAGATGGCCCCAGGAAGCTGCCACCTATAGTGAGGTGGGCCATGCTTACTCCCATGGATCTCTGGCATCCTACCAGGGTTGGTGGGTAGGAGTTGAATTAAGTCTGAAAGAGATGTTGAAGAACAGCATGGCCAAAGAAGGCATCCCACCTGGAGGCTTTATCTAGGCAGTAGTGGGCTGCGAAGGTGTGCACTGAAGCCCAGGTGGCTGCTCGACAGATGTCATCGATAGACACAGAGTGAAGGTTAGCCATAGAGGCTGCCATGGCTCTCACATTATATGCTGTGACATGGCCTTGAAGAGGAAGAGACTTACACTCATAAGTAAAGGATATGCATTGTGCAATCCATTTAGACTGAGTCCTTTTGGAGACTGGAAGTCTCAATGACTCGAATCAAAAGCAACAAAAAGTTGAGAAGACTTTCTATGATGCTGTATTCTTTGTAGGTAAAAAGCCAAGGCTCTTTTGCAGTCCAAAGTATGAAGGTTCCTTTATGCATTAGAGGCATGAGGCCTCGGAAAAAATACAGGAAGATAAATCGATTGATTTAAATGAAAAGGCGAAATCACCTTTGGCATAAAATGTGGATGAGTTCTGAGAACAACCTTATCATGGTGAAAGCTTGTATAAGGGGGATCAGCCACTAAAGCTTGCAATTCACTAATGCGATGTGCAGAGGTGATTGCAATTAGGAAGATGATCTTCCAGGATAAAAACTTTAGGGTTGTAGTGGCTAAAGGTTCAAAAGGCGGTTTCATTAGCTGTCTGAGAACTAGAGTTAAATCCCATGCCACCGGTGGTGGCCTGATGGGAGGCTTTGTTAATAGAAGACCTCTCATAAATCTTGCTATGAGTGGATGAAAGGAAATTGGCTGTCCATTTAAAGGCTTATAGGAAGCAGCAATTGCATTAAGATGGACTCTTTCTGAATTTGTTTTTAGACCAGAATTTGATAAATAAAGTAGGTACTCTAGTACCGATTCCAAAGGTATCACAAGGGGGTTTAAGCCCTTTTGAGAACACCATATAGTAAAACGTTTCCACTTGAAGGTGTAAGAACATCTTGTGGAAGGTTTTCTGGAAGAGTGAAGGACATCCTTTACCTGTAGGGAAAGGTTAAGATCCTGCAGGTCTAGGCTTTCAGCAACCAGGCCCTGAGATGCAGGGATTGGGATTCGGGTGCCATAGCATCCTGTTCTCTTGGGAGAGAAGGTCTGGAGCACACCCTAACTCCAGAGGTGCAGCTTGAGAGAGATGTAGAAGCAGGAGATACGATGTTTGTCGTGGCCACCGTGGCGCTATGAGGATCATACAACCTCTGCCTCTCTGAAGCTTGAAGAGTGTTTTGGGGATGAGGGGAATGGGTGGGAAGGCATAGAGGAAGGTGTCCCTTGCCTGGCAATTGTGAGCTGGAATTCTGGAACAAAACCGGGGAAATTTGGTTTTCAGTGGACTTGCAAAGAAGTCTATGTCTGGGGTTCCCCAGATGTGAAATATCTTTATCACCTGGTCTAGATGGAGAGACCATTCGTGAGGCATCAGTACTCAGCTGAGTTTGTCTGCCCAAAGGTTTTGAATGCCTGGAAGATATACCACGAGAAGGTGAATTTGATGCTCTCTGGCAAGGGCCCATAGTCGTAAAGCTTCGTTGCATAACGACAGAGAGCCTGTTCCGCCCTGCTTGTTCACATAGAACATGGTTACTTGATTGTCCGTTTGGACTAGGACTGTCTTGTAGCTGAGCTGGAATACTGGAAGAGCTAGATAGATTGCTCTGAGTTCTAGAAGGTTTATGTGAAGGCAAGTCTCCTGTGGAGTCCAGGTACCCTGGGTGGAGAGATGGTGCAGGTGTGCTCCCCATCCCACCTGTGATGCATCTGTTAGGGTGGCCTGGAATGGAGGTTGTTGGAAAAGAGACCCCACTAAAAGATTCTCCAGTGATTGCCACCATTGTAGGGACAAGATCAGTCATTGTGAGTTTGATATCTTGTCCGACAGACATCCTGTGGCCTGTGTCCACTGTGTGGATAGTGTCCACTGGGCTGCTCGCATGTGGAGGAGAGCATAGAGAACTACATGAACTGTGAATGCCATATGTCCCAGTAATTGTAGAAGTTCTCGAGCAGTTAGGGAGGACTTTCCCGCTGCTTGAGAAGCTAGTTGCATTATGCGAAGACAGCGGGGCTGTGGGAGGAAATCCCTTGACTGTCTGGTATCTAAACAAGCTCCTATGAACTCCGGGGTCTGAGAAGGAACAAGTTGGGATTTTGGGAAGTTTATGACCAATCCCAAGTATTGGAGAATTCGCATTGTGCGAGACAGTGCAGAGCTGGCGTCTGGAATCGTGGGAGCTCAAATGAGCCAGTTGTCCAAGTAAGGGAAGACCAGAGGCGGCTCTATCCTCAGGCGGAAAACTTTTGGGGGCGGCAGAAATGCCCCCAAAAGAGCCGCCTCACTCTGCCTTCAGTTTAAAAAAACAACCGCGTACAAACTGCTGCCCGTCGTTCATTCTGCTCAGCGTTATGAAATGACTGACAGGAAACCAGTGCGGAGCCTCCCGACGGTAAGGAACCTCTGCTGCGTCCCGCCCCCAAAAGGAAGTGACGCTAGAGCGTAATGCAGCAGCAGCAGAGGGTCCTTACCGTCGGGAGGCTCCGCACTGGTTTCCTGTCATAGCAAACGAAGAGCTGAATGAACGACGGGGGATGGGGAGAAGAAGAGAAGAGGAACAGGAATGAGCCTCACGGGGGGGGGGGGGAATGAGAGGAAAAACGAGAAAAAGGGGGAGGCAGGAGAAAAAACAAGCTGCACCGGGGAGAAGGAGAGAAGACACAAGCTGCATGGGGGGGGGGGAAGGTGAGGAGAAACAAGCTGCACGGGGAGGGGGGAAGGTGAGGAGAAACAAGCTGCACGGGGGGGGGGGGGAAGGTGAGGAGAAACAAGCTGCACGGGGGGGGGGGGGAAGGTGAGGAGAAAAGCTGCACAGAGGGGGGAAGGAGAGAAGAAACGAGCTGCACAGGGGGAAGGAGAGAAGACAAGCTGCACGGGGGAGAAGGAGAGAAGACACAAGCTGCATGGGGGGAAGGAGAGGAGAAACGAGCTTCATGGGGGGGAAGGAGAGGAGAAACGAGCTGTACAGGGGGAAGGAGAGGAGAAACGAGCTGCAGGGGGGGGGAGGAGATGAGAAATGAGCTGCATGGGGGGTGAGGAGAGAAAAAATGAGCTGCATGGGGGGGGAGAAAAAACGAGCTGCATGGGGGGAGGAGAGAAAAACGAGCTGCATGGGGGGAGCAGAGAAAAAACGAGCTGCACGGGGGGAAGGGGAGAAGAAACGAGCTGCACGGGGGGAAGGGGGGGAAGAAAGCTAACAGTGGGGAAAGGGGGGAGAAGAAAGCTGACAGTGGGGAAAGGGTTGGAAGGGAGCTGATAGAGGAGGAAAAAGATGTCTGAAAGGGCACTGAGAGAGGGGAGAGATGGTTGAAAGGGCACAGAGAGAGGAAAGATGGTTGAAAGGGCACTGAGAGAGGGGAAAGAGATGGTTGAAAGGGAACAGAGAGAGGAAATAGATGGCTGAAGGGAACAGAGAGGGGAAGGAGATTGCTGAAGGGAACTGAGATGGCTGAAGGGAACTGAGATGGCTGAAGGGAACTGAGATGGCTGGAAGGGAACTGACATGGGGGGAAGAGGGGGATAGAAGGGAGCTGATACCTAGGGGTGGAACTGGAGGTAGCTGACATTTGTGGAAGGGACTGGTAGATGGCTGTGTAATAAGAGGAGGCTGGTAGCGAAGGGGCACTGGGACTGGAAGGGAGCTGACACGTGGGGAGGGTCACTGGGACTGGAAATAGGCTGAAGGAAGGAAGTGAAGAAAACAAAAGAAAAGACAAGAAATGGCAGATAGAGTGCAAAGAGAAGACACGAAAGCAGAAGCCTCAAATCAGGACCATCATGACCAGAGAATAAAATGGTCAGACAACAAAGGTAGAAAAAAATAATTTTATTTTTTAATTTAGTGATTGGACTTTGTGCTATTTTTATAGTTTACAGATATGGGATACTGCATCTCTTATCTGGTGTTGCGCTGCATGCAGAGTCTGGCTTCTTGGGGTTTCAGTTTAATTTTTCTCTAAATATTTTATTTGTACTTTAGGTTGTGATCACTTATTCTGTACTTGGCGAGAATCTGTGTGCCCAGTGTGTGACCAAGGCTGTGTATTCTGTTAACATGAAATCTGTACGCAGGGATCTGTACTGTAGCAATTTGCTTGTTCAGCTTTTCAAATAGTTGTTAAATGTTCTAGGGCCTGCTGCAGTATTTATAGTGCTGCTTTTTTTTGTATGAGGTTTGGAGGTTTATGCTGGTAATGGCCTTGTAGATCTTTGGTGACTTTTGTAGGGTTTTATATTAGCTTTGGTACTGGAGTATATTTGTTAGTGAGATGCCCAGAATCTTTTTTTTTTTTTTTTTTTTAAAGATATATTGAGTTCTGTGGGTGAATGTTCTAGTTTCTGTTCTGCACCCACTGTTGATTGAAGGGATTCTGTGGGTGCAAAATATATGTTCAAAAAGAAAAAGCAAGAACCATAATGCAGTTTATAACAAAATAAAAATGAGTTATAATTTAGTTTTATAAAGTGTGCTGTGGTTCTCGCTCATTCTTTTAGTTCCTTGGTGTGCAAACATCTTGCATTTCCTCCATATTATATAATTAGCTTTTTGGTTTCCCTGACTGAGTTTTGAGAAGGCGCCCCATCTAATCCTTCGCTTCAGGCAGCAGATTGCCTTGAGCCGCCCCTGGGGAAGACGAATATCCCTAGGGTTTGCAGGAATGCAGCTACTACTGTCATGCATTTCATGAATACTCTTGATGCCGAAGCTAGACCAAAAGGAAGAACCCTGTATTGGAGGTGTTTTCCCTTGAAAAGGAATCGTAAGAATTTCCTGTGATCTGGATGGATCAGAATAGAGTATATGCATCCTTTAGATCGAGAGAGCAAAGCTAATCCTGACTTTGAAGGTATGGCAGAAGAGTTCCCAGAGAAATCATTTTGAACTTTTCACAGAACAGATATTTGTTCAATTCTCTGAGGTCTAGAATGGGTCTGTGTCCTCCTCTTTTCTTTGGAATAAGAAAATAGGGGGAGTAGAACCCTGTACCCTGTTGAGGAATGGGCACTTCCTCTATTGCTTCCTGAGCAAGGAGTGCTGAGACAAATAAATTAATGAATGGAGTGGAACGGGTAAACGCAGATCGATTGTTTACGTTATCAGAATATAGAAAGACTAGGGGACATGCAATGAAGCTACAGGGTAAACTATTTAAGACTAATAAAAGAAAATATTTTTTCACTCAATGTGTAATCAAACTCTGGAATTTGTTACCGGAGGATGTAGTAAAGGCTGTTAGTGTAGCTGGGTTTAAAAAAGGTTTGGACAAGTTCCTGAAGGAAAGGTCCATAAAACATTATTAAGAAGGGACCCAGGATATCAATGCTTGACCCAGTACAAGCATTGTGGAACCTGGGTCTTTTGGGGAAACTGCTAGTTACGTATGATCTAGATTGGCCACTGTTGGAAACAGGATACTGGGCTTGATGGACCTTGGTCTGACCCAGTATGGCATAGGCTTGATGGACCTTGGTCTGACCCAGTATGGCATATCTTATGTTCTTAGACCTCTTGATCCAGTAGATTGTCTGGAGAGGTTTGGGAACTGAACTTACGATTGTAGGAGGGGGCATGCTGTGAAAATGAAGCTTGTACCCTTACCCTACACAATGGACAGAGTCCAATTTTCTGCTGTTATTTGGTGCCATCTGTTGACAAAATGACACAACCTGCCTGGAATGTTTAGGGGTTCTGGACACTTCAGAGGCAGGAAAGCTAAGCTCTCTAGGAAGGAGTCAAAGCCCTTGAGGGAGCTGAGCCTATGGAGCTGGTTGAGCTCTCAGGCCTTTTGGCTTCTTTTGTTGTCTGGATTGTTAATGCTGTCCTTTTTGGGCAACTTACCCTGAGCTTGCCCTTGCTGGGTATAGGATGGATAAAACTTCCTCTTTTTGCTGACAAAGGTTTTTTTTATAGGGTTTCTTTTTGGCTGGAGTGGCAGTTGTTGTTGTTATTAAGTGCCGTCGAGTCGGAGTCGACTCATGGCGACCCTCTGGATAGCTATCCTAAATTGTGTTCAGTCTTGAGTCAGGCGGCTCATTGTTGACAGACTGGTACCTGTAGCTGCTGTTATTGTATCGATCCATCTCATTGCTGGCCTTCCTCTTTTGCGCTGACCTTCTATCTTGCCAAGCATGATGTCTTTCTCTAATGATCTCTCTCTTCGCATGATGTGTCCAAAGTATGAAAGTCAAAGTCTTGTCATCTGAGCTTCTAAAGAAAGCTTAGGTTTGATCTCCTCTAGTACCGACTGGTTTGTTCTTCGGGCAGTCCATGGTACACACAGTATTTGCCGCCAGCACCATAATTCAAAGGCATCAATTTTCTTCCTGTCTATCTTTTTCACTGTCCAGCTTTCACATCCATATGTTATTGAAAATACCATGGCTTGAACAAGTCCAATCTTTGTATGGAGAGAGATATCTCTGCTCTTGAGAATCTTATCTAGGTCTTTCATAGCCATTCTGCCAAGAGCAATGCGTCGTCTGATTTCTTGACTGCTTGTTGCTTCTTTATTGATAGTTGATCCAAGCAGGTTAAAGTTGTTCACGATTTCAATTTCTTCTCCTTCAACGATGAACCTGTTGATTATGCCAGTTGTTATGATCTTTGTCTTCTTTACATTAAGATGCAGGCCCATTTTGAGACTATGTTCTTTGATTGTGAGAAGCAAATGTTTCAGATCCTCTTCACTTTCAGCCAGTAATGTGGTATCATCAGCATAGCGAAGGTTGTTGAGTCTTCCACCAATCTTCACACCTCTGTTGTCTTCATACAATCCTGCTTCTCTGATGATTTGTTCTGCATATAAATTAAACAGGTAGGGGGAAAGTATGGAGTGGCTGTAGAGTTTGACAAACTGTCTAAAGCGAGATTGTCAGTATCTATCTCATTAGCCGTTTCCTGCCAATTCTTGCCAAAAAGGTTCTCTCCTGTGCAAAGGATGTTTCCCAATTTGTCCTGTACCCAAGTCTCCAAGTCTGATGCCTGAAGCCAGGCAATCCGACATGCACCAATGGCAATTGCAGGAGTTCTGCTGATACATTCAAAGCAGTCAAAGGCTGCACGATTTACAAACTTGGAAATGTCTTGAGCATGCTTGACAAGAGTAAGGACGTCTTGTCGTTTGTCATCAGGGAAAAGGGGGTTCATAAGCTCCAAGTCTCCTGTGACTTCTTTGAGGAACATTCCCATATATAAAATATATGAGCTGATCCTAGCTGAAAGCATGGAAACCTGAAATGTTCGACGCCCAAAGGCGTCAAGAGTTCTGCATTCACGACCTGGAGGATTGGATGCATGTCTTTTTGCACTTCTCATCCTAAGCATGGCTGATTCCACTACCATTGAATGGTGTGGCATCTGAGTCTTTTGAAAACCAGGACATGGTGGAACTTGATACATGGTATCGAATCTCCTAGAATGAGGAGATGTGGTTCGAGGTGTTACCCACATTCTGAGCATCAAATCATGAAGAATTTCATGAATGGGCAGAGTAGCTGCCTCTTTGGGAGCCTTAGGGTATTGGAGTATTTCCAATTCCTTTGCTCTAGGTTCTTTTTCAGGAGCTACCGTGATTGATAGGCCTCAGGCCACATCATGAATAAAATCCTGAAAAGACATGTCCTCCAGAGGAGACATTCTTCGTTGAGGAGAAGAGGAGTCTTCCGGAAGAAGTACTCTGGTACCGACCAAGTTATCAGAGTCATCGGAATTGGAAGATTTGAAGCATCTCTGATCCCGATGTTCATGCAAAGCACGGTATCGGTATTGATTGAAGTCAGCACCAAGTTGGTCTGGTACCGATCTGTCGATGCCCGAAAAAGTCAGCATGGGCAGAATTCCCACTGGGGCCGGTACCGGTACTGGCACCGGTATCGGTGTTGGTACCGGTGCCTGTTGAACCATCGGTAGCGGTGTCAATGGTACCGCAGCTGTAAGGAGAGCTGCAAGACTGCGTTCAATAGCGAGGAATCTCTGGTCTATCAACGCTGCCAATGCCTGGGTGTCAGTACCCGTAGAAGCGGCCGGAACCCCTGAGCATGGCACCAGTAGTTCTGCCGAGGTCGAGGCCTCGAGAATATCCTGGAGCCCCGTTAGTGCTTTGGAGGCCGAAGCCTCCCGTCGGGGCTGTTTTGCCAGTATAGTTTCCTCGAGGGCAATGCCAATGACTTCTCGATGCTTGGAAGGAGATCTACCCTTTGAGGACCGGCTCTTGTGTTTAGTTACCTGAGATCCATGGGAAGACGACGAGGCTCTGGAAGACATTGATGCAATGGACATCGCATCTGTAGAAAAGAGGGTACCGAGCTTTGCAGCCCGGTTCTGTCTTCCTCTTTTAGTCATCCCCATACAAGAGGAACACTCTGATGGAGAATGGTCAGGGCCTAAACATTTGAGACACCAGTCATGGGTGTCGGTAACAGAAATGGTACCGCCACACTTAGTACATTTTTTAAAACCACTAGCTGGTTTTTCCATTTTCAAGAAAATGGGGCCTAATGCCCAAAATGGCGCCTAGCACCAAAAAGAAAAAGTTTCTGAAGAGAAACACTTCAGAAGTTTTTTGTTTTTTTTTTTGGAAAAGAAGAAGAGAGAACCGGCGGTACCGGTAGGCGTCGAGCGGAGGCAGGCGCAACCACAAGAAAAACAAGTTTAAAGAAGAAATATTCTGCGGTGACAGGGTATGTGACCTGTCGGCTCCACGGAAAACGAAGAACTGAAGAGGGACAGTTAGAAAGGTGGGAAGGCAGCGCGCATGTGCTGAGGGATGCTCCCAAAAGTGTTCCTATTGGACGCTGGGGAGCGTTCCCGCGCAGGCTCCGTCGGTACCGACGATACCCATATGTGAAGACTAGCTACATTCCTGCTTGTTCCTGGAGATTATTATATTTAAGTTGGGTCATCTTTCAATAAACTGTATTTTACAATAATGCTAAAAAAGGTGTGGGGGCATAGCCTAATGCAGTAATTTTCGAAGCTATTGTGGGGGACCCTAAACCAGCCTGGTTTTCAAGATATATTCCATGAATATCCACAAGACAATCAGGTTCCCTAGGCAAACCTTAAGCTTTATACCCTCCCCCCCCCCCCACGACTATCTAAAGCTATTGCTTAGTTTTGCATGCCCTGCTGTTTGCTGCCCCACCCCCACAAGGTGACTAGTTTGCTTAGTGGTTGGGCCAGCCCCGGAGATAAATGTGCATGCAATAGAAGTACAGCACGCAAATTCTTCTCATGCATATAAATTGTGAATATCCTGAAAACCCAACTGGCTGGGGATGTCCCCAGAAATTGGGTTTTGGAATTAACAACCTAAAGGTTAGATCAGTGTGCCAAGAACCAGGGAAACTAGGATTCAAATCCCACTTCTCCCTGTATCTTGGGCAAGTCACTTCAGACTCCATTACCTCAGACACAAATTAAGGGCTAAATTTACTAATGTGTGTTAATATGATTACATGCATTAATACACACTAATGTACATGTTAGTGAAATTTAACACAAGTCCCATCATTGTCAAAGGGACTTATTTATTTATGCCTAGATTTACTAAAATGTGCTACCATTAGCATAAATTAATGCTGTTAATCTGCATTAGTAGTAAATAGGAACCACTGCATAAAATAGGACCCACAATATATAGAGTGCTATTTTAAAACCTCCGCATTCAACATAAGAAAACGGAGGTTCTTTTCATCACCAAAGACCCCAACTTCATTCCACCACCACATATAAGTGTTAAGGGAGCAGATCTATGCACTAAGGAAACAATAAGATACCTCGGAGTCACACTGGACCATCATCTCAACATGAAATCACACATAAATAATATTGTAAAAGCTGTGTACTTCAAGATACGCACGCTCAGGCACCTACGCTCCCTACTAGACCAAGAGGACTTCAGAACCATCTATCAGGCACTGATCCTACCACACTTCGACTTCGCCAACTCCATCCTGCAAGGGCTCCCACAATCCACTCTGAGCTCACTTCAGCTTGCTATGAATACTGCTGCAAGGGTTCTACAAGGAGCGTCCAAGAGTGAACATGTTACACCTATCCTCAAACAGCTACATTGGCTCCCTATACACGGAAGGATTATGTTCAAGACCTTGATTCTCACCTTCAAGGCCATCAATGGTCTCTCAGCCAACTCAATCACAGAGCTCATACGAACTGTACCACCAAACAGAAATAGGAGACAGGTAGCATTGAACTCCCTAATAATGCCAAAGGCCATAACAACATGCAGCCTATCAACAGCAAACAGAGCTTTCATATTTTGCGCACCAAAATGCTGGAACTCTCTACCACCTGATATCCGTGCCATAACCGACTTAGCCCAGTTTAGAAAGGCCCTCAAATTCAACCTATTCATCAAATACTACCCAACATAAAATAAAACTTACAGTCCCACCGCAAACGTAATCACAGATTTCTCATTGTTACTAACATTCTGGCTAAATTGTGTAAATAGTTTGAGTATGTTGTCTAGTTAACTGATCATATACTCCATGTAGATAGTTCTCCCATTTTAATTGTTTTTTCCAAGTTTATGCTCCTGTTATATGTAACACCGAACAGCTTGTTCTGGTTTTTTTGTTTTGTTCTCTGTAAACCGCGCTGATGCCGAATAGTGCGGTATATAAAAAATGTAAATAAATAAATAAAAAAAGTGCTATTTGTGATTTGGATGTCTGCAAATGGGCATGCAGACGTCTATATTTATTTATTTAGCAACTTTTTTATACCGCTGTATGTACCAATCACAGCAGTGTACTGGGAACAGGTAGAACAAGAGAAACATTACATGAACATAGGTAATAAACATTTAATAAGTAGCCAATAATCCATAAACCATAGTTACTCAACTGTAACAGGTGATCTCTGGGAGCAGCAGGAATTTAATCTTCACATATGGGTAATGTTGGTACCGACAGAGCCCGTGCGGGAACGCTCCCCAGCGTCCAACTGGAACGTCTTTGGGAGCACTCTATTGTGCCTGAGCAACTGCCTTCCTAACTCCCTCTCTTCAGTTGAGTTTATAGCTGAGTAAAGAGAGTAAATAAAACCCTATAACTCCTAGGGGAGGAGGATGGGTTGTGAAGACTAAATTCCTGCTGTTCCCGAAGATCACCTGTTACAGGTGAGTAACTACGCTATCTCCAAGAACAAGCAGGAATGTAGTCTTCACATAGGGGACTCCCTAGCTCCCAGATGCCAGATAAAGGGAACCCAGAACTGGGGGAGGTTTGCCTCGGAGCAGTCTCGAAGAAAGCACAGTTACTTACCTGTAACAGGTGATCTCTGGGAACAGCAGGAATAAGTCTTCACATATGGGTACGTCGGTACCGACGGAGCCTGCGCGGGAACGCTCCCCAGCTTCCCAAAAAGGAAAGCTTTTGGGAGCATCCCACAGCGCCTGCGCGCTGCCTTCCCGCCTTTCCTAATCGCCTCTCCTCAGTTCGAGTTTTAAAGCTGAGACAAAAGAGAGAGGAAAGGAAAGACAGATAGAGAGATACAACTCCTAGGGGAGGTGGGAGGGTTGTGAAGACTTATTCCTGCTGTTCCCAGAGATCACCTGTTACAGGTAAGTAACTGTGCTATCTCCAGGAACAAGCAGGAATGAGTCTTCACATATGCGGACTCCCTAGCTAAGATGCCTGGGAGAACCCCAAGGATATGAGACCCTGGGAAGGGTTCTACCTCCTCCTATGGATCTCAGGCATCTATCCAGGGATGGAGGGTAGGAGTTGATTAAGAATGGAACAGGTGTTTGAGAACAGCCTGACCAAACAAGGCATCCCGGCAGGAGTCCTTGTCCAAGCAGTAATGGGCTGTGAAGGTATGAACCGAGGCCCAGGTGGCTGCTCGACAGATCTGGTCGATGGACACAGAATTTAGATGAGCCATAGAGGCGGCCATGGCCCTCACATTATGAGCTGTGACATGGCTCTCCAGAGAAAGGTTCTTACTCTGGTAGGCGAAAGAAATACACTGAGCAATCCAATTGGATAGTGTCCTCTTAGAGACTGGAAGTCCCAAATGCGAGGGATCAAAAGCAACAAAGAGCTGGGAAGACTTTCTATGTTGCTGTGTTCTTTGTAAGTAAAAGGCAAGAGCTCTTTTACAATCCAGAGTATGAAGATTCTTCTCTGCACTTGATGCATGAGGAGCTGGAAAAAAGACAGGTAAATATACCTCTTGATTAAGATAAAAAGGTGAGACCACTTTATGCATAAAGTGTGGATTGGTTCTAAGAACTACCTTATCATGATGGAACCTTGTATAAGGTGGATTAGCCACTAAGGCCTGCAGCTCACAGATGCGGCGAGCTGAGGTGACTGCAATGAGGAAAATAACCTTCCAGGAAAGAAATTTCAAGGAGGTGGTGGCTAAGGGTTCAAAAGGAGGCTTCATCTGGCACCAAGAACCAGATTTAAATCCCATGCCACCGGAGGAGGCCTAATGGGAGGTTTAGTTAAAGTTAGGCCTCTCATGAATCTTGCAATAAGAGGATGAGAGGAAACAGGTTGTCATTTGATAGGCTTAAGGGATGCTGCAATAGCACTTAAATGGACCCTTACTGAATTCGTCTTAAGGCCTGCATCAGAAAGATGCAGGAGGTATTCCAATAGAGAATTCAAAGGTAGTGCTAGAGGTTCGAGACTCCTTTCAGCACACCAAATGGAAAATCTTTTCCATTTAAAAGCATAGGAACGTCTAGTGGAAGGTTTTCTGGAAGCATGGAGGATATCCTTCACTTGTTGAGAAAGATTCCAGCTTTGAAGGTCTAGGCCTTCAGTAACCAAGCTCTGAGGTGAAGGGACTTGGGGTTTGGGTGCCACAAAGTCCCCTCGTTCTGGGACAGAAGGTCTGGAGCAGCTCCCAAGTCCAGAGAGGGGGCTTGGGAGAGATGCAGAAGTAGAGGGTACCACACTTGGCGTGGCCAGCGTGGAGCTATGAGGATCATAGATCCTTGATCCCTCTGGAGTTTGAACAGTCTTGGGAATCAAGGGAATGGGTGGAAAGGCATACAGGAAACCCTGACCCCAATGAAGGAGGAAGGCATCCTTGGCCTGAACTCCCTGACACGGAATTCTGGAACAGAACCGGGGAAGTATGGCATTCCACGGACTTGCAAAGAGGTCTATGTCCGGGGTTCCCCATTCTTGGAAGATTCTGAGTACCTGATCCATGTGCAGGGACCATTTGTGTGGAAGCAGAACTCGACTGAGTCTGTCTGCCCAAGAGTTTTGAATTCCTGGGAGGTATACTGCCAGGAGATGGATTTGATGCTCTCTGGCGAAGGCCCACAATCTTAAAGCTTCGTTGCAAAGCGACAGAGCCAGTTCCTCCTTGCTTGTTTATGTAAAACATGGCTACTTGATTGTCCGTATGAATGAGGACTGTCTTGTAGCTGAGCAGGGTATGAAAGACCTTGAGAGATAGAAAGACTGCTCGAAGCTCCAAGAGATTGATATGAAGAAAGGTCTCCTGTGGGGACCAAGTGCCTTGGGTGGAGAGGTCTTGTAGATGAGCTCCCAAACCTGTTTGGGAGGCATCTGTTGTGAGAGTTGCTTGGGGCAACAGTTGTTGGAAGGGGGACCCCAGCAACAGATTTTGAGTGGACATCCACCACTGGAGAGACCAAAAGAGACGTTTGGAGGTTGCTATTTGGTCTGAGAGAGCTCCTGATGCTTGAGTCCACTGGGTGGACAAAGTCCATTAGACTGCTCTCATATGTAGGCGAGCATAGGGTACCACATGCACTGTGGAAGCCATGTGGCCTAGCAGTTGTAGCATCTCCCAGGCAGTTAAGTGGCTCTTTGACTGAACCTGAGAGGCTAACTGCACTAGGCGTAGGCAACGGGCCCGAGGAAGATACTACCACTGCAAGGGCCTATCTAGCTGGGCCCCTATGAACTCTAGGGACAGAGTAGGGGTGAGCTGGGACTTTGGGAGGTTTACCACAAGTCCCAGATACTGTAGAATGTGCCTTGTGCAGTCCAGGGAAGTCTGGGCCTCTGACTGAGATGGAGCTCAGATGAGCCAGTCGTCCAGGTATGGGAATACAAATATTCCCAGAGTGCGTAGAAATGCAGCTACTGTTGCCATGCATTTGGTGAACACTCTTGGGGCAGAGGCCAGACCAAACGGAAGCACCCAGTATTGATAATGTTTTCCTTGGAAAAGAAACCGTAGGAATCTTCTGTGAGAGGGATGGATGAGGACATGTGTGTACGCATCCTTGAGATCTAGAGAACAAAGCCAATCCTGACTTTGAAGGTATGGAAGGAGAGTGCCCAGAGAAAGCATCTTGAACTTCTCCTTGCATAGAAATCTGTTCAATTCCCTGAGATCTAATATGGGTCTGTATCCCCCTGTCTTCTTTGGAATGAGAAAATAGGGGGAGTAAAACCCTGACCCTTGTTGAAGAAGGGGAACTTCTTCTATTGCCCCTTGGGCAAGAAGGGTAGCCACCTCTTGACCTAGAAGGTCGAGAAGAGATGTGGGAGAATTGAAATGTCTCACCATGGTGTGGGGAGGAAAGTCTGAGAAATGAAGTTTGTAGCCCTCTCTTATGATGGAGAGGGTCCACTGCTCTGATGTAATCTGCTCCCATCTGGGAGCAAAATGAGCTAAACTTCCTGGAATGGTGAGAGGTTCTGGCTGTTGTAAAGCCAGAAAGGCTAAGTTCTCTAGCATCAAGTCAAAAACCCTGAGGAGGTTGGGTCTGCTGAGTTACAGCAGCCCCTGTAGTCTTAGGCCTGACCTGTTTAGGTTGCTGACGCTTAGTAGCAAAGCGACCTGTAGAGGATTGTTGGCCAGAAGTAGAAGGGAATCTGCCCTTTTTGAAAAAAAGACTTCTTGAAGGTTTTTTTCTTGGCAGGAATGGAGGTTGACTTTGAAAGTCTATCCAGAGCAGAATTTTCTGCATCCATTTGAGTGGCTTTTATTTGCCATTCTTTGCCAAAGAGGTTTTCACCTGTACAGGGAAGATTTCCTAATCCATCTTGGACCCAGGGTTCTAAATCAGAAGCCTGGAGCCAAGCAATTCTGTGAGCAGCTATGGCAATGCCAGAAGCTCTGCTGGCACCTTCAAAGGAATCAAAGGCTGCCCTGTTGGAAAAGTTTGAAATGTCTTGAGTATGCTTAAGCCAAATGAGGAATTCATCCCTTTTATCTTCTGGTAGAGAAGGGAGGAAAGTGTGCAGTTTATCTGCAACCTCCTTTAGAAACATACCCATGTAAAGACTATAGGAGTTGATTCTGGCAATAAGCACACTGGCTTGGAAGATTTTCCTACCAAAAGCATCCAAGGTCCTGCATTCTCTTCCTGGAGGAGCAGAAGAGTGTCTCTTTGTACTCTTTATCCTCTTCATAGCTGACTGCACCACAATGGAATGGTGAGGAAGCTGTGTTTTATGAAAACCAGGACAGGGAGGGACACGATACATAGTGTCCAATCTGCGAGAATGAGGAGAGATAGTGAGAGGAGTCTCCCATAAATCAATCATGTGTTCATAAAGAATCTCATGAATTGGTAAGGTGACTGCCTCTTTAGGAGCCTTAGAATAACCCAAAATATCTAATGTTTTTGCTCTAGGCTCTGATTCAGAGGGTACTGAAATAGAAAGACCTTTAGCCACTTCTCTTATGAAGTCTTGAAAGGACAAGTCCTCTGGAGGAGACATTCTTCTTTTTGGAGAAGAAGGCTCTTCAGGAAGGGTTATAGATACTTCAGCAGACTCCTCTGATGTATCAGAATCACCAGAGGAATCGAAGTACCGTCTGTCAGGGTGCTCTTCTAACGCTCGGTACGCGTATTGAGCAGTATCGACATCGGGCGTCATCGGAACCGGATCGGTACCGATGAGCAGTCCTGGACAAGGAACCGCTGCAGTCGGTATCCTGGTCGATGCCGATGCAGTCGGTACAGTATTGGCGCTGGTGCCAGTACCCGAGTCGATACCGACAACGGAGTTTGTTGTGGTATCAACGGCGTCGCAACTTGGATGAAGGCACTGATAGCCTGCTGCATGGACAGAACATTCTGATCCATCGATGCCATGAATGCCTGGAACTCGGTACCGGAAGGTTGCCCCGGTACCCCAGAGCATTCTAACAGGTGATCAGTCGAGGCCGTGCCATCGATGTCAACCTGTAACCCCATAGGTGGAGCTTTGGAAGCCGGAGCTTCCCGCCGGGGTTGTTTTGCCGGTGCAGGATCCTCGAGGGCAAGCCTGGAAGCATCTCGATGCTTAGAGGGAGATCTACCCTTCGAGGACCGGCTGGATTTATGTTTGGTTACCTGAGATCCATTGGGGGAAGCAGCAGCCCTGGAAGACGTCGATGCCACCGAAGCTGCATCAGCGGGAAACAGCACATGGAGCTTAGCTGCTCGGTTCTGTAAACCCCGTTTAGACATCAGAGAACAGGACGGACAATCCAAAATGGAGTGTTCAGGACCCAAACATTTAGGACACCATTCATGGGTGTCTGTAACAGAAATAGTACCGCTGCACTTAGTGCATTTCTTAAACCTGGATGCTGGTTTTTCCATGAGGAAAATTTCTTGTGAGGCCTAAGGCCCCAAAAAGAAAAATACACTAAGTGAGGGAAAAATATATAGGTTTCTTTTTTTTTTAAAGAAAAGATAGAAAAGACCGGCGGTACCGGTCTGGAGTCGGGGAAGGCAGACACGCGACCAAAGAAAGAAAAGAAAATAAAGAACTTCTTCAGCGGTGACAGGGCTCGACCTGCTGGCTCCGCGGCAAAGAAGAACTGAGGAGAACTGAGGAGAGGCGGTTAGGAAAGGCGGGAAGGCAGCGCGCAGGCGCTGTGGGATGCTCCCAAAAGCTTTCCTTTTTGGGAAGCTGGGGAGTGTTCCCGCGCAGGCTCCGTCGGTACCGACGTACCCATATGTGAAGACTCATTCCTGCTTGATCCTGGAGATGTCATGAAACCATGGATTTCTGGTATCATCAAAATCCAGGACGGAGGATAGGAGTTGCTTCTAAGTCTGAAAGAGGTGCTGCACTACAGCTTGATCAAACATGGCATCCCGGTGGAGTCCTTCTTCAGACAATAATTGGCAGTGAAGGTATGAACGAAAAACCAAGTTGATGCCTTTCAAACTTCGTCAGTGGCTACTGAGCATAGGTTTGCCATTGAGGTTGCCATGGCACGAATGCTGTGAGCAGTGATATGCCCTTTGAGGGAGAGTCATAAGTGAATGAAACGCAGTTTGCTGTCCATCTGGAGAGCATAAGTTTAGATCCACCAAAGGAGCACTACACCACGTCACTAAAAGGTACCCAGTCCAGAACACGTGGTTAAAGTAGGAAGGGTTCTTTTATTGAATTTAGATGTACATTATACACTCAATAGCCCAAATTGCCCGACACAGGCCGTGTTTCGACTTCACTTCATCAGGGGCTTTAGGCGTGCTTCATCCATAAATACACAAACATAAATATCATAAAACACAAACATCATTAAAAATATAAATTAACACTTAAAAAATTAATAAATTAAATAATTAAAAAATTAAAAAAATTAATAAACCTTGTAATAGTAAATTAACCATTATAAAATTCCAGGCTATTTACCCTCATATCTCAGCATAAGTTTAGATACAGGTAAACCCAGGTGAATAGGGACAAATGAGATGAACAAATGCAAGACTTTACAATGATCTCTGATCCTTTAGAGATAGAAAGCCAACACATGTTTGCGGTCGAGTGTGCAGAGTTCCTTCAGCTCAAGAAGCATGTAGTTTAGGAAAGAAGACTGAAAGGTAAATTGATTAAACATTTCAGACACCAGTCATGGGTGTCGGTGACGGAGATAGTATCGCCACACTTAGTACATTTTTTGAAACCACGAGGTGTTTTTTCCATCTTTTAGGAAAAATGGGGCCTAATGCCCAAAATGGCGCCTAGCGCCAAAAAGAAAAAGTTTCCGAAGAGAAACAGTTCAGAAGTATATATATATTTTTTTTTTTAGAAAGGAAGTAAAAAGAAATGGCGGTACCGGCAGGTGTCATGCAGAGGCAGATGTGACCAGAAGAAAACAAGTTTAAAGAAGAAATTTTCTGTGGTGACAGGGAATATGTCCTGTCAGCTCCGCGGAAAAGAAGAACTGAAGAGGGACAGTTGGAAAGGCGGGAAGGCAGCACGCATGTGCTGAGGGATGCTCCCAAAAGCGTTTCTATGACGCTGGGGAGCGTTCTCGCGCAGGCTCCGTCGGTACCGACGATACCCATATGTGAAGACTACATTCCTGCTTGTTCCTGGAGATATATTTTTTCACTCAACGTGCAATCAAACTCTGGAATTTGTTACCGGAGGATGTGGTAAAAGCTGTTAGTGTAGCTGGGTTTAAAAAAGGTTTGGACAAGTTCCTGGAGGAAAGGTCCATAAACCATTATTAAGAGGGACCCGAGTTATCACTGCTTGACCCAATACAAGCATTGAAGAACCTGTGTCTTTTGGGGAAACTGCTTGGTACTTACAACCTAGATTGGCCACTGTTGGAGACAGGATACTGGGCTTGATGGACCTTGGTCTGACCCAGTATGGCATATCTTATGTTCTTATGTTTTAGTCTCATCTCTTTTTCTGTTAATTTAAACCACCGCAGTTCTACAGTGACCAGCATGCTGTAAGTCCTCTCTTCTATACTTATGTGGTAACTACTTTCTGCATCAATTATTCCCTCTATCACTCTGCAATGTATGGTAACTACTTTCTGCATCAATTATTCCCTCTCTCTCTATCACTCTGCAATGTATCACATGCTGTCTTAGCTTTTCTAATCTATTTATGAGCATTGTAGCGGCATGCTTATAGAGTACACAGCCCTCTGGTTGTAACTCTCACAGAATCTGCCTGGTATTTATTGCTCTCTGTTGGATCACCACCTGTCCTTGATTACCTAACCTTAAGTGGGGAACAGAGGTGTAAGCACCAACAATAGCTGAAGTCCTTCCAAAACCCAGATAAACTCAACCCATCTACTCAGCAACCATGGAACAAAGAAGAAAAACTATCAACATCTTAACAATTCTAATTATTATCACCACCATTAATCAAACATACCCCCTCACCCGAAAGCAACACTTCATCCCTATAATCCCATAACAGTATTAGCTCACATAACCTCTATCATCCCTCCCACCGAACCAGGCCAATCCACCTTATTCATCTAAGACCATAACTACATCCAATAAACACTAAACATGCAAAAGAAAATGCAAAGTCCCTAACATGGTACCTAAGAAATACAAGATCACTAAGGAACAAAATCCCCATAGTATATGTCTTCACCAATGACTCCAATCCAGACATCATTTGCATCACTGAAACATGGCTCTATGACATGGACTCCTTAAACAACTTAAAGGGCCTGAATACAGCATATTCCACTGCTCATGAAACAATAAGAAAGGAGGAGTAATCATTCTATGCAAAGATGAATTAGGAGCACAACAAACATCTTCCATAAGTGCAAAAGGACTGGATATGTTAACCATATAAACCAAAAGACTAGCAATAACTCTAATATATAGATTCCCATCATCAGACACCAACGCATTAGCCAAAATCATTGAAACCGCATATTCAGAAACACAAACTGGCAAGGAACATGTCATACTAGAAGACTTCAACCTCTCAGTTCCCATTGCTCAAAGCACATTGTTCCTTCAAGTAATGAATGAAACTGGCTACAAGCAAAACATCGGACACCAAAAACAGCACACTGCCACGTGGACACCACCAACAACACAGTACAAGACGTAGGCAGGTGTAGGTTCTCAGCAAACTTTATTGATCCATATATATAAAAGAGGGAGACCTGACCCGACACTGGCCGTGTTTCGATAAAATCTTCTTCAGGGGTTGGCTCACCTTGATATTAAAAATACATTGTAAATAAATAAAACAGCAATGATAAAACCAATAAACAACAAATGCAATGGATAAAACAACATGAAGGAACACAATAAGAATAAGAATATAAATAAATGAATCGATAACAGGTATAAAATCAAATCGTACAAAAAACTTATAATTCATAAACTCTTGTCAATGTATGTGATCCCTGAACATATATATGCATAAATAAAAATTAATAGCATATGTTGAAGTTAAAATACTGATAAAAACTTAACACATAAATATAGAAGAAACATTAATACCGGCAAATGCATAACATCCAAACTATTAAAAGGTGTTAATAATAATAATCATGCCACATAAAAAACGAATAAATAACTAAAAGAGAGCTCATAAAAGAGGAGAACTATAAGGCAAGAGTGACCAAGGCCACCAAAGATGACAGATGCTTATCATTTATGGTGACTAATCATGCTACTTAGATATGAAATCTATCATAAAATATAAATAATGAACCTTAAAAAGATAAGCACAAAAACTTGTTAACTTTTAGAAACCCCCCAAGGGGGGAGAGAGAAAGAGGGGAGCAGGAGTGAACCAAAATTACCTGAGCGGACTGTACTGGAATATGGTAGCACAACCGAATGGTGCTAAAATTGATACCACTTTTTATGGCTGGAAGGTGTAGGGGGACAAAAATTGTATGTTCTAATTAAAAATTCATCATTTACTACAAACAAACTTAGATATAAAAAGAGTATATTTAATCGCTAGTAGTGACGAACCACCTTTTAATTCTAAAGGCATATAGAACGTGGTAGCAGTGTTTTGAATGATCGCTGATGCATTAACTACAATAAAGCAGTTTCAAAACGTTTGGAAAGCAATCGTAACCAAAAATGATGTCTACCACTGTCTTACCAACGACTAGCCTATAAGTAGATGAACAACATTTCTACTCACATATCTCAACCGTGACTTAGACAAGAATCCTAGACCGGCACCAAATGCTCGCGGCACTGTAATAGTAAAAAACGCCGGCGCATGCGTGTCAGCTTTTGTAGCGACCACGGGCACGTCAGGTTATATAACCATGCTGGTTGTACTGAGATCTACTACATTGGAATTCAAACAAAAATCAGACTCGAGATTTAGTAATTACTGTTATCTGTTATTGTCACTGGTGAAACCTTCTGTTCATAAGAAAAGATATGTAATCCGTCTAACAGTGTGTGATGGAATAACCAGTATTACAACCCGCACTTCCAATGGTGATTACGTAGCTTCTAAAAACTAGCGGCAATTGTTCTTAGCGCCGCACTAAACAGGGACGCACCGGCGCGTGCGTGTCAATATCTATCTCACCTGCGGGAGCCCAAACCGAGTGAGTATCTCAGGCCATATATGACTGATCTACCATCAAAAAATTAGTATAAAAAAAACTTATGTACCACACTTAAAAGGACAGATAGCACCGATGTATTATCTGAAATCATCCATAAGAGACTAATTGCCAATAATGATTAAGATGAATGTTAACAAACAATGATATGCATAAGCACAAGAAGTGTTCCTGATTTCATAGTAAAACTCAAATGTGAAAAAATATTATATTAAAATGTACTCAATCAACCCAAAAAAACCCAAATAGTTTGTAAGAAACTGATTATCAATAACACAGGTACACTAAAAAAAATTTTTTTTTAACTGCCTCTGTTTCGATTGATTTTTACGTTTTTTGGTGCGCTGAATCCAAATCTGGTAACCAATTTGCTCCATCACGTACAGATTTTTTGCTACATTGGGTTAGCAGTTTGAGGTGAACGTTTCAGATTGAGTGCGATTGAGATAAAAGTTTCTTGGATGAATTCTTTATACTAATTGTTTAGTAGTTATTCAAATAAGAATAAAGAAAATTGTAACAAGGCAGCACATAGGAATAGAGTAATGTCAACAAAACACACTGTGATGGTAGCAAAATTGTCTGCACTTAAAACAGCCACATACATGTGCACAAACATTGAGCATATAAGAGCGAGGTTAGACACAAAGCAAAGCAATGTGCAAAAAATGTTGTACAGGTATGTATGTAAGAATAGAAAACGCAAACCGCACCATTGCAATACATGAAGACAAACACCCGATGGTGTGAAAATAAAATTCTAATAAATGAGATCCGACACTGTGGTAATAACTAGCAAATTTTTATTTCAAAGTTTAGTAAAAACACGATATTTGTCAACACAGTTTAGATTTTAAAGTCATTCTTGGGTCAATCAATCTCCTGGTGGGCTCGTTTCTTCTTCCCCCGAATGCTTCTCTTGGTGCGCTGCTTGGCGTATTTTTCATCTGGGGTTTCCCGCAGCAGCAACCAGCAGAAATCAGCCATCATAGTGGTGTTCCATCTTCCTTGGTACCTTCTCTCTGCGTCCTTGATGTCCTGGTGAAATCTTTCACCTTGTTCTTCACTGTACGCCCCCAAGTTTTCGGGAAAGTAGTTCACATGGGAGTGCAAGAAATGGACTTTCAGGCTCATGTTACAGCCTTGTTCTTTGAAGGCATTGAGCATCCTGGCAACAATATCCTTATAGTTCTCATCCCGCCTGTTCCCCAAGAATTTGAGAACAACATCCTTGAAGGAATCCCAGGCTTCTTTTTCCTTCTCAGACATCGTTTCAGCGAATGCTCCATCTGAAATGAGTTTCCTTATATCAGGGCCAACAAACACTCCTTCCTTTAGCTTTGCTTCAGAAAGTCGGGGGAACTTTGAGCAAAGGTACCGAAAGCACTCACCATCTTTTGGAAGGGACTTGATGAATTGCTTAATGAGACCCAACTTAATGTGGAGAGGTGGTAATAGAATTTTATCACGAGGTACCAAGCTCTCATGAAGAACATTTTTCTCACCGGGTCTCAAATACTCCCGAATTGGCCAGTCTTTTTTCCCCCAGTGTAGGTCGCGGGCCCGGCTATCCCACAAGCAAAGGAAGCAGGGATATTTGGTGAAACCGGATTGCTGCCCTAATAGCATGGATAGAATTTTAAAGTCTCCACAAATCATTCACTTATGCTCATCATAACGAATCTTCTGAAGAATCAGGGCCAAATTCTCGTATTTTTCTTGGAGAATAACAGAGTGAGCAATAGGAACTGAAGCGAATGTGTTGCCATTATGAAGAACACCTTTTATGCTGTCTTTTGACGAATCAATGAACAGCCGCCATTCAGCAGGATCATACTTGAGTTTAAACTTTTCCATCACTCCGTATATATCGTTGCAAAATACCAAATCTTCCTCTTTGCTGAAATACTTCAAAAATTGTGTCTCGCGGTTGCGGTACCAATAAAAAGTTGTTCCTGGTGACAATAGATTTTTCTGTTTAAGCCGAGAACCTAGCAGTTGGGCAGCATCTTTTTGGAGTCCTAAATCCCGGACTAAATCATTCAATTCAGCTTGAGAGAAAAGTTCAGGTTTCGGATCTGGTTCAGTTTCAAACTCGGAAGTACTGGACTCATTGGGAAAAGCCATCTGATGAGTCATCATGATCAGAACCGTCCACACAAATATGAGCCAAAGATTTTGGTGGTTCAGGCACAGGTACTTCGTTGCTATGAGGCATAGGCCTAATTGCTGAGGGAAGGTTGGGGTAACTTATTATGTTCTTATTTTTTAAGTTGTATCCCTTCACAATGCAAGAGCAAAAATAGCAGTCACTGCTGTGGTCTCTTTGTTCACGCCACATCATAGGTATTCCGAAACGAAATGCTTGTTTTTTACCTTTCATCCATAAGCGTAGATCTTCCTCACATGTCTTGCACACTTTGTGAGGAGCCCACGGTTTGTCCTGATCGCCTAACTTCAAACCGAAATAGGCGAAATATACTTTTTTAATAAATGCAGAAATGTTCCTCTGCCGCTTTTTCACGGTATATTCCCCACAAATAAAACAAAAACTGTCCGGAGAGTTGACGCAACCTCTGGCTCTGTGAGCCATCACAAATACACAGCACTGCAAACTACAACTGTAGTGAACCACTTCGGAATAAAGCTGGATTACGACTGAGCAAACAAAAGGTAATAATGAACTTGCAAGAAACTGAAATTTGACAGGAACGTTCATGTCGCAACCACCGTGTTTGAGCGAGCTAACGAGGCGAACAGGAAAGAACATGCGCCAGCGCGAGTACTGGATTTAGCCCCCCGCCTCCCAATTGTCCTGTTAATGTATAAAATGAATACAAAACACTCTAAAATATCATGAGGGAGTGTTTCTAGTTAGTTAACCATTACAACCTCTATTTTGGGCCAAGAAAATAAACTGCAGTCGGCTAAAAAGAAATTATGTGAACATTCCTTATATTTTTGAATCATACATACCATGTACATAGTTTATAATCCTGTTCTTTGTACATAGTTACAACTGTTAATTGTAAGTTTGATCTGAATTTTTGTAGCTTCACATTGTTTTATGTAAAAACAGCATTGCATGTTTACTGTTGTTCAATGTAAACCGCAACTGATCATTGGAAGGTGCGGTATATAAAAACTTGTTAATTTAATTAAATTAAATTAATGGGTAAGAAATCTAATTTTGCAAGAAAACATGACGTGATGGAACATTTTGGCTATTTTTCCTGGATTCAGCACCCCAAAATCTATAGGAATCAGTTGCAAAACTGGAGGCAGTTTTTTGGTAGTGTACCTGTGTAATAAATAAAATAGACTGTAAAACATTAAAAATTAAACAAAGAAAAGAGGTTGTAAGTATAGTAAGAAATGCCATACCATGAAGATTCTTATATTCTAAGCTATAAGTGATATTGGCAATATAATTACATTCATAAAAAAACTGAAAAGTCACGTTCTGCATTCAAACCATATGGAACTAGAGTATTAAGATCAAAAATATATCTCCGCCCCTCCAATTTTGTTTGACCTTCTTTATGACGCAAAATTTTAAGTCTGATAGTGTGTGTGCCCGATCTATCCAGTGTTGCACTAGCGGATTGTCTAACGCACGTCTCCTAATGCAACTCTTGTGCTCTACTATTCGCATCCGGATCTTCCGTTTGGTTTTGCCAACATATAAAAGGCTACATGGACACTGTATGATATATATAACATGGGTTGTGTCACAATTGGCAAAATCGTCAATATAGAACTGCTTCTTTGTTATTGGATGAATAAAAACTTTTCTTACCGGTAAGACATTTAAGCAGACAGAGCAGTGGCCACATTGGTATTGTCCTTTATGAACAGAAAGTGGTTTTCTTTCTGTGAAGGCAGATGGCACTAACAAGTTGCGGAGGTTGACATTACGTTTGTGTGCCACCATGATTTTGGTATTCTCGAAACCAGGAATCGCCTGAATTAAATGCCACTCTCTTTTGAGAATATTAACAATCCGTTGGGATTGTAAAGAATATAATAATGGACAAACCAATTTGGTATCGATTTTATTCTTATCATCCTGGGATACATCTGGCTTGGATTGTGATTGATTGCTTGCCCGAACATAGGCCCTATGAATATACTGCTGTGGATATTGGCAAACTGTAAATCTCTGTATGAGATCTTTAGCCTGTAGTTCAAATTCATTATCACTTGTACAATTTCTCCTAATTCTAAGGAATTGTCCAACTGGTAGATTGTTCCTCAGTGCTGGGTTATGAAAACTATGATAGTGAAGTAACTGATTTCTATCAGTAGGTTTTCTATATAATCTAGTACTAAATCCTCTACCCTCTCGTTGAATAACTAAATCTAAATATGGAATTTGACTCGGATCATACGTGAGTTGGAACCGTAAATTCTGGTCCAATTCATTTATCCATATGTTGAAGGCAGACAAATCTGCCACAGAGCCCTCCCATATAATAAATATGTCATCGATGTATCGAATCCACAATTTAATCTTAGAATCAAAAGGATGAGATTTGAGAAACGTGTTTTCAAATTTGTACATATAGAGGTTTGCAATGTCTGGTGCCATAGAAGACTAAGGCTAAAGATCTCAAAAGAGAGTGGCATTTAATTCAGGCGATTCCTGGTTTCGAGAATACCAAAATCATGGTGGCACACAAACGTAATGTCAACCTCCGCAACTTGTTAGTGCCATCTGCCTTCACAGAAAGAAAACCACTTTCTGTTCATAAAGGACAATACCAATGTGGCCACTGCTCTGTCTGCTTAAATGTCTTACCGGTAAGAAAAGTTTTTATTCATCCAATAACAAAGAAGCAGTTCTATATTGACGATTTTGCCAATTGTGACACAACCCATGTTATATATATCATACAGTGTCCATGTAGCCTTTTATATGTTGGCAAAACCAAACGGAAGATCCGGATGCGAATAGTAGAGCACAAGAGTTGCATTAGGAGACGTGCGTTAGACAATCCGCTAGTGCAACACTGGATAGATCGGGCACACACACTATCAGACTTAAAATTTTGCATCATAAAGAAGGTCAAACAAAATTGGAGGGGCGGAGATATAGACAGGACATTACTTCAGATGGAACAAAGATATATTTTTGATCTTAATACTCTAGTTCCACATGGTTTGAATGCAGAACGTGACTTTTCAGTTTTTTTATGAGTGTAATTATATTGCCAATATCATTTATAGCTTAGAATATAAGTATCTTCATGGTATGGCATTTCTTACTATACTTATAACCTCTTTTCTTTGTTTAATTTTTAATGTTTTACAGTCTATTTTATTTATTATTGATAATCAGTTTCTTACAAACTATTTGGTTTTGTTTGGGTTGATTGAGTACATTTTAATATAATATTTTTTCACATTTGAGTTTCTTACTATGAAATCAGGAACACTTCTTGTGCTTATGCATATCATTGTTTGTTAACATTCATCTTAATCATTATTGGCAATTAGTCTCTTATGGATGATTCCAGATAATACATCGGTGCTATCTGTCCTTTTAAGTGTGGTACATAAGTTTTTTATACTAATTTTTTGATGGTAGATCAGTCATATATGGCCTGAGATACTCACTCGGTTTGGGCTCCTGCAGGTGAGATAGATATTGACACGCACGCGCCGGTGCGCCCCTGTTTAGTGCGGCGCTAAGAACAATTGCCGCTAGTTTTTAGAAGCTACGTAATCACCATTGGAAGTGCAGGTTGTAATACTGGTTATTCCATCACACACTGTTAGACGAATTACATATCTTTTCTTATGAACAGAAGGTTTCACCAGTGACAATAACAGATAACAGTAATTACTAAATCTCGAGTCTGATTTTTGTTTGAATTCCAATGTACGATAGTAGATCTCAGTACAACCAGCATGGTTATATAACCTGACGTGCCCGTGGTCGCTACAAAAGCTGACACGCATGCGCCGGCGGTTTTTACTATTACAGTGCCGCGAGCATTTGGTGCCGGTCTAGGATTCTTGTCTAAGTCACGGTTGAGATATGTGAGTAAAAATGTTGTTCATCTACTTATAGGCTAGTCGTTGGTAAGATAGATAGTTTTAAGTTTTTGATTCCGACATTTTTTGAGGGTCGGGCATCAAAAGGAACGATAATATAAGAATTTAAACCTTATCCTCAGTTTAATAATAGAGTATCAACATTGAATGCGTAATAATTAGTTTTAGATTTTATGGTGTTCTGTGTAATTCACTTATGTATAATACAGTGTTAGTAAAGCCACAAGATGGGCGTTTTGAACTAGTTAGTTTTACTTTAACTCATCATTGTGGCACAAACACCGGTATCTGTTGCGGCTAATAGACGAAGCATTTACAGCTCGCTCATCCACTGAGAGGGAGCGTGGCAGCATAGTGTATTTTGCACAACAGTGGTAGACATCATTTTTGGTTCTGATTGCTTTCCAAACGTTTTGAAACTGCTTTATTGTAGTTAATGCATCAGCGATCATTCAAAACACTGCTACCACGTTCTATATGCCTTTAGAATTAAAAGGTGGTTCGTCACTACTAGCGATTAAATATACTCTTTTTATATCTAAGTTTGTTTGTAGTAAATGATGAATTTTTAATTAGAACATACAATTTTTGTCCCCCTACACCTTCCAGCCATAAAAAGTGGTATCAATTTTAGCACCATTCGGTTGTGCTACCATATTCCAGTACAGTCCGCTCAGGTAATTTTGGTTCACTCCTGCTCCCCTCTTTCTCTCTCCCCCCTTGGGGGGTTTCTAAAAGTTAACAAGTTTTTGTGCTTATCTTTTTAAGGTTCATTATTTATATTTTATGATAGATTTCATATCTAAGTAGCATGATTAGTCACCATAAGTGATAAGCATCTGTCATCTTTGGTGGCCTTGGTCACTCCTGCCTTATAGTTCTCCTCTTTTATGAGCTCTCTTTTAGTTATTTATTCATTTTTTATGTGGCATGATTATTATTATTAACACCTTTTAATAGTTTGGATGTTATGCATTTGCCGGTATTAATGTTTCTTCTATATTTATGTTTTAAGTTTTTATCAGTATTTTAACTTCAACATATGCTATTAATTTTTATTTATGCATATATATGTTCAGGGATCACATACATTGACAAGAGTTTATGAATTATAAGTTTTTTGTACGATTTGATTTTATACCTGTTATCGATTCATTATTTATATTCTTATTGTGTTCCTTCATGTTGTTTTATCCATTGCATTTGTTATTTATTGGTTTTATCATTGCTGTTTTATTTATTTACAATGTATTTTTAATATCAAGGTGAGCCAACCCCTGAAGAAGATTTTATCGAAATACGGCCAGTGTCGGGTCAGGTCTCCCTCTTTTATATATATGGATCAATAAAGTTTGGTGAGAACCTACACCTGCCTACGTCTTGTACTGTGTTGTTACAAGCAAAACATCGACACCCCAACACACTCAAGAGGGAACACACTGGATCTTATTCTCTCCAAAAGATTGGACACACAATAGAAGGATCTCCACCATACAAATACAACTAGTGCCTTGGTCAGATCACTATCTTATACAATTCATCCCAGAACTGGACTCCTATACATCTAACAAGGACCAAGGATAACAACCACATCATTGCTTCAAGAAATTCGATAAAGACGACTTCCTGAACAACATCACACCCGCCCTGACAAATAACAGCAACAACCTCGACACCCTCCTTACGATCTGGAACAACATGCTAAACACAACATCAACCAACCAACAAAGAAACCCCGCAACTCCCAACCATGGTACTTCCAGAGCCTGAGAGAAATGAAGAGAGCACTAAGGAAGGATGAAAGAAAACAGCAAACCACAAAATCACATATAGGTAACGTCGGCACCAATGGAGCCTGTGCGGAGCATTTCCCTAGCTTTCAAAGAAAGCCTTTGGGAGATGCCACCACGCATGCGTGGTCCCCTTCCCACCCAAAGGTGCCATCTTACTCAGGTGCCATAGCTATAGCCCCTTCAAGAAAATGGCAAAAATATACAGCAACTCCAAGGGGAGGAGGGAGGGTTGTGAGGACTGATTCCTGCTGCCCCTGGAGAACACCTGTTACAGGTGAGTAACCATGCTTTCTCCAGGAACAAGCAGGAAGTCAGTCCTCACATATGGGACTCCCTAGCTACAGGCTACTGAGGACCTGTAGACAAAGGCACGGCATTGCCGTGAGCAGTTGCCATTGAAGCCAAAGGCAGCCCGAGGACCCCGGGTCCATGGATGGCCACGCTTCTGGTAGCCGGAACAAGAAGGGTTGGAGGGCAGGAGTTGCTTAAACCCCGAACAGATTACGGAGTACCGCCTGGTCAAAGGCGGTGTCCCGATGGGACTCCGTCTCCAGGCAGTAATTTACCATGAAGGTGTGAGAGGAAAACCAGGTAGTGGCCCGGCAGATGTCTGTCAGTGGCACCAAGCACAGACTAGCGACAGACGTCACCATCGCTCGGACATTGTGAGCCGTGACTCGGCGTTCCAGGGAAAACTCAGCCTGGGCCTCGGCAAATACAATGTAGTCCACCACCACCCAGATGGACAAGGTATGCTTGGTGACCGCCAGCCCAAAGCAGCTGGGGTCGAAAGAAACGAAGAGCTGCCCGGATCTGAAGTGGTCCCGAGTCCGCTGCAGGTAGAAAGAGAGAGCCCTCTTACTATGCAGAGTGGGAGAATCGCTGACATCTGTCGGCATGGGGTTTCGGGAAGAAAGTGGTAGCACTATCTCTTGATTGAGATGAAAATCCGAGACAACCTTCAGAAGGAACTTGAGTCCACAGAACCTCCCGATTCCTATAGAATCTTGTGTATGGTGTCTCGGCCATCAGCGCCTGGAGTTTACTGACTCTCCTGGCGGAGGTGAGAGACATCAAGAAGGCCATCTTCCATGATAGGTGCCGCAGAGGGCAGGTAGCTATGGGCTCAAAGAGCAGCTTGGTCTGCTGCGTGAGGACCACACTGAGGTCCCATTCTGCCAGAAAAGGGCAGGTAGGGGGCTTGGAAAGAAGCAGGTCTCACATGAAACGAGAGACAAGCGGTAGCCCCAAAAGAGGTTTGCCCTCAATGGTGTGGTGGTTCGTTGAGATGGCACTCAGGTGAACCCTGACAGAGTTAGACTGCAGCCCAGACTGCGAGAGGTGGAGCACGTACTGCAAGACCAAACTGGTAGGGTATGAAGACGGGTATGCTTGGAGCGAGCATCACACTGAGAATAAATGTCACTTGAAGGCATAAGCCCATCTGGTCGAGTCCTTATGTAATGCCAAAGAATGTCCTCGATCTCCACAGGGAGATGGTAGGAGGCTAGAGAGACCCGCTCAACCGCCAAGCTGTGAGGGACAGGGACCTCAGATTGGGATGAAGAAGCAGACCTTCCTCCTGCGTGAGCAGCTCCGGTGAGAACCCGAGCGGGACCGGGGGCTCTGTTGAGAGATGGAGCAGCAGGGGAAATCAAGGCTGCCTGGACCACCTCAGGGCTATGAGATTCATCGAGGCCCTGTCCCACTGGACCTTGAGAAGGGTCCAAGTGATGAAGGGCATGGGCGGGAAGCCATATAATAACCCTGTGTCCCATGAGATGAGGAAGGCACCGGAGGCCACCCTGCCCAGGTGCAGGAAGGGACCTCAGAACCGAGGAAGCTGTGAATTCGCCAGGCTGGGAAAGAGGTCCAGGTCCGGAATCCCCCAACGCTGGAAGAGGCACTGTGCTGTTCGGGGAAATAGGTGCCACTCATGTGGCCAGAAGACCCTGCTGAGCCGGTCCGCCAATGCATTGTCCTGACCCAGGAGGTAAGCGGCCCGGGTGGTCATGCCCTGGCTCACCGCAAAGGAGCACAGGGCTGTTGCCTCTGAACAGAGGCTGTAGGAGCTGGTGCCCCTCTGTTTATCCACATAGAACATTGTTACCTGGTTGTCCGTCTGGACCAGCACCGCTCTGGTGCTATACATGGTCCCTGAAAACCTGGAGAGTGAGGTGAATTGCCCAGAGTTCCAGTAGTTAGATCTGCTGCTGAGACAAGGGATCCCGAGTGCGCCACCTAATGCGCCGGGGCTTGGATGGGCATACCGCAAAGCAGGTTCCGAAACTCCTGCCACCAAGCCAGAGACTCCACCGTGCTGAGAAAGACCGAGATGGGGTCTCAGAGGTGGCCGGCCGACTACACCCATTGCTCTAGGAGGCACCACTGTGTTGGGTGCATGTTGAGATGGGCTTTGGGCATGACATGGACGTGGAGGCCATGTGGCCGAGAAGGCGAAGCATCATCCAGGCTGAGACGGTGCCACGGCATCGCACCTTGGATGCCAGGGACACGAGGCGGTTCACCCTGTCCTGAGGAAGAAAAGCCATGGCTTGAAGGGTGTCCAAGCGAGCCCCAATGAACTCCAGGGACTGAACTGAAGTGAGGTGGGACTTTGTGAAATTGATCACAAATCCCAGATGCTCCAGGAGGCAAATGGTGCGGTCCGTGGCCTGTCTGGCTGCGAAGAATGTGCCCCCTGTTACGAGCCAGTCATCTAGATATGGATAGATGAAGGTGCCCTGCAGCCGCAGATGGGCCGCAGCCACGACCAGGCACTTTGTGAAGACCTGCGGGGCAGACGCAAGGCCGAAGGAAAGTACCCTGTACTGGTAGTGGTTAACCTGAACCATGAAGCGGAGGTACTTTCTGTGTTTGGGGTGGATGAGGATGTGAGCATAGGCATCCTTTAAGTCCAAGGAGCATAGCCAATCGCCCTGCTGGAGGTATGGCAGTAATGTTCCAAGGGAGAGCATCTTGAACTTCTCCCACACCAGGAACTTGTTGAGGTTCCGTAGGTCAAGGATGGGCCAAAGGCCCCCTGTCCGCTTTGGGACAAGGAAGAATCGGGAGTAAAAACACCGTCCTCAGAGGTACATTGAGATTGGTTTTACCATGCCGTCCTCGTGGAGGCCTGCGAGCTCCTGACTCAGGAGGGCCTAGTGCTGGAGAAGCAAATGTGGCTCTCCAGGAAAGTACAGAGGAGGGGCCTGGTACAGAAGGAGGTGATAGCCCTCCCAAACAATCTGGAGAACCCAGGCATCAGTGGAGATGGACTCCCACCTGTGGGAGAAATGGGCCAGATGCCCCCTGACGGACAGCCACCCCGCCAGAGGACGAGAAGTTATGCCGATGGCGTCAAAACCCCGAGGCTAGTTGAGCCGGAGCCAGGGGTTGGGTCTTGGGGCCCTTTGGCTTACAAGGGCTTTGGACTTGTCCTGGTTGCCCTGAATGAGGGTCGATGCCGGCAGATAGGTCGGGTAGACCCTGTATGGGAGCCCCTTTCACTGGAAGAATGGCTTCTTGCTCTGCTGCTTCTTCCTGAGGGAGGAAGTAAGTTTTACAGGAGAGGCGAGTATGAGCCACATACTCCATCTCGATCTCCGTGGCCTTATCCTCCATGGGCTTGCCAAATAGCTGCTCCCCAAGGCAAGGGACGTCCAGTAGCTTCTCCTGGACCCACTATTCCAGGTCCAAGGACTGGAGTCAAGCCTGCCAGTGGGCTCCAATGCCAGCCCCCACCACACGGGCGGAAGACTCGAAGCCATCATACGCTGCTCGCGAGAGGTACTTCGAGCATTCCCCGATGGACTTTGAGAGGGCCTGAAAATGCCAGAGATGGTCTCCGTCAAGGTCAGCCACGAAGTCTCTAAGCTCCCTAGCGAGATCACGGAGGAACATCGCCAAGTATAATTGGTAAACTTGGATGCGGCATGACAGCAGAGAGCCCTGATAAGCCTTGTGCTTAAGGGTGTTGAGGGTATGAGACTCTCTGCCCGATGGGACTGACGAATGAGTCTTTGGGCTCTTTAGCTTCAGCATGGCCGATTTGACCGCAATCAAGTTGTGAGGAAGCTGGGCTTTCTGAAACCCCAGACCTCAGTGGACCTTATAAATAGCATCCAGGCACTTGCTCACAATTGGGACAGAGGTTGGGGTCTCTCACAAGTAGGAGGCAGTTTAGAATGGGAGGAACTGGCACCGAGAGAACCTCCCTCGGAGGAGCTTCATATTGCAGAATATCAAGCTCTTCAGTGCGGGACTTCTCCTCCGACTCAGTGGCAAGTGCTTAAGGCCCACGCCATGTCCCGGACAAACTCCAGGAAGGAGGTGTCCTTGGGACGTGACCGCCGCCTCTGGGTCGGAGGGGAGGTCTTGGTGGGACCGAGTCTTAGGGGAGGTTAGTCCATGGAGGACTCGAAGTCGAGCGGCTCAAGACAGGTCGGTGACCCACACCGAAGCTCCGAGGCCAAAACTTTCCCGGAGCTGGAAGCGCTCGCCTGCGAAGATCTCGTGCCCGAGGAATGGGACGGAGATTGAGACCCATGCCAAGGATCCTCACGAGGCTCTCAGGGGTCAAAACGGCAGCCCATGAAGTCCTCAAGGTCGAGGTCCCTGTGGTCTCGAGGTGCGTGCTGGTGGGGCTGGGCATCAGCAGCTGCTGGGCAGTGAGGAACACAGAAATGCTGCATTCCAAGGCCGGCATCTGGTCCTCCTACTCGGGAGTGGGGCCCTGCAATACGGACGCCGGGGTGACCAGGTCGGGTGTCAAAGAGGAGAGGGGTCGTCGCCGGGACGACTCTCAGGAGTATTGGTTCGAGGTACCTTACTGGGCTGCTCTCCAACTCCGGAGACTGCCGAGGGACGCTGAGACACTGGGCGCGTGACCTCTCACGCTTGTCTAGCGCACCCGACAGAGTCCTTGAGGCCTTCTTCTTCCACTCACGTTCAGGTGACCCCTGGTCAGAGCGCTGCCGGGCCCAGGGAGGAGTCTTGGGAGACTCCGGAGCTTGAGGGGCCGAAGAGCAGGAGGTTACCGGGGATACCGAGGCTGCCTTATGGAAGAGATCATCCATCTTCTGCTTACAACTCTGGTTTAGCCTTGGAGGACATCGTCTTACAGAGGGAGCATAGCTCCGAGTCATGGTCAGCTCCTAGACATCTGAGACAACAGTCATGGGTGTCCATGAGGATGTGTTTTTGGAGCATTTATCACATTTCTTAAAATCAGAGGCCATTGGAGAAAAAAGGACCCCCGCGAGGTTGAAGATCCTCGACATGGCCAGTGGTTAAAAAGGGTGCGAAGCACAGTAAGAACAACAAAAGGCAAACACCCCCCCCCCCCCACCCGAGACCAGGGCCAAAGCAGAGGCGCTCGGGAGGTAAGAAGAGAACCGGTGAGGTCCGGTAGAGCAAAAACCGGTTGGAAACAGAGAAAACTTTTTCTGGGGACGATACGCACATCCGAATGGCTCCGCAGAAAAAGGGAGACAGAGTAAGATGGCACCTTTTGGTGGGAAGGGGACCACGCATGTGTGGTGGCATTCCCAAAGCCCTTCTTTGAAAGCTGGGGAAATGCTCCGTGCGGGCTCCGTTGGTGCCGATGTCATCCATATGTGAGGACCGACTTCCTGCTTGTTCCTGGAGAATATATGGACACAAACTATACCATCAGAGCATCTCAGACTCAAAAAAAAGAATATTTCTCAAAAATACTAACTAAATCACTAAACAGACCTAGGGAATTCCTTTGTCCAAAATCTCATAAAAAAAACAAATTCAGATAACCCTCCAACTAGTGACAAAGACTCAACAATTAGCCAACTACTACATGGAAAAATCCAAACTCAAGACAACCAACCTAACGGAAACTCCACATGATGAACCAATCAACAATGCATTATGGGATTCATTCTCCCCAAGAAACAAAGAACAGATAGACCAATGCATTAAATCTCTGAACACAACCACCTCTCTACTTGACCCTTGTCCAGTCAGCTGGATTAAAATAACCAAAGCGGAGTTAACAACCTGCATCCAAAAAATAGTCAACCTATCACTATCACAAGGGCAATTACCAGACATCTTAAAAAAGCCTCTATCCGTGATGTAAAGAGCCAAGGGAAAGGGAGGGTTAGGGGTACCTAATTTTAGAAAATATTATGAGGCCGCTCAACTGAAAACGATATATGAGTGGCAGAGCGGTACACAGAAACAGTGGGTTCAAATGGAAGCAGACGCGGTAAGGGGGGAGAGATTGGACAGAATGGTATGGAGGAGAAGTAATAGCACTGAAAATAAATACCAACACCGCATAATAGCCCATAGTTTGAGGGTGTGGAGACAGAATAAAAAACAATTAGTACAAGATAAAGGATGCACACAGGGCATGACATTGGAGACATGTTTTGATAGGGGTCAGGGACTACGGATAAATGTTTTGTGTAGATGGGCAAAGGCGGGGCTTACACACATCTCTCAAATAGTGAGTAAGGAGGGCATGTTAGAGTTCGAGGGCATTAAGGATTTATACCAGTTGGGAGACAGTGATTATTATGCATATTTGCAAGTGAGCCATTTTTTGAGACAGCAGAAAGTGTGGAAGGATCTATGGGAAAATAGAAGGTGGTTTGAGGCGGTTTGCTTGGGCCATGTTGGTCAAAAAAGGGCTTTGTCCAGAATTTACAAAGGATTAATGGAGGGAGGGGAAAGTAAACTGGGGTATATGTTAAAATGGGAGGAAGGCCTGGGGGTGAGTTGGAATGAAGAGGTGTGGGATAAGATACTACAGACAGTGGCAAGTATATCCATTGCCACACAAGTAAAAGAAAATACATATAAAGTGCTATTTTGTTGGTACTGGACACCAGTACATAAAAAAAGAGCTGGAGTGGTTGACTCAGATCAGTGTTGGAGGGGTTGCCAAGAGAGGGGAGATTGGTTACATATGTGGTGGAAATGTGAGAGGATTCAAGCATATTGGGAACAGATTATAGAAATGATATTTGAAATGACAGGATATAGATTGCAAAGGAAACCAGAGGTTTGTTTACTACATCAATTGGAGGAGGATATTCCCAAGAGGGAAGGTGGGGTACTGCATCATTGCATAGTTGCGGCAAGATGCAAGATAGCCCAGCATTGGGTGGGATCGGAACTGCCTAAGCCGGCAGGATGTGTCAGAAGAGTGGCGGAGGCAAGCTTGATGCATAGATTGACGGCGATGAGAACGGGGAAAGGGGGGAAGAGGGTGGAAAAATGGAAGGGAGTGTGGAAGTGGTTGGAAACATGGAAGAATGGAGAAAGAGAGTGAAAGAAGGAGGGCTGAATGGATGACAGAGGCAAGACCCTTGGGGAGACAAATCATCTGGAAGATTTAATGGTGAAAGGGTGAAAAGAGCTGAGATGTGTATGAGGGGACAGTTGAGAGGGAAAGGAATGTATGAGTGTCGAGCGATAGTGGGGAGGGGGAGTGGGAGGGGGAAGGGGGGAAGATACAAGGAGGGATATGAAGGAAGGGGGAATATCATGTTGGGAACCATATAGGCTACATTATGTAATGATTGGAAATTGTATACGGTTGAGAATGAAGCGGTTTGTAATGTTCATTGAAACGGTGAATAAAAAGCAAAATGGAAAAAAAAAGCCTCTATCCATCCGATCATGAAACACAGCACTCTAAACAAGTCCTGCCCCAGCTCCTACAGACCAATAGCAAGTCTTCCTTTCCTATCCAAAGTCATTGAAAAATCAGTACAGATGCAACTCCAAGACTTCATTGAATCACATGCTCAACCTGACCCATACCAATATGGATTTAGGGCATATCATAGAGTTGAAACTCTCCTAACATCCCTCTTTGACACAATCATATAAGGAATTGACAATACGAAATAAGCCTTTATCCTCATATTCCTAGACATAACTTCAGCATTAGATACCATAAATCACAACATCCTAATCAACCGCCTAAAACACCTCAGAATAGAAGACATCATAATACGATGGTTTGAGGACTACCTCTCCAACTGCACTCAACAGGTGAACTTCAACAACATTTCCTCCAGACAATTCAACCAGACACAAGGTGTCCTACAGGGATCAGCGTTATCCACCCTACTTTTCAATATCTACGTTCAACCTATCTGCGACATTATTAGAGCACAGAGCGTAGATTACAGGATATATGCGGATGACATGTTATTCACAACGTTTGATACAACAAACCCAAACTACAAGATCATCATCAATTGCTTCAATGATGTCTCACATTGGCTTAACACAGTTAACCTCTCAGTCAACCTAAAAAAGAGAAGTGCTAATGATCACCAGGAACAAAACTTCCGACCCACCTCAACAACTACAATAAACAATGCCTCACTCAAAGTAAAAAAGGAAATAAAATATCTGGGGATTTTCTTAGACCAAAACCTCAACATGAACATATCAACATGACAACATGAACCATCTACAACAAAACCAGAATGATACCGTACTTAAGAGCCCTCCTCTCGCCAGAAGACTTCTGCACTATAGCACAAGCGCTGTATGCCCTCACTTTGATTACAGCAACATTATCATCCAAGGCCTACCCAAACAAACACTGAAATCCCTGCAACTGGCATAGAACATGGTAGCACGCACAATAATGAAAGCTGCCAGATCTGAATATATAACACCTATACTATACCACCTACATTGGCGCCCGGTAATACAAAGAATCAAATACAAGGCACTAATGACTACTTTTAAAACAATAAGCAATATAGCACCAACATACCTTAGCACACTTATAAGGAAACAAGAACAAGAGGAGATAACCAAAGGAACACACTATTCACACCAAAGAAATTCAGAAACGCAATCCAAGCAACAACCAAGAGAGCTTTTGCATTCTTCGACCCAGCCCTATGGAATAATCTGCCCAACAATCTAAGGGAATTAAAAGACAACACTGTTGAGAAAACACCTCAAGAAATTCCTATTCACAGACGACTTCCAAAATGAACAACCCTCTATTGACCACGTAAGCACACAAGATCAAACAACCCACTGACAACATCCCCTCTCACTTGCAGTCATATCCAGCTAAAAAATTCCACAAATCCTTGATATTACAACCATCACCCCATATATAATCTATCCCAGACAGCACATGAAGTAACAATGTCACAATGCCATTCAACGTTGTATATAGTTCTAGTTAAAATGTTTCTTGAAACTGTATATAGTTCTAGTTAAATGTTTCTTGTAAATCTTTAAACTGTTTGCTGTAAACTGCCCAGAGCAATATTTGAAACCTGTTCCCTGTAAACCGCCTTGATTACCTCGATAAAGCGGTATATTAAATAAATGTCTTCCGGAGGTGACATACGTCGCTGTCAAGGCAGGGAAGGGTACAAAGGAAGATCCTGGGGCCCTGAGGAATCGAGTGACTCCACATCTGAAATGGAAGAATCAGAATCAGAGGATTCTAAGTATGGACAGGCATGGCTTTTGCCCAAAGATAAATGCCGGTACCGATGCTCTGAGGTATCGGCCTTGGTGAGCCACTTGGGATGGCACCAGCATCGGTAATAGCTTCAAGGGAGGGTATCAGTGGAAGCGTCTGGAGCAGCCCTGATATCGTGCCAGGAACCGGTGTCGGTACAGAACCTGTATCAATAGGGTGGTGCCTGGAACAAATGGATTCATAGGTACAGAGGCTGCCAGGAGAGCTGCTAAGCTCCACTCAATGGCCAGTAGGCGCTGGTCCATCGAGGTTGCCGATGCCTAGGTATCAGCTGCGGATGCTTGTGCTACCGTTCCAGAGCATGGCACGTAGCTCTCCAGAGGTCAAGGACTCAGGAGCATCCTGGGGCTCCTCGATGGCTTTGGAGGTCAGGGCCTCCTGCCAGGGCTGTTTGGCAGGCTGATCCACCTCTGAGGCAATGTCCCAGGGATCTCAATGCTTTAAGCGAGATCTATCTCTGGAGGTTTTGTCTGACTTCGATGCGGACTTGTGCTTGGACTTTAAGGATACTTGGGATCGATGGGGGGAGGAGGAGGCCCTGAACAAAGTGGACGCCAATGATACCACATCCAAGGCGAAGAATGCCCCAGATTTAGAGGCCCGTATCTGTAGGCCTCTTTAGTCATCTTTTGATAGAGGGGACAGTCTCTGTTGGCTGGTGTTCTGGGTCGAGGCATTTTAGACACCCGTTGTGTGTGTCAGTTGCTGATATGTTGCTGGCACACTTCGAACGTTTTTTGAAAGAGCTAGCTGTTTTCTCCATACCTTCAACGGATGGGAAGGCAATGGTAAGCCGTTTAGGTTTTTTTGAAAATAAACTAAAAGAAGGAGAAAAGAACAGAATAAGAGAATCGGCGAAGTCTTCAATGGTGCCGAAATTGACGGGAAAGCAGACGCTATAAACAAAAAGAGAATTGTTTTCTGCGGTGACAGGATTTGCTTCCTGCTGGCTACACAGAATATGAAGAAATGAAGAGGGAGTTGTGAAGGCAGCCATGCAGGCACAGCAGAGTGCTTCTAAAGGCTTGCCAACTGGACGCTGGGGAGCATTCCCGCACAGGCTCCGTCGGTACCAACTTCACCCATATGTGAAGACTACATTCCTGCTTGTTCCTGGAGATAATATGCAAACAAGAGTAATGTGATAGCAGGGATAGGTATTAACCTTTAACAAAACACGTAATAATAGGGAAAGTTCTGATAGATGGTTTGATTCTGAGGGGCAAAATAGAGGGGAGTGGGGAAAGCGTAGATACTCACCTTTAACAGGTGTTCTCCGGGGACAGCAGAAATCAGTTCTCACATATGGGTGACGTCGGCACTGACGGAGCCTGCGTGGAAGCATCTCCCCAGCTTTCAAAGATGCATGCGTGGTCCACGTCCCACCCAAGGGTGCCATCTTACCTCAGTCTAGTGGGTCAGTGTCACGGCAGGACATGCTAGGGAGATAACGTTTCTAGATGAAATAGATGACTGCTTCTTGGAGCAGCTAGTTCATGAACCAACCAGAGGGGAAGCCATACTGGACCTAGTCCTTAGCGGAACACCAGATCTGGTGCAAGAAATAAGGGTGTTGGGACCACTTGGCAATAGTGATCATAGCATGATCGTGTTTGATTTACTTAGTGGAGGAGGGATAGTAAAGAAATCCACAGTACTACCTTTTAACTTTCGAAAGGGAGACTATGATAAAATGAGGAATATAGTTAAGAAAAAACTAAAAGGAGCGGTTGCAAAGGTTAAAGACTTACATCAAGCTTGGGTGTTGTTTAAAAATACTATCCTGGAAGCCCAGACCAGCTGTATTCCACGCATTAAGAAGAGTGGAAGAAAGTCCAAAAAACTGCCAGCATGGTTTAAAGGTGAGGTCAGAGAGGCTGTTGCTGCCAAAAAAGCATCTTTCAGGAAATGGAAAAAAGAGCCAAACGAAGAAAACTGGAAACAGCACAAGCACTGGCAAGTTAAATGCAAAGCATTGATAAGGCAGGCAAAGCGAGAATTTGAAAAGGAACTTGCTACGGAAGCAAAAACACGAAACAAAGACTTTTTCAAGTACATTCGTAGCAAAAGGCCTGTGAGAGAGTCAATTGGACCATTAGATGATAGAGGGGTAAAAGGGGCAGTAAAAGGAGACAAAGCTATAGCGGAGAGACTGAATGAATTCTTTGCTTCGGTCTTTACTGAGGAAGATGTAGGGATGTTACCCAAGACTGAAGTGGTATTTAAAGGTGATACTGCAGAGGAATTGAGAGAAATATCGCTACATCGGGAAGATGTATTACAACTATTTGATAAACTGAGGATCTCTAAAGGTAAAAAGTGGACTGTTGTAGTTGTTGATATGGAAGGACAGACTAGATAGGCCATGTGGTCTTTTTCTGTCATCATGTTTCTATGTTTCTATGAATAGTAGCAAATCACCTGGACCGGATGGTATACACCTGAGAGTGTTGAAAGAACTGAAATATGAGATTGCAGACCTGCTATTAGTAATCTGTGAACTTTCATTACAATCATCTGTAATACCTGAAGATTGGAGGATCGCCAATGTAACACCAATTTTTAAAAGGGGTTCCAGGGGTGATCCGGGAAATTACAAACCGGTGAGCCTGACATCAGTACCAGGGAAAATGATAGAAACCATCAAAAAGAACAAAATTACACAGCATGTAGATAGTCATGGCCTAATGGGAGACAGCCAACATGGCTTTAGACAAGGAAGATCTTGTCTTACTAATCTGATATGTTTTTTGAAGGTGTGAATAAACAGGTAGACAAAGGTGAGTCGGTTGATATAGTGTATCTGGACTTTCAGAAAACCTTTGACAAGGTCCCTCATCAGAGACTTTTGGCAAAACTAAAAAGTCATGGGATAGGAGGCAGTGTACTATTGTGGATCGTGAACTAGTTAAAAGATAGAAAGCAGAGGGTAGGGCTAAATGGCCAGTTTTCCCAATGGAAAAAGGTGAATAGTGGTGTACACCCCAGGGATCTGTACTGGGTTCGCTACTTTTTGATATATTCATAAATAACCTGGAAAAGGGAATAATGAGTGAGGTTATCAAATTTGCAGACGACACAAAACTGTTTAAAGTTGTTAAAACCCAAGAGGACTGTGGAAAACTGCAGGAGGATCTGGATAAATTGGAAGACTGGGCATCCAAATGGCAGATGAAATTTAATGTGGACAAGTGCAAAGTTATGCACTTAGGAAAGAACAACCCACACTATGGTTACACGATGCAAGGTTCCACATTGGGAACCACCACCCAGGAAAAAGATTTAGGAGTCTTCGTGGATAACATGTTAAAACCCTCTGCCCAGTGTGCAGCGGCAGCCAAGAAAGCAAATAGAATGCTAGGTATCATAAGGAAAGAAATGGAAAATAAAACAAAGGATATTATAATGCCTCTGTATCATTCCATGGTACGACCGCACCTTGAATATTGTGTGCAATTCTGGTCGCCGTATCTTAAAAAGGATATAGCGTTATTAGAAAAGGTACAGAGAAGAGCCACCAAAATGGTAAAGGGGATGGAAGGCTACTCCTATGAAGAGAGGCTACAAAGGTTAGGGCTCTTCAACCTGGAAAAGAGACGGCTGAGGGGAGATATGATAGAGGTCTATAAATTAATGAATGGAGTGGAATGAATAAACGTAGATCAATTGTTTATGCTATCCGAATATAGAAAGACTAGGGGACATGCAATGAAGCTACAGAGTAAACTATTTAAGACAAATAAGAGAAAATATTTTTTCACTCAACGTGTAATCAAATTCTGGAATTTGTTACCGGAGGATGTAGTAAGAGCTGTTAGTGTAGCTGGGTTTAAAAAAGGTTTGGACAAGTTCCTGGAGGAAAGGTCCATAAACGATTATTAAAAAGGGACCCAGGATATCAATGCTTGACCCAATAGAAGCATTGTGGAACCTGTGTCGTTTGGGGATACTGCTAGGTACGTATGACCTAGACTGGCCACTGTTGGAAATAGGATACTGGGCTTGATGAACCTTGGTCTGACCCAGTATGGCATATCTTATGTTCTTATATGTTCTTAATGACATAGCTAAGACAGCAAAAAAAAAAAAATACGGTAAAGAAGCAACTCCAAGGGGAGGAGGGAGGGTTTGAGGACTGATTCCTGCTGCCTCTAGAGAACACCTGTTACAGGTGAGTAAGGTGAAATTAGACTTACCTGTTAATTGTTGTTCCTTAAGGAACTCCAGTCTAGTCCCGAACCTTAGAAGTTGAGTACGTCCTCTCGCAGCTTGGAGACTGAGCATGTCACAGTTTTGATGACACCAGTATAAGAACAGCAGGGACCGCCTTCTACATCCAGTTCCCTATTGACAAAGCAGACTCACCAGAGCAATAATTAAGCAAGTAGAAAACAAAACACGTAGTCTAAACTATCTTTACCGTACTGTAAAGCACAGTACGTTACTTTAACGAATATTTCTGGTCCTGTATAAATATATATATATTTATTTTTTTTTAAACCTTCTCTGAAATACCGAAGAGCTGCCCTCCCCGAAGCCCACCGCGACCGACCGCCATCTCATGCTGAAACCTTCAGGACACCCAACGGCAGGTCAACACAGGGAGGGATGCGGGACTAGACTGGAGTTCCTTAAGGAACAACAATTAGCAGGTAAGTCTAATTTCACCTTCCTTAGCGTCCCTCCAGTCTAGTCCCGAACCTTAGAAGATGTAACAGAGCAGTAGACACTTTACCGGGAGGGACCTGTCAGACCAGCCTGAAGCACCGCCGATCCAAAACCACAGTCCCTTTCCGCCTGAACGTCAATGCGATAATGCCTCACAAAGCTATGCTATGATGACGTCACCACTCTGCAAATGTCCACTACCGGCACTAAGCGATTCTCCACCCAAGACGCCGCTTGCGCCCTCGTGGAATGCGCCTTCAAAGCAGGAGGGACCACCTTCCCCCTCAAGAGATAGGCTGATGCAATCGCTTCCTTAATCCACCGAGAAATCGAAGACTTAGCCACCATTTCACCCTTTCGTTGCCCCCCAAATAGGACAAACAACCGGTCGGTTCTATGGAACGCAGCCGTCCGCCGCAAATACTGCTTCAATGCTCTACTGACGTCCAGCCTATGCAGACTGACTTACACTGCCCCTTTCCCTGACTTACGGAACACGGGCAAGGCAACCACCTGATTCACATGAAAGGCCGACACCACCTTAAACAAAAGGAGGGCACCGTTCTCAACACCACCTTGTTGACCTCAAAAACCAAAAACGGCTCCCTACAGGACAAAGCCTGCAACTCTGAGACCCTTCTAGCCGAAGCGATAGCCACCAAAAATACCACCTTCAAAGTAAGATCCTTCAGGGTCGCATTTGCCAAGGGCTCAAACGGCTCCCTCACTAAGGCCTCGAGCACCGTATTCAAATCCCAACTCGGGACCGAAACCCTGCGGGGAGGCCGTAGCAAGGAGGACGCCCGCAAAAACCTGTGCACATCTGGGTGCACCCCCAGAGCCGTCCCCTGGACCTTGCCTCGAAAACACAAAAGAGCCGCCAGCTGCACCCTAAGCGTTGCCGGCGCAAGCCCCTTATCAAAACCATCCTGCAAAAAGGCCAAAACCTGAGCTACCGAGGCCGACAAAGCCCGGCTACCTCTCTCTTCGCACCAGGCCTCAACGATGCGCCAAACCCGGACGTAGGCCAGCGACATCGACCTCCTCCTGGACCGCAACAACGTTGATATGACCACCGGCGAATATCCTTTAGCTACTAACCTTGCCCTTTCAAGAGCCAAGCCATAAGCGAGAATCGACCCACCTGTGGCATGACCAGCGGACCCTGCTGGAGAAGATCCGCCCGGTCGGGAAGCCTCCACGCTGGTTCCACCAGCATCCGCCTCAGGTCGGCATACCAGGGTCTTCTTGGCCAATCGGACGCCACCAGAATTACTGTCCCCTGGTGCTTCTCTATCCGTTGCAGAACCCTCCCTATCATCACCCATGGAGGGAATACATACAGCAGTCAATCCTCCGGCCACCGCTGGATTAGGGCATCTAAGCCCTCTGACATCCTTTCCCTTCTTCTGCTGAAGAACCGTTCTACCTTTGCGGACGCATAGGTTGCCATGAGATCCATCGCCGGCAGACCCCAGCGGCCTACCAGCAACTCGAACACCTCCTGATGGAGCACCCATTCTCCCGGGTCTATTTTGACCCGACTCAAGAAATCGGCCGTCATATTGTCCACTCCCGCCACATGAGACGCCGACAACGCTACCAGATTCCATTCGGCCCACTCGAGCAGCTAGTCCGCTTCGCCCTCTAGAGCTTCGCTGCCCGTGCCGCCTTGTCGATTGATGTAAGCCACTGCCGTGGCATTGTCCGAAAAAACTCGCACCGCCGAATCCTTTAGGATCCCTTGAAGGGACTTCAACGCCAGCGTGACCGCCCACAGTTCCAACCGATTGATCTGCCACGACTGCTCCAGTGCCGTCCACTGGCCCTGCGCATATTGTCCCTCGAAGTGGGCCCCCCAGCCGAAGAGGCTCGCATCGGTCGTCAACGCCTTCCAATCTGGGGCTTCCAGCGGCATGCCCTTCTCCAGAGCACCGGGCCTCAACCACCACTGCAACGAGAGCCTTGCCACCGGCGGGCAGACCAATCTCTTGGACAACTGATCCAACTGATGAGACCACCTTCGGAGCAGCGCCCTCTGCAGCGGCCACATATTTATTTATTTATTTATTTAATAGTTTCTTCTATACCGCCCCTTCCAGAGATCAAGGGCGGTTTACATTGAACAGTTAACAAATTTTGTATACATCTGTATACTTTACATGGAACATGGTACTAACTATATAGAGCATGGTTTTAACTATATACAAGTAATAATACATAAAACATAACAGAACTAAATTACATAAGGTTATGAGCCCTGGCCCACGGCACCACCTCCAGAGTGGCCGCCATTGTGCCCAACAGCCGCAAATACCTCCACGCCGAGGGAGCCGCATCGCCCAGGAAGGAACGAACTAAACTCCTCAATTTCCTGACCCTGCCTTGCGGCAAATACACTCTGCCCTTGTCCATCTCGAATCAAGCCCCCAGATATTCCAACACCTGAGCGGGACGAAGCTTGCTCTTTGCCACAGTGATCACCCAACCTAGAGATTGCAGAAACTCCACCACTCGACTCGTGGCTGCCACGCTCTCTTCCGCTGACTTCGCTCGAATCAGCCAATCGTCTAAGTAAGGATGAACCAACACTCCTTCCTTCCTCAAAGCCGCTGCCACCACCACCATCACCTTGGTAAACATCCGTGGCGCAGTAACCAGTCCAAACGGCAGCACTTGAAACTGAAAATGCCCCATGGGCACCGCGAACCGAAGGAACCGTTGGTGCTCTAACCTGATCGGTATGTGCAGATACGCCTCCGAAAGATCCAGAGACGTGAGGTACTCGCCCTGCCGAACTGCCGCGATGACAGACCTTAGCAACTCCATGCGGAAGTGCGACACCTTGAGACACCTGTTTACCTTTTTGAGATCTAAGATCGGCCGCAAAGTACCTTCTTTCTTTGGCACCACGAAATAGATGGAGTATCGACCGCTTCCGCAGTCCTCCTGTGGCACCGGCACCACCACCTGTAACTCCAACAGCCGTTCCAAGGTTTGACGCACCTCCTCCCGCTTCGACCGAGTCCTGCAGGGAGACTGAACAAAAGCATCTCTCACCGGACGTTGGAATTCGAGCGCGTACCCTTTCTGCACGATTTCCAACACCCATTGATCCGTCGTGATCTGGATCCACGCTGGAAAAAAGTCCCGTAGGCGGCCTCCCACCAGAACTACTCCAACGTGGACCCGCCTTGCTTCATTGCGCCTTCTTAGCACCTTAAGGGAAGGAGGACCCAAAACCTCTACCTGCCCCCCGGAAGCCCTGAAATCCCGGGGACCTGTACTGAAACCTTCCTTTCTGAAACTGACCAAATCTGGACTGACGAAAACGCCGAAACTCCCGCTGCTGACTCCGCGATGGGGTCACCTGTCGACTCTGAGCTTGCCCTCCGGCAACCTGCCCCCTTTTGAGTCACCTAACTCTTTCACTAGCTTGTCCAGGGTCCTCGCCAAAGAGAAGCTTTCCTCTAAAAGGGAGCTTTCCTAATCTCGCCTTGGACGCCGCATCGGCCGCCCAATTCCGGAGCCAGAGCACTCTTCGAGCAGCTACCACAGACGCCATACTTTTAGCTAATCCTCTAATCAGATCATATTGACTATCCGCTAGATACGCTGCCCCCGACTCTAAGCGAGCTGCCTCCTCCACAGCTTCCTCAGCCTGAAGCCCCGACATCCTTTGGGACCACCTCAAGCACGCCCTCGCCACCCAGGCCCCACAAATCGAGGCCTGTAAGGAGAGCGCGTTAACCTCAAACACCTGCCGCAGCAACGTATCCAGCTTTCTATCTTGCGCATCTTTAAGCGCCGCGCTGCCCTCTACGGGAATGGTAGTCTTTTTAGTCACTGAAGAGACCGCCGCATCCACCTTACGAGGCTTAAATAGGTCCCTATCCGCCTCACTTATCGGATATAACCTGTTCAACAAACGAGACCCCCTAACACTCGCATCCGGGGAATCCCACTCTTCCTGTATCATTTCTTTAAACACCCTGTGAACTGGAAAAACCTTCTGCGCCTTCCGCACCGCTTGTAACAAAGGGTCCTCCAACGAAGCATCCACTGCTTGATCCCCGGTCGGCATATTTAAGGACTTCAGCGTCTCCCCAATTAACGCCGCTAGCTCCTCTCTCTGGAAGACCCGCACCACTCTAGCCTGGTCCTCCGGCTCAGGCAATTCGCCTTCTTCCAACTCCTGATCCAAGTCAGAGTCCTCAAACTGCCCTTCCTGGGCTACTTCCCTTTCTAACCTATCCTCCGTCAGCTTTGACTTTTTCTCCGGGACCCCCCGCTTCTCCCCTGCTAGGGAAGGTCCCTGTCTCTTGGAACCGGGTGCTACCTCCAACGTAGGCCCTACCAGGCTGAACCCCGGCCCGCCCAGCGCCTGCTGCAGCAAAAGCATAAACTGCTGAGAAAAAATGGCTCCTAAACCCCCCTGAAAAGGGGGCGTGGACAAAAGCGCATCCTGCGCCGAAGAAGGACCCGGAACCGGCTCCAGAGACACCCCCGGAGCACCGAGGATTTCTTCCGGCCCTCCAGAGACCCCTGGACCGCTCTGCTGTTTTCTCTTCCTCCATGCCTGAATCTAAGGCCTCGTGGGCACAAGCCCCACAAACGCCTGCCTCTGAGAGGGACCCCTTCTTGATCCCACAGAGGAGGCAATGCGGCTTGGACGGCATAAGACCGCGTTTGCCTGCAAGGTTCACTGGCTTCTCACTCACACTGCTGCTTTACACGGGTGCTTTTACTCTTTCCTCTTTCTTTTTTTTTTTTTTTTGTTACTTTAGCCCAGTTAAAGGAACTCTCTCCTAACTGTCCTGCAGACAACCGCTGAGAGTTTAGGAAAACGGCAAACGCAGCCGGCCCAGTTTCCCGCCGAAATCCACGTGGCGGTAAAATGGCCGCTGAAGCTCTAACGCCTCACCAAAGCAATAAAAATGACTTCAATTACCTCGCTCCGTCCACTACCTGCACTGCCGCCCCTCGGAGCCGTGATCCCCGAACCCAGCCGGTCACTCACCGCTCCGGAAGCAGCACTGTCTGCCTTGAGCCGCCCCCCCCCCCCCCCCCCCGCGGGCCAACTCGCAGCTCCGCCACTGAAATGACACCAGTCGCACGCCCTGCTAGAGGAGCGGCCGCGCTCAACGGCTCTTCCCAGTCCTGCACAGAGAAGAAAGCCGGAGCCCCTGCTCACGTCTCCCGCTCTCTACTCTGCTGCCCCTGAGTATTGCAGAGAAGGGGGGATCAGATCACTAGCGAGCCACTGAAAACTCACTTGTCAAAAAGAAATCGCTGAATTAAAGGGACCAGAACCCCCCAAAATTATTAGAAGGTTTGTCCCCTGATCAGCCTAAATTATGCCTGATTATGACACTACCCATACTATGCTAGCCTTAACAATTCCTCCAGTGAGTCCCGAGCCCTAGAACTCACGCCTCCTACCGCTGCTTGGAGACTGAAGAACTGGATGTAGAAGGCGGTCCCTGCTGTTCTTATACTGGTGTCATCAAAACTGTGACATGCTCAGTCTCCAAGCTGCGAGAGGACGTACTCAACTTCTAAGGTTCGGGACTAGACTGGAGGGACACTAAGGAACTATGCTTTCTCCGGGAACAAGCAGGAAGTCAGTCTTCACATATGGGACTCCCCAGCTACAGGCTACAGAGAACCTGTAACCAACAGAAAAATGCCATGGCAACCTGCAAAGGGAGAGCCGTAATCAGCAGCAGTTGAGTCCTGAGGGAGAGACTCTCGCAAGACCCAAGTGTCCAGTGAAAACCATCACTCCGGTAGCCTAAACACAGAAGAGTCGGAGGGCAGGAGTTACCCACATCCTGAAAAAATTATGGTGTACAGTCTGGCCGAAAGCGCTGTCCCTTTGGGACCCTTTCCAGGCAGCAATGAGCTGCAAAGGTATGGACCAAGGACTAAGTGGCGGCCCGGCAGATTTCCGTCATGGGGACAGAACGCAGGTTGGCCATGGAAGCAGCCATAGCCCTGACGCAGTGCGCCATGACTCTCTGGTCCAGTAGGATCCCCGCTTGCTCGTAGGCAAGGGTGATGCAGTCTGCCAACCAGATGGATAGAATTTGCTTAGTCACTGGGAGCCCCAGATGACTGGGGTCATAAGATACGAAAAGCTGTTGAGCTTTGCGGTGGCCCCAAGTCTATTGCAGGTAGACGGACAAGGCTCTCTTGCAATCCAAAGTATGGAGAATGGTCTCTGTTCTGCCGGCGTGAGGTCTGGGAAAGAAGGTGAGGAGCATCACCTCCTAATTGAGGTAAAAACCACCTTCGGCAGAAACTTAGGATATGTGCGAAGCACCACCCTCTTCTTGTAGAACCTCAGGTAAGGAGGCTCTGCCATCAGAGCCTGGAGCTCGCTGACTCTGCGAGCTGATGTGAGTTCTACCAGGAAGGCAACCTTCCAGTAGAGGTACCGCAGGTGGCAGGTAGCTAAAGGCTCAAATGGAGGCTTAGTGAGTTGCAAGAGCACCACATTAAGGTCCCATTCCACTGACGGAGGGCAGCCAGGGGGTTTGGACAACATGAGACCCAGTAGGAACAGACATACAAGAGGCTGAGCCGAGAGGGGTTTTCCCTTGACGGAGTGGTGATGTGCCACGATGGCACTCAGGTGTACTCTGAGTTGGACTTCAGTTCCACATGCAATAGGTGGAGCAAGTATTGGAGTACCATGTGCACTGAGCAGGAGAATGGGTTAGCCTGCTTTTCTGTGCACCACAGTGAGAAACGTTGCCACTTGAAAGTGTACGCCCTTCTCATGGAGGCCTTCCGAGAAGCCAGGAGGATGTCTTCCATGTCCTGTGGAAGGTTGAAGGGGTCTAAACGCTACCCTTTCAGCAGCCAAGTCATGAGCAAGAGGGACCCCTGGTGGGGTATAGGAGAGAGCCCTGCTCCTGCGAGAGTAGTCCTGGGGCTTCGCCCAGGGGAAATCGGCAGTACAATCAATAAGAAGATGAGCAGTGGGAACCAGGGCTGTCTGGGCCACTGAGGGGCTATCGGCACCAGCAATGCTCTATTGCGCTGAGCCTTGAACAGGGTCTTGGCTATCAGTGGCATTGGGGGGAAGGCACACACAGAAGAAGCAGGCAAAGAAGAAACCCTTGGACGACAAAACTTTATTGATTGGTCAGCCCAAAACGTGTTTCGGCCACTGAGGCCATCAGGGGACTATGACCTGGTGCCATTTTCAGAGTTGTTATCTATAGTGCCTATAACTACTGTCTAGATGCTGATTGTTTATTCATCCATTGTGGTCATAGTCCCCTGATGAAGGCCTCAGTGGCCGAAACACATGTTGGGCTGACCAATCAATAAAGTTTTGTCCTTCAAGGGTTTCTTCTTTGCCTGCTTCTTCTGTGTGCTGTTTGACTGCAGGTGGGGTGTTTTCCTTGCTATTGGGGGAAGGCGTACAGAAGGCCTTCCGACCACGGGATGAGGAATGCAGCTGCCGCTACCCGAGACGGGTACGGTCAGCAGAAACAGAAACAGGGCAACTGCTGTCATCAACCCCCCCTGGTGGCCAGTGGCTGCAAGGGCAGGTTGAGCATATTTATTATTTATAGAGGTAAAAGACTCTTTGAGGCCAGGTACACCCTGGTCTTTGTAGTCCTCCTCCTTATAGGAATAAGTTGTGTAGACCAGAATGGAGGGTAAATAAGGCTTTTATTTCCCCTTTCAAGCACTGAGGTTCGCTAGGTAACAGAAAATAAGGTGTTCTTCTTTGTCAGGGTTTTTACCAAAGCATAGTTAAACAAGTTAACTGTTACATACTTCACAGCTTCTTGCAAAAACAACACAGGATTTTCCAAACTTCGGAGCAAAGTAAAATTAGTGAGCTTTTTCTCTTTCGCTCAACATGAACAAAAACCATATCAGAGCTTGTCTAAATAAGTTACAGCTCGGGGAGTGAATCAAAACTCCCTGCGACACAAACCAAGCAGTCCATTATTTCTTCCTGGGACAATGTAACTGAGTCCACAGGCTCTACATGCATGGGCTCTAGTTCATTTGTGCCTCCCTCTGTACTTGATCTTTCCCTGGCTGCTGTGGTTTGAAAGTCCGTACTACTTCTCCCTAGCTTCCAGCTAGGCTGTTCTAGGGCTTTCAGGTAAATAGCAGGGTTTGTCCCTATGCCCCTACGGGATGGCTTAAAGAACTCCTGCCCGCTTCCTTTTCTCTCAGACTGGTTATCTGGTTTTAAAGACATTCTAGGAGCTGGGCCTTTCTTTGGGAAAAAATAGTCACCGTACCTTGGCTTCGTGAAGTCAGGGCGTCTCTTACTTGCCCACTCAGGCACCGCTCTCTGGCCACGTTCTCCTTTGCAGACTCCCCCTGGAAGCCTTCCTGGATACTGTCTGTCCTCTCTGCAGCTTGGGAAGACCCTGTAAAGAATCCAGACTTCTTGGCTTCTTAGTATAAGTCAATCTCCTGTCAGGACTTTTTCTCCCAGTACCTTTTAATCCTGTTTCAGACCCTCCTGGTGAGCAGAGGCCTCTCTCCCGGCTGGGCTCTCTCCTTCTGAGCTCTCTGCCTTTGGGATTTCTTCCAAGCGGATCTCTTTCCGGTCTGTCTCTCCCAGGTCTCTCTCTCACTCCGGCTCTTTTGGGTCTGCTCCTTTCTCTCTCTTTCTGAGCTCTCCTCTGAGCTCCCCTCTGAGCTCCCTTCCGAGGTTCCTTCCTCTCTCCCTTCTTCTGAGTTGGCCCTCTGCTTATAAAGGCCTTTTACTTTTGAGTTTCCCGGGCTACCCCTCAGGTGGAGCTGATTAGCTCCTGCACAATCAGTACCCGGGTGTGTTAGCTCAGCCTCTGTAGGTTCATGCCTGCTCCCTTTAGCTGCTCTGCAAAGGAACTGCATCTTCTGCACGTTAGAAAAAAACGCTGTTCCTTACAAAGCAGCTAAGTTTTTGCTTTCAGTGGCTTCAGCCCTATCACACTGCGCATTGTCCAGGCTGGTGAACAGGTCCATCACTGGGATGTCCCATAGTCGGAACAGCTGTGAGGCTACTGCTGGGCCACTCGTGCGGCTGGAGTGCCCTGCTCAGTTTTTACGCCAAGACACTGTCCTGGCCCGGAAGGTAGACTGCCCTTAGGGGCATCCCTCTGCGTGTGGCATAAGAGCAGAGGGCTACCGCCTCCTGGCAGAGAGGGTACAATCCCATCCCTCCTATTTGTTCATGTAGAACATCGCAATCTGATTGTCGGTCTGGATCAGCACTGCATGGTGCTGTAGCTGGTGGCGGAAAGCTTTGAAGGCCAAGAATATTGCCCTGATTTCCAGCAGGTTGATCTGCATTTCAGATTACCTATGGGACCAGCAGCCTTGTGTTTGGAGGCTCTCGCAATGCGCTCCTCAGCCCATCAGAGAGGTGTCCGTGGTGAGGACTTTCGGGGGGGGGGGGGGGAGATGGGTGCCTGGAAGGGCATCCCGGCTTAAAGGTGGCCTGGATTCTGCCACCATCTGAGGGAGTCTGCCAGCTGGCGAGTCACATGCACTCTGTCTCTGAGCCTGCCTGTAGCTTGGGTCCACTGAGAGCAGAGGCACCACTGGGCTGCTCTCATGTGCAGGTGGGCATCTGGGGTCACGTGGACCGTTGAGGCCATGTGTCCCAGCAGGCAGAGGATAAGCCGGACGGATAGTGTCCTGCACCATTTCACCTCTGCAACTAATTCCCCAAGGCGTTCTAACCTCTCCTGAGGGAAGAAAGCTTTTGCCTGAAGGGTGTCCAGCTGCACCCCTATGAACTCTAGGCTCAGACAGTATGAGGTGGGACTTGGGGTAGTTTATGACGAACCCCAGGTGCTGCAGGGCATTTATGGCGTATACAGGTGCGCAATGTGCCTCTGTAACTGTGTCCCCCCTTTATGAGCCAGTCATCCAGACAAGGGAAGACGAAGGCCCTTTGAAGCCTGAAATGGGCTGCGACTATCGCGAGGCACTTTATGAAGGCCCTTGGAGATGAGGCCAGCCCAAAAAGCAGCACCCTGTATTGGTAGAGCTGTCCTCCCACCATGAACCAGAGGTATTTTCTGTGGCTGGGGTGGATTAGGATGTGAGTGTAGGCATCCTTTAGGTCCAAGGAGCAATGCCAATCTCTCTGTTGGAGGAATGGCAGCAGTGTTCCAAGGGAGAGCATCTTGAACTTCTCCCTGACCAGAAACACATTGAGCTCTCGCAGGTACAGGATGGGCCTGAGGGCCCGACCTCTTGGGGATGAGGAAGTACCTGGCTTAGAACCAGTACCCCGGAGGTGCTTTGGGACTGGTTCCACTGTTTTGTCTTGTAGCAGTCCTGCTAGCTCGGTGAGCAACAGGGTCTGGTGAAGGCCTGGTGGGCTCTCCTGGGAAGAACGGAGACGGTGCCTGATGTAGGTGGAGGAGGTAACCCTCCTTAACCACCTGTAACACATGCAGGTATCGGTGTTGATGGCTGTCCACCTGTGGACAAACAGGGCTAGAGGACCCCCTAGGGGTGTGGGGGTCGTGCCCAGACAGTCCAAAGCTTCCCTGGGCTGGGCCTAAGCCAATGCCTGGGGCTTTGGGGCTTTTTGCTTTCTAGGACCATGTCCCTGGCCTTTTTGTTGCTGGGCCTGCTGAGGGACCAAGAAGGCTTTGAAATGTGGAGTAGTGCTGAAGCTTTCTTTCTTCCTCTGGAAGAAGAGCTTTTTCCCCGAGGGTTTTCTTTTGGGATCGCACCGAGGTCCTTTTCGAGAGCCTAGTTCTTGTCACATACTCGGTCTCTATCTCCGCTGCTTTGTCTGCCATGTGTTTTCCGAATAGGTTCTCACCTGTGCAGGGAACATCGATCACGTTATCCTGCACCCATTTTTCCAGATCGGACAACTGCAGCAATGCTTGGTGTCGGGTCCCAATGCCTGCGGCGGTCACCCTAGCTGATGACTCTAAGCAATCATAGGCTACTCGGGACAGGAACTTCGAAATTCCTTTACCGCCAAGATTAAGGTCTTGAACTTCTGCAGGGGTTCTCCATCAAGGCCTGCCAAGAAACCCCCAAGCTCCCTCGACAGTTCCTTCAAGTACATGCTGATGTAGAGCCGATATGAGTGGCTTTGGCATGCTAGCATCGAGCCCTGAAAGGCCTTCTAGCTGAGGGCATTGAGGGTTTGGGCCTCCCTGCCAGGTGGTACCGACAAGTGTGTTTTTTGGCTCTTAAGCCAGCGCATGGCCGATTCCACAACCATTGAGTTGTGAGGGAGATGGGCCTTTTGGAACACAGAGCTCCGGCGTACCCAGTACATGGCCTGTTGACAATTGGTATAGACGCCAGTGTTTCCCTCATCCGGAGGAGGCGGCGGTTGAGAATTGGGGGCACTGGGACCTCGTATTGGAGTATCTCCAATTCCTCTGTTGGCAGGTCCTCCTCAGCCTCAATCGTGAAAGCCTGGGTCATATCCCTCACAAAATCAACGAACACAACATCCTCGGGTGGGGAGCAGCGTCGGGTCGCCGGGGGAGATGGGTCTGAGTGAACGTCACGGTGTCACCTCATGTCAGGGGACTCTTTGTTCTCTGTCTCCTATTAAGACTCGAAGTCAGAGTACAAGTCTGACACCACACGATCACCTCAGTCGAGGACCGCACTTGGCGGTGCAGGACCTCTGGAAAATCATCGGTTCAAGGCGCGGGTGCTCAATGGGGAGGACCAGTGTCCTGAGGAACAGGACCGGGACCTTGACTGGGGTTAGGGGCTCTCTTGAGAACAATGGCCTAGAGGACCAGCTCGACGTCCGGGGAAGTCCTCGATGTCAAGGGTCCCGTCATCAGGGCAGATGAACCAGACAAGCTGGACAAATGCCCATTGCTTGGCCACTAGGGCATATATACTGCTCTCTATGGTTGCCATTCTGGTCTCCATGACAGTAGGCTCTGCAGCCTTTGGCGGCGGACACCGAGGACTTCAGGCCTGGCGTTGATACTGACAAGGGAGAGTCCTCGATGAGAATGGCTTCAGAGGCCTGAGGCCAGTTGGCGGGAGCTAACTCCTCCTTGTGGGGGCAACTTGGAGGGCCACTCCTGCTCTGACACCTGGGACTGTGGAACTTGGGATGGGATTTCATAATCTTCCCGGAACCGTCCTCAGAGGCGGTCTTCGAGGATTTCTTCTTCTTATGCTCCTCCTCCGGGGACTTCTGCTCAGATGAGGTCCTGGCTTTGCAGGACAACGAGGTATCGGAATGGGCCTTGGAGCATGGCATTACCGGAGACTCCGGGGCGGAGTCAAACTTGTGAAAAAAACTTTTCCTGCTGCTGATGGCGACTCATTTTTCTGCAGATTTCGCAGTCGGAATCGTGCTCCAGTCCAAGGCACTGGAGGCAACAGTCATGTGGGTCGGTAAGTGACATAACTTTGCCACACCGGTCACACTTTTTGAAGCCACTTGAGCCCATTGGAAAAAGGGGGTCCAAGGCCTTCGGCTGAAAAAGGGCACGAATGCTGGTCGAGGTGAACCTCAATGAAAAAACTGAAAAATGGATAGATGAATCCAAGGAGTGACGCCGAGGCAAGCTGGCTCGAGGGCGGGAAGGAAACGGTACATAAACCGGACAAAATTCAACTATAAAAAATCAAACTTTTTCCTGGGGAAAAAAGGACAATGTCCAGAGAGCTCCACAGTAAAAAGGAGGCTGAGGCAAGATGGCACCTTTGGGTGGGAAATGGAGCACGCATGCATGGCGCATCTCCCAAAGGCTTTCTTTGAAAGCTGGGGAAATGTTTCCACATGGGCTCCGTTGGCGCTGATGTCACCCATATGTGAGGACTGACTTCCTGCTTGTTCCTGGAGAATTTAGTCTTCACATATGGGTGATGTCGGTACTGACGGAGCCTGCACGGGAACGCTTCCCAGCATCCAATTGGAAAGGTTTTAGGAGCACTCCACTGCGCCTGCATGATTGCCTTCCAACTTCCTCTCCTCAGTTGAGTTTGCAACTGAGAAAGGAGAGAAAAAAGAAACCCTACAACTCCTAAGAGAGGAGTGTGGGTTGTGAAGACTAAATTCCTGCTATTCCTGGAGAAAACCTGTTACAGAAACAAGCAGGAATGTAGCCTTCAAATATGGGACTCCCTAGCTCCCAGAAGCTAGATGAAGTGACCTCTGAACCAGTGGAAGTTCACCTCGGAGTAGACATGAAGAGGTCATGGATCCCATATGGATTTCTGGTATCGTCAAAGTCCAGGACAGAGGGTAGGAGTTGCTTCTGAAAGAGGTGCCGGAGTACAGTCTGCCCAAGCAAAGCATTCCAATGGGAGTCCTTGTCCAGATAATAATGGGCAGCAAAGGTATGGACAGAACATGAGAAAATAAGGCAGAAGGATAGATGAAACGCTCTTCCATTTTATCTAACCTTCTGCCTTATTTTCTCATGTTCTGTTTTGGCTAGATTTTTAGACAATATTTTTTTCTTGTGGACATCTTCTATGATGAATTGCAACTCTTCCTATCATGGTTGAATACTATTAAATCTAATATAAAATTTATGGCTCGTACTTATTTTCAACAAATAGATTTCCTAGATATCACGATTTATAAACATTCAGGCAAATTATTTTCAACCTTGTTTAGAAAGCCTATTCAATGTTACAGTCTTATTTATTTATTTTATTTATTTGGTTTTATATACCGCACTATTTAGAGTCAGAGCGGTTTACAAAACAACAACTTGATACATAGAACATGTTTGCATTAAATGGGTTTACATTGAACAAGTACAGTGGAACCTCGCTTAATGAGCATAATTCATTCCAGCATCTTACTCGTAATGCAAAACACTCGTTAAGCGAAACAATTTTTTTCCATAGCAATCAATGTAAAATAGGATAATGCATTCCATTCTGAAAAAAATAATCAAACAAATTGCGTAGAAATTCTTGTGACACCCTTTGAAACATCGATCTTCTTAATCTTATCCTTGTTTTTGAGAATAGTGCGTTGATGTAGACAGATTGTATGTGCATGCTAGGTCAGCCACGCTCACACCTTGTTTGCGCTTCTCAATGATTTGGCGTTTGACTTCTATGGTGATTTTTCTTCTCTTACCCCTGTCTTCTTGTGGCATTTTCTTTGGGGACAAACGTGTAAGCATGCTTAAACTTAGCACAAAAAAATGTGTCTGAATACAACTTTCACAAGCGACAGTAAGATGCTAGCTAAACAAGTGCTAAACACAGACTGATAGCCGAAATGCAGGCAGGATCCTGCATGTGACGTCACGTTGTCTCCTCGTCACTCGTTATGCGAAACATTGCTCGTTAAGGGAGTCATTTTTTACATTTTGTTTTGCTCGTTATGCAAATCACTCATTATGCAAGGTGCTCGTTAAGCAAGGTTTGACTAACTAGTAACATAGCTTACAGTAGATAACAGAGTAAACAAATAAAACTTAACAGAATACCTCATCATAACGAACATAGTTTAGTGATTATAAACAGAAGCTATTTACAGTCCATACTGGGGGAAAGGGAGCCTTCTACGTTATCACACCTACCATCCTGGTCCACTCTGTAGAGGCCTTCCTTTTGGGCAATTTTTACGATTACGTCGGTTATGCTCCTCTAACGAAGAATTTCATACTTGTGCCTTGGAATTGCAATCTCGATTACAGGCTAGAGGTTACCCTAAGAAAACTATCCACACAGCTCACAAACACGCTGGCAATGTTCATCTAGAGTGGCTCTTATTAGACAATAACTCCTCAGATTCCACCATGGATCAGGATACAATTGTGGGTGTTTTACCTTTCATGCAAAATTTATTTTGGGTTGTTAATTTGATAAGAAAACATTGGTCGGTGTTCTCTTCATCCTTGTTTTGCAAAACCACTTATGACTGCATATTTTCGGGGATCAAATCTGCATGATATTTTGGTAAAAATCAGCATTGTCGACTGAATTGGGACATGCAGCTTGCAGCCACTATTATTATTGTTGCATGATCTTACCGGATAATGTTTGGGAGGATCCGGCAACTGGCTGTTGGTATCATTTTCAGTGGAAAACCACCTGCACATCTGAATTTGTTGTTTATTTGTTACGTTGCCCATGCGATTTATTATATATTTATTATACATTATACGGAGTGGAGGAGTGGCCTAGTGGTTGAGGCAAGGTACTTCAGGCTGGAAGGTCGGGGGTTCAAATCCCACTAGAGGACAGCAACCTTGGGCCGGAAGGACTGGGGTTTCTAGTCCCACAGGTGCTCCTTGTGGTCTTGGGCAAGCCACTTAACCTTCCATAGCCCATGTTCCCTGTAAAATAGTTATCTCCAAGTTATAATGCCCTGTTCAATGTAATTTCAGTTTGTTCAATGTAAACTGCACTGATGCAGAATAGCGCGGTATATAAGAGAATGTAAATAAATAAATAAATAAATAACATTGGCCGCACTACCCATGTGATGAAAACACGTCTGGGTGAGCATGCCTCCCATATTCATTCCCGGGTACAATCTTCCCCGATGATTGACCACTGCTTGACATTTGCTCATAAATTTGAGGATTTTTGTTGGACGATTACTGATCACGTACCGTATGACCCTCGCGGTGGTAACCGGGTCTTTAAATTGCAGTGGTTGGAACAGTGCTGGATCTATTGACTAAATACAGTGTATCCCTATGGACTGAATAAAGAATTTGATTGGCTGAGTTTGTTCTGACTTTGACCAATGAAGGGTGGGCTTCCCCGTTGACGTGGGATATCCCCTTTTTTCCCATTGGTGGTTCTGTTGAGTAATTCAGCTTTTGTACAGCCAATAGAAACACATGCAGACTCTCAAATGCATGCTTGATGTTTGATGGCAGTTAATTTATGAATCCCGGAGGATTGGTTGAACTTCCTTGTTGGTGCTTGATACAGGGTCTTTAACAGACTCGAAATGTGCACGTCGCATAATTTGGAAGTGATCTTTGTTGAATTTCAACAGCTGATTTAGTTGAAGAGATAAGTGTGCTTTGCTTTTTGAATTAAATTAGATTATTAAAATAGATATTACCAGCATTCGAGGGAAAGAAATAGCACAATTACTCACCTGTAACAGGTGTTCTACAGGGAAAGCAGGAATCAGTCCTCACTTATGGGTGACATCGGCACTGACGAAGCCCATGCGGAACAATTTCCCAGCTTTCAAAGAAAGCCTTCGGGATTGCTGCCATGCATGTGTGGTCCTCTTCCCACCCAAGGATGCCATCTTGCTCAGTCAGGTCCCTTAGCTCAAGCCCTACCAAGCAGATGGCAAGGGAAGGACAAAAATCTAGCAACTCATCAGGGAGGCGGGAGGGTAGTGAGGACTGATTCCTGCTGTCCCTGGAGGACACCTGTTACAGGTGGGTAACTACGCTTTCTCCAGAAACAAGCAGAAAGTCAGTCCTCATTTATGGGACTCCCCAGCTACAGGCTACCGAACCTCTAACCAAAAAACGCCTCTGTGAGGCCGTGAGCAGAGGCCGATGCCCGAAGGAGTCCAAGTCCTCGGGGCGAGTCCTCGGTAGCCAGAAGAAGGGTCGGAGGGCAGGAGTTGCTTATACCCTGAACAGGTTATGGAGTACAGCCTGGTCGAAGGCGCTGTCCCGGCGGGACTCTCTCTCCAGGCAGTAGTGGGCAGCGAAGGTATTCATGGAAGACCAGTTCACTGCTCGGCTGCCTTGGCATGAACCCTGTGTGCAGTGACTCGATGACCTAGCGGGGAACCCGCCTTCATATGAGCGAAAGCGATGCAGTCCGCCACCCAAACTAAGAGGGTATATGTTTGGTAATTGCCTGTCCAGGCCTATTGGAATCGTAGGCCACAAAGAGACAGCCAGACTTGCGATGAGTCTGGGTACACTGCAGATAGAAGGCGAGAGCCCTTCTGCAGTCGAGGGTGTGGAGAGCCATTGATGCCTGGTCGGCGTGGGGCCTCGGGAAGAAAGTAGTCAGGACTATCGCTTGGTTAAAATGGAAGTCCAAGACGACTTTAGGCAGGAATTTAGGGTGGGTGCAGAGGACCACCCTATTCTGATAGAACCTGTTGTAAGGGGCATCAGCCATGAGAGCCTGGAGCTCACTGACTCGGCGGGCCGAGGTCAGCGCCACCAGGAAGGCCACCTTTCAGGACAGGTGCCAGAGCAAGCACGTCGCCATTGGCTCGAAAGGTGAACGGGTGAGCTGCATGAGCACTGCATTCAGGTCCCATTCCGCCGGGGGAGGATAGATGGGTGGCTTGGAAAGCAGAAGACCATGCATGAAGCGGGAGACTAATGGTTGCCCCGAGTACACTGCTTGGAGGTGTATTTGATGAGCAATAGCAAAGGACCACAGGTGGAGAGCCTCCTCGCAGAGGGCCCAGGAGCCTGTTCCTCCCTGCTTGTTCACAGAGAACATGGCATCCTGATTTCCCATCCTGACTTGGACCTGCTGTGCCCTGAGATGGTGTTGAAATACCCTGAGGGCACTCAAGATAGCTCCAAGTTCCAGGAGATTGATCTGGAGTTGTGACTCATCTGTTGTCCAGACCCGCTGTGTAGCCAGGTTGCTCTGGTGAACTCCCCAACCCAGTTTGGAGGCATCTGTCGTCAGGGTGCATTGAAGTGGAGCCATCTGAAAAGGTGACCTTATGAGCAGATTTTTCTAGAGAAGACCACCAATGCAGGGATAGAGTAGTTACTCACCTGCAACAAGTGTTCTCCTGGAGCAGCAGGAAACAGTCCTCATATATGGGTGTCATCGGCACCAATGAAGCCCCAGCGGAGCATTTCCCCAGCTTTCCATGAAAGCCTTTGGGAATACTGGCACACATGCGCGGTTCCCTTCCCGCCTAAAGGTGCCATCTTACCTCAGTCAAATGACATAGCTAAGAACAGCACACAAAAATGTAAAAACACAAACTATGTACAACTGCAACTCCAAGGGGAGGAGGGAGGGTCGTGAGGACTGATTCCTGTTGCTCCTGGAGAACATCTGTTACAGGTGAGTAACTACTCTTTCTCCAGGACCAAGCAGGAAGTCAGTCCTCATATATGGGTGACTCCCTAGCTCTGGGCTACTGAGGAACCCAGGCTGAACAAGAGAACTCCCTCTAGTCCCAGCAGCAAAGAAAGGCTTTTCAAGGACACAACCTCCACCGGTAGCCCAACAGAGGGCTGGAGGGCAGGAGTTGCCTAAACCTCAAAGAGATTCCGGAGTACTGCTTGGCCAAAAGCACTGTCCCTACGGGACTCCCTCTCCAGACAGTAATGGGCCGCAAAAGTCTGGCTTGAAGACCAAGTTGCAGCCCTGCAGATGTCCACCAAAGGCACAGAGCGGAGATGAGCCACTGAGGCAGCCATTGCCCTGACACGATGGGCCATGACCCTACCCTGCAAAGGAAGGTCAGCCGCCTTGTAAGCCCAGGTGATACAGTCAGCCACCCAGATGGACAAGGTACGCTTGGACACAGCCAACCCCAACTTATTGGGGTCAAAGGAGACGAAGAGCTGAATAGCCCTTCTATGCCCCTGCGTACGGTCAAGGTAGAAGGATAAGGCCCTCCTACAGTCCAGGGTATGCAGAACTGCTTCAGCCTGGCTTGCATGAGGCCTAGGGAAGAATGTTGGAAGAACCACCTCCTGGTTGAGGTGGAAAGAGGAGACAACCTTAGGGAGGAACTTGGGATGAGTCCTGAGGACTACCCTGTTCCTATAAATCCTGGTGTAAGGCCTATCACAGACCAGGGCCTGAAGCTCACTCACTCGCCTAGCCGAGGTGAGGGCTATCAGGAAGAGTCTTCCAGGAGAGAAAGCGTAGAGGGCAAGTAGCCATCGGCTCAAAGGGTGGGCGAGTCAGTTGCTGCAAGACCACATTCAGCTCCCACTCAGGAGGAGGACGGATGGGGGGCTTGAGCAAAAGCAAGCCCCTGAGAAAGCGGGACACCAAAGGGTGACCGGACAGAGAATGTCCCTCCACCAGTGAGTGGTGAGCTGCTAGAGCTGAGAGGTGGACCCGAACAGAATTGGACTTAAGCCCCTGATTGGACAAGTGCAGTAAGTACTGAAGCACTACTGGCACAGTACAGGAGAAAGGGTCCTCTGTATGTAGCTGACACCACACAGAAAACCTCTTCCATTTGAGGGCATAGGTTTTCCTAGTGGACTGTTTCCTAGAGGCTAAGTGTTGAGGAACTGTTTGGCGACGTCCATAAGTCGTTGAGCCCTGTCTTCTGGCAAGAATGCCTTTGCCAGTTGAGAATCCAATCTTGCCCCTATGAACTCCAAGTTCTGGGAGGGGAGCAAAGTGGACTTTGCGAAGTTTATGACAAAGCCCACGTTTTGAAGTAGAGCAATGGTTCTGAGGGTTGCTTGTTTGGCCTCCTGGCACGTTTGACCCCTGATGAGCCAGTCGTCCAGATAGGGGAAGACAAAGATTCCCTGATTTCTCAGGTAGGCCGCCACCACTGCCAGGCATTTGGTAAAGACCCTGGGAGCGGAGGTGAGGCCAAAAGGCAGGACTCTGTACTGATAATGGTTTCCTCCCACAATGAATCTGAGGTACTTTCTGTGGTCTGGATGAATGAGGATGTGAGTGCACGCATCCTTTAGATCTAAGGAGCATAGCCAATCTCCCTGCTGGAGGTAGGGCAGAAGTGTTCCAAGAGTAAACATCTTGAACTTTTCTTTCTCTAGGAACCTGTTGAGGTTCCTGAGGTCCAGAATGGGTAGAAGGCCACCGGTCCTTTTGGGTACCAGGAAAAACCTGGAGTAGAATCCGTGACCTTGCAAGTGGGGAGGCACAGGCTCCACCGCCCTGTCCACCAACAGAGCTTGGAGCTCTTGAAGGAGAAGGTCTGTGTGCAGGGGAAGCCTCAAGGGCTCCCCTGGGAAGTAAGGAGGAGGCTGTTGATGAAAATGCAGGGCATAGCCCCTTTGGGCTATGTCCAGCACCCAACTGTCGGTGGTAATCAGAGGCCACTGGTGGGCAAAGAGTACAAGGCGACCGCCTGTGCAGGGCTGGGAAAGCAGGGATGGAGTGGCTTCGCTCAAGGAGTCAAAAACCCCCACCCTGCTGAGTGGTAGCAGGGGCCTGAGGCTTGGGGGTTCTCTGCCTACGGGGCCCATTACCCTGGCCCTTGGCTTGCTGACCCTGGGGGGCAGCTTGGGCAGCCTGATACTGAGGGTACTGTTTGTAGGCAGTGCCCTTCCTCGGGTAAAAGGACTTTTTACCCGAGCCCTTCTTCTTATGTGAAGGGGCAGAGGTCTTCCTCGACAGCCTTGTCCGGGTAAGGTGCTCGGTCTCGAGCTGAGCGGCCTTCTCGGTCACGGATTTGCCAAAAAGGTTCTCACCTCGGCAGGGGACATCAACCAACTTGTCCTGAACCCATGGCTTGAGGTCCAATGACTGCAACCACGCCAGGCGTCGAGCCGCAATGCTGGCAGCCGCAACTCGGGCCGAAGCCTCAAAGCCATCGTAGGCGGCACGGGAAATCAACTTGGAGCATTCCCGAATCCCCGAGGACAAGGTCTGAAATCTCTGCAAGGGTTCCCCGGAGAGACCAGCAGAGAATCCGGCCAACTCCTTGGCCAGGTCTTGCAAGTACATGCCCATGTACAGCTGGTAAGACTGGACACGGCAAGCAAGCATAGACCCCTGGAAGCACTTCCTACCGATGCCATAGAGGTTGCGAGCCTCCCTGCCGGGGGGGGCATTGCGGAGTGCATCTTCTGGTTCTTCAGACGATGCATGGCCGATTCCACAACCATGGAATGGTGTGGTAGCTGTGCTTTCTGGAAACCAGGGCTTTTGCGGAGTCGATAAATGGAATTGACTCGCTTGCTTAGAACCGGCGCCGAGGCCGGGGCCTCCCACATACGGAAGAGGAGCCGCTCCAGCATCGGAGGAACCGGGACAGTAAAGGCCTCCTTCGGAGGAGAGTCGTACTGTAGAGCATAGAGCTCCTCGGCTTTAGGCTCTTCCTCGGGATCGGCAGGGATAGCCAAGGCAGCGGCCATATCCCGGACGAACTCCGAGAACCTAGTGTCCTCCGGAGGGGATCTACTCCGGGGATCAGACTGCGGTGAGTCCGACGGGACGCACCGAGTCTTAAAGGTATCGGGAGACTCCTCGTCCTCCGTCTCCCAGGCGGACTCGTCTGAGGAGTCGTCAGGGTCCGACCCCGCGGGGCCCCGAGGCACCCGCCCCAATGCCGGGGGCACTGGCGTCGACACCCTCGGTCCCGAACGGGAGGTCGAGGGAGACCTCGACAGAGGACAACTTCGAGCCACGAGGGTCTCGAGTATCGGCTCGGTCTCCGGGGTTGACTTCGAAGTCGACGTCCCGGTGGTCGGGGCAGATGCACCAGACAGGCTGGCCATCAGTGCCCGCTGCTGCTCCATGAAGGCAGACAGTCTGCACTCCAAGGCTGTCATCCTGAGACTCAGCTAGGGAGACGCAGCAGCCACCGACTCGGGTCCCGGCGGTGCCGGGCCCGACGTCGGCTCTCTGGGAGGAGAGTCCACGAGGACTACGGGGCTTACGTGTCCAGCAGACTCCGGCTCCACGCAAGGAACTTTCGCAGGCTTCTCTTGGTCCACGGGTCCGGGGCGACGGTCGGGGGTCTTAGACCTGGCCCTCGAGGGACCAGGGACCTCTTCCGACGCCGCCCTCGCGAGCCGCTTCTTCCTCTTACGTTCCCAGTCAGGGGACCCCCTGTCCGAGGAGCTTCGACGGCACTCGGGATCGGAATCCCGAGATGACGAAGTCCGGGCCCGGCCGGAGGCAGAGTCCGAGAAGAACCTTTCCTTTTGATGCTGTCGACTCTTTAGTGCCTTGGAAGACATCTTTCCACATGGCCCACACGACTTTGGGTTGTGGTCAGGGCCAAGGCACCGAAGGCAGCAGTCATGTGTGTCAGTGAGAGACATAATTTTCTTACACCGATCACACTTTTTGAAACCACTGAAAGCCATAGGGGAAAAAATAGCTCCAGACCGGCCTTCTAGTGAAACAGAAAAAAAAGGGCGCGAACGCCAGCCACGAAGGGCAAAAACCGAAAAATGAAGAAAACGGGCTCGATACTGGTGTACCAAACCCAGCGGGAGTGGAACCGGCGTAGAACCAGAGAAAAAAATAGCAAAAATCGCCGAAGAAAAAAATCACTTTTATCCAGGAGAACAGGACACACGTCCGATGGCCTTCTCGGAAAAAAAAGAGACTGAGGTAAGATGGCACCTTTAGGCGGGAAGGGAACCACGCATGCGTACCAGCATTCCCAAAGGCTTTCATGGAAAGCTGGGGAAGTGCTCCGCTGGGGCTTCATCAGCGCCGATGACACCCATATGTGAGGACTGACTTCCTGCTTGGTCCTGGAGAATATTTTTATTTATTTTATTTAACAGGTTTTATATACCATTCTATCCTTTAATCAGAGTGGTTTACAAGATATATAGTCTTACATCTAAACACTGGTATAACTAACGCTTAATTTCAACAAACATTGGATTGCATTGGGGTTATATGGGAGCGCTATGGGAGGGGAGGGAGCACTAGCGAAGGGAGCTTCAAGATTGGAAGTAGGGGGGGGAGTTATTTACAGTGGAAGCTATTAGTAGAGGTAAGAATGCTGGTTGGAGGTGCTGAGGGGGTTCAAGGGACCTTATTTACAAATCAGTGAGCTATATATAGCGAGGGAGTAAGTTGGGGTAAGGACTTTTTACTGAAGGTAGGAGGAAGGAAGGGTAGGTTATGTGATGGCCCCATAGTAGTCGGTAAATAGGAAGGTCTTTAGCCTTGTCTTGAAGTCCTTGGCATCTGTAGTAATTCTGATGTCTTGGGGGAGGGAGTTCCAGAGGGAGGATGCTGCAAGGGACAGTGCTCTCCTGGATGTTGAGTTCATAGTTTTGCAGTATGAGGCCGGTGTCTGGATGTGGTCAGATGGGCAGTGACTTGGATCCTGTCCCAGAGACAGCCTGAGGCCTGCTTCCACTGGGAGGCAAGTCCACTGGGCTGTCTGCATATGTAGTCGGGTATATGGAACGACCATGTGTCCGAGGAACTGTAGCATCTCTCGGGCAGTCAGATGGTCTCGTAGGAGCATTTGGGATGCTAGTTTGACTAGATGGGCACAGTGGAGCTGGGGCAGGAATGCCCTGGACTGTTGGGTGTCCAGCAGGGTTCCGATGAACTCTAGTTTTTGAGTTGGAGCGAGGTGGAACTTTGGGAAGTTTATCATAAGGCCCAAGTGTTGTAGCACTGTGATGGTACAATGCAATGAGAGCAGTACCTCTTGGGAGATGTCTACTTTTATTAGCCTGTCGTCTAAGTAAGGGAAGACGAATATCCCCAGAGTTCTTAAGTATGCGGCTATGACCGCCATGAACTTTGTGAAGACTCTTGGGGCAGAGGCGAGTCTGAAGGGGAGGACTCTGTATTGGTAATGTTTTCCTTAAAAAGTGAAGCACAGAAACTTCCTGTGTCCTGAGTGGATGAGGATATGTGTGTATGCTTCTAGAGAACAGAGCCAATCCTGACTCTGGAAGTAGGGAAGAAGAGTCCCGAGGGAGATCATCTTGAATTTTTTGTGGACTAGAAACTTGTTGAGATTTCTGAGGTCAGAATGGACCTGTACCCTCCTGTTTTATTTGGGATGAGAAAGTACGGAGAGTAGAAGCCCATTCCCTGTTGGGATATGGGGACTTCTTCTATGGCTCCTGAGACAGAAGAGAAGACATCTTGTCCTGTATGAAGGCAGTGAGTGGGGGGGTTGCATTTGATATTCCCCTGTGAAAGTGGAGGGGGGCAGAATCTGTAGATGTCGTCTGTACCCTTCCTGGACTATGGATGAGGTGCCATCTGTGGGTGTAGTGACACAGTCTGCCTGCTAAGTGGAGGAGGTGGGGGTCCCCCAGAAGCAGGGTGGCAATGTTCTCTAGGAAAAAGCCAATAAACAGGTGCAGACTGTGGCTGCAGAGCTAGTTGAAATTTAGCCAATTGTGGCGGCTTCTGTTGATTAGGCTGCTACCTCTTCTTTGGGCCCTGACCCTGGTACTGAGAAGCAGGTGGATAAGAACCCACTGTTCAAGATCTGAGGCCTGACGCCATGCAAATCTACCGGCCCCGAGGCATATGTTTGTGGCCCTCCTTGTACATTCAAAGGCATTCAAGGTAGCCCTATTGACAAATTTGGATACATTTTGGCTATGTTTAACAAGGGCAAGTTAGTCTACCCTTTTGTCATCCTGTTCATATGACTCTATGTAGCAAGTTTTGTAAATAGTTCACCCCTGTTATCCAAGCTTTTTGCCCTGTTATCTGTAAACTCATACGTGTTAACTGTACTGAGCATTTTTGTTCCATGTAAACCGCGCTGATGCTGAATAGTGCGGTATGTAAGAGACTGTAAATAAATAAATAAATAAATCTTGAAGGACTAGAAAGGGGGACTGTTACTTCTGGAGAGAAATCTGCAACTGTGAGTATATACTTCTGGTAATTTTCTAAAAAGAATTCTTTGTATTAAAGCTACTTAATCTGTGAACCCACTGTTTTTTGTTGGATCAGTTAGGGCCTAGTAGCAGCAATTAAAGTTTGAATTTAAAACACAGAGGAGAACTTTCTGGTTACATTTCATACCCAGCAGAGAGCTTGTAGTTTAAATTTAATAGTCACTCAGGGCCAAGTAACAGCAAAGTACTTTTAGTTTAAATTTAACACGCAGAAGAGAGCTTTCTGGTTACATTTGGAACCCAGCAGAGAGCTTGTAGTGTACATTTAATAGTCACTCAGGGCCTAGCATTAGAAAAGTACTTTTAGTTTTAAAACACAGAAGAGAGCTTTCTGGTTAAATTTAGAACCCAGCCGAGAGCTTGTAGTTTAAATTTCATAAGAAGTTAGAGCCTAACAGCAGCTAAGAGCTATAATTTAAATCAAATCAGAATTTAGCTTACCTCAGCAGCACAAGACAGGGTACTGTGTAGCAGCCCTCTTTTAATAAGTGTTATTTCCCTCCCTCCCTCCCCACACCCACCCATCCCTGGGATAATCATAGCTTTATAGGTACTTACACATCTTAAAAGACAGGAGGTGCTTTCAGGAGAAGCTCATTACCCAAATCAGTCATACACTAAGGACCTGAGATTAATTAAGCTTCAGGTGAACAAGGCATATTAAACGTATTAGGTACAGTTTTATTGGTATAAATACCCATAGCAACCCCTAGTAAGTAAGAACTTAAAGATCTAGACACAAACTTAAAACTAAGATGCAGACAGCAGTCCAGCAGCGGGATGGGGGCTTTCCAGTCTTTTGCATTGAGTGTCACATGTATGATTTTCTTCCAGTTGGTGAGAGGTCTTACGTGTGCACTAGGTGCAAGGAGCTCTTTGCTCTCAGGGAACAAGTCCGCTCTCTAAAGTAGCAGACTTGGAAAACATAAGACAGAGAGGTACATAGACGAGACCTACAGGGATATAGTCCTGAAGTCCCACCTCCAGTCTGGCAGCACCCCTGTTGCCATGGAGGAGAGAGGTCACATGACAGGAGAGCATCACCATGGTGTGGCAGGAAATGATCCTCTAACTAGGACCTGTCCTCCAGGTGATGTAAAACCCTCTCGCACCGAGAAAGTTTCTCCAGGGCCATGTGTCCATGAGGGAAGGGTTAGGACAGCCGTTATAGTTGGTGATTCGATCATTAGGCATGTAGATAGCTGGGTGGCTGGTGGACGTGAGGATTGCCTGGTAACATGCCTGCCTGGTGCGAAGGTAGCGGACCTCACGCGCCACCTAGATAAGGTCTTAGATAGTGCTGGGGAGGAGTCTGCTGTCTTGGTACATGTCGGTACCAATGACATAGGAAAATGTGGTAGGGAGGTTCTGGAGGCAAAATTTAGGCTTTTAGGTAGGAAGTTGAAATCCAGAACTTCCATGGTAGCGTTCTCCGAAATGCTTCCTGTTCCACGCGCAGGACCCAAAAGGCAGGCAGAGCTCCGGAGTGTCAATGCGTGGATGAGACAATGGTGCAGAGATGAGGGTTTTGAATTTGTTCGGAACTGGGGAACATTCCGGGGAAAGGAGGGGCTCTTCCGAAGGGATGGGCTTCACCTTAACCGGGATGGAACCAGGCTGCTGGCATTAACCTTTAAAAAGGAGATAGAGCAGCTTTTAAACTAGATATTAGGGGAAAGCCGACAGTCGCCCAAGAGCGGATGGTTCGGAAGAATGTATCCATGAAGGATACTACCAAAAGCAGAGAGGTTCCACAAAAGAGTAAAGTAGCCCAAATGCCCTCAAGTATGGAGCAGACAGAGCTTAAAGATCCCAATTTACCCATGTCTAACAATAGCCAAATTAACATGAATAAAATACATTCTCTAAAATGCTTGTATGCAAATGCTAGAAGTCTAAAGAATAAGATGGGAGAGTTAGAATATATAGCACTAAATGAAAGGTTAGATATGATTGGAATATCAGAGACATGGTGGAAGGAGGACAACCAGTGGGACACTGTGATACCTGGGTACAAACTATATCGTAATGATAGAGCTGATCAAATTGGTGGAGGGGTTGCGCTCTATGTTAAAGAGGGCACTGACTCAGAAAGGATTAAAGATTTGCAGGAAACAAAATCTGCTGTAGAATCTATATGGATTGAAATTCCATATAAAAGGGGGAAGGCAATGGCAGTGGGGGTGTACTATCGAGCACCTGGCCAGAATGACCAAATGGATGATAAAATGCTCAAAGAAATCAAGGAAGCTAACAAAAGTTACAGCGCAGTAATAATAATGGGTGATTTCAATTACCCCGGTATCGACTGGGTCAGTGTCATGTCAGGACATGCTAGGGAGATAAAGTTCCTAGATGAAATAAATGACTGCTTCTTGGAGCAGCTGGTTCATGAACCAACCAGAGGGGAAGCCATATTAGACCTAGTCCTTAGTGGAACACCAGATCTAGTGCAAGAGATAAGGGTGCTGGGGCCACTTGGCAATAGTGATCATAGCATGATCGCCTTTGATTTAATTAGTGGAGGAGGGATAGTAAGGAAATCCACAGTACTACCTTTTAACTTTCGAAAGGGAGACTACGATAAAATGAGGAAAACAGTTAAGAAAAAACTAAAAGGAGCAGTTGCGAAGGTTAAAGACGTACATCAAGCTTGGGTGTTGTTGAAAAATACTATCTTGGAAGCCCAGACCAGCTGTATTCCACGCTTTAAGAAAAGTGGAAGGAAGTCCAAAAAACTGCCAGCATAGTTTAAAGGTGAGGTCAGAGAGGCTGTTGTTGCCAAAAAAGCATCTTTCAGGAAATGGAAAAAAGAGCCAAACGATGAAACCTGGAAACAGCACAAGCACTGGCAAGTCAAATGCAAGGCATTGATAAGGCAGGCAAAGAGAGAATTTGAGAAGAAGCTTGCTGCGGAAGCAAAAACACAAAATAAAGACCTTTTCAAGTACATTCGTAGCAAAAAACCTGTGAGAGAGTCAGTTGGTCCATTAGATGATAAAGGGGTTAAAGGAGCACTAAGAGGCGACAAGGCGATAGCGGAGAGACTGAATGAATTCTTTGCTTCTGTCTTTACTGAGGAAGATGTAGGGATGTTACCCATGACTGAAGTGGTATTTCAAGGTGCGGAAGAATTAAAGGAAATATCGATACATCGGGAAGATGTCTTACAACTATTAGATAAACTGAAGAGTAGCAAATCACCTGGGCCGGATGATATACATCCAAGGGTGTTGAAAGAACTGAAATATGAGATTGCAGACCTGCTATCAGTAATCTGTGAACTATCATTAAAATCATCTCTAATACCTGAAGATTGGAGGATCGCCAATGTAACACCAATTTTTAAAAAGGGTTCCAGGGGTGATCCGGGAAACTACAGACCGGTGAGCCTGACGTCAGTACCAGGAAAAATGGTAGAAACCATCATGAAGAATAAAATTACTCAGTATGTAGATAGTCACAACCTAATGGGAGACAGCCAACATGGCTTTAGACAAGGAAGATCTTGTCTTACTAATCTGCTATGTTTTTTTTGAAGGAGTGAATAAACAGGTGGACAAAGGTGAGTCGGTTGATATTCTGTATCTGGACTTTCAGAAAGCCTTTGACAAGGTCCCTCATCAGAGACTTTTGGCAAAACTAAAGAGTCATGGGATAGGAGGCAGTGTACTATTGTGGATCAGGAACTGGTTAAAAGATAGAAAGCAGAGGGTAGGGCTAAATGGCCAATTTTCCCAATGGAGAAAGGTGAATAGTGGTGTACCCCAGGGATCTGTGCTGGGTCCGCTGCTTTTTGACATATTCATAAATGACCTGGAAAGTGGAATAACGAGTGAGGTGTTCAAATTTGCAGATGACACAAAACTATTTAAAGTTGTTAAAACCCAAGAGGATTGTGAAAAATTGCAAGAGGATCTTGATAAATTGGAAGACTGGGCATCAAAATGGCAGATGAAATTTAATGTGGACAAGTGCAAGGTTATGCACCTAGGGAAGAACAACCCAAACTATGGTTACACGATGCAAGGTTCCACATTAGGAACCACCACCCAGGAAAAAGATTTAGGCGTCATTGTGGATACCATGTTAAAATCCTCGGCCCAGTGTGCAGCGGCGGCCAAGAGAGCAAATAGAATGCTAGGTATGATAAGGAAAGGAATGGAAAATAAAACAAAAGATATTATAATGCCTCTATATCGTTCCATGGTGAGACCGCATCTTGAATATTGTGTGCAATTCTGGTCGCTGTATCTGAAAAAGGATATAGCGATTTTAGAAAAGGTACAGAGAAGAGCCACCAAAATGGTAAAGGGGATGGAAGGATACTCCTATGAAGAAAGGCTGAAAAGGTTAGGGCTCTTTAACCTGGAAAAGAGACGGCTGAGGGGAGATATGATAGAAGTCTATAAGTTAATGAACGGAGTGGAATGGGTAAACGTAGATCGATTGTTTACCTTATCAGAATATAGAAAGACTAGGGGACATGCAATGAAGCTACAAGGTAAACTATTTAAGACTAATAAAAGAAAATATTTTTTCACTCAACGTGTAATCAAACTCTGGAATTTGTTACCGGAGGATGTAGTAAAGGCTGTTAGTGTAGCTGGGTTTAAAAAAGGTTTGGACAAGTTCCTGGAGGAAAGGTCCATAAACCATTATTAAGAAGTGACCGAAGATATCAATGCTTGACTCAGTACAAGCATTGTGGAACTTGTGTCTCTTGGGGAAACTGCTAGGTACATATGACCTAGATTGGCCACTGTTGGAAACAGAATACTGGGCTTGATGGACCTTGGTCTGACCCAGTATGGCATATCTTATGTTCTTATGTTAAATAAAATAAAAGCCTCAAGATCCCTGCTTGAGGAATATTCCCATGTAGAGAATGTACGAGTTAATCCTGGCTAAGAACATGGATGCCTGGAAGCATCGCCGCCCAAAAGCATCGAGAATCCTCGATTCCCTACCTGGAGGATTTGAGGAGAGAGTCTTCGAGCTTTTGATTCAGCGCATCGCTGATTCAACCACCATGGAGTGGTGTGAAAGTGTGGCTTTTGGAAACCTGGATACCTGGTACATGGTATCACGTCAACAACTGAGGTGAGACTGTGAGAGGAGTCTCCCACATACAAAGCATAAGGTCATGGAGGATGAGGTGCACCAGCAAAGTGTCTGCCTCTTTGGGTGCTGTTGGGTATTGGAGGATCAATTCCTCTGCCCTTGGCTCCTTTTCCGATGTTGAGGTAATGGAAAGACCCCTAGCTAGGTCTTGAATGAACTCCTGGAAGGACATGTCTTCCGGAGGCGACATGTGTCAATGTTGCAGCAGGGAAGGCTCTGAGGGAAGGTCCTGGAACCCCCGGGAATCAAGTGATTCTGCATCTGAGATCGGAATCGGAGGACTCAAAGTATTGACGGACATGGTGCTCGGCCAAAGCTAGATGCCGGTACTGATGCTCCGAGGTATCGGCCTCGGTAAGCCACCTGGGCTAGGTACCAGTACTGGTGATAGACTCAAGAGAGGGCATGGGTGGCAGCAATGTCGATGCCATTTACATAGGCATACCCACCACCGGTGTCTATGTTTGTACCAGTACCAACTGGGCAGTGTCAGTCACCAACAGTTTTATAGGTACCAAGGCTGCCAGGAAAGTTGCCGAGCTCCACTCAATGACCAATATGTCCTGGTCCATCATTGTTGTCAATGCTTGGGTATCGGTGGTGGGTACTTGCAACACTGTCCCAGAGCATGGCACCAGTAGCTCTCTGGAGGTTGAGGCCTCGGGAGCATCCTCGATGGCTTTAGGGGACAGGACCTCCCGCCGGGGCTGTTTGTCAGGCCAGTCCCCCTCCAGGGCAACACCCGAGGGATATCAATGCTTGGAATGAGATCTACCTCTGGAAGGTTTCTCTTTCTTCGATGAAGATTTGTGCTTGGACTTACTGATACCTGGGATCCATGAGAGACCCTCAATGATGTGGACGCCAAGGATACCGCGTCCGAGGCTAAGAGTGTCCCAAGTTTAGAGGCCCGGTTCTGTAGGCTTCTCCATGTCATCTTTTGACAAAAGGGACAATCTTTTCGCTGGTGTTCTGGGCCGAGGCATTTTAAACACCAGTCATGGGTGTCAGTCACCGAGATAGTGCTGGCACCCTTAACACATTGTTTGAAGCCACTAGTTGGTTTCTCCATGCCATTGATGGAGGGTATGGTAGGTTTAAGGCCTAAGATGGCTTCGAGGTGCCTAAACTTTTTTTTTTTTTTAAATTAAGAAAAAGAAAAAAAGAAAATGGGACCGGTGATGTCTTCGACGGTGCTGGCATCGACAGGAAGGTAGACACTATCCTCAAAAAAGACTTTTTCTACGGTAACAAGATTTGCTTCCTGCTGGCTCTGTGGAAAATGAAGAACTGAAGAGAGGAAGTTGGGAAGATAGTCATGCAGACGCAGTGGAGTGCTCCAAAAGCTTTCCAAGTGGATGCTGGGGAGCATTCCCACGCAGGCTCCATCAGTACAGACGTCACCCATATGTGAAGACTACATTCTTGCTTGTTCTTGGATACACAAAGTACGAGCACTGAAAGGTAGTAAGGGTGAGTGGGGGACTAAGTGTCAGAGCCAAAATGTTCAAGGAAGAGGTGGGTTTTTAGTTTGCGATGGAATTCCCCAATGTCTGTCTGTCAGTAATCATATCTCTGGGGTGAGGGAGTTCCAGACAGTGGGTGCATAGAAGGCGGCGGCTCTGCTAGAAGTGGAGAGATTGGAATGAGAGAATGAGGCTTGGACTGAAACAGTTGTGACTGACTTTTCTCCTTGATCTGTTATTGAGAGGTTCATGGATGAGAGGCCTAAGGACATCTGCTAAAAGGTTGTGGAGGGTCTTGAAGAAGCAGAGGGAGACTTTGTACTTAACTCTCATGTGGATGGGTAGCCAGTGTAGCTGCTCTAGGATGGGGGTAATGTATGCTTGACTGGTGCCTGTGATTATTCTAGCAGCTATATTCTGTGCGAGTGTAGAGGGAGTAAAATGGCTTTTGAGAGTCCCGATAGATTATGTTAGCATAGTCAAATACTGGAGTGATGAGAGCTTGACAGACATTTCTGAAGTCGTTATGCTCCAATAAGGGTTGAAGATTTTGAACCATTTTCATTCTAAAGTATGTAGATTTGGTTGCCCGTTTGATGTGGGCATGGAAGTTCAGGTTTTGGCCAGTATTATGTCAAGATATTTTACTTGATCTTTTACTTGTAGTGATAAGTTGGCCATATTGACAGAAGATGGTGGCGAGAATGTGAGGTTCTTAGTTATATGGTTATATGGAAGACTTCTGATCTGTTGTAGTTAATATGCATGTTGTAAAGGTTGAGCCATTGGATGATAGCTTCAAGGCACTGACTTATCATGGAGTAGTCAGGCTTATTAATGGTGAATGGTGCATAATTAAAATGTCATTGGCATACAGATGATAGAAAATATTGTGGTTCTGGATTGTTTTGCGTAGTGGTTGGAAAAAATGTTGAAGAGCAGGGAGGATAAGATAGAGCCCTGAAGCAAGCCCTGAGTAGTCTGAAAGAGTTGGAGGTTTCCGATCCTACTCTGACTTATTGATAGTGGTCGACCAGGTAGCTCATGGATAACAGAGTCAAAGGCTGTGGAGATGTCAAGGAAAATGAGAATGAAGCCTTGTGTGTTTTTTCCCGTACCTTTGTTTAGTGTATTCTAGGAGGGAGGTCAGTAGGCTTTCCAACTATGAAAGGGTTTGAAACTAGGCTGATGTTGGTCGAGGGGGGCGTAGGAGTCCACATAGTCCTGTGTCTGATTTTGGTAAGGGAGGGAATACTGGAGATACAGTAGGTCTGTAAGAGAATGGTGATGTGGGTCGACTGTAGGATTTTTTAGTAAGAGTCTGATGGAGGCTTCCTTGAGGGCTGTCAGCATGTAGCCCAATGATAGTGAAGTCTGCACAATGGGAAGGATCACTGGGATGAGATCTTGCTTGATCATTTTGATCCAGGGAAACGGACATGGGTCGAGTGAGGAGATCGTGCTGTTGAGGTTTGTGATAATCTTTTTTAGTTGCTAGGTGGGCAAAGGGCTGAATCTTGACCAGATTTGTTCACTAGGGGTATTGGAGTTGGTGGTGAGTCAGGTTGGTCTGATGGTGGATGATTGTTTAGATTGTAGAAAATGCACCATGTCAGCCAGAAAGAGAGTAGCATCAGACTTGCAAGCGGTTGGGCTTTTGAGCAGATTCAAGGCTATGTCAAATAGCTCTCTATGTTGGTTAAGTGAGGATCTAATTAGGTTGGTATGGTATTCTTTTTTCTTGGGAAGGGTGAGAGAGTAGTATTCAGCCTGGGCAATAATGTATGCCAAGTGGTTGGATGGATCCTTGTGGCATCTCCATTTGTGCTCTAGTTGCCAGAGTTTGTTTTTTTAAGGGATTTGAAATCAGGTGTGAACCAAGCTACATGGTGCGTTCTCTTTACACCGGATAGGTTGTTGGGCATAGTAGCATAGGATGAAATGCGGTCATTCCATTCAGAAATTGAGAAGTCAAGGTTGATTGGGTCAACTTGGGCCATAGGTAGGATGTTATTGACGAAGGAGTCTTTTTCAAATGCCCAAAACCTCCATGTGGGAGATGGTGAGGCATTGTGGGTGGGTGTGTTCCTGAAGTCATTTTAGTAGCCAGGTCTGTGGACGTCCCCTGAGCAAGGACATCAAAGTCTGAATGAGGGCATGGCAGAGGCATGGCCAGGGCATTCCTAAGAACCTGGATATCCCCGTCTGACCTCAGAAACATCCTTGACAACCCAAATCACATCTTAAGTTACACCTGCTCCAGGCATGAACAGGCATCTGAAAAGTGCTCATTTTGTCAGGCAGAAGGTCTGGAAGACCGAAACTAATACCCCTGTATTTTACACTATGGAAACAAACACTAACAGCGAACGGGGGCTCATGTTTTCACTTTGTTATGCTGCTCAATGTCCCCTTACGATAGCTTGCCCGAGATGGATGTTCCCATCGCAAGCAACCCTACTGAGGATGTCTATGTGGTGGCCTACATGCACATCCAGGTTGGGGATGTCTGTTCCTGAAACCAGTCGGAGACATAGACGTCCCTGCACTTTTCTGCCCTGGACGTTCCCAATTTAACTTGAACATTCTTTCTAAAATCCTCCTCATAATGCACATAATCATTTGCTAGTAACAAATTCAAGAGTTTGATTACACATTAAGTGAAAAAGTATTTTCTCTGATTAGTCTTAAATGCACTATATTGTAGCCTCACCGTATGTCCCCTAATCTTTCTACTTTTCAAGTCTATAAAATAATGAAAGGAGTGGATAGGATAAACGTAAATCAATTGTTTTCTCCTTCAAAAAGCAGAAGGACTAGGGGACATGCAATGAAGCTACAATGTAGCACATTTAAGACTAATCAAAGAAAATACTTTTTCACTCAACGCGTAAACTCTGGAATTCGTTACCAGAGGATATAGTAGAAGCTGTTAGTGTAGCTACAATGGTGTAAGTTACAGTGAGGGGCCCCTAAGCAAAATGTTGCTGAGGATCCCCATTGTCACGCTGATGGCACGCCCCTCCCCTCATTATGTGGGATTCCCCATGTGGTGGTGGCTGTGGTAGCAAACTTAATTCATTGTGTTTGCTGCAGGCCCGGTGGCTGTTCCCTGTCAGGTTGAAGTCTCATGGTGTGGCTGTTATTGCAAGACTTCAGCTCAGCGAAGAACAGCCACCGAGCCTGCGGCAGACTTACGAGTGCGAAGCAGTGTGGCAAGCTAGTAAACATTTGGACACATTCCTGGAGGAAAAGTTCATAAACCTTTATTAAAGAGGACCAGGGAAAGATCTGACCAAAGAGGACCAGGGAAATCCACTGCTTGCTCTGGGATAAGCAGCATGGAATCTGTGTAGCTTTTTGGGAACCTGACAAATACTTATGACCTGGATTAGCCAGGCCTATTTCCTGTTGGAAATAGGATACTGGGCTTTATGCACCCTTGGTCGGACACAGTATGGCAAATTTTGTGGTCTTATGACATTCTTTGTTTTTTCTTTGATAAAGAGTACTTAAAAATGAACATCTAATTAGCAGAAATAGAACCATGAATGAAAGGTATTGTGCTCAAACAAAATCATATTTAAGAGCAATTTTCTAATTGTTTGCATGGGTAAATATGTATATAGCCCATTCCCCATTTTCAAAAGTGAACTGAACTTTAAAACGAGCCTGCAAATGCCAGAGTAGAAAATACCCATGGTCCTACAAACAGTATAGAGATTACAAAAAATAACCCTCTTAAGACTAAACTCAGACCACAAGCATCTAGTTGAAAAAACAAACAAACAGAGGCAGATTCAAACCACAGAAAGGTAGAACAGTATCTAAAAGCAGCCAACCAAATTGGCCAACTCCCTACTTCTCTAGGCACAGAAATTACCTTGCTATATGGGATACAACTGTTAAACTCAAAAACCTGACTAGGCCTAAAGTTTGATCTCTCGCATTTCCTAAGAAAACACTACGGAAAAAAGTGATCAGAAAAATAATGCAAAACAGATATGGCTAAAAAATATATGTTTCTTAATTAGAATATAACCATATTCGGCAAACTCACATTTTTGTCTTTCTGCCAGGGGTCCCCTGCAGCATGCTGACAGCCCACAGGAAATTTCCTTGAAGTCTATATGATTGTCACGATTTTCATCAAAGGCATTAAATAAACCTATGAAGCAAGAATGCATTAGCCCTTGCTGAACACAGTGAATCATGTTGCTTGTCATTAAAATTAAAGTCTTTATGGCTCAATCTTTTCTTTTATATCAAACTATTTGGATAGAGAATGGATTCTTACTGGCTAAACACTAAATTTTAATGTCATGGCAGCCTACTTTATAAGGATTATACTCCAAACTATGACTGCTTACTGGCATGTCAAATTTCCTATAGTATCTTCTCAAAAACAATGGTGCCATTTCTCATAAGGAAGGATTTTAACAAAAGAAAACAGGGATTCTACAGGGATTTGCCACAAGTTGCTACCTATTCAGGAACAGAAGCTCCTGCCTCTTCAAAACCCCAGGGATGTAAACATTTCATGGTTACTAGAGCTCTCAAACATGGATACCAAAAAATGTTTTCCCATTTCATTTTCATTAATTTAGAGTTACCATGTGCGGTATATAAAAATAATCACAAATTACTTTAAACCAACATTTTTACTCGTATCTTTTGTTATTAATGAACTTTGTTCAAAAGTTATTTTAAACTCAATTAAAGAAAGTCTTGTTGAAAAGATCAAATATGGATCTACGTGGGAGTGGCTGAACATACCTACTGTAAATGATAAAAGGTCATGTGGGAAAAAAAGGATATTACCTCCATAATTATTCTAGTCAGAGCTTCAGTTTCTCTATCCATGATAGATCTCTCTTTGATACCAGATCTTATCAAAAAGGTAGAGCACTGCCTGTCTAATGGACTCATGGAGGTAAAGGGTTGTCACCAGAGAAGATGGACACATTTATGAGTTGCATCACAGACAGAATTAATATCTTTAACATATTCATTTTGCCTCTTAAGGCTATTCAATGCTAGAAATGGTGTTAGGGAACCAAAGCTGGGCAGTTCAGCACTGGTAAGTTTTGGGGTGGTGCTAAAATGTAGCTCTGAAGAATAATGATCAGACATCTGTACTGGCAATATGCTTTTAAAGAACTATACATCAAACTTTGTGACAAAAAGCTAATCAGTTCAAGAAAAAAACACAGCTACGAAATAATTACATAATAAAAGTTCCAAAAAATTAGTAAATTAACACGGTGTACCTTCATTCAAAGAGAGGTGAATAGGAGGCGAAACCAGAGGGCCAAATGTTTCCAAATCAAAACGTCCAGTACGAGACTGGGCCTTCAGCAACCAATATCGCTTTTCAAGATCAATAATATCAGATTCTTCCACTGTAAAATCAAATATAAAATAAACAGTTTTTTGGGTGTGAAAAATACTTTTATAATAAAACATTAACGAAAGAGCTAATTTAGCATAAGTGTGACAAATTGTGAACCTTCCACAGCATTACTGGTAACATCTACCTAAGTGCTGAGGATGCATTCCCTCTTAACCTTTCACTACTTCAAATTATTTTTCTTTTTTTCTTAAGTCACTTTCACATCCAATCCTAACTCTAAGAGAAAAAACATTTCTATGAGAAACAAAAGTATGTATGCAACACACTTTCTTTAAATGACTTCTGAAGCATTGAATTCTTAACATAATATCAGGATTAAAACAGAGGCTACAGGAGAAATCGTTGCATTTTACTTTGCTACTCAAACACTAACAGGGTGGGTAAAAATAGGATAGCAATTTTTGAAACCAAAGGTCTTGCTATTTTATTTCTTATTGTATTTTTTCACTTTTTAGATTTTTACAAAATGATCCCACTGAAATAGTAGACTTACTTCATTATCTACTATTGCCTACTTTATCAATGTGCTTGTAGTTCAAAGGAAGCAACATAGGAGAAATAAAAGGTCAACGTGTTATTTCAATGAGTTTACACTGAAAAGAGGCATAATGTTGTCATGATGCACCTTAAGCAAAGCAGTTCCCTTTTATGTTACCCAGGTTGCACAGAATACTATTATTTAAAATCACAAAAATGGAAATTGTTTTGACTGCATAGCTAGTCATTGCCTTCCATAACCCACATAATTACATCCTGAATTCACAGCAATTTTTCTTTAGATTTTCATGCCTATGCTGGAGAAAAAAAACAACTTGCTGTTCTCTACCTCTGCTTGAAGCTCCTGCTTTGCAGCAGAATTCTGCAAACTGAAACAATAGGTTTGACCTGTCTTGCTGAGACAATTCCAGGCAACCTGCAGCTGAGGCTTCAATCTCCAAATCTTTGCTTGTGTTGTACCATGGCTGCACAGTCATTTCCAGCTTAGCAACCCTAGCAGCATCTCTTTTAAGCAACAAAAAGCCCACGGGGACTAAAACATGAGAACACTACTCCAGAGAGTTTTATCTAAATAAATCTTATTTAATTTCAATTTACATTTAAAAAAACATTTATTTATTTTATTTAACTAAAACCTTTTCTATACTGCTTCATCTAGTAAGTCAGAGGTTTACCTTCAACAAAAATCAGAAATTGTTTATATCAAAGAGAATTATTTAACTGCTTAACCTATTTATCATACACCAACAGTAAACCTTAGAACACTGCTTTTCAAACATGAATCCTGTATAACCCCATTTTAATAAATGAAAATTCATGTGACCCCAGATGATAGTGAAATCAAAATAGGTGGTCTCTATTCTCCTTACTTTCCTTCTACTCATCTAAAGTAGGAAGGACAGCAACAACAGCAGTGGTATAACAGCAGCAATCAGCAGTGTGTCCCTTGTGTTAGTGTGAGCTTACAGACCTCAGTTTTCAATGTGGGTTTCCAGTTTAATAGGAAGTTTACCCAGGACAGGGCAAGGGTCTATCAATGTTCACTGGCTCACTGACTGGTGACTGCCACTACTTGGCAAAGGTCACAATGAAAGTCCAGAGAGAAGGGATAGAAATGGCGATGTTTATAGAGACATAGAAACATGACAGCAGAAAAAGACCACACGGCCTATCTAAAACTGCCCTACCATATCAACTACAATGGTCCACTGGAGCATAGGCAAAAGAAATGCAGTCCGCAATCCAATCGGATAGGGTGCATTTCATTACTGGTAGTCCAAGGTGACTTGGATCAAAGGAAATGAATTGAAAGGATTTCCTGTGAGTCTTGGTTCTGTCCAAGTAGAAAGCCAGTGCGCGCTTGGAATCTAAAGTAAGTAGTGCTGCTTCAACCCTAGAGGCATGCGGTCTGGGGAAGAAGACTGGTAGCATCACAAATTGGTTGAGGTGGAAGGGTGAGATCACCTTAGGAAGGAAGTGTGGATGAGTACGGAAAACCACCTTGTCATGGTGGAACAGGGTGTACAGAGGATCTGACACTAAAGTCTGCAGTTCGCTGATGCAGCCAGCTGAGGCGAGGGCTATGAGGAAGATTACCTTCCAAGACAAGAATTTTAAAAAATGGTGGCGAAGGGCTTGGAGGGCCAGAAATATCACCCGGAGCTCCAGAAGGTTGATCTGCAGCTGGCACTCTGTCTGGGAACGACAAGCCTTAGGTGCAAAGGTCCTCGCAATGAGCTCCCCATCCTCACAGGGAAGTGTCCATGGTGAGGACCCTCTGGGGGGGTGGGTGCCTAGAAGGGCATCCCGTCCTGAAGGTGGCGGGGGATCTGCCACCAATGGAGGGAGTCCGCCAGTTGCAGGTCATTTTTACCCTGTCCCGAAGTCCACCCGTAGCTTGTGTCCACTGGGAGCGGAGGCACCACTGAACCACCATCATATGCAGGTGGGCATATGGGGTTACGTGGACCGTGGAGACCATGTGGCCCAGTGGGCAGAGAAGGTGAGCAGGTACCAATCGGCGGTGTTGCACTTCTGCGGCTAGCACCCTGAGGCACTCTGTCCTCTCCGGAGGAAGGAAGGCATTGGGAGGAAGGAAGGCCTTGGCCTGAAGGGTGTCCAGCTGAGTCCCTTTGAACCCCAGGCACTGTGCCGGAGAGAGGTGGGATTTGGGGAAGTTGTTGATGAACCCCATATGCTGCAGGACGTGGATGGTGCATTTGGTGGCGTGGTGCACCTCTGCAGCTATGCCTCCTTTTATGAGCCAGTTGTCCAGATAGAGAAAGGCGAAGGCTCCTTGGAGACTAAGGAGGGCTGCGACCACCACTAGGAACTTGTTGAAAACCCTTGGCAATGACTCCAGCCCAAAGGGTGGCACCCTGTACTGGTAGTGACCTCCTCCCACCATGAACCAGAGGTATTGTAGGTGGTTGGGATGGTCAGGATATTTGTATAAGCAACCCTCAGGTCTAAGGAGCATAGCCAGTCTCCCTGCTGAAGGTAAGGCAGCAGTGTTCCAAGCGAGAGCCATCTTGAACTTCTCTCTCACCAGAAATCTGTTCAGGTCCTGTAGGTCCAGGATGGGCGTGAGGCTCCCTGTTCGCTTGGGAATGAGGAAATATCTGGAGTAGAAGCCTTTGCCCCAAAGATGTTTGGGCACTGACTCCACCGCCTTGTCCATGAGGCGGCCTGTGAGCTTGGTGAGGAGCAGAGTCTGGTGAAGGAGAGGCCTTACAGGTTCTCCTGGGAAGAACAACGGTGGCATCTGTTGTAGGTGGAAGAGGTATTCCTCCTTGACTACTTGCAGCACCCAAGAGTTGGTGGTGATTGAGGACCACCTATGGGCAAACAGGGCCAGACGCCCCACCCTGTGAGCTGCTGAGGGCCTCCTGGGGGAGAGGAGGCCATTCCCAAGGAGTCAAAATCTCGCTCCAGGCTGGGCCAGAGCCACTGCCTGGGTCTTAGAGGTCCCTGCCCCTTGGACTGTTGCCCTTGCTGTGGGGCAGAGAAGGCCTGGTACTGTGGGGTATTACTAACACCCCCTTCCTTGTGAAGAAAGACTTCTTTCCCGGGGCCTTTTTACAGGGGTGCACCAAGGTATTCTGAGAGAATCTGGTCCTGGTCAGGAACTCAGCAGCCTTGTCCGACATGGGTTTTCCAAAGAGGTTCTCTCCAGTGCAAAGGACATCAATGAGTTTGTCCTAGACCCACTGCTTAAGGTCAACGACTGCAGCCATGCCCACGGTGGCCACTCTGGCTGAGGATTCAAAGCCATCGTATGTTGCTCGAGACAGGAACTTTGAGCACTCCTTGACTGCGGAGGCCAGCGACTTGAACCGCTGAAGCAGTTCCCCATTGAGGCTTGCAGAGAAACTAGCGAGCTCCCTCGCCAGTTCCTTTAGGTATATGCTGATGTATACTGGTAGGACTGGACTTAGCAAACCAGTATTGAGCCCTGGTAGCATTTTCGGCCAAGGGCATCCAAGGCGCGGGCATCCCTACCCAGGGGCACCGATGAATGAGTCTTTTGGCTTTTGAGTCGCTGCATGGTCGATTCGACGACCATAGAACTGTGAGGGAGCTGGGTTTTCTGGAACCCCGGGCTTCGGTGAACTCTGTACATAGTATCGAGCCATCTGCTTCCAATGCCGGTGTTTCCCACATTCGGAGGAGGCAGCGCTCGAGGATCAGAGGGATGGGCACAGTGAGAACTTCCTTCAGAGGGGCCTTGTACAGGAGGATCGCGTTCCTCGTGGGGTGGTCCTCCTCCACCTCAGTCTCTAACATGAGGGCCTTTTCCATGTCCCACACAAAGTCGAGGAAGGCAACGTCCTTGGGTGGGGAATGGCACTGGGACACCAGTGGAGACGGGTCCAAGGGCACATCTCAGTGTCACTAGGTATCCGGGGACTCCTCATCCTCAGTCTCCGGGTCTGACTCAAAGTCAGAGGAATAATCCAAGGCTTCGCTGATCCCATGTTTGCCCCGAATCCGAAGGCCTGTGACACCCAGGGGACCTGTGGTCCGAGCCGCATGCACTTGCCAGGGTGGACCAGTATCCTAAGAAACAGGACCGGGACCTCATCCGATGGGTCTCTCGAGGCGGGTAGTGCTCGAGGATTGGCTCAACTACCAGGAAAGCCCTCAAGGTCGAGGGTCCAGTTGTCAGGGCAGATGAACCGGAAGAACTGGACATCAGCGCCTGCTTCTGTGTCAGGAGGGCAGTGATACTGCGCTCCAAGGCCGCCAATTCTGGTCTCCATGCCAGATGACTCCACAGCCTTCAATGCGGGCACCAATGGTTTCGGGCCCGGCATCTGTTCTGTTGAGGAGGAGTCCTCGACCAGGATGGCTTCGTGGATCTAAGACTGGTCACCTGATGCTGACAACTCCTTCCAGGGCAGCTTGTGAGGCTGCTCTCACTCAAAGTCCTCGGATTTACACCAGGGACTGTGGAGCCTGGTGTGGGATTTACCCACTTTTTCAGACCCATCCTCCAAGGCAGCTTCGAGGACTTTGAGCTCTTCTTGCGTTCCACCTTCGGGGAGTTCCTATCAGAGAAGCCATGGCTGTGGGACTCCGAGGCAGCCCTTGCATCGTGAGGCGCTGAGGTACCAGAGGGGGCCCTGGAGCATGGCGTTGCCAGGGACTCCGGCGCACAGTCTGACCTATGGAAGAACTTTTCCTGCTGCAGCTGGCAGCTCTTGATGGCCTCTGCGGAAACGGACTTACAAAGTCGCAGCCTAAGTTTATTTATTTAACAAACATTTTTATACCGCGCTTTCCACGTGATCATGTGCGGTTTACAAGTAACAAAGTTCTGAAAAGTACACTAAACATGGTCTTATTCAGTTACATGGAACAAAAATAACTATTTACACTGAAGTACAGTACAATCATAACAGGGTAGGTGCACCCTTTAACTATATACAATGGATGAGCATAGATGATGTTTTATTTGCTTGTTGTGGTCCGGCCCGAGGCAATGGAGGCAGCAGTCATGTGAGTCGATGAAGGACAACACCTTACTGCACTGATCACATTTCTTGAAGCTACCAGAGGCCATGGGAAAAAATGGGTCCTAGAACCCGGGCGATGGTCCAAGGCCTTCTGGCCAAAAAGGGAATAAAGCACCGGTCGAGGGACAGCTCAAGAAAAACAAGGAAAATGAACCAGAGGAGCGACGCTGAGGCGAGCTGGCCCGGGAGCAGGAAGAGGAACAGGTACGCTTACCGGAAAGGAAATATTTAAGACAAAGAGAATCCTTTTCTGGGGAAACGGGACAGACATCCAGTGGGTTCCGCGAAAAATGGAGACTGAGGCAAGATGGCACCCTTGTGTGGGAAGGGGACCACGCATGCATGGTGCATCTCTCAAAAGCTTTCTTTGAAAGTTGGGGAAATGCTTCCGCACGGGCTCCTTCGGCACCATCACCCATATGTGAGGACTGACTCCCTGCTTGCTCCCGGAGAAATAAAGGTTATTAACTAATCTTATGCAAGAGCTCCTCCAAACATCTGCTCCTATTTCCCAAATTATATACCCAAACCACCTTCATATCTTATCTTAATATCTGGAAAGGAAGAAGAGGGGCAGTATTATTCTCACCACCAGTCTGCCTTGTGTCAAGTAAGACTATAGTTTCTAGAGTGCTTTGGCCTAGGCTTTTCTAAGTGGCCCATCCAGTTCAAGCAAGGTCATTAGCCCTCTGGTCCAGTCACTCTTAGTGAGTCATCGGCCTGGCCTCTTACTAGAGTCTAGTGGTCCCAGGTGTCAGATGACCCTAGCCATGGTTATTTTGATTTTCTGCGTTTAATCTCCCCTTCCTCTAGCTCCCTCACCTCAAACTGTGATGAAATTGCAAATAAACTAAAGAAAAGAAAATGAACAATTAAACAAGTTATTTTTCCACGCTGACCAATAATGAACTCCTTTGCAGATAATACCAAAAACTACAATAGAGTCAATACCTAGGAAGGAGTAGATAACACAAGGAGGGATCTAGTTAAGCTTGAAGAATGGTCGAGAATTTGGCAGCTGAGATTTAATTATAAAAATTTCAGGGTCATGCTAAGGGAGTGGTACAGTATAGGGGGGGTGAAGTGCTTCTGTACACAATGGAAGAGCAGGACCTGGGCATGATTGTTGCTAATCTTAAGGTGGCTTCAACAGGTAGAAGAGGTGATGGCGAAAGTCATAAGGATGTTTAGTTGCATAAGGAGAGGAATGGCCAGCAAGGAGGAGATGATAGTGCCTCTATATAAGTCTTTGTTGAGACCTAATTTGGAGTGTTGCGTGCAATTCTGGAGATCACACCTTCAAAAGGATATAAACAGAATGGAGTCAGTGCAGAGGGGGGCTACCAAAATGGTCAGTGGGCTTTGACATAAGGCATATGGGGACAGACTTAAAAATCTCAGTATCTATACTTTGAAGGAAAGACAGCAGAGGAGATATGATAGAGATGTTTAAATATATCTCTGGCATAAATGCCCAGGAGGAGAGCCTCTTTCAACTGAAAGAAAGCTCTGCAATGAGGGAGGCAATAGGATGAAGGTGAAAGGAGATAGACTCAGGAGTAATATGCAGAAATATTTCTTTTTGGAAAAAGTGGTAGATGCATGGAATAGTCTCCCAGTGGAGGTAGTAGAGATGAGGACAAGAACAGTATCTGAATTCAAGAAAGCATGGGACAAACACAGATTTCTTCTAAAGGAAAAAAAGGGACTACAGTAATTGGCATGGAAGGGCCGACTGTATAAGCCATATGGTCTTTTTCTGCCATCATGTTTCTACGTTTCCTGTATGTGGTTCCCGAGCACAGGAAGGGTAGGTGAGTAAAAGTGAAGACTAGCCAGGAAGGGAACAAAAAAAATATTTGGGGCAATGACTCCAGCTCCTTTAAGAGTTTCTAATGGTCAGCTCTTTGGTGCTACCCAATCCCTCCCCAGCCAATACAGTTCCATAGGCCTTTTCATTATTTTATAGAGGTCTATAAAATAATGGAGTAGAACAGGCAAATGTAGATTGGTTGTTTACTCTTTCAAGAAGTAGAAAGACTAAGGAACATGCAATGAAGCTACAATTTAAGACTAATCAGAGAAAATATTTTTTCACTCAACGTCTAATCAAACTCTGGAATTTGTTACCAGAGGATGTAGTAAAAGCTGTTAGTGTGGCTAGCTTTAAAAGAGATTTGGACAAGTTCCTGGAGGAAAAGTCCATAAACCATTATTAAAGAGGAACAGGGAAATTTACTGCTTACCTACTGGGCAAGCAGGAAGGAATATATCATATACCTTTTGGGAACCTGACAGGTACTTGTGACCTGGTACGGACACTGTTGGAAACAGGATACTAGGCTTGATGGACCCTTGATCTGACTCAGTATGGCATATCTTATGTTCTTATGTGATACGGGAGAACCAGGCCAATGCCAGATCAGTGCTGCAGAACATAAGGTGTGTTGGACCAGGCATCCTCAATGCAACGTCACATCACGAAAAACTGCTTCTCCCTTCTACCTACACTGCAGTTGCAATAGGTACCAGACCTGTGTAGCCTTCCCATTTGGTTGACAGCACCCTCAATCTCACCGGTAGGACCATGACCTTCATGGGCGCTCTGGTTACTAACAGTGCCTTTGGAGGCCACATAGTGCTAGATATTTATTGAACAGCACCTAGAAGATACAGTATATATTTTTAAAATCTGCTTTTCTTCAGTTTATTTGTAATAATTTGGATTATTTGATTCTAATTTAAGACAGATTATTTTCAATTTAAACAGCGACTGGAAGGTTAAAGGTTAAAAAGCAACTACTCAGAAAATTTCATCACACTACTGCTCCAATAATTTGGACAAAGAATATAAAGAATCAAACTATTTATAGACCTATGTAAGGTTATCTACTATATAGCCTTTAAAGAAACAAAAGCTTATCATTAATAAATAGCCTATGGTACCTACATTACACATTTGAAATTTCATAAGGCTTTTGCTGCTAAAATACCCCAAACTCTTGTATTATACTGCAGGCTGCAAGTGTAGTTTCTGTGTTCTAATCAGGCCAAAGTACTAAAAAGAAATCCTATTAGACCTCTGATTTAAATACTCAAATCCAGATAGGTCATATGTGGCTTTGCTTAATATAGAATCATATATAATATATAATCATAGCTTTATAGGTACTTACACATCTTAAAAGACAGGAGGTGCTTTCAGGTGAAGCTCATTACCCAAATCAGTCATACACTAAGGACCTGAGATTAATTAAGCTTCAGGTGAACAAGGTATATTAAACGTATTAGGTACAGTTTTATTGGTATAAATACCCATAGCAACCCCTAGTAAGTAAGAACTTAAAGATCTAGACACAAACTTAAAACTAAGATGCAGACAGCAGTCCAGCAGCGGGATAGGGGCTTTCCAGTCTTTTGCATTGAGTGTCACATGTATGATTTTCTCCCAGTTGGTGAGAGGTCTTACGTGTGCACTAGGTGCAAGGAGCTCTTTTCTCTCAGGGAACAAGTCCGTTCTCTAGAGACTAAAGTAGCAGACTTGGAAAACATAAGACAGACAGAGAGGTACATAGACGAGACCTACAGGGATATAGTCCTGAAGTCCCACCTCCAGTCTGGCAGCACCCCTGTTGCCATGGAGGAGAGAGGTCACGTGACAGGAGAGCATCACCCTGGTGTGGCAGGAAGTGATCCTGTAACTAGGACCTGTCCTCCAGGTGATGTAAAACCCTCTCGCACCGAGGAAGTTTCTCCAGGGCCATGTGCCCATGAGGGAAGGGTTAGGACAGCCGTTATAGTGGGTGATTCGATCATTAGGCATGTAGATAGCTGGGTGGCTGGTGGACGTGAGGATCGCCTGGTAACATGCCTGCCTGGTGCGAAGGTAGCGGACCTCACGCGCCACCTAGATAAAGGTCTTAGATAGTGCTGGGGAGGAGTCTGCTGTCTTGGTACATGTCGGTACCAATGACATAGGAAAATGTGGTAGGGAGGTTCTGGAGGCAAAATTTAGGCTTTTAGGTAGGAAGTTGAAATCCAGAACTTCCAGGGTAGCATTCTCTGAAATGCTTCCTGTTCCACGCGCAGGACCCAAAAGGCAGGCAGAGCTCCGGAGTCTCAATGCGTGGATGAGACAATGGTGCAGAGATCAGGGTTTTGGATTTGTTAGGAACTGGGGAACATTCTGGGGAAAGGAAGGGCTCTTCCGAAGGGATGGGATTCACCTTAACCGGGATGGAACCAGGCTGCTGGCATTAACCTTTAAAAAGGAGATAGAGCAGCTTTTAAACTAGATATTAGGGGAAAGCCGACAGTCGCCCAAGAGCGGATGGTTCGGAAGAATGTATCCTTGAAGGATACTACCAAAAGCAGAGAGATTCCACAAAAGAGTAAAGTAGCCCAAATGCCCTCAAGTATGGAGCAGAAGGAGCTTAAAGATCCCAATTTACCCATGTCTAACAATAGCCAAATTAACATGAATAAAATACATTCTCTAAAATGCTTGTATGCAAATGCTAGAAGTCTAAAGAATAAGGTGGGAGAGTTAGAATATATAGCACTAAATGAAAGGTTAGATATGATTGGAATATCAGAGACATGGTGGAAGGAGGACAACCAGTGGGACACTGTGATACCTGGGTACAAACTATATCGTAATGATAGAGCTGATCAAATTGGTGGAGGGGTTGCGCTCTGTTAGAGAGGGCATTGACTCAGAAAGGATTAAAGTTTTGCAGTAAACAAAATCTGCTGTAGAATCTATATGGATTGAAATTCCATATAAAAGGGGGAAGGCAATGGCAGTGGGGGTGTACTATCAAACACCTGGCCAGAATGACCAAATGGATGATGAAATGCTCAAAGAAATCAAGGAAGCTAACAAAAGTTACAGCGCAGTAATAATAATGGGTGATTTCAATTACCCCGGTATCGACTGGGTCAGTGTCACGTCAGGACATGCTAGGGAGATAAAGTTCCTAGATGAAATAAATGACTGCTTCTTGGAGCAGCTGGTTCATGAACCGACCAGAGGGGAAGCCATATTAGACCTAGTCCTTAGTGGAACACCAGATCTAGTGCAAGAGATAAGGGTGTTGGGGCCACTTGGCAATAGTGATCATAGCATGATCGCCTTTGATTTAATTAGTGGAGGAGGGATAATAAGGAAATCCACAGTACTACCTTTTAACTTTCAAAAGGGAGACTATGATAAAATGAGGAAAACAGTTAAGAAAAAACTAAAAGGAGCAGTTGCGAAGGTTAAAGACGTACATCAAGCTTGGGTGTTGTTGAAAAATACTATCTTGGAAGCCCAGACCAGCTGTATTCCACGCTTTAAGAAAAGTGGAAGGAAGTCCAAAAAACTGCCAGTATGGTTTAAAGGTGAGGTCAGAGAGGCTGTTGTTGCCAAAAAAGCATCTTTCAGGAAATGGAAAAAAGAGCCAAACGACGAAACCTGGAAACAGCACAAGCACTGGCAAGTCAAATGCAAGGCATTGCTAAGGCAGGCAAAGAGAGAATTTGAGAAGAAGCTTGCTGCGGAAGCAAAAACGCGAAATAAAGACCTTTTCAAGTACATTCGTAGCAAAAAACCTGTGAGAGAGTCAGTTGGTCCATTAGATGATAAAGGGGTTAAAGGAGCACTAAGAGGCGACAAGGCGATAGCGGAGAAACTGAATGAATTCTTTGCTTTGGTCTTTACTGAGGAAGATGTAGGGATGTTACCCATGACTGAAGTGGTATTTAAAGGTGCGGAAGAATTGAAGGAAATATCGATACATCGGGAAGATATCTTACAACTATTAGATAAACTGAAGAGTAGCAAATCACCTGGGCCGGATGGTATACATCCAAGGGTGTTGAAAGAACTGAAATATGAGATTGCAGAACAGCTATCAGTAATCCATGAACTATCATTAAAATCATCTCTAATACCTGAAGATTGGAGGATCGCCAATGTAACACCAATTTTTAAAAAGGGTTCCAGGGGTGATCCGGGAAACTACAGACCGGTGAGCCTGACATCAGTACTGGGAAAAATGGTAGAAACCATCATAAAGAATAAAATTACACAGCATGTAGATAGTCACAACCTAATGGGAGACAGCCAACATGACTTTAGACAAGGAAGATCTTGTCTTACTAATCTGTTATGTTTTTTTGAAGGAGTGAATAAACAGGTGGACAAAGGTGAGTCGGTTGATATTGTGTATCTGGACTTTCAGAAAGCCTTTGACAAGGTCCCTCATCAGAGACTTTTGGCAAAACTAAAGAGTCATGGGATAGGAGGCAGTGTACTATTGTGGATCAGGAACTGGTTAAAAGATAGAAAGCAGAGGGTAGGGCTAAATGGCCAATTTTCCCAATGGAGAAAGGTGAATAGTGGTGTACCCCAGGGATCTGTGCTGGGTCCGCTGCTTTTTGACATATTCATAAATGACCTGGAAAGTGGAATAACGAGTGAGGTGATCAAATTTTCAGATGACACAAAACTAAAGTTGTTAAAACCCAAGAGGATTGTGAAAAATTGCAAGAGGATCTTGATAAATTGGAAGACTGGGCATCAAAATGGCAGATGAAATTTAATGTGGACAAGTGCAAGGTTATACACCTAGGGAAGAACAACCCAAACTATGGTTACACGATGCAAGGTTCCACATTAGGAACCACCACCCAGGAAAAAGATTTAGGCGTCATTATGGATACCATGTTAAAACCCTCGGCCCAGTGTGCAGCGGCAGCCAAGAGAGCAAATAGAATGCTAGGTATGATAAGGAAAGGAATGGAAAATAAAACAAAAGATATTATAATGCCTCTATATCGTTCCATGGTGAGACCGCACCTTGAATATTGTGTGCAATTCTGGTCGCCGTATCTTAAAAAGGATATAGCGATTTTAGAAAAGGTACAGAGTAGAGCCACCAAAATGGTAAAGGGGATGGAAGGATACTCCTATGAAGAAAGGCTAAAAAGGTTAGGGCTCTTTAACCTGGAAAAGAGACGGCTGAGGGGAGATATGATAGAAGTCTAAAAATTAATGAACGGAGTGGAACGGGTAAACGTAGATCGATTGTTTACCTTATCAGAATATAGAAAGACTAGGGGGCATGCAATGAAGCTACATGGTAAACTATTTAAGACTAATAAAAGAAAATATTTTTTCACTCAACGTCTAATCAAACTCTGGAATTTGTTACCGGAGGATGTAATAAAGGCTGTTAGTGTAGCTGGGTTTAAAAAAGGTTTGGACAAGTTCCTGGAGGAAAGGTCCATAAACCATTATTAAGAAGTGACCGAAGATGTCAATGCTTGACCCAGTACAAGCATTGTGGAACTTGTGTCTCTTGGGGAAACTGCTAGGTACATATGACCTAGATTGGCCACTGTTGGAAACAGAATGCTGGGCTTGATGGACCTTGGTCTGACCCAGTATGGCATATCTTATGTTCTTATAGAAATCTCTCTCACTGAAGAAAGACAGAAAGGAATTCAAGGCACATATGCTTTGATGTTGGGGGAAAAAATCTGAATAAACTCTTCGTTATATGTCTGTAGTACGCCGCGAGCGGGCAGGACACAAACCCTCATGGAGCAGGCAGAGGGTTAAAGGAAAATGCTTTATTTACAGGGAGTTCACAGCAGTAGCAAAGAAACAGTCCTCCCCTCCTCCAAAGTTCTTCACTTTGGGTTCACAGCAGTATTACCAAAAGCCTGCTGACCAATGTGGAAACACCCCAGCTCCTACCTTCTAGTAGTGTCTCCTTAGAGGTAGGTAGGTGGTCACTCCATACTCTAACACCTCGGGCTCTTCTCTCCCTCTCCAGGTTCCTTGCTTCCTGGTAGAAAGCCTGGAGCCTGGCCACACCCTTCCCAGGCATTCTCCAGCTTTTCTTCTTAAAGGGACAGGGGTTTACAGTGCAATACCTCATTTGTGCTAGACTTGGCTGGGGAGTTTCTCTATGGGGGATGGAGTGTTTCCCCAAACACTATCACATACACTACCCCCGCCCCCCCCAATGTCAACCCTAGACACTGGAGCATCCGGCACTTCCAGCCCCTTAGTAATGTCATGGAAAGCAAAATGGGTACGTCCCAGAACATAAGAGAACCTATCTTTATTCCGCTGCACTCGACGAGTCCAATTCCATTTCTGGGTATTTGAGATGGCTTCCCCAAACAGAATCTGGTCTGCATTTGAAGGTAGCTGCATGTTGGGTCCACACCCTTCTCCTTGGACTGTTGCAGCTAGGAGAGGAGTTCATGCCTTCAGCCGAGTCACAGGATAGACTGTGACCCTCCTCCTTTTGTCCAGCTGTGAAATCATATAGTCAGCAGGTCCCACAGCTCTATTACCTCATAGGGGCCTTGCCATGTAGAGGAGAGCCAAACCCCCCCCCCCCCAACACAGGGTGGAAAACCAGGACTCTGTCCCCAGGTTGGAAAGCCTGCTATATTAGCTTTCAAAACAACTATATTATATAAGGTATCCCTCTAATAAAATTAATCAAAGCTGATGTATCATAATCCACGAGATACAATCAAAAACTCCTTATTCTTATGCCAATTCGTTTGTCTTATTATAAACCACTGGTCTCAGACTATAACGTGCACTGCTCAGGAACATGTCTCAAGAGCTACGTGCTACAGTGACATCAATGACCAGGTTATCATGTTTTAAAGTATGGCTTGAAAAGATGTCATGTACCAAATTTTTGGGATTCTTAAAAAATCAGACTTATCTTAAATATTGATCCAGTTTCAGTTTTTGCCACTATTGCAATTACCCCAACGCCACCTCTTCGGTATCCGATGTACGTTTCGTTGCTTCTTCAGGGGGCTTGCAAACAAAAATTGGCTCTACATACAAAAGAAAATGCAGCGATTACTATATAGACATATTGTTTCATAAAAGCAGAGGCAGAAGATAACTATCAAACCTGAACTGGGATATTTCTGAATCAGGCTTGTGCGGATAGCTTTGTGCTTGATACGGCTGCCTAGCCCTCTCAAAAGACGCCGCGCATGCGAGTTAGAGGTGTGCTCAAAAAGATTTAAATACTAGCAGTAAAAAAAAAATAAAAAAAAAAAGTGACGTCACTCATGGGGTTTACAAGATAAGCGAGTTCGCTGTGTGTGGACACGCTCAGCTAATTTAAAGGAACAGCTCAGCCCGGCGAAACTACGAGGGGCTCCACTACCTAGTGGTGCTAGGGGCAGCCATCGGAAGTGTGGTCAGTGCACTATCTGTGCTATTACTGAGGAATTGGACACTTTTACCTATCACGAGAAGCATTACATTTTACGGCACCATACCTCCTGTGTCACTGATCACATTGTCTATGCCATCAGATGTCCTTGTGGGTTGTTATATATAGGGCAAACTACCCGCCCTTTGAAGGTTCGGCTGGGGGAACATCGCAGCCGACTCCACTGCAAAGTGATGGAAGCTCCTTTAGTAACCCACTGTATACAACAAGGCCATGCGTTCCAAGATCTACGATGTTTTGGCATGGATCGGGTACTGGGAGGTAGCTCTGGCAGTTCTCGAGCAAAAATGCTTCTTCTGCGGGAACAGAAATGGATTTATGTATTGCAAACTGTTTTTCCTGGAGGGCTTAATAGTATGATCGAATGGAGAGCCTGTCTGTGATATTATGAAGTGTGATTGGCAGCACCCCAAGAGTGACGTCACTTTTACTGCTAGTATTTAAATCTTTTTGAGCACACCTCTAACTCGCATGCGCGGCGTCTTTTGAGAGGGCTAGGCAGCCGTATCAAGCACAAAGCTATCCGCACAAGCCTGATTCAGAAATATCCCAGGTCAGGTTTGATAGTTATCTTCTGCCTCTGCTTTTATGAAACAATATGTCTATATAGTAATCGCTGCATTTTCTTTTGTATGTAGAGCCAATTTTTGTTTGCAAGCCCCCTGAAGAAGCAACGAAACGTACATCGGATACCGAAGAGGTGGCGTTGGGGTAATTGCAATAGTGGCAAAAACTGAAACTGGATCAATAGTTAAGATAAGTCTGATTTTTTAAGAATCCCAAAAATTTGGTACATGACATCTTTTCAAGCCATACTTTAAAACATGATAACCTGGTCATTGATGTCACTGTAGCACGTAGCTCTTGAGACATGTTCCTGAGCAGTGCACGTTATAGTCTGAGACCAGTGGTTTATAATAAGACAAACGAATTGGCATAAGAATAAGGAGTTTTTGATTGTATCTCGTGGATTATGATACATCAGCTTTGATTAATTTTATTAGAGGGATACCTTATATAATATAGTTGTTTTGTAACTACCCTCTGAAAGCAGACCGAATACCTTTTAGTATATTAGCTTTCAAGGCAATCAAAGGTATTTCAGCCTCCTCACTCACGCATCTTATCCACATTGTCCCTCCCAACAGATCCAGAAGAACAACAGCTGTCAACTTGCTTGCAATACCAAAGGCTTCGACAAAGTCCAACACGACAACCACAAACAGGGCTTCAGTTTTTATGTACCCAAATGCTGGAATGCTCTACCCCCTGACATTAGGGCCATAGCCAACCTATATCAGTTCAGGAAGGCTCTCAAAACTCACCTGTTCCTCCAACACTTACCAGACAGCAATTGATCCTAGATATACCTCTCAGGAAATGACCCAATTTAGAAAGGCCCTTACATGCATTATCTGACTTTTACCTATCCTTCCAGTGTAAATAGCTTATGTATATAGTTAACCCTGTTATCCAAGTTTGTACTCCTGTTCGATGTAAAACCTGACAGCTTGTTGTTATGGTCGTTAAGTTATGATGTAAACCGCGCTGATGCTAAATAGCGCGGTATATAAGAAATTGTAATAAATAAATAAAATAAATAAATACTATCTTTTGCTGATAGGCACCAGCCCGGGGCCTCTGTGTCTCCCCTAGGTACAGTCTCGCTATTTCTCCAGCGTCCTTTAGTCGTTCCTGCAACTGAAGTACATAGTCCTTCACATTAGGGTCAGGATGTGGTTTCTCATCCCCTTGGATTCTTTTGTGTTGATTTAGACTCCCCATGTTCATCTGCTCAGATGGACTGCCTCTGTACTCGGGTTTTCCCAGTCGAGGAAGTGGAGTCTCATGAGAGCTAATTGTAGGCTTTTCAGGGGACTCTCCAGCCTCTGAGCTCTCCTCTACAACTACCCCATGGTCGGTTTATTAGAGGCCTTCTCCAACTGACGCTGTCTGCAGGACTTGGGAGTCCTGGGATTCGTCCCCACCAGGTCTGGGTCCGTCAAATGGCCACGACCTGGACAGTCATCCACCTTCTCCCCTTCTGAGTTGTTTTCCCTCTGGTTCCAGAGGTCCTTGAAATTCAAGAAGTCTCGGCCTATAATTACAAGGTGCATTAGCCAAGGTAAGACAACCACCTCAAGGGTCTCCGTTCCTATGGGGATTTTCAAGTCAACTAGCACTGTTGGATTTTTCTGTTGGTCCCCATGGGCACAACCCAAAGTCAAACTTGTCATAGTTGTTTGATGTCTTGTCCTCGTGTCCCACCTGATGAGATTCTTCTCTGAGTCCAACAGGGCTTGCAGCCAGGTGCTCTCCAGCTCCACGGGTATCACAACCCTTGACTGGGGACGTTTCTGCAAGACTGCACAAATAAGAGGTCATAAAATTTGTATCCATTGGTTCCTTGAATGTTAAGGGGCACTCCCGGCCATAGTGACCCCTGCCCCCACACTTGAGCAGGTCAGATAGCCACCATCTGATTCCTGAGGGGGGGGAGAATGTGCAGACCTTGGCCCGGGAAACCTCAATGGCTTGGGTTTTCCTTGCCAGCCCCATTGGGCTACAGATGGCTTTGCTTCCTCCTGCCTGGGGGTCTCTGCTATTGACTGAGCTTCAAAGAACTCTTCTGCAATTTCCAAAGTGCTTTCCAAGGTTAATTTTGAGAACTGGCGCACCCATCGCCTATGGGAGAGGTCAGGCCCTCTATAAACTGTTCCAACAATACAATGTTGGCCAGCTCCACACCAGTCTTTGTTGCCTCAGGTTGAAGCCATTTCCAGGCAGTCGCTTTCAGAAGAAATGCTGGGGTTTTCCTTTGGTCCCAGAACCCCTTCTCTGAACCGTTGCTGGTAGGCCTCCGGCATACACCTGATCCACTTCAAGATGGCAGTCTTGACTGCTGCATAGGTGGCCCCTCCCTCAGGGTTAGCCTCCTTGAAGGCTTGACTGCTTCCAGTCAGTAAGTTTCTTAGATACGTAGTCCACATCGATTCCAGCCAGCCAGCCAAGCTGTCAATCAAAATTTACTAGGAAGTTATCTGGGTCCTTGCCTTCCACCATTTTAGGCAGGGGTGGTACTGGAGATTGGGCCTGCCACCCTTGAAGCGCCAGGGAGACTTGCACTAGCGAACCCTGCTGTATTTACACTTATTTCTGTAGCACTTGCTGCTGCGCCCCTTGGGCTTGCAAAACATCCTGTAGCAGTTGCCGCTGTCCTTCCACTAGGGCACACTGTAGCTGCTGCTGTTACTACTGTCCTTCCAACTAGGGTAATGCTGTAGTTGCTGCTGCTGTCCTTCCAGTAGAGCATGCTGCAGATGTTGCTATTGCTCCACAAGAGTTTGGAGTAATCTCTCCATTTTGGTTTATTTTTTTCCTTCCAACCCACCCTGGGTAGAAGAAAAAACACAAAATTCCTGCCTGTCCGGCTTCTAACTAAACTGAGGCTTCTTCCCCAACTACAGCAGGGCTAACCCCTTTAGCCGTGTATCAAACACAAAATAAAGAAAAAGAAAACCCCTTCCTTTCTTGCCTGTGGAGAGGTCAGAGCCCAGGAGGTACGCAGGGTTTCTTCTGTCCCTTGGTTAACAAGAATCCCACCACTGCCACCATAATTAGTACGCTGCGAACAGGCAGGGCACAAAACCCCAGGCAGAGGGTTAAAGGAAAATGCTTTATTTATAGGGAGTTCACAGCAGTAGCAGAGAAACAGTTCTCCCCTCCTCCAAAGTTTTTCACTCTGGCTTCACAGGAGCACTACCCAAGCCTGCTGACCAACGTGGAAATACCCCAGCTCCTACCTTCCCGTAGTGTCTGCTTAGAGGTAGGTGGTCACTCAGTACTCTGGAACACCTCGGGCTCTTCTCTCCCTCTCCAGGTCCCTTACTTCCTGGGATAAAGCCTGGAACCTGGCCACACTCTTCCCAGGTCTTCTCCAACTTTTTTTTCTTAAAGGGACAGGGGTTTACAGTACAATACCCTCACCTGTGCTAGACTTGGCTGAAGAGTTTCCCTGTGGGGGATAGGGTCTTTCCCAAACACTCCATCATGTTGTCTCATTTTACTGCAGTAGATTTTGAAGCTAGAAAAGTTTGAGGGTTATTATAACCTGCATTGGATCATTGCAATAATCATCATAATATGGTAGCATCCAAGAGCTTTCAAGACCACAGGAATCCAATCCTTAAATAAGAAGTTTCAGATTAAATTATTATATGACAGCCTAAAAAAAGTTAAGTCCCTGATTTGATAAGTGCAGTAAGTACTGAAGCACTACTGGTACAGTACAAGAGAAAGGATCCTCTGTACGTAGCTGACACCACACAGAAAACCTCTTCCATTTGAGAGCATAGCTTTTCCTAGTGGACTGTTTCCTAGAGGCTAGGACAACCTCCTCAACTTCCTGAGGCAGGCCCCAGGGAGCCAAAACTACCCCTTGCAGCCTCCAGGCCATCAAATTGAGAGCTTTGTGTTTGGGGTGCAGAAGGGAACCCTGATCCTGAGAGAGAAGGTCGGGCTGCAACCCCAGAGGCAGTGGGGGATCCGCTGCCAGCTGAAGCAGAAGTGGAAACCAAGGCTGTCTCGGCCACCTGGGAGCCACCAGCAGGACCAAGGCCTTGTCCTGAAGAATTTTGAACAGAGTTCGGGCCACCAAAGGCGTGGGAGGAAACGCATACAGGAGGCCCTGAGACCATGGTATCAGAAAAGCATCTGCTGCTACCCTCAGAGGATGCGGTTGCCTGGAGCAGAACCGAGGCAGCTGTTTGTTCAGTGGACTGGCAAACAGATCTATCAAAGGAATATAAATCTGTTTAAATAAATAAATAAATAAATAAATAAATAAATACCGCCCTGAGGAGCATGTTGTGCCTGAGGACAAATGAGCAAAGGTCCTGTGCCTCCTCACAAAGGAGCCTGGACCCAGTTGTTCACATAAAACATGGCTACCTGGTTGTCTGTCTGAACCAGGACAGATTGATGAGCCAGGGAAGGAGAGAAAGCTCTGAGTGCCAATCAAAAAGCCCTGAGTTCTAGGAGATTGATCTGCTGTGCGGCCTCCCAAGGAGACCACAGGCCCTGGGTGCACTTCTCCAGACAATGAGCCCCCCAGCCTTGCAGGGAGGCGTCTGTGGTCAGTACCACTGTGTACCCAGGAATTTGAAAAGGCGCCCCTTTCAGTAGATTGGGTGGGTGCAACCACCAGTTGAGGGAGTCCAGAAAAGGTCTGGACACCCTTATCCTGTCTCTGAGGCTGCCTGTGGCCTGTGACCACTGACTCCGAAGGCAGCACTGTGCAGGCCTCATATGGAGTCTGGCATTGGGGGTGACATGTACTGTCGAAGCCATGTGGCCCAGAAGCCTCAGGTAGAGTCTGGCGGAGACCAGTGACCGGCTGAGAAACTGGTTCGCTAAGTTTATAAGTCTCTGAGCTCTGTCTTCTGGCAAGAATGCCTTTGCCAGGACAGAGTCTAGCCTCGCCCCTATGAACTCCAACTTCTAAGAGGGGAGCAAAGTGGACTTTGCGAAGTTTATCACAAACCCCAAGCTTTGAAGAAGAGCAATGGTCCTGAGGGTGGCCTGTCAGGCCTCCTGGCATGTCTGACCTCTGATGAGCCAGTCGTCCAGATAAGGAAAGACAAAGATGCCTTGAGTTCTCAGGTAGGCCGCCACCACTGCCAGGCATTTGGTAAAGACCCTGGGAGCGGAGGTTAGGCCAAAAGGCAGTACTCTGTACTAATAATGGTTTCCTCCCACAATGAACCTGAGGTACTTTCTGTGGTCTGGATGAATGAGGATGTGAGTGTACGCATCCTTTAGATCTAAGGAGCATAGCCAATCTCCCTGCTGGAAGTAGGGCAGAAGTGTTCCAAGAGTAAGCATCTTGAACTTTTCTTTCTCCAGGAACTTGTTGAGATTCCTGAAGTCCAGGATAGGTCGAAGGCCACCGGTTCTTTTGGGTACCAGGAAATATATGGAGTAGAACCCTTGACCTTGCAGTGGAAGGGGCACAGGCTCCACTGCCCTGTCCACCAACAGACCTTAGAGCTCCTGGAGAAGATCTGTGTGCAGGGGAGGCCTTGGAGGCTCTCCTGGAAAATATGGAGGAGGCAGTTGGTGAAAGTGTAGTGCATAGCCCCTGTGGACTATGTTTAACACCCAGCTGTCCCCAGTGATCCGGGGCCACTGGTGGGCAAAGAGGGCAAGTCGACCTCCTGTGCAGGGTTGGGGGAGCAGGGACGGAGAGGCTATGCTTGAGGAGTCAAAAAACCCCACCCTGCTGAGTGGAAGCAGGGGCCGGAGGCTTGGGGGTCCTCTGCCTACGGGGCCCATTACCATGCCCCTTGGCTTGCTGACCCTGGGGTACAGCTTGGGCAGCCTGATACTGAGGGTACTGTTTGTAGGCAGTGCCCTTCCTCGGGTAAAAGGGCTTTTTACCCGAGCCCTTCTTCTTGTGAGAAGGGGCAGAGGTCTTCCTAGACAGCCTTGTCTTTGTAAGGTGCTCAGTCTCGAGCTGAGCGGCCTTCTCGGCCATGGGCTTGCCAAAAAGGTTTTCACCTCGGCAAGGGACATCGACCAACTTGTCTTGAACCCATGGCTCGAGGTCCGATGACTGCAGCCATGCCTGGCGTCGAGCCGCGATGCTGGCTGCCGCAACTCAGGCCGAAGCCATCGTAGGCGGCGCGGGACATGAACTTGGAGCATTCCCGAATCCCCAAGGACAAGGACTTGAATCTCTGCAAGGGTTCCCCGGAGAGACCAGCAGAGAACCCGGCCAACTCCTTGGCCAGGTCTCGCAAGTACATGCCCATGTACAGCTGGTAATTCTGGACACGGCAAAAAAGCATCGAGCCCTGGAAGCACTTTCTACCAAAACCATCGAGGTTTCGGGCCTCCCTGCCAGGAGGCACCGCGGAGTACATCTTCTGACTTTTCAGGCGATGCATGGCCGATTCCACCACCATGGAATGGTGTGGTAGCTGTGCCTTTTGGAAGCCAGGGCTCTTCCTGAGTCGATAGATTGAGTTGACCTGCTTGCTTAAAACCAGCGCCAAGGCCGGTGCCTCCCACATCCGGAAGAGGAGCCGTTCCAACATCGGAGGAACCGGGAGAGTAAAGGCCTCCTTCGGAGGAGAGTCGTACTGCAGGGCCTCGAGCTCTTCGGCTCTTCCTCTGGGTCCGCCGGGATAGCCAACGCGGCGGCCATATCCCGGACAAACTCCGAGAACCGGGTATCCTCCGGAGGAGATCTACTCTGGGGCTCATACTGCGGTGAGTCCGACAGGACGCACCGAGTCTTGAACGTATCGGGGGACTCCTCATCCTCCGTCTCCCAGGCGGACTTGTCCGATGAGGAGTCAGGGTCCGACCCTGCGGGGCCCGGGAGCACCCGCTCCGACGCCGGAGGCACCGGCGTCGACGCCCTCAGTCCCGAACGGGAGATCGAGGGAGACCGCGACCAAGTTCGACCTCGAGCCTTCATGGTCTCGAATATCAGCTCAGTCTCCGGGGTCGACTTCAATGTCGATGTCCCGGTGGTCTGGGAAGATGCGCCAGACAGGCTGGCCATCAGTGCCTGCTGCTGCTCCATGAAGGCAGATAGTCTGCACTCCAAGGCTGTCATCCTGAGACTCAGCTCGGGAGACGCAGCAGCCACCGACTCGGGCCCCGGCGGCGCCGGGCCCGACGTCGGCTCTCTGGGAGGACAACAGGACTTACGTGTCCAGCAGATTCAGGTTCCACGTGAGGAACCTTGGTAGGCTTCTCCTGTTCCACGTGCCCGGGACGACGGTCGGGGGTCTTAGACCTGGCCCTCGAGGAGCCAGGGACCTCTTCCGACGACGCCCTCACGAGCCGCTTCTTCCTCTTGCGTTCCCGGTCGGGGGACCCCCTGTCCGAGGAGCCCCGACGGTGCTCGGGATCCGAATCCCGAGATGTCGAGGCCTCAGATGAGGTTCGGGCCCGGCCGGAGGCTGAGTCAGAAAAAAGCCTTTCTTTCTGCTGCTGGCGACTTCGCAGTGCCTTGGAAGACATCTGCCCGCATGGTCCACACGTCTTAGAGTCGTGATCCGGACCGAGGCACCGGAGGCAGCAGTCGCGTGTGTCGGTGAGAGACATCAATTTCTTACACCGATCACACTTTTTAAAACCACTGGAAGCCATCGGGGAAAAAAAAAAAAAGAGTCCCCGCGAGGTCAAAAGACCAGCCTTCCAGGGAAAAAGCAAAAAAGGGCGCGAACGCCAGCCACGAAGGGCAAAAACCGAAAAAGCAAAAACGGGCTCGATACCGGTGTACCGAACCTGGCGGGAGGGGAACCGGCGTCGAACCGAGAGAAAACAAAAGCGAGAATCGCCGAAAAAATCAAACTTTTATCCGGGATGACAGGGCACACGTCCGGTGGGCTTCTCGGAAAAAGAGAGACTGAGGTAAGATGGTACCTTTAGGCGGGAAGGGAACCGCGCATGCGTGCCTGCATTCCCAAAGGCTTTCATGGAAAGCTGGGGAAATGCTCCGCTAAGGCTTCATCAGCGTCGATGACACCCATATGTGAGGGCTGACTTCCTGCTTGGTCCTGGAGAATGCCATGCCGTAGGAAGCTGCATGCTGAGGAACAGCCTGATCTGTCCTTGGAACTTTGAATCTTGTCGGTCGGCAATGACACCCAACTAAGCGTGTCCTGGAAGCATGCTCCCAGATACTCCAAGTCTTGTGATAGTTGAAGATAGCTCTTCACCACTCTGACCACTTATTCTAGCTCTTGCCAAGAGTTCAATACTCTCTTTGTGGCACGTTTGTTTTCCTCTCCAGACTGCGCTCGAATCAGCCAATCATCCAATGTGGTTGCCCCAGCATTCCTTCCTGTCAGAGTGCCATGGCTATGACCACCATGACCCTGGTGAAAGTCCAAGGGGCGGTTGCTAGGCTGAATGGCAGAGCTTGAAACTGGAAATGCCCCCTAGGCACTGCAAAACACAGAAACTCCGATATTCATCTCATATAGGAGTGTGCCAGTAAGCCTCTGTGAGACCGAGTGAGGTTAAGTACTCCCCTGCCCAAACTGCTACCATCACCGAACCCAACCTACCCATGTGAAAGCGCGAAACTCGGAGACGACGAGTTACGCAATTGAGGTTTAAAATTGGGCAGAAGGACCCCTCACTCTTCAGGATTATGAAGCCCACCACAGCCCACCGTGCTCCGAGGTGCAACAGCGCCTGCCGCACTGCCTGGCATTTCTTTGGCACCTTGCAAGGCGAGTTGACAAAGGCCTCCCGTAGAAGTCATCTGAAATCCCAGGAGTAACCCCTCCTTGAGGACATGCAAACCCCCCTGGTTCAAAGAGAGCTTGATTCAGGCATCAAAAAGGTCCCAATAGCCACCAACCACAGGAACCACGACCGCCTAGCTCTGCCTCGCATCATTGGATCTTCTTAGGCCCCCAGGAGGCAGAGGGAGAAAAACCCCCTACCCACTCTCCTGAAGCCTAGAAAAGGCTGTTCTCTGGCCGGAAAGCGTCATCTCTGATAAGGAGCAAACCAGACCGCCCGAAAACTTCTGAAGTCCCTAAGATGTCCCCTGAGGCACAAGTGACTCGGCTACTCTTTATCCTACGCAATCTGCTGCCCTTTTTCTCGCCCAGATCCTTCACTCACTTTTCCAGCTTTTCCCCAATAGGATCCTACCCTTAAGAGTGAGCTTACTGAGACAGGACTTGGAGGAACATCTGTTGACCAACTGTAGAACCACAAGTAGCGCCACGCAGCGACCACAGAGGCCATAATCTTTGACAAACAGCAGATACAGACACAGAAGGCATCTGCCAAATCTGCTGCTCCTGGTTGGAGTTGGCTACCTCTGGCGCAAGGGGTGTAGAGCCCATAGAGCACCCCAGGATCCCCTGCACCAAAACTCAGGCCTACCCCCACCACAAAGGCTCTGCCAATGGACTCCTACAGGGATAGGACACTAACATCGAACGCCTGCTTGAGGAGCATCTCCAACTTCTGATTCCGCATGACCTTGAATGTCGAATTGCTTTCCACAGGAACCCTAATGTTGTGATAACTGAAACCGCAGCGGCTACCTTTAGTGCTTACAAAATCTCCCTATCCTTTTCTGGTAATGGATAAAGGCTGGACATAGTCCTCGTGCCTCTCCAAGCAGCCCTGGGAACATCTTCTTCGTCTTCCATCATCTGCCGGACTCCTCTGTGCAGGGGAAATATCTTTCGCGTAGTTCTAACAACGAGTGGATCCTCAAAAGGTTCCTCCTTCCCCAGGAACCTCTGCTCATACATTAAGGGCTTTGGCAGAATGCGTGATCCGCACAATCCAGGCATCCTCCACCTGAGAGATCACACTCCAACTCCGCTTCCGGATCCTCTCCTGCAACATTAGCTTTCTCAGTCCTGGTTCATCTGCCAGCTGAGTCTGAGCTGAGGGCATCAAGATGGCCCTCTTTTGCGCCTTGCCCTCAACTAGCTCCAAACCATCCTCCCCATGCTGCTGCCTACCTAAGGCATTATGCATGAGAAGGACAAATTCTGGCATAAAGTCCTTTGGTGAGGAGGATTCCTGTCCCTCCTTAACCACTATGGCCTTAAGCGGCTTCTGCCTTTCCCTTTTGTTGCCGCCTCTACGACCAGCAGGGCCCTGGCCAGCCAGTCCCCTGTTTCCTGGAAGAGAATTTGGTCCCGAAGACCTTCCGCTCCCGAAGGACTCAGTGGAGAGGCACCCAGCTGCGTGCTCCTCCGGTTCACTATCTGCCCTGTGTGCCACAGTACCTCCAGAGATCTTTATCTGGCACTTAATATACCACCCACACGCAAGGATCAGAGCAGTTTACAACAAAATTATACGCTGCTGGGAAAAGAAAGAGAACGCCAATAACTAGACAGGAAAGGGACAGGGAGAGAAAAGAACAAAGAGCAACAGTAAAAAAAAGATAGTAAACAAGAAAACAGTCACCGTGGAAGGTGAGGGAGGGGGAGGAGGGTAGAGGAAGGTCAAAGGCTGTGCAAAAAAGGTGGGTCTTTAACTGTGCCTTAAAACTAACGAAGGAAGGTTCCAAACGAAGGGCCGATGGGAGCGAGGTTCCAGAGTTGAGGGCCAAGGAAAAAGAAGGCAGAGGACCGGGTGGATTCTAAGTGGGCCTGAGACAGGGAAAGGATGGGCATGCGGTTGGTGTGTATAGACCTAAATGAACGCTGAGGGGTATAGAGACATACCAGACTAGAAAGGTAAAGTGGAATACCAGTATGGATTGCTTTATGGACGAAGATGAGAATTCTGAAGGTCACGGGAAGCCAGTGGAGATGAATGAGAAGTGGAGTAATATGATATGAGCGGAAAGCATAGGTCAGGATATGTGAAGCCGTGTTTTGGACGAGTTGAAGTCTGCATAGTTGATAATGAGGGAGGCCAGTTAGTGAGACATTGCAGTAGTCCAGGAGGGACATAATGAGGGCTAGGAGCAGCATGGTCAAAGAGGGTGCAGAAAGGAAGGGGCGGGCAGCACGGAGTTGCCTCAGAGAGTGGAAAGAACACTGGACAATGGTTGAAATATGATTCCGAAATGAAAGGGAGGAGTCAAGAATGACACCAAGGAAGCGCAGAGAGGAGACAACAGGGATGGGGGATTAAGAGAAAAGAAGGACAAGAGAGGGAACCTGGCCACCAAAGGTAAACCAAATGGCCATAGTTTTGTAGAGATTAACATGCAGGTATAATTTGTGGACATCCAAGAGGCAATGCAGGAAAACACAGTTACTCACCTGTAACAGGTGATCTCCGGGAACAGCAGGAATTTAGTCTTCACATATGGGTATCGTCGGCACCAACGGAGCCCGCACAGGAATGCTCCCCAGCATCCAATTAGAAAGCTTTTGGGAGCATCCCACAGCACCTGCGTGCTGCCTTCCCGCCTTTCCCAACTGCCTCTCTCCAGTTGAGTTTTAAAGCTGAGACAAAGAGAGAGAGAGGGAAAGAAAAGAAAAGAGAGATACAACCCCTAGGGGAGGTGGGTGGGTTGTGAAGACTAAATTCCTGCTGTTCCCGGAGATCACCTGTTACAGGTGAGTAACTATGCTATCTCCAGGAACAAGCAGGAATGTAGTCTTCACATATGGGGACTCCCTAGCTACAGATGCCAGGGAGAGACCCCAGAAGTTGTGTGCCCCTGTGAAAGGGCTCCACTTCCCCCCATGGATCTCTGGCATCCTACCGGAAATGGTGGGTAGGAGTTGATTAAGTATGGAACAGGTGTCGTAGAACAGCCTGAAGAAACAAGGCATCCCGGCGGGAGTTCTTGTCTAAGCAGTAATGAGCTGTGAGGGTATGAACAGAGGCCCAAGTAGCTGCTCGACAGATGTCAATAGACACAGAGTGTAGATGAGCCATTGAGGCTGCCATGGCTCTCACATTGTGAGCTGTGACATGGCCTTCCAGAGAAAGGTTTTTACTCTGATAGGTAAAAGAAATACACTGTGCAATCCAATTGGACAATGTTCTCTTGGAGACTGGAAGTCCCAAATGAGAAGGATCAAAAGCAACAAAGAGTTGAGAGGACTTTATGTTGCTGTGTCCTTTGTAAGTAAAAAGCAAGTGCTCTTCTACAGTCCAAAGAATGAAGATTCCTTTCTGCATTTGAAGCATGAGGCCTTGGAAAAAATACAGGCAGGTAAACTGCTTGGTTTAAATGAAAAGGTGAGACCACTTTTGGCATAAAGTGTGGATGAGTCCTAAGGACTACCTTATCATGATGGAACCTCGTATAAGGAGGATCAGCCACTACTGCTTGCAAACTCACTAATGCGATGTGCTGATGTGATTGCAATAAGAAAGACAACCTTCCAGGAAAAGAATTTCAAGGAGGTAGTAGCTAGAGGTTCAAAAGGCGGCTTCATGAGCTGTCCAAGAATCAGATTTAGGTTCCATGCCACCAGTGGTGGCCTAATGGGAAGCTTAGTTAGGAGGCCCCTCATAAATCTCGCTATGAGAGGATGAGAGGAAATAGGTTGTCCATTTAAAGGCTTGAAAGAAGCTGAAATAGCACTTAAATGGACTCTGACTGAGTTAGTCTTAAGCCCTGCATTAGATAAATGAAGAAGATACTCCAATAATGATTCCAGAGGTATCGCCAGGGGGTCAAGACCCTTCTGCTAACACCATATGGAAAACCGTTTCCACTTGAAAGCATAAGAGTGTCTTGTGGAAGGCTTTCTAGAAGCATAAAGGATATCCTTTACTTGTTGAGGCAGGTTAAGACCATGAAGGTCTGGGCTCTCAGCAACCAGACCCTGAGATGCAGAGAGTGGGGATCGGGATGCCACAGCATCCCCTTCTCTTGAGACAAGAGATCTGCAGCAGATCCTAACTCCAGAGATGGAGCTTGAGAGAGATGTAGGAGCAGAGGGTACCACACCTGCCGTGGCCAATGTGGAGCTATGAGAATCATATGGCCTCTGTCTCTCTGAAGCTTGAATAGGGTTTTGGGAATTAGGGGAATGGGTGGAAAGGCATATAGGAAGTCCTGACCCCAATGGAAGAGGAAAGAATCCCTGGCCTGAGAACCCTGAGCCGGAATTCTGGAACAGAATCGGGGAAGTTTGGCATTCAACGGACTTGCAAAGAGGTCTATGTCCCCAAATTTGAAAACTTTTTGCTACCTGGTATGCATGAAGAGACCACTCGTGCGGAAGGAGAACTCGACTGAGTCCGTCTGCCCAGGAGTTTTGAATGCCTGGCAGATATACCACAAGGAGATGAATCTGATGCTCTCTGGCGAGGGCCCATAGTCGCAAAGCTTTGTTGCAAAGCAACAGAGAGCCTGTTCCTCCTTGCTTGTTCAGATAGAACATAGCTACTTGATTGTCCATCTGAATTAGGACTGCCTTGTAGCTCAGCTGGGTGTGGAACACTCAAAGAGCAAGGAAGATTGCTCAGAGTTCCAAGAGACTGATGTGTAGATGGGTCTCCTGTGGAGTCCAGGTGCCTTGGGTAGAGAGATCTTGCAGGTGAGCTCCCCAACCCACCTGTGAGGCATCTGTTGTTAGAGTATCCTGGGGTGGGGGCTGTTGGAAAGGGGACCCCACCAACAGGTTTTGGGTTGACTGCCACCATTGTAGGGACAAAATAAGGTGATTTGAGTTTGCTATTTTGTCTGATAGGCAGCCTGATGCTTGAGTCCACTGAGTGGATAGAGTCCATTGGGCTGTTCTCATATGGAGGCGAGAATAGGGACCACATGCACGGTAGATGCCATGTGGCCTAGCAATTGTAACATTTCCCGAGCAGTGAGATGAGTTTTTAACACTGCTTGGGAATCTAACTGTACAATGCGAAGGCAGCGGGGCTGTGGAAGATAGGCCCTTGCTTTCCTGGTATCCAGCATAGCTCCTATAAACTCTAGAGATTGAGTGGGAGTTAGGTTGGATTTTGGGATGTTTATGACCAGGCCCAAATACTGTAGCATTTGCATTGTGCAAGCTAGGGAAATTCTGGCCTCTGACTCTGATGGGGCTCGAATGAGCCAGTCATCTAAGTAGGGGAAGACGAACATTCCTAGAGTGCGAAGAAATGCTGCCACTACAGCCATGCATTTCGTAAACACCCTTGGTGCTGAGGCCAGACCAAAAGGAAGAACCCTTTACTGATAGTGCTTCCCCTGAAAAAGAAACCAAAGGAATCTTCGGTGATTTGGATGGATGAGAACATGGGTGTACGCATCCTTGAGATCTAGAGAACAAAGCCAATCCTGACTCTGAAGGTATGGCAGAAGAGTTCCTAGAGAAATCATCTTGAACTTCTCCTTGAACAGGAATTTGTTCAATTCTCTGAGGTCTAAAATGGGTCTGTGTCCCCCTGTTTTCTTTGAAATAAGGAAAAAGGGGGAGTAAAACCCTGTACGGAAATGGGTACGTCTTCTATTGCCCCGTGGGCAAAAAGTAAATTGACCTCTTGACCCAACTGATTTTCGAGTGAACTCTGAGAATTGAACCGTCTTACAACTGTAGGAGGGGGCATGTTGAGGAAATGAAGCTTGTACCCCTCCTTTACAATGGAGAGAGTCCATTCTTCTGCTGTTATCTGCTCCCATCTGGAGGCAAAATGACACAACCTTCCTGGAATGGTGGAGGGCTCTGGCCCGTTGAGGGCCAGGAAGGCCAAGTTCTCTAGATGGGAATCAAAGCCCCTGTGGAGGCTGAGTCTGCCGGGCCGGTTGAGGCTTAGCAGACTTTGCTTTTCTTTGTTTTGGTGGCTGCTGTCCCTTTCGGGCAGACTGACCTGCAGAATGCCCATGCTGGGTATAGGAGGGGTAAAACCACTTCTTTTTAGAGAAGAATGGTTTCTTGTAGGATTTTCTCCTTGCAGGATCAGCTGTAGCCTTGGATAGTCTATCCAAAGTGGTGTTATCAGCATCCAGCTCATTAGCTTTCTCTTGCCAATTTTTGCCAAAGAGATTTTCGCCTGTGCAAGGGATATTCCCCAGTTTATCCTGTACCCAGAGTTCTAAGTCAGATGCCTGGAGCCAGGCAATCCTACGAGCACCAATGGCAATGGCAGAGGTTCTGCTTATGCACTCAAAGCAGTCAAAAGCTGCACGATTAACAAACTTGGAAACATCTTGGGCATGTTTGACAAGTGTAAGATAATCTTGCCTCTTATCATCAGGAAGGAGAGGGCTCATAAGCTCTAGATCTCCTGTAACCTCCTTAAGGAACATTCCCATATATAAAATGTAGGGACTAATCTTGGCAGAAAGCATAGAGACCTGAAAGGTTCAACGCCCAAAGGCATCAAGAGTCCTACATTCACTTCCTGGTGGATTAAATGCATGTCTTTTTGCACTCTTGATCCTTCTCATAGCTGATTCCACTACCATGGGGTGGTGTGGTAACTGCGTTTTTTGAAATCCAGGACAAGGAGGTACTCGATACATGGTATCAAGCCTACGAGAATGAAGAGAGGTGGTAAGAGGTTTCCCACATTCTTAGCATGAGATCATGCAAGATCTCATGAATAGGCAAAGTAGCTGCCTCCTTGGGAGCTTTTAGGATATTGTAAAATCTCCAATTCCTTTGCTCTGGGCTCTGTTTCAGAAGCCACTGTGATGGAAAGACCTCTAGCCACCTCCCGGATGAAATCCTAAAAGGATATATCCTCTGGAGGAGACATCCTACGTTTAGGAGAGGAAGGCGTCTCAGAGAGAAGTACTCCGGTACCGACAGAGCTGTCAGAATCCTCAGAGTCATCGGAGGATTCAAAATATCTCCTATCCGAGTGCTCTTGCAAAGCACAATACCGGTACCGATCGAAGTCGGTACTGGAGGGGTCTGGTACCGGCCTGTCAATACCGGAGGAAACAGCATGACTCGGTATCGGTAACACCGTCGCCGATGTTGATGCTGTCGGTACCGGTATCGGTGCCGGAACCGGCGTCGATACCGTTGAACCGTCTGAAACGGTCCCGAAGGCACCGAAGCCGCAAGGAGAGCCGCCAGACTGCGTTCAATAGCCAAGAACCTCTGGTCTATTGACGCTGCCGATACCTGGGTATCGGTACCAGGCAAAGAGGCCGGTACCCCAGAGCATGGCACCAGCAGTTCTGCCGAGGTTGAGGCCTCGAGAACATCCTGGAGCCCCGGATAGTGCTTTGGAAGCCGAAGCCTCCTGCCGGGGCAATTTTGCCGGTACAAGTCCCTCAAGGGCAATGCCAGAGGCATCTCGATGCTTGGAAGGAGATCTACCCTTTGAGGAACGGCCAGATTTATGTTTGGTTACCTGAGATCCATGGGAGGAAGACGAAGCCCTGGAAGACGTCGATGCCACGGATGCTGCATCGGAGGGAAAAGGGGCGCTAAGCTTAGCAGCTCGGTTTTGCCGACCCCTCTTCGACATCATCCCACAGGCAACACACTCCGAGATGGAGTGGTCAGGACCTAAACATTTAAGGCACCACTCGTGAGTGTCAGTGACGGAGATGGTACCGCCACACTTGGAACACTTTTTAAAACCCGAGGTGGGTTTTTCCATTCTGAAGGAAAAGTTGGGCCTAGTGCCCAAAATGGCGCGTGGCACCCGACAGAAAAAAAAGACTAGAAAATCCAGAAAAAACATTACAAATTTTATTTTTTTTTTTTGAAGAAAAAAAGAAAGAACCGGCGGTATCAGTATAGCGTCGAGGAAGGCAGATGCTACCACAAAAAAGAATGAAAAAGATGGGATAATTTCTGTGGTGACAGGAAAAACGACCTGCTGGCTCCGGGGAAAACGAAGAACTGGAGAGAGGCAGTTGGGAAAGGCGGGAAGGCAGCACACAGGTGCTGTGGGATACTCCCAAAAGCTTTCTAATTGGACGCTGGGGAGCATTCCCGCGCGGGCTCTGTCGGTGCCAACGATACCCATATGTGAAGACTACATTCCTGCTTGTTCCTGGAGATAGGCAAGTGTTAAGAGGGCCGATGTCAGGAGCAGAGGAGTCAGTGTGGTGAAGGAGGATGATATTGTCAGCGTAGTAATACAGCACAGTTACTTACCTGTAACAGGTGATCTCTGGGAACAGCAGGAATAAGTCTTCACATATGTGAAGACTCATTCCTGCTTGTTCCTGGAGATTCAGAGATACCATACTGTTGAATCGGGGGGGGAGAGGGGGGCACGCGAGCAAAATGTTGAACAGGAGGGAGGCCGTTGCGCCACCTTGCGGTACACCACAGGGGAAGTGGGTGGCAGGGGAGGAAGCAGACCCAGAGAGTACCGAGAAGGACCTGTTAGTAAAGAAGGAACGGAACCAAATAAGGACAGTACCTGAGACCCCAACATTGCGGAGACAAAGAAGAAGAGTGCGATGATCAACCGTTAAAGGGCAGTTAAAGGATGTTTTTAACAGATCCTTGGAAACAGGAGAGGTTCCTCGGGACTGGAGAATGGCTGATGTCGTACCTCTACACAAAAGTGGTGACAGGGAAGAAGTCTCAAACTACAGGCCAGTGAGCCTTACCTCGGTGGCGGGAAAAGTAATGGAGACACTCCTGAAAGAGCGAATAGTGAACTTTCTCAAAACCAGTGGGTTACAGGATCCTAGGCAACATGGTTTTACCGAGGGACGATCTTGCCAGACAAATCTTATTGAGTTCTTTGACTGGGTGACCAGAGAACGGGATCAAGGACACACGATGGATGTCATCTACCTAGATTTCAGAAAAGACTTTGATACTGTCCCTCATAGGAGGCTTATCAATAAACTCAGTAGTATGGGGATGGGTCCCAAGGTGGTAAACTGGATCAGAAATTGGTTGACTGACAGACGACAGAAGGTGATGATAAATGGAGCTCACTCGGATGAAAGGAAGGTGATTAGCGGGGTGCCTCAGGGTTCGGTCCTAGGCCCGGCACTGTTCAATGTGTTTGTGAGTGATATTGCTGAAGGACTGAATGGAAAAGTCTGTCTTTTTGCAGATGACACGAAAATTTGCAACAGAGTGGACTCCCCCGAGGGAATGCTTAACATGAGGAGGGATCTGCAAAAGCTGGAGGAATGGTCTGATGCTTGGCAATTAAGATTTAATGTGAAAAAGTGCAGTGTCATGCACTTGGGTAGCAGAAATCCAAGGGAAATGTACACGATAGGGGGCGAGAGGTTGGTGTGCACGGAGCAGGAGAAAGACCTCGGTGTGATTATTTCTGTAGATCTCAAGGTGGCAAAACAGTGCGACAAGACGGTGGCAAAAGCCAGGAGGATGTTGGGCTGCATTCGAAGAGGAATTACCAGCAGAAAGGAAGGGGTACTAGTACCATTGTATAAGTCTCTGGTGAGGCCTCACTTGGAATACTGTGTTCAATTTTGGCGACCGTATCTTGCAAAGGATGTAAAAAGAATGGAAGCTTTTCAGAGGAAGGTGACCAAAATGATTTGGAGCCTGCATCAGAAGTCTTATGAGGAGAGACTTGAAGACCTAAATATGTACACTTTGGAGGAGAGGAGGGATAGGGGAGATATGATTCAGACCTTTAAATACTTAAAGAGAAATAATGAACAAACAAACCTCTTCCAGAGACGGGGAAGCTGTAAAACTAGAGGGCATAACATGAAGCTGCAAGGTGGTAAATTGAAAGGCAATGTCAGGAAATACTTTTTTACTGAAAGGGTGGTGGATGCTTGGAATGCCCTCCCGATAGAGGTAGTGGGGACAAATACAGTGACGGAATTCAAAGTGGCCTGGGACAGACGCTGTGGATCACTTTACAGCATCAAAATTAAATCAAAATAATCTGAACCATCTAATTTCTCAACAAATAGGGGTGTCCTACATGGAGCGATGGGGGGAAGAGCGGTGTGTTCACCCCTAAACAAACAAAGAAACAAAGATACGAGGAGGGGTAAAGACATGGGGAGGGGTGCACCTGCTCCTGGTGGGTGCACCACTAAGCAAAGACATGGGTAGGGGTGCACCTACTCCCTAAAAGACATGGGAAAGGGGTGCACCTACTCCTGTCATATTGCTGGGCAGACTAGATGGACCATACTGGTCTTTATATGATGTCATTTACTATGTTACTATGAAAGCAGCAGACAAATCAAGGGAGACAGCAATGGAGACGCAGCCAACGGCCGTGACTGGCCTTCTTGACCCATAGGTCACCCTGGTGGACTTGGAAGGCATGCTGTCCCCCTCTCTGGCAGCCAATGCCCCAAGTGTAAGCTGACTGCCATTAGCTGCCTTCAGCTGTGTTTGAAAATAAGCATAGAAATTACTGTTTCTCGGTTTTCCAATTCTGTGCTGACAGACATCTTTTTCTTTTTTTTTCCTGGGAAGCCCCCTACCACTCAGAAAGCCCCCTGATGTAAATAAAACAATAAAACGCGAAAGCAAGTGTCCCAGCATCCAAACGCACTAACCAGCACTTCCCCAGCTTTAAAATAAAAAATCGTGCCTTTACAAAGATGGTCGCAGTTCCCGCGCTCAGTGGGAAAATGGTCCCAGAAACACACAGGTCGGGCAAAGCCTCCCTCAGGCCTGGCCTGCCCGATCCAGTTCAGCACAGCACCTGTTCACATAATTTTAAATACCTTATGAATTTTTGAGACGCTCCGATGATCAGCCCTACATTCGTGGCTTTACTGGTCTGTGAAGTAACAGGATGCTTCCCTTAGTGCCTGGCTGCTTTGCTGCCCACAGCCCCTCTTCTGCGCTCAGCTCCGAAACCGCCGTGTCAGCCCAGGGTTTGCCAGGCAGCCTCCTTCCCCACCAGAAGAATCTCCTGGCAATGCCCATCAAAATTACCCCATGCTTCCTAAGTGCTTTCCCCCCAACAAACTTTAAGCATAGACTGCTATCAACATGTCTTCTCAAAAGAAATCCCATAAAATTAGCCCTTCTCTACCTATGCAACTACTAATTCCTAATTATCCCTTCAGTGAGTCTCACTGAATCATACCCTCCAGCTGCTTGGAGACAGATACTGGAGGCAGGAGGGAAGTGCCAGCTGCTTATCCAGGGTGATGTCATCAAAATGTGACATGCTCAGTCTCCAAGCTGCTGGAGGGGAGAGTCAACCCCCAGGTACCGGGACTGGACTGGAGGGACAATAAGGAACTAAGATTACCATACTTCAATCAGCAATTGGAATTTGTAGAAATGAGTGAAAACAGACTATGCTCAAAACAAAAGGGGCCACAAATTTTCCATAAATTATAAAATCGCCATTTTGAATAAGAAACTTTGTTCCATCATAATACTTCAAGCTCTATATGTTAGTTCTGTTGCAATGTTTGGTGCTATAGTACATATACTTCTTTCAGTTTCGGAACAATACTTCTCATTGCTATAATATTTACTTAAAATAGCTATTGCAGATCAAACACGATTTGCTTAAAAAATCCCTTTTTAATGGACTTCAGTTCTCCAGTGTACCAAGACATTATGATGTTTCAACAAAATAATAAACATAATGTTAAAAAAACAATAATGATAAAATAATCCATGTTTCTAATTATGAATATCATCAAGGGAGCTGTGTTTGACAAGGCTTATCTGTGCATGGGGACTCTCTATAGTAAATATGCTTCAGAGGCAACTGCAATTAAAAACAGGACCCAGAAACCCACATAGTAGTTCAAGAATAAAGCACAGCTGCAAGCAACCTCACAGGTATTGCTGGGGAATCGGTGCTTAATTATCAAAGGCAATTATAATTAACATAGACTGATGAAACAATAACAGAAGGAAGAATACAAGACAGCACTGGATCAATGAAGTTGGCCACCTTCTTCTGTGACCCAGCTTAGCTGTGTATGCAGTAAACCTCAGACTACTAACCAAAGACAGTAATTCCCTCAGGCCAGAGAGGTGCTCACTGTATGAACTGTCTTTCAGCATGGGCATGTACATAACCTCTAGGTCAGTGGTTCCCAACCCAGTCCTCTAGTACCCCAAAGGCCAGTCAGGTTTTCAGGATATCCACAATGAATATGCATGGGATAGATCTGCATACACTGTTTACTTTGTATGCAGATCTATCTCATGCATATTCATTGTGGATACCCTGAAAACCTGACTGGCCTGGGGGTACCCGAGAACTGGGTTGGGAACCACTGTTCTAGGTGGTGCTCTTATATCTGGCTGGCTAAACAAGTATTACTGAAGTTATGGTCTTCAGTATAACAAGCATGTCAAGTCAATGCACTGTAGAATATATACTCACAAAAAAACTCTGATGTGTGTACAGTGCAATCTTTCAAAAGTCTACATAGCAAGCAGTAATAGTCACCCTTCATGAATTCAAAATGTTACTGCCAAGTAAATATTTTTATACTTTCAAAGCTGCTTTGCAAGCACTGCTATGAATTCCCTGCAGAGAATTACGAGTGCAGATATGCCATTGGAATAATTTACAGTGAACTGTTTTCTTTTAATATCAGCACATTCAGTAATATAATAATTTTCATTAAGTAAAATTATCATGTTTTCTAGAGAAAGATATAATCATGCTATTGCTGAAGACTTTCATATAGGGTGGATCAGTTAACTAGAGCTGAAGTTTGCTGACTGCAAATCGAAGTGATTGCCACCAAAAACAAGACCTTCCAGGTCAGGAATTTCAGTGTACAGTTTTCATCAGCTGAGTTATAACAACTTTGAGAACCCACAATACTATGGGAGGCTTGAGGGAAGGTTTCATAAGGAGCAAGCCTTGCATGAAGCAAGCAACTAATGGCTCTAGAGAGGTGCGTTTATTTTCTACATGATACTGGTAAGTGCCAACTGGACTGAAGTGCACTCTTATGGAGCTGGTGTTCAGTCCTGACTGACAGATGTAGAAGTTACTCAAGCAGTTTTTGCGTTTCCCTCACACCAAACCTCTTAAAAGCATATGACCCCCTAGTAGAATCTCTCCTGAAAGTCAAAAGGACAGTGGTTACATCAACCAACAAATTCAGAGAAGACAGAATTAGTTGCTCAACATCCAAGCCATGAAGGCTAGGAACTTGATGTTGGCATCCAGAATTTCATGATCCTACATATTTGGGGTGGGTTAATCGCCCAGATGACATGGTTCTCTGATGGAAAGCTCTAGGAACAGAGGGAACCAAAACTGTCTGGGCCTGTAAGGTTATTAGAATCACTGTACCCTTGTCCTCCTTAAGTTTCAAGAAAGTCTTTGCTATCAGAGATATAGGAGGATACATCTCCAATTGAGATGAAAGGCATCCATGGCTAGTTTGGTGTGTCCCCCTCCCCCCCCCCCACCCACCCTGGACAGCACTGAGAAACTTGCCTGTTCTAAGGAGTGGCAAACAGATCAAGGGGATGTCCCAATCCTAAAAGATTTTCAGAGTGACTTCTCTGTCCTGGGCCTATTCTTGAGGTTGAAGGATACAACTCAGCCTGTCCGCTGGGATATTGCTTTCTCCAGCTAGATATGTGGCTCAGAGTGTCATCCCTTGAGAGATGGATGGCTTAATTCCACATTCTGACTGCTTTGCAACACAGGTGATATAATCCCATTCCTCCTTGCTTGTTGATGTAGTACAAAACCACTTGAATGTTGGCCTGAATTATGAAAATTTGGTTGGCCAACTTATCTCTGGAAAGCATTTAGAATGTTTGAAACTGCTCTGAGTCCAGGAAATTGATCACAGACCCCATGTGTGAAACCATCTACATGGGCTCCAAAGCTCAGCTTGGATGCATCTGTCATGAGAAGATTTTGATAAGCGGAAATTTGGAAGAGCAATCCTTTGACCAAATTAGAATGAACCAACCACCAAGATGGGGAGACCCAGAGAGGAGCCATGATAGATAACACATTGTTAAACCTGTGAGTGGCTTCAGTCTACTGCATGCTCAGGGTTCAACTGAAATTGTCTTTTTTTTTAAATTATGAAGTTTTAATTATTTACAAATAAAAGCAATCAGAAATGACAAGCATAACAAAACCAAATACTACATAATACAACAAATTCCATATACACTAGTCCACATCCAGAGAAGATCATATCAAGGAAACGCCCGAAATTAACATCCCATCCCAACTCATCAAAATAAACCCATTTTATACTTTATTATCTAGCAAAACATGTCATCTCACATCCTTTTCATATACTGCGTGTGCCTTAAGGAAATCCTCCAATTGTGTTACATCAAAAAAGACATAACTATCCTTCCCTGACTTCACCAGGCATTTACAAGGAAATTTAAGGAAAAAACTCGCCCCTAAGGCCAAGACCTTAGGCTTCATAATTATAATATCATATTCCTATCTATTTCTGAACTTAAAGAAACCAGCAGAGTTGCCTGAGTATTATTAATATCCATGGAAGACTCAGTATGCTCAGAAACATTAAGGGTATCAAAAAGAATCAACAGCCTCACAGAGATCGCCTCATTTTGAGACATGCCAAGAGAGTGACATGGACAACTGAGGCCATATAGCCCAACATTCTCAAAATGTTTCTTGCTGGCATCTGCTGATTAATTTACTCTACAGTCACCACCAGCCAGATGAGGCTGTCAGGAGGAAGGTGTATTGGATCTAACAGAGCTCCTATGAATTCTAACTGAGGTGATGAACTAGTGTGACTGGGGAAAACTGATGATGAACCCTAGTAACTAGCACCTGGATGGCGAAGCATACAGATTCCTGAATTCATGCTTGAGTGGTGCTCTTGATCAGCCAATCACCCAAGTATGGAAACAAGAGCATGCCCGGTCTGCATAGATACACTGCAACTACAGTACAACAAGGCATTTTGTAAAGACCCATGTAGCAGATGCTAGGCCAAATAGCAGTATGTGATACTGGCAATGTTTCCCTACAATGAATTACAGATACTTCCTGTGATTTGTATGTATTTGTATGAGGGTCTATGCATCCTTTAGTCTAGAGAACATAGCCAATCCCTTCTTTGAAGAAGTTGAAGCAGGGTGCTGAAGGAAAGCATTCTGAACTTTTCTTGAACGAGATATTTGTTCAGATTCCTCAGATCCAAGATTGGATGGAATCAATGTTTTCTTGATCACCAGGAAGTACCTGGAGCAAAATACTATTCTCCTAGCTGTGGTGGAACTGGTTCAGCCATGTTTGCCTGCTGAAGGGCAGAGTTCCTGAAGAACTCTTTTGGTGTTGAGAGTCTTGTGAATGCGCTCTCAGGGCAATTTAATGGTATTTCAAATAGATGCAATCTGCACCCATCTTGGACTATTTTGAGAATCCAGCTGTTGAAGGTTACAAGGGGCCAGTGTTCCATGAAGAAAATGAGACTCCCTCTGAAAGGCAGGTTGTCAAAAACAAAGCTAGGGATACTGGTGATGTGTCTTATAGGTCAGTCAAAATGCTATTCCTGGTTTTACCTGGGATGCCATCTGTGATTTCTGAACCCTTTGTTGCCATGGGCAGGAGCAAATCTGTTGAGACAGGTGTGAGGGAGGAAAATACCTATGCCTATGAGATTAATAGGACCGCTTTTGCCCTCCACTCTGGTACCTCAGAGTTGATAAGGAGGCTGTGTGGGAAGTAGGCCTGGATAGGGTCCTAAGAGTGTCATTGTGCTGCCTGATCATATTAGCATCTCCTGTACCTTACCTTCAAAGAGATTCTCTCTACAGTACAGTACATCGGTAAGTTACTCCGATACATTAGACTAAAGCCATGAGTCTCTCTGGGCACCAATACTCATGGAGAAGGCTCTCAATGCCATATCACATATCATGAGTTGCTCAGAGAAGATGCTTTCCACACATCTTCCCATGGTTTAGGGAGTGGTACTGCTCAGCCTTCTCTGGAGGGAGAAAGTCAGCAAACCAGTCTAGATCACACATAAAGTTCCACAAGGTATGCCCATGAAGAGCTAGTAGGGACACTATGTGGGGCACGAACAGCTTTCTTAAAAAATTTCTCACAAAAGAATCTGAAGTCCTGGCCTTCTTCCCTGGGGGTGCCAAGGAATAAGACTTAAAGCTCTTGGCTCTTCTGATAGCAGATTCACTAACCATACAGTGATGCAGAACCTGGAGCTTCTTCAATCTGGGAGCCTTCTGGATTCTAAACAGTTGATTCTTCTGGAGGCATGGGAGTTGGGGGTGTCACCCACACCCTGATTCTGCAGACTCTGAAGAATGTGATAGAAGGGCATGGTCATCACTTCCTTAGAGGGAACTGGATACTGGAGGATTTGCAATTCTTCTGCCTCCTCCGTTTCCAACTCAAATAATATTGTCTTAGCCATAACTCTGACAAAATTGTGGAATAATTCCACAAGCAGGGGACTTTCATTACTTATGAAGAAGTGCAAAATGGAAGGGCAACTCCAGAGACTCCTCCTCTAACAAATCCTGTCTGTTAAACTCAGACTCCCAAGAGTGTTCCAAAAGAGCCTTAGAGGCACTCAAAGGACATTTGAGCCTCTGTCTCTCTCAACTTCTGTTTGCTATGGGAAGCGGATCTCCTCCAGAAGCGTTGACACACTGTCGACCTTTGATGTTGAAGGGATCGATTTCCCCTCAATGCACTTGAAATAGATACCAGCTGGGCAGCCACTGGTGTGGAGGTCTTTCAAGGTCCTAATATAGATGCCTCTCCTGCAGGCAGGCAAGAATTGGTTCAATGCTTCAGTGCCACAGCTGTGATACCAAAGCAGCAGCCTTGCACAGAACAAAGAACAGTCATCCATTCTCCAAGGTCTCTCATGAAGCGTTTCTCAAGGGCTGCCAACAACAAAGGTGTCAGGGTTCAGCAGATTCAACTGATATCTGCAGAACCTGGCAGAGGACATCAGCAAGCTGATCTTGGCCTTTCTATTATCATGAAGATGAGCAGTCTTCGCATCAGTGCTGCTTCAAGGATCAAGGCTTGTTCAGAGCCTTTATGCTCTTAGAACTGTTTTTCAACGAATCTTGATGTTGATGCATCTCAGCTTTTATGGTCCTCAATGCCTTTGAAGACGAAGGACCCATCTTCATCTTTCTCAGGACAAAATCAGTGGGTGACCCTGCAGCTCTGAGGGAGTCTGCAGGCCCAAGCCCAAGGCCTCCTTGATCCTCTGTACAGTCCCCATAAACTGCCCTGCAAGCAAAGCAGGCATAGACACTGCACAGGAGGCCCCATAACCACCAATGGGCCCTATAGATACCATCCACATCACACAGGGGGCAAAAGGAGCCCACTGCAGAGATGACCCTGCATGTGCCACAAGAGAACCAGGCACATGGCATGCTTGCAAAACTCCATGCAGCTGAGAAGAAAAAAAAACATGAAAATATCGCCAAAAAGAAATGGCAAAAACTGCTAACACACATGCACCATCATGGTGAAAAGGAAGCCCGAAAAGGGAATTCCAGCATCCATTTTCTGACTGGAAAAAGCTAGCCTGGACTTCCCAAAACACATAGACAGGCTTGGGAGGGTCCACTGCCAAGGAAGGCCTGATTATTTTCCTTTCTTTAATTTGCTTTATTCAAGCAGAAAGAGTCAAATATGGTCCAGTATAAATAAATAGGCTTAAAAAGTAATTAGAAAAAAAGCTTGCATGCAGATAAGTGAGAGCAATAGGGAAGGAAGGCCTGAGTCCAACTTACCAATCCCCCTCAAGGGCCCCATGGAGTCCTTCTGCTCCTCTTTGGCCTACCAGTGCTGGAACCCATGTGAAAAAGGTCTGGGAATAGGGTGGCTGCCAGCTCCAGGACCCAAGGGTATAAGCCACTCTGAGCAACATTGGGCCCTAATGGACTCAATCAAAATGATCACAACACTAAAGTGTGGCCTATCTGCACTGCTGCACCTGTCCACATATCTTGCCACTTGCTGGAGGCAGAAAATACTGGCTTCTCTCTGTGCTGCACCACCAGATATACCTTCTGATGACATCACTGAAAGATGCTCAAGTCTGCCTCTGCCTGCTGGCAAGGGAGCATAACTCATTCATCAGGACTGGTCTAGCAGGATAAAGCAGCATGTTTTTTTCCCCATCAACAAGCAGGACTGACACGTTTGAGTGTCATCCTGCAAGGCCAGAACAAACAACTCGCACAGAACAAAGCATAAAATTCTAAGCATGTGCCGTCCTTCCTCCATATAGCTGCCTCCTATGTCTCTCAGCTTTGTCTTTTCCACTCCACTGAACAGAGGCAATAACATAACTCTCCTGTGAAGAATTTCTCATTTGTTCTGTTTTTTATTTTTTCATTGTTTTATGTAATTAATGTCAACTTTCTTTTGTTAGATTGTTTTTGTTCTTTTCAAAAAAAATTACAGACATGTCAGTGTTACAATCCCATTTTTAGTGCAGTAGAAAAATCCAGAAGTTTGACACCCTCCAAACCATAATTAGGCTGTGTGTAAGCACTATAGAAGGATGTCTCTGTGAGCTGGAAAGCATGATCTGGCCTGACTCTGCAATTACTGAGGCACAAATAAGACCCTTGTCCATCCAATAGATCCTGCTGTCTACAAAAAATATAGAAACATAGAAATATGACGACAGAAAAAGACCACATGGCCTATTTAGTCTGTCCTTCCATAACAACTACCACAGTCCCCTTTTTACCTTTAGAGATCCTCTGTGTTTGTCCCATGCTTTTTTGAATTCAGTTACTGTCCTCATCTCTACCACCTCCACTGGGAGACTATTCCACGGATCCACTACTCTTTCCGTAAAGAAATATTTCCGCATATCACTCCTGAATCTATCTCCCTTCACCCTTATCCCATGTCCCCTCGTAGCAGAACTTGCTTTCAATTGAAAGAGGTTCTCTCCCTGAACATTTATGCCACGGAGGTATTTAAACATCTCAATCATATCACCTCTATCCCACCTTTCCTCTAAGGCAGGGGTCTCAAACACGCGGCCCGCGAGAGACCTTTGTGCGGCCCGCGATGCACAGGAAACAAAAAAAACCCCGGTTTCTGCTGCTGCTGCCGTGGCTCGAAGCTCTCTCTGAGTTACAGTGGTGCAAGGTGAGCGTGGCACAGGCCTATGTAAGGAAAGGAGTTAGACTGCCACCTGCCTGTCAGTTCAAGGATGGCAAGAGAAGGGAACTCGAAGTCTCAATATGCAGAAAAACAAAAAAAAAACCCCGGCTTCTGCTGCTGCTGCCGTGGCAGCGGCAGAATCAACTGTCCCGCGGCCCTTTCCCATCTGCCCGGCAAAGCATCTTAGCTCCATCAGCGGCAGGCTAACAGAGCCGCGAGGGGGAAATACTACTCTCTTCGCGGCCCTGAAAGCTGCCGCTGATGGAGCTAAGATGCTTTGCCGGGCAGATGGGAAGGGGCCGCGGGACAGTTGATTCTGCCGCTGCCACGGCAACGGCAGCGGCAGCAGCAGCAGAAGCCGGGGTTTTTTTTGTTTTTCATTTTTTAATTTACTTGGGCTGATGGGGGGGAGGGGGTTAGGACTAGTAATGGGGGGGGGGTTAGGACTAGTAATGGGGGGGGTTAGGACTGAAAATGGGGTGATGGGGGGATAGTACTGAAAATGGGGTGATGGGGGTTAGGACTGGTAATGGACAGATGGGGGTTAGGACTGGAGGTGGTCTGATTGGGGGGCTAAGACTGAAAATGGGGTTATGGGGGGGCTAAGAATGAAGATGGGGCAATGGAAGGGTTAGGACTGGAAGTGGGCTGTTGGGGGGCTTAGGACTGATAATGGGCTATGGGGGGGGGCTAGAACTGGTAATGGACTGGGGGGGGGTGCTAGGACTGGAAATGGGCCAAGTAGAAGGGGGAGCTTGAACTGCAAATAGCTGATGGGGACAGGGTCTTGGAATGGAAATGGGCTGAGTGGAAGGGGGCTTGGAATGGAAATGGGCTGATGGGGAGGGGGGCTTGGAAAGGAAATGGGCTGATGAGGGGGGGGGCTACGACTGGAAATGGGCCGAGTAGAAGGGGGAGCTTGAACTGCAAATAGCTGATGGGGACAGGGTCTTGGAATGGAAATGGGCTGAGTGGAAGGGGGCTTGGAATGGAAATGGGCTGATGGGGAGGGGGGCTTGGAAAGGAAATGGGCTGATGAGGGGGGGGGGCTACAACTGGAAATGGGCCGAGTAGAAGGGGGAGCTTGAACTGCAAATAGCTGATGGGGACAGGGTCTTGGAATGGAAATGGGCTGAGTGGAAGGGGGCTTGGAATGGAAATGGGCTGATGGGGAGGGGGGCTTGGAAAGGAAATGGGCTGATGGGGGGGGGGGGATACAAATGAAAAGGGGACGAGTAGAGGGGGGAGCGTGAGCTGCAAATAGCTGATGGGGCCAGGGTCTTGGAATGGAAATGGGCTGAGTGGAAGGGGGCTTGGAATGGAAATGGGCTGATGGGGAGGGGGGCTTGGAAAGGAAATGGGCTGATGAGGGGGGGGCTACGACTGGAAATGGGCCGAGTAGAAGGGGGAGCTTGAACTGCAAATAGCTGATGGGGACAGGGTCTTGGAATGGAAATGGGCTGAGTGGAAGGGGGCTTGGAATGGAAATGGGCTGATGGGGAGGGGGGCTTGGAAAGGAAATGGGCTGATGAGGGGGGGGGCTACGACTGGAAATGGGCCGAGTAGAAGGGGGAGCTTGAACTGCAAATAGCTGATGGGGACAGGGTCTTGGAATGGAAATGGGCTGAGTGGAAGGGGGCTTGGAATGGAAATGGGCTGATGGGGAGGGGGGCTTGGAATGGAAATGGGCTGATGGGGAGGGGGCTTGGAAAGGAAATGGGCTGATGAGGGGGGGGCTACGACTGGAAATGGGCCGAGTAGAAGGGGGAGCTTGAACTGCAAATAGCTGATGGGGACAGGGTCTTGGAATGGAAATGGGCTGAGTGGAAGGGGGCTTGGAATGGAAATGGGCTGATGGGGAGGGGGGGCTTGGAAAGGAAATGGGCTGATGAGGGGGGGGGCTACGACTGGAAATGGGCCGAGTAGAAGGGGGAGCTTGAACTGCAAATAGCTGATGGGGACAGGGTCTTGGAATGGAAATGGGCTGAGTGGAAGGGGGCTTGGAATGGAAATGGGCTGATGGGGAGGGGGGCTTGGAAAGGAAATGGGTTGTGAGGGGAGGGAGCTAGGACTGGAAATGGGCTGATGATGCGGGGACTAGAAGGGAGTGGATGCTGGGTGGGGCAGGAGCTAGAAGGGAGTTGATGTTGGGGGACGATTAGAATGGGATGGGGCTGGGAGAGTGAAATGGAGAAGGGAAATATATTTTGTGTGGGAGGGAAGAAAAATCTACAATTGGCCGGGTATTGGGAGAGTAAGTGGGGATTGAGGATGGAGGGGTAAAATTTGAGAGGATGAAATAGGAATGAGGAAAGAGCAAAAGGAGAAAGATTAGTATGTTAAAGCAGATGTAGAGAAAATGGAAAAAAACTAGGAAAGAAGAAAGGACAAATGGACAGCAGACAATGGAGCGTTAGCAGAAGACACGAAGAAACCAGAAGAAAGTGGCTGGAACAATTGCAACTGAAAAACAAATGCACAAAAGGTAGAAAAATATCTCTTTATTTTGAATTTATTAACTGAAATATGTCAGCTCTTGGAAATGTGCATCTTTAACGTCTGCACTTTATTTAATACAAGAGGAAATCAATTTATAGTTTTATTTCTACAGTGTTGTACATTCTAAGTTTGGCTTTTGGGGTTCCCAGTTTAATTGTCTTCCTGTTTCTAAATTGTGATTCCTTGTTTGGTGATGGTGTATGTTCTGCATGTGTAACTGAGCTGAGGTATTCTGTTTATGTAATTCCTATTTGACATTGCCACTTGTTCTCTTTCCCGAGTAGGTTATGTATTGTTATTCTCTGAAATGTGTTGATTTAATATTTGCAGTGTTGCCTTTTGATAGTTAGGGTATGGTGCTTTGTGAGTCCTGGTAGTGCTGTTAGGACATGGCAGGTTTGCTATGGGTTCTAAATGAGCAGTGTTTCTAGTAGTTCCTAATGTGCCTGGCGGTTGGCACTGGTTTATAGTAATGTAGAAATCTTTTAGTCTTTCTTTATCCATACACTCATTAAGAGGCATGTTTACTAAAAGTTAGTGTATGGTAACATTATGCAAATATTTATGCAAATGATTCCCTTATGCAAATGATGCCCTTATGCAAATGAGGCCTGCGTCTTGTGCGGCCCCCGGGTTACTCTACAAGTCCTCATTTGGCCCTCAAAGCAATTTGAGTTTGAGACCCCTGCTCTAAGGTGTACATATTAAGATCCTTCAGTCTGTCCTCATATGCTTTATAATGAAGACCACTAATCATTTTAGTAGCCACCCTCTGCACCGACTCCATCCTGTTCACATCCTTTTGAAGGTGCGGTCTCCAGAATTGCACACTATACTCCAAATGAGGTCACACCAAAGACTTATACAGAGGCATTATCACCTCCTTTTTTCTGCTAGCCATTCCTCTCCGTATGCACCCAAGCATCCTTCTAGCTTTTGCCGTCGCCTTTTCTGTTTAGCTACTTTAAGATCATCAGACACAACCACGCCTAGGTTAACAGGTGTGAAATATTGCTTTACATTCGTATATGTGTGGCCCAAAACACAAGTCAACAAGATGGTGTGTACTTATATGTGCACCACATCCAGACATTCCAAGAATCATGGCAAAGCTGGAACACAGCTGTGATGTATGCACATTTTTAAAAAACAGTATGTGAACACACAGAATATACACATGCATTTACACCTTCCTTGGAACAGATACAAATTTCTGGGGGTGTATTTGTAAACTATGAATGATAATTAAGCAAAAGTATATAAATGCCGATGTTGCAAAATAGATGCTTTTTGGACATTTCACATAGGTACCCTTTCATAGTATATTCCCACCTCCCACCCACAGAGCTATGAAATTACCCAGGCTATAGACACCTAAACTTATGTACATACACTGTATAAATTTGTCTGCCCTGGTCAAAGACATTTCTAGTGCCAGGGTTTGGGTGAGGTTTGCACTTATGCCTGTACTATAAAAATGTGCATATGCACATAAAATAAACTGGTAAATTTGTGCATGCTGTAAACGCGTGAGAATTTCTGTGGGGTAATTTTTGAAAGGTAATGTATATGCACACACTTTCCCTTTTAAAAAAATCAGTGTAATTTATGTGCACACCTACCACACAGTTTAGGTGACCTGTTATGAAATTACCCTTCTGAAAGTTACTCTATGGAAAGCACCTACATAGTTTTACACTGGCTCTCTGGCATGCACAAATTTTCCAGTTTAATCTACTTGCATTTTCAGTAGTTGAGTGGTGTGTCCAATTTCCTTGTGCTAGAATCAGGACGCTTTTATCACTTTTTGAGTTTTAGGTGGCCATGGTAAGTATGCTTGTAAAAACAGAAGAGTCTTCATCTTATAACTTTTAGATTTTCTTGCCCTAGTAGATATCCTAGCATAATATGCTCAATTACAGAAAACATAGTCCAGGCCCAGACAGCAGTAACATTTTTGTGGGTATCTGTGGAGGCCATTTTCCACCCACAGGCGCATTTTCTAAAACCTAAGGTCATGTGAAAAAAAAGTGATTTGCTAGATTAAACTATTTTGATAGAGAGACTATTTTGGGAGGAAGCGAAAAAGAAACTATTCAGTGGCAATGAAGAAAAAGCATTTCAAATAGCTAAAAACCTCACAGAGTTTGCAAAGTAATAAGAATGGAAAAAACATATTGCCATGACTTATGATAAATTTCTGAAGTTGTAGGCAAACCTGATGATCTTCCTAGAGATTTAAACTTTATGATACGTCAAACAGTAATACAGTGCAGACGGGTGAAGGAATGGAGGGGGGAATTTTAAGGAAATGTTCTACATGTTTGATGAGACCCATTTCACTATTGTCTATGCTAGGGGAAATGTTCTGTTGAGTTGATAAAGCTGTTAATGTATAAAAAACTAAATAAACCATAAAATAACCAAAAACAACATCCATGGAATAGCTCAGATAAAATTAAATTAAGAGGATTCATGAGATAGGGGCTGTGCAGTAAGCCCTGCTAGTCCTGCTCATTCTCAGAAAAACCTCCTGCTTTTTTCTGCGTCCTGTGAGAGCCACTGAAATTGACACCATAAGATTATTACCTACTTGAATACTTAATACATCCTGTTTGTCGATGGAGAAAAATTACTGAAAAAAATAATAAAGTAGCACCAGGAAACATGTCCGACATCACTACAGACAAAAAATGATGCAGAAAGCCCAAATAGTAATGGATGCATGGAAAATCCAGTGAATGCCCATAATAGCCTCCTCAGCTTTGCCAGACAGCTATGGAAATAGTCCAGGATAGGCACCTTTGGATAATGTCACCCACTCATATGGTCAATCGCCCTGCATGTTCCTTGAAGAACTGGCTTTTCATGTACCACAATGCAGATGTTGACTGACATTAAAACGTTACAAGTTTGACTGAAACATGACAAAAGAAATGGGGGAAAGAAAGCATACTATGAACAAGAGTCATGTATAAGATATGATAAAGCAGCATTAAGTAAAGCATCATAAATAGCCTAAACAAGAGACATTATCATTCACTTACAATGCGTAACTCCAGCTAGAGTTTGATAGAAGGTAGGTGTATCGCTGTCATCAGTGAGTGTAACATACACTCCTCCAGACAGTAGCCAGCGAGAGAAAGTAAAAGCATTTTTATTCTGCAGCAACCAGTTCCGAAATTTATCATAGTTTACTTTTTCTCCCTGAAATAAATCCAAAGAAGACTAGATGAGCAGGCCTGTCTCCCTTTTCTTCTAAGGCAGAAGTAAACATGTGAAGGTGGTGGGACAGCCACATTGTTTTGTTTTGTTTTTTTAAAACATAGATGTCGGCTCTGTCCAGAGCTGCCAATTGTATCACTCAGTCTCCTCATGGGGAAATACTGCAACAAGGATGGAGAGAGAAAGAGGAGAGTGTGTTTTCCCTTCTTAAGACAAAAACTAAACCAAAGTCCTGTATACAGTTACGTGCATCAGGGATTGCATTATTAAACTCAAAGTAAAAATGTTGTAATTACTCATTTCATTTATGAAACTAGGTAGAAATAAAAGGCCAAAACAAATTAACTGTGTAGAGAGCATCAGGTCAATATTCAGCTGTAACAGTCACCATTTTTTTTAAATGTCTACAGCAGTGATACAGATAGACAGTGGTGCTGAATATACGCATAAAGCAGTGACCACCAGCAGCTTTGCAGTTAGCAGCAATATTCAGCCACTATGCAGTTGACTTTAGGCCTGCTTTTCAGCTGGCCTGAATCACTCAGCTCTATGGACAGTGGCTAAATATTTCCATTATCCATATAATTAGGCATTAGTGCCCATGTTCCACCTTAACTCCATCTAGGCAGTATACAGAGAGTGCTGAAGCATTTAACCTATTTATATGCTCGTACTATCCATATAGTGCTTCTGAAAATTGGCAAACAGGGGACATATATGTTTACCATTTGTCAGTAAACCTATAAGGGGGTATTCACTAACATGCGTTAAGGTATAACATATGATATTTACCACCTAAGGCACATTAAATGGCAATATTATGCATCATTTTACTAGGAAACACTTTAGCCAACTACACTACAATGCACATTAGCAAAATAATGAGATGCAAAGCATGCAAAATGCCTTATCATAAAAATCAAATAACACAGCTTGCAGTGAACTGTGCAAGCTGCTCTGTTCATGGAAAAGTAACACCAGCTTTGTACTGCCTTTTTTTCCTCCCACGAGCATCAGGCTATTAATACATGGCATGATGCTCCTGAGTGACATCTTAGGGAGACTTGTGGTATTTAAAAAAACCCAGCCTGCACAGAATCCCTTAACCTCCCCAGAACCCCAATCAAGACCTCCACCGGGGACCTACTGGGTATTCCCATGGTTTCTAGTGGCTGAAGCAGAAACAATCCCCAGCTGCTCCTGCCTCATCAGACCCGGACGCAAAATCAAGCTACCAAATAAGGGTGCACGATCCTTATTTAGAAGCTTGGCCCTAGTTGTATTACCCAGAGCCCAATGGAGATCACGCCTGCCCCAGCTGCTGGATACCAGGCAACCCTGTTAGGTTCTGAGGGCAGGGTTTGACTGGAGTTCCAGGGAGGAAGGTCTTTAGGGAGGTTGGGGTCTACACAGGACTTTTCTTCTTCTTTTTTTTTTTTTTTTTAAATACTGGCCCTTTTAAGATGCCCCCAGGAGCATCAGGCTGCGTCCTAGTGGTCTGATACTCCCAGAGAGCAGGACACAGTTTGTGAGGTTGATCATAAGTTCATTATTCATATACTGCAGGAGTTACTAACCTGCAATAGGTTAGCGACTCCAGAGATAAGTTAAGCTGTGGTACAATGCAATAATTTTACTACAGTTCATTACCACTCCCCACGTCTTTTTGGTTATCATCCAGATCAATGAAAGGGGATGGGAACAGGCAGAGGTGATCAGACAGTGACACTTTACAAGGCATCATATCTGATTGTGGGTGAGAAAGCTATTGTTCTATAGCAGGCCCTGACAAATTTTGTGCGGATGTAGGAGCCAGGACAAAATCTTAGGAGCCAGTGCTCATGACCTCTTCATGCCCCTCCCCCACCACCCTCCCACCCCCTGGTTCTCTCATGCTGCTCTGCTCTCCTATTCTTAGGTCTCATGAGACCAGCACCAGAGTTCCTACACCGTGCGTCATCTTAAGATAACAGCTATAGCTTCAGATAGCATGTGTGTGCATGAGATGTGGTGGTGGAGGTCTTTGTGTAGGTGAGGTGCAGGGTTGTGGTCCATGTATGTGCGTGCTGCAGAGCTGGAGAGCTTCTGTGTGCGTGGTGCAGCTGTTAGGCTCCTGTGTGTATGTAGTGTGGAACTGTCTATGAAGACTGATACAAGTCCTCGTTTTTTTGGCTTACTCTCCAATGAAGCACTCTTCACAATTTTTGTATTGGATGATATATACTACATTCATAGTGAAACATGAACATAAGCCTTTTAGTTTAAATGTCTTCCCCATGTGGGTAGCTGTAGGGTTCTGTCATGTACTGGCATAACTTGCACTGCAGTGTAATGCAAGGTTTGGCTTCATTTTCTTCTATTTGAGATTCTATTTAGAATTTACTCCTTGCAAATTTTGTTTTAGGTTGGGTAATTGACAGAAGGTTGGGGGGGAGGGGGGGGAGGGACATGAAAAATCATCTTCTAGAAATAGAGGATGAAGATCTTTCATAATTGTCCTTTGGTTTTCTGGTTCTGGACTATATCTTACTATAAGTGGTACCTGTTCCATGTCAGGAAATCAACTGAAAGATACATACTGTAGATCATTTTCAACACAAAAAATCCATTATACAGCCAAGCTATAAGATACTATTGCATTTACTCCTATCTTGTGGATCAGAACTTACAGCTCTAACAAAATCCTATAAATAAAGGTACTATCAGCCCAAAATCATCCCCAAGAAAATTGCATCCTCACTCAAAACACCTAGGAAAACCTACTATAACACAAGGAAAGGAAAACTATGAAAATGGTACCACTCCATTAACAAACTTACAATAAAGTACTGAAAGGATCCAAGATGGCGGATTGCAGGCATGATTGAGCGGCTGGTATTTTTCAGATGGGTAAGAAACTGAAGGGAAAGGGGGCTGGATGCCCCTCTCTGGCTCCCCGACCTCCTCTCCTTTACCTCAAATCTTAGGGCTGTTATATGTCTTTGTTATCTTGTTGGCTCAGCAACTACCTATGGTGGGGGAGTTCAGCCCGATTGGGTCGGCTCTGGAGTCAGGCAGCTTGGAGCTGACCACGGGCAGTGATTCTGTCTTCCCTGCAATGCGACGTCCTGTGAAGGAGTTACGCATCCAGGGGTCCCCGGAGGAGCTACGGCGTTCTGACACTGACCATGTATGTTTGTTTTCCAGCAGTCGAGGGGCTGCTCTTGGACTTCCAACTGAGGGAGTGGTTCTCTCTCCAGTTCAGCAGGGCTGTGACGCCCTTCCTATGCAGTCAGTTGAAAAGCAGGCAGCAGATGTGACTGCCCTACAGAGCCGGATACCAACACTGGGAGAACTGAAGGATCGCTCCACGGCGATGGAGGTGTCCTTTTTGGCTTTCACCCTTCAACACCCAGAAACATTTACATTAGAATCAATATGGAATGCTATCGTGCAGTTGGGAGCAGCTTTGGTTCCACAGGTGACCTTGTTAGCTCAGATGCTGAAGAAACCTCAGCTAAGGTACTCTCTCTTCAAAATTATCTTGTTACAATTCAAACACAAGTTAAGTTGGTGGAGGATCAGTCTGATGCTCATATTAAGGAGGCTGCCTCAATAAGAACTAAATTGGAATCTTTGGAGAATTCTGCTAGAGCGGCTAACCTGCGTTTGGTGAACTTTCCTCGATGGCGCTTGTACCTGCTAGGGACATGTTCCGCAGTTATTTAACCGAGATACTAGGTATTCCTCCAGAATCTCATCCACCGGTTGTCAAGACTTACTATTTTATAGGAACAGGTCTCAGACTTTAGTCAGGTAGGGTGGAAAGGGACTGCAGATAAGTCTTGTTTGTGCTGAATATTATCTTGCCAGTATAACAGAGTGATGAGTGAAATAGACCAGCGTTTTTCAACCACTGTGCCGCGGCACACTAGTGTGCCGTGAGATATTGTCTGGTGTGCCGTGGGAAAAATTCCAATTTCATCCGTAACATGTGGCCTCGGCTCACAAATTAGGGTTGCCAACCGGACGGTTTTCAGCCGGCCTGGCGGTTTTTTCCATGGCCAGGCCGGCTGCCAGCACAGTTGTAAAACCGGCCATTGAAAAGCCGGTTTTTTGCGCTGGCCGCCCGATCGGGTGCGGCCCGTGCAACAAACCGGCTGTTGTGGCGTAGTCCGCGGCGCGGACGCGCTCGCGATTCCCTATCGCAGTGCAGCCGCTGGTTCTGCTTTGTACAGAGCAGCGGCTGCACTACACTTACATTGAAAAGTAAAGAGAAACTGTGTCAGGAGCCCTCCGATCATGCAGAGCCCGAGGAAGTGATGTCATGGGGCGGGCTCCTCACAGGCTGTCTTTCCTTTTCAAATTAACTTTAGCTGCAATAAAGTTAATTTGAAAAGGAAAGACAGCCTGTGAGGAGCCCGCCCCCATGACATCACTTCCTCGGGCTCTGCGATGACCGGAGGGCTCCTGACACAGTTTCTCTTTACTTTTCAATGTAAGTGTAGTGCAGCCGCTGCTCTGTACAAAGCAGAAGCAGCGGCTTGGGCAGAGGGGGGGGTGTGTGTGTGTGTGAGTGAACCAGCAAGGGGGGGGGGGGAGTGTGAGTGAACCAGCAAGGGGGGGGGAGTGTGAGTGAACCAGCAGTGGAGGGGGGGGGGGTGGTGTGAGTGAACCAGCAGTGGAGGGGGGGGGCGATGGTGTGAGTGACCCAGCAGGGGAGGGGGGGTAAGTGAGTGAGTGACCCAGCAGGAGGGGTGAGTAAGTGACAGGGGGATGGGTGAGTGAACCAGCAGTGGAGGGGGGGGGGTGGTGTGAGTGAACCAGCAGGGGAGGGGGTTGGTGTGAACCAGCAGGGGAGGGGGGTTGGTGTGAGTGTTTGATTCCTATTCAAGAGAATTACTTTATATATAGTCAATATAGGCACAGAGGTAAATTTTTTTTAACATTTTCTAATGGTGGTGTGCCTCGTGATTTTTTTCATGAAAAAAGTGTGCCTTTGCACAAAAAAGGTTGAAAAACACTGAAATAGACCATAAGTATTAGTCGGCGAAATTGCCCAGAAGAAAAGAGAAGCCAAGAGATATGTTGGTCTAATCTGGTGAAGATAACACTCGTCATCTTGTGTGTAAAATTACCATTAGGATTTCATTACCATAAGTCTTTTTGATAAGAAAAAGGGAACACAAGGGTCCTTGATGCAAAGAAGGGGTTAATGAACCACAGCAGAGGTATACCTCCTGAGTTCCACCCTACCTGACTAAAGTCTGAGACCTGTTCCTATAAAAGAAAGTTTTTGTATTTTTTAGTTTTGGTGAGAGAATGGAGTAATTTTTTTGTCTTGTTTGGTCATTTACTCCGATAAACCTACAGATTTGTTTGTTTAAGACTTACTATTTGCCAATTTCAAAGGAGGACACTGTCTTAAGGGATGTTCCGGGGGTAGGCCAAGCTGAGGCTCTTAATTTAACTGAAAGTTTGGAGAAGTCTCAGGAAGATGAAGTTATACCTGCTAAACTGCTAATCGCCTTAGTATTATCATCAGATAAGGAGTGGTTAATGAAAATTTTCTTTAAAAAAAAAGGAATGTTCAGTTTAAGGGGTTGTTGGTGCGGATATATCCTGATCTTGCGCATGAAACCCAGAGGAGGCGGCGCAAGTTTCTCCTCTTATGCTCTGGTGTCCAGGTCTCTTTTTCTTGAAATTTCCATGCAAATGCTTGATTAAATATCAAGCTTCTTCCTATATTTTTTTATGAGCCCTCCAAAGTGTTGTCCTTCCTGAACTCCCATTGTGCAGGGGGGACAGGGGCAGGGCCTCCTACTGATCCGTTGTGAATTTTGAGATTGCTGGATGTTAATGCTTGTGTTATTATCCTTTTGAATATGTGTTATTTCAGGTTTTCTTTTTGTACTTGGATCTGATGTGTGTTTTATTTTTGAATTGAATGTATTTTTTCCTTTACATAACATGATTTGTTTAATCATTTCCCAATTTTTGTACAAGATTATGCAATTTTACAATAAAGCCAAGACAACAAAGAAAAAAAAAGTACTGAAAGGAAATTTCAGGAATACACAAGAAAAGAAAACATTGATTATTAAAACGATCAGGAACTTTGAAACTGGCCCAAAAGGAATCAATAAAGACACTGTCTTATCACCTCTATATACCCCACCCACTTTCACTGATCTCTAATGACATATGCAGACAACCTAAGACCTAGATGAGTTTTTGTTATTTAAACCCAGTAACTTACACGGTTTCTTCATTGATCTGATGGAGAAGAAAACTATCAGAAGTTAGTCCAATAAAAAGGTATCTGACAAACTTAATGTATTGCCTACAATTTGTACTCCCTCCTGGGGGAATTTCTGTGCAACTGCACAATACAGCATTTGCACAGAATTCCAGAGCTGCACAGATTTTTACCTTTTGACCACAGAAAAAAAACATTGTAGAAAGAGCCAGATATCAGAAAAAGCAGACCCCCAAAAACATAGCAGCAAGAGCCAACTCAGCAAGCTGCCGGGGCAGGATGAGCCGAGGAGCAGCCAAAATCACAAGTGGATGAGAAGCATATCCAGCTCAGCAAACTGGTGAGAAAAAGCAGCAGCCTAAGTGGAATCAAACTTGTGGAAGGAGGAGCACAGTCCATGGGAGCTGAATCCATGGGAGGAGGAACAGACCGGGAGGAGGATCAGCCCAGTCCCTTCAACAGTGTTTCAACAAACTGACTTTGTGAGAACACGTAGAAGGAGTAGTAGAGACGGGAGGAGGAAGGACAGAAAAGGCAGCCATTAACAGTAGAAAGTCAATCAGCAGCACTGGCTCCTCTTTCCCTCTCTGACATGCAGCTGAAGTCATGGAGGAGCCTGTGCTGGTGATTGGTAGCAGAAGAACCCGCAATAACAGAAGCTTATAGTTTGTGCCAGGAGGCTGGCAATTAGGGCTTGCATCCTGCAGTTGCTGCTTGCGTTGTACTGGGTGCTTCAAAGCAATCTGCTTTGTCCTCCTTCCCATTTGGACCTGGATCCACCTGGACTCCAGAAGACTCGTGTAAGTATTTTTGGACCTCAATTCCTCTTCCTCTTCCAACTGATGTCCTCTACCTCTCCTAACTCTTTCCAATCCTGAATCCCCTTCTCATCCTTCAATCCCACACTTTCTGCCCCCCTCCTATCCACTCCCCAATCCTAGGTTTCTGTCCCCTCCTTTCTCCATATCCAAGATACCTTGTATCACTCAACCCCACCCACAACAGTATTAATATCACTTTAGTAGACTCCACCCCTCACCCAGGAGCAGACAAGGGGACACAGTGACCTACAATTTGCAGGTGAGGTAGGTTATATCCTATCTTAGAAAGTGACCTCAGGTAGCAAATTTTGGGGCGGTGGGGTGGGGTGGGGGTGGTGAAGCAGTGGCAACAGCACACAGAGAAAGTGAGCGAGAATTACAATCTGAATACTATAATTTATTTTAATCTTTTTAAATGCAATTCTATAAACATATTGAAAATGCATCATCAACACCACTGCTGTACAGAGCAAAATCAAACCTATCCTTCCCACTCCCCATCCCAAGAAATTCCACTGAGAAAGCAGTCTTGTAGGTGAAGAATCATCAAAAAGGGGAGCCAAATGTCCACAAAGTGTTTATGCTGAATCTGGCTCACTGATTCCACTATCAGATATTCCATCTGCAATAAAACATGCATTTGGCAACGCCTGCTCTCCCATGTGGCCTCCCTCTCCTCCACCCAATATTGCATAATTGTCTTCTTAACTGCCAGACAGACTTTCCCAATTAGTAAAATATTAGCTTTTGATCCTAATGGTGGGTCCTCCCATTGGTCTAATAAACACACTTCCACAGAGAGTTCCAAATCACCATCAAAATATACAAGACACACTTGTAAAGTTTCCCCTCACATCTGCATCACCTTTGGGCATGCCCACATACTATACACATATGAACTATCCTACTCACCACATTTGAGCATGCCACCGTTCCTGCATAAAAAGTTCTTCTCGGGTGCATATCAACCGATAGTTTCATATGCATTTCCTGCCATTCCACACGCACTACCAAGTCACACACCCCATACACACTAGCAAAAAAATCATCTTCAACCATTTCCAAACCCAAATCACCATTCCATCTCTGAGCAATAGCTGAAAGCTTTCCACCCACCTGCATTCCTAACAGAGATTTAACACACCAGGAAATCTCTCCCTGAAGTTTAACCTCCTGTAACATGAGCCTATCAAACCTCTTCTCCAACACCTCATCTGGAGGAGGTCATATTCTGCAATTAATTTAATGATGTGCCCACAGATAACCATAAAATTATTTAGGGCACAAAGAAAAACTCCTGTTGCAAAGCTGCAAAACATCTCATGGAGAATCCAAATTCAAACATTTGCCCCACCTCATATAAACCTTTCTGCTCCTACCTCTGAAACAGAGTATGTCCCAAAGCTGGCATAAAGTCACCATTACCCCTCAGAGGAAGATAATGGGACCATGCCACCTAAGCTCCTCTCACTAACATACTCCTATTACAATCACTCTGGAGTTCACCCAAGGAAGCATGCAAACATAAGTTAAAGCAAAATACTTCAGCATCTCTTTCCGGCTCCACATCAGCAAAGACAGGCTTGCCTAGCAACCATCCACTCACACTCTGCCAACAGGCAACTTACATTATATAAGCATAAATTGGGAACCCAAAACCCCCATCCTTCACCACTATTTTCAACACCCCAATCCGCAATCGAGGCCTCCCCTCTCACCACAAAAAAACCCTGCACTTTATGCTCCTACTTGCTGGAGATCTGTCTTAGAAATAATCAAGGGTATATTTTGCAGCACAATAAAAGTCTACCTAACAGAGATAAGGGCAGCTCCTGCCACCTACTGCTCCTCAACTGCAAACCCATCTCTCGCAGTAGCAAGGAAATTATTAAGACCATATAATAGTGTCAGCTCTCAGGGAAGACAGAACCAAGTATTTTAGTGACATCCTCATCCACTGCAGGGGAACTTTCCAATGCTAGGCCTCAGGGAGAGCGTCCTTTATGTTTAGTGCCAAAGATTTCTCCCAGTAGTATGTAGGCCAGAGAAGTCTTTAAATTCTCTCAAAAGCTGCAATACACTCACTACCGATTTCTTTGGACAGCATAATACAATTATTAAATCATCAGCCAAAAATGCAGGCTTAATTTCAGTATCACCAAATAGCAACACCTATCTTCCCTATCTTGAAACAACCTCCTAGTCAGAGGCTGTATGCACAAAGCAAAATGTCTAGAAGAAAGGGGACACCCCTGCCTACTCCCACCCTCCAGAAGGAATTCAGTAGTTATAAAATTGCTGACAAACTCTCACAATGGGACCAGAGTTCAGCACTCAAAATTTCTCAATCATCGCCCTCCGAAACCCAAATTTCTCAAGCACATACCACTGCACTATATCTGGCCACTTCATCAGTCCCCTGTTAATGTACCATTTCAATACTTGGCAAATATGCACCGAACATTCATATCTCCATTTCACCCTGTCACAAACCCAACATGCAATTTTCTATCAAATGAAGCAGCACCTGCCCCAGTCTATCAGCAAGCACTTTAGCATATTTCTTAATATCCACATTCAACAGGGATATAGATCTATATCCTTCCTCGGGCAACATGGTTATCCATGCTTGATTAATCACTGGCCCAAATGTATCAGCCTCCAGTGCCGTCTGATATAGATCTTGCAGCAGTTGCCCTATCAAATCTCCCAAGACCTTATAAAAATCAACACTCATTCCATCCAGGCCTGGAGCTTTACAGTTATCCAAACTTATGAACAACCCAAACAATCTCTGCACTCTCAATTGAAGCCTCAAGAAAAGCCCTCTGCTCTTCAATCAAGGTCAGAACCTCTATTTCTGCAAAATAGAGAGTACAAATTGGCATAAGAAATCATCACATATATAGAAGTTTTGTCATTGCATAGACTCCCACTCTCCTTCTTGGGTATTGACAGAAACCTAGCGCACCAGTTCACCTGAACCAACCAGCCAGATGCAGACCAGTTCTGTTCCCAATGCAACAAAGTCCATATTTAAAATATAACATCTTCTGGAATCCTGTGATGCAACACTGTTGTACTTTGGTGAGCAACCAAAACTTGCTTCTGCAATTGAGTCAAAGGTGACCTAGCCAAGTCCCACTGCAGACCAAGCAATTGGGCACTCTTGCACATTAATAATGCACTCACCTTCTTGAGTTTCCCTACCACAAACACAATTATAGCACCCCACATAATGGCTTTGCCCACCTCCTAAAAGAGCAGAACACTGTCCCTATGTTCTTTATTAGCATAAGTATATTCTTGCCAGCTTCTTCCCACAATCCTTGAACGTGGTAGTCCTCATGCAGGCCCACCAGCATATGCACAGTCTGGCCACACTTGCCCTCTGAAAATAATATTCCAGTACCACCAGAGCATGATTGTAAATGTCACCTATTTGCACATTCAACACACGAGAAAACATATTGGGACAGCAAAATGTAATCTAAATGGCTCTGCGCTCAGTGCGTCCTTGAGATGTGTGAATACTCATACTCGCCGGGGTACAGGAGACACCAGCTATCCATCAGACCACTAACCTGACACAGACCCTGTATAGTCCTCCCTTCACAGTAACAGCCCCAACTCATTGAGGAAGTCTATAAAACTCTCCAGCCAAAACAGGTGCATCTTTGGGATTCAAGAGCTAGGTATCTGGTGAACACACACTCATTATGCTCTGTTGGGACATACACAGATATCATCAAAGGCTCACCCCACAGATCTTCAGGCACTCCCGCATATCATCCATCTTTATCACACAATATCTTATGCTCAACTGAGGCACCACTTCGTGGATTAAAATAGCCACTCCTGCCTTATAGGATCTGGGTGAGAAGTTAAGAGGGAATGGGTTGGAACCTGCTATTTTAAGCTCCAAGCCGCTAAAATGAATTTCTTGCAGCAATGCAATCATAGCATGTTGGCCTTATGAGCTGGCCTAACACCTTTTCTTTTTAAAGGAAAACCCCAGTCCAGCCAGATTACAGGAGACCAAAACATTTGCAGTCACCTTTATTCATGCACACCAACTTCATACTCTATCTATGCTCCTCCAGCACTCACACAATCTTGCAATCCCACAACACAATCTCCCAAAGGCATTTTCAAACACTCAAAACAGCTTACATTCCCATAAAACCCACCCACCTTCCCCCTTTACCCTCCCTTTCCCCTGCACCCCTCCCCCAACCACTCAGCATTATTGATCAACTGGTCAAAGAAAGCATAGGAAGAATTAATTCAACCCAGAAGATGGCCCATACATCCCAAAAGTAGCATTTGACTCTCTCCCTGCTCACCTTCAACCCATCCCAACCTTGTAAGAAAAAATAGCCAACACCACACACAGCACAATTCACTACAATTCATCACAAAGGAAGCCATACAGTAACAATAAGCATAACACCAAAAATGGCAGCAATAACGTACATAGTCCTCAACAGCCCAACACTGGAAACAAGCTCTGAAGATAAAACCCTTATTTCTTCCCTCCCCCTTTTACTTTCCTGAAAATCATCCTTCTCCCATCCCATTGCCCATCTCCCCCTGCTTATATTACACTGGTCAACACTGAAATCGTTACTGACTTTAAAAGGCCCTAATCTGTAGTATCTTGGTGAGCTGAAAACGAATATAACATTAAAAAAAATTATTGGCTCTCGTTTTGAAGATATTGCATGTAGTTCATTTTTGATGTTTCACCGTGTAAATTATCCAGTAGGACATCAACAACATCCCAAATAAGCCTTGAATGATGTAATATTGCATCACATTGCATAATACCAGCATGCATACATCATCCAGAGTTGATTGCATCATTTTCTGATGCAATGCAATACTACTGCCAGATGGCTGCTGAAGCCATCTGATGTCAGCAGTGTACTATATGCAGTCGGAAAGGAAAGTAATCTGGTATTCTGTTCCGATATTGAAAGCCTCATGACCCACAAGACTGGAGACTATTTATAGACTCTTTGAAACCAAGTCTGAAGGCTGTGCTTTTGAACAATGGAAACCGTCTTCCATCTATTCCAGTAGTGCATGCCGTCCACATGAAAGACTAAATTCGCTTGGGGTCTAGTTTATCTGAATGCTTACTTCGAAGTAACAAATAAAATCCTGCATTCACTAACAGATTCGCGTTCAGTAACTCAGGACTAATCCAACATAAGCCTCAGAACCAACCATAAGGCACTCACAGCTGGGTACTATTGTCTCCCCAGTTATGTGCCGGTTAACATCAACGGCTAATGTTGGCAAAAAATCATATCACACTATGCAACAAACACAGTTCATAATTATTGACCAAAAAAATACTTAGCTTTTCTGTGTGATATGAAAATGTCAAGTTGCTCTTGTCATTTAATTCCCTTAGTAGTAGATACCATATTTTTTCATAATCTTCAAAAAATCTCGTCCCATCATATTTTTTCTTTCTCCGTGATCGTCAAAAAATCTTGTCCCAACGCCGACCATATTAGGCGCCCGTGCGTTTCTCCTTATAGGGTTTTTCAAGGGACGAATGTTAACATCAATATCTGGAAAAACAGTACCAATCAATGACTAAACTTGTGCGAAGTTACCATCATCACACACTTATTGAAAGATGATAAAAAGCATTAAGCAATACCTTGTGTGTTTGTTGCATAGTGTGATATGATTTTTTGCCAACATTAGCCGTTGATGTTAACCGGCACATAACTGGGGAGACAATAGTACCCAGCAGTGAGTGCCTTACGGTTGGTTCTGAGGCTTATGTTGGATTAGTCCACATGCAAGAGACATACGATAACTTAAAGCATCTACTGACTTCCATTAACTATAACAAGTACAGCTGGCACCTCTGTGGTGACTTGAAGGTAGTTGCCCTTTTAATGGGACTGCAGCAGGGATATATAAAATACATGTGTTTCTTATGTGAGTGGGATAGCCGAGCAAGGGATTGGCACTACTTGCGGAAGGAATGGAATCGCAGACAAAATGTAACAGTTGGAGAGAAGAATATCCAGCACCCAGCTCTGGTTGAGGCTCACAAAATCCTGCTACCACCCCTTCACATCAAACTAGGTTTGATGAAAAACTTCGTGAAAGCCATGGACCGCACTTCGCCAGCTTTCCGATACCTGCATGAAAAATTCCCTCGACTCAGCGAAGCAAAGATTAAAGAGGGAGTTTTTGTGGGTCCTCAGATTCGAGAGCTCTTCAAAGATGACCAGTTCAACAACTTGCTGCAGGGTGATGCAAAACAATCATGGAATGCTTTTCGCCTAGTGTCATCAAACCTTCTCGGGAATGTTAGGGCAGAAAACTACAAGGAACTAGTAGAAGACATGCTGATGCAGTATCAGAAACTTGGCTGCAATATGTCTCTAAAGATCCATTTCCTTGATTCCCATCTTGATTTCTTTCCTGACAACTGTGGTATGGTTAGTGATGAACAGGGCGAACGTTTTCACCAGGATATCGCAATGATGGAGCAAAGATACCAGGGAAAATGGTCCACTACAATGCTGGCTGACTACTGCTGGACACTCCCCAGAGAAGCTCCCGAACAGCTGTACAAGAGACAGGCGAAAAAAATCTAAGAAGTAGTCTATGACTTGGTTTTTTACAGGTATTAACCGAAGGCCTATTATATTTACTATTGACATGCTTTTCGTGATGTAAACATTAATTCTTGTCGATTACAAAAAAACTAGAGCCAACTTTGCAATTTCACTGTCAAATTCGTGTTCAACATATAAAAATTGATAAGAAAATTTTCAGTAATATTACTTTTGTAAAACTTTGTTGACCAGTGTTATTTAGCCCTGCCCCAAGAAAGCAATAATTCTAAATCTTAATCATTATTGTCAACCTATTCCTAAATACAAAGTATAGAACCAGTTACAAAGAAACTACCCCAAAGTCCAACCGCTCTCTCCCCCAAAATTCCCACTAGTTTCCTATTAGTCTACTCTTCTAAACCATTTCCCAGGCTTCAGCCTGTCTGGCAGCATACTTCACCACACTTCAGTTCAGCAAAATCAATGACCATTCAAAGCATAAGTCTTTTGCTTCAACTAAATAGCAGGGTTCCTTGAGTCAGCCATCTCTCAAGAGGCAGCTAAGCATTCTGGTGTCCGCTTTTCAACGCCTTCCTTGCTCCTCTAGCCTTGCTCATTCAACAGTCCGGCATCTCCGTTTACATCTACGCTGACGATATTCTTTTGGTCCATCACACCTCCTCCTCTTCCCCTGATCTTCTCCCCATCAATCGCCGTCTCTCCTCCATTGCCACCTGGTTTGAGTCAAACTTTCTACATGCCAATCCCACCAAATCTTCTGCAATCTGGTTTTCTTTTGGTCTCCCCCCTCCCAGTCTATCACCAGTTATGGCTTCTCACTCCATCTCCCTGGCACCGACCCTCCGTTATCTGGGCGTTACCTTAGACTCATCCCTCTCTTTTCATGAACATATTTCCTCTGTTGTACGTACTTCTTTCTTCCATCTGCGTCGTATCAGGGCCGTGCGGTCACTCCTTCCCCCGTCGTCTGCTGTCACTCTCATCCTGTCTTTAGTGATTACCCGTTTAGACTATTGTAACGCTATCTATGCAGGCCTCCCCTCTTCCCAGCTCCACAGTCTTCAATTAGTTCAGAATGCTGCCGCACGTCTCATCACCTCCTCCCCTGCGCGCTCTCACGTGTCGCCCTGTCTTCTCACCCTTCATTGGCTTCCGGTTAAGTTTAGGTTTGTCTTCAAGTTGCTCATCATCACGCATAGGGCTCTCCACTCTAACACTCCCCAGTACCTGGCCGACATCATCCATCTTCAGCCCTCCCCACGTCTTCTTCGATCAGCCCACGGTAATCGTCTCTTTCTTCCTCCCCCCCCCTGCCCAGGCCCATTTGGAACTTACCCGCCACTCTGCCTTTTTCTTCTTGGGCCCCGCCTTGTGGAATTCACTCCCCCTTTCTCTTCGTACTGAACTCTCTTATCCCCATTTTAAGGCACTCCTCAAAACCCATCTCTTTTGCCAGGCCTTCGACCTTCCTCCCCCTGTTGATGGTGCTTCGTCCCCCAGTCGCGCCCCCCACCCTCCATGATACCCCCTAGTCATCCTCCTTCACCTTCATTTCCCCCTCCCCCCCCATCCTCTCGTCTCTCTTTGGGCCTGTTCTGTCCTCCATATGATTTGACTGTCTGTCCTTTTATCAATTGGCGTTCTTTACCGACTTTGTTTTCGGTAGCCTACCATTTTGTTTTGTACACCGCCCTGACGCTTCGGCCTGGGCGGTTTATCAAGTGATGCGAATAAAGATAAAGATAAAGATTCACCAAAATAAAGTGACCGATGAGCCATTTGTGGTTTTAGTTACTTCAGCCCCAGTTGAGATCAAGTTGAAAAAAGCTCACTCAAACGCTGGAGAGCCAAAAGCGTGTCTGTTACAAAGACTATTATAGTCCATAATGTCTACGTTTTAACACAGTTATTCAAACTGCATCCAACAAATCAGATCAGTAAGCAAATAACACTGGTTGACACCAAAATATTTTTTTTCTTCATCAAAAGTGAAATCAGGTTTTCCTAGAGCAGTTTTTCACACTGATTGTGTTGTTGTTGTTAAGTGCCATCAAGTCAGTGTTGACTCATGGCGGCCCTCTGGATTGTTGTCCTAAACTGTGCTCGGTCTTCAGTCAGTTGGCTCATTCTTGACAGACTAACACCCGTAGCTGCTGTTATTGTATCGATCCATCTCATTGCTGGTCTTCCTCTTTTGCATTGACCTTCTACCTTGCTAAGCATGATGTCTTTCTCTAAATATCTCTCTTCGCATGATGTATCCAAAGTATAAAAGTCAAAGTCTTGTCATCTGAGCTTCTGAAGAAAGCTTAGGTTTGATCTCCTCTAGTACTGACTGGTTTGTTCTTTGGGCAGTCCATGGTATACACTGTATTTGTCACCAGCACCATAATTCCAAGGCATCAATTTTCTTCCTGTATCTTTTTCACTGTCCAACTTTCACATCCATATGATGTTATTGAAAATGCCACGGCTTGAAAAAGTTGAATCTTTGTATGGAGAGAGACATCTCTGCTCTTGAGAATCTTGTCTAGGTCCTTCATAGCCATTCTGCCAAAAGCAATGAGTCGTTGGATTTCTTGACTGCTTGTTGTTTGTTTCTGTATTGATAGTTGATCCAAGTAGGTTAATAGTTGTCAACTATTTCTCCATCAACAATGAATTTATTCATTTTGCCAGTTGTCAGGATCTTTGTCTTCTTAATATTAAGGTGCAGACCCATTTTAAGACTATATTCCTTTATCTTGAGAAGCAAATGCTTCAAATTGTCTTCAGTTTCAGACAGTAATGTGGTATCATCAGCATAGCGAAGATTGTTGAGTTTTCCACCAATCTTCACACCTCTGTTATCTTCATACAGTACTGCTTCTCTGATGATTTGTTCTGCATATATATTAAAAAGGTAGGAGGAAAGTATGTAGCCTTGTCGTACACCTTTGCTGATTTTAAACCATTCTGTTTCTCCTAGTTCCGTTCGAACTGTTGCTTCTTGATCAGTGTAAAGTTTGTGCAAGAGAACGATCAGATGTTCTGGTATACCCATGCTTCTTAACGTGGCCCATAGTTTACATAGTCAAAAGCCTTGCTGTAGTCAATAAAACACATATAGATATCCTTTTGGCATTCTTTTGTTTTTTCAAGGATCACGCTGATTATAAATCTGTAATTAGTTTTTCTCTAGCATATAGGGTTTTAGAGACATCATCCATAGACGTTTCTGTAAAATGCTACATATCAAACATTGAAAAAGTCAGATGTCAAATGTGCTAATAACTATATTTGGCATGTCTGCATGTAAGAAGGGCGCTAAAAGTGTTTTACGTAAGACTTTCTGCTGTGAAGTTTGTCAGGATTGTCACGATACAACATCCAGCAATCTGCCATCATGCTCTTCTTATCCCAGAATCCTTGGTAATGTTTTTCCATGGTCTGAATGTCTTGGTGAAACCTCTCATCCTGTTTGTCACTCACTCCACCCAAGTATGATAGAAAAAAGTAAAGATGTGAGTGGCATGAAGTGCATTTTCAATGACATGTGGCAACCAAGTTTACGATATGCCTCAAGTAACATAAGAACATAAGATATGCCATACTGGGTCAGACAAAGGTCCATCAAGCCCCGTATCCTGTTTCCAACAGTGGCCAATCTAGGTCATAAGTACCTAGTAGTTTCCCCAAACGACACAGGTTCCATAATGTTTGTACTGGGTCAAGAAGCGATATCCCAGGTCTCTTAATAATGGTTTATGGACCTTTTCCCCTCCAGGGACTTGTCCAAACCTTTTTTAAACCAGCTACACTAACAGCTTGGCACTCCATCAACAATCTGGCAATTTGTGATTACCCAGAAAGTTTTCACAGATCCACTTAAAGGCTTGCCACGCTTCAAGTTCCAAAGCATCCAGGCATTTTCAAATTCTTCATCCTCCATCAGCTGTCTAATCTGTGGCCCCAGAAAAATGCCTTCTTTCAGTTTTGCAGCAGTGATCTTTGAAAATTTAGAAACAAGATACTGAAATCCTTTTGAATTTGTTTATGCCATTCTTTTCACTAAAAGTTTCATTAAACCAAGATTTATTTGCAAAGGAAGAAGCAAAATGTTTGCTGGATCAACTAATGGAACATGACTAACACTGCTGCTTCCTGGATTATAGGCAATTCTTAAAGGCCAGTCGTGAACAGCATAATGATCTTTGATGGTGCGACTGTCCCAGAGGCAGAGAAAACAGCAATATTTAGTAAATCCACCTTGCATGCCCATCAGCATTCCAATAAGATCCCCGCAAATCTTCCACTGGTAATTGTCATAGCATATAGATTGAAGCAATATCTGCAGGTTGTTATATGTCTCCTTGAGGTGGACAGAATGTGCAATTGGAATAGATGGCTTTTCATTGCCATGATGAATAAGAACAGTCTTGAGGCTTTTTGTTGAAGAATCAATGAATAAGTGCCATTCTGACGGTCTGTGTACCTGTGAAAGGGCTCCAAAAAGTCCGTCGATATCGTTGCAATAACACATTGGACCGTCTACTTTAAAGAACATCGCTAAATAACTATTGGGCTGTGATAGTGGCAAATGAGAATATTCTTTTGAAGAAAGTTCTTTTCCCTCAGCCCTGAAGCAATGAGTTGTGCTTTATCTTTTGAGAGTGCCAAGTCTCGTATAAGATCACTAAGCTCTTGACCAAATTTCTCTGTGCTGCCATTGCTTTCATCTGGCATGTAGTCTGTATCTTCCTACTCTTTAGGATGGCCGCCACTTGCACCTTCATCTAACACCATTTCATCTGGTACAGGAGAGAGCCCGCCCTGGGGAGGAACTGGAACAGGAAGTGTTTCATCATGTGGGACTGGTTGCACTGCAGACCTAAGATTTGGATATACAATGGTTGTACTTGTTCTTCGCAGAGAAACCCGTGATATTAACCGGACAAAAACAGCAGTCATCATGATGGTTTCTCAGCTCCCTCCATATCATCAGTACAGCAAACGGCATCACTGTTTTCCTTCCATTTAACCAATCACATAGTCCATTTGCACAGGCAGTGCAAATGATGTGAGACGCCCATAGCTTATCCCAATCACCCAGTGGGCATCCAAAATATAACTTGTACATTTGCAAAGATCTGATGTTATGGTACAGCGTTGAGACACAGTAGCAAATGAACACAAATGTAACAAAAAACATTGGAATGATTTCTACACTGTCTTGGCATGATTATTTTATTTCTGATGATTTTTTCAGTGTTATTATTACCAAATATGTAAGCAAAATAATTAACCTGAAAAGCAAAATAAATATCAATCAATATTGGTAGAGTAATCACTGACACAGTTAATGTCAATTTGGCTAGTATAACAAAACGTCTGACACTATCATCTTTCAAACCTGACGTGATACAACAAACACAAAACCGGTTTTGAACATTGTTCATCATGTTATCTAATACACAAAGTTATTTGTGATTACTTTTTTCATGTTGACCAGTGAATCAATGAGGTCCACTCCCCACTTTCATTCCAAGGACGAAGTCACTGAAAATGATCCATGAATTTTCTTTTTAGATGTTTACCACCCACTGAAACATGCTGCCACTTCATATGCTGTCCCAAGCCCGATCCTTTACCACCAGGTCTCTGCTAATGATTTTTTTTTATAAGGCCTACATCTTGGAGAGCCTTCCATATCTTCTTTAGCATTCGACTCTGATAGGACGTGCTATATTGTTCAGTCTCTGGTACACTGCAAATACACAAATTATACCACTTTGTGCAGTTTTCTATATCCTCCAACTTGCATTGTATTTCATTCAACAAGTCCATTTTATCTGCACAGGTCATCAGCACCTCATTCTGCTGATCAGCCTATTGTTTGACCTCCTCTGTGCGGTGCCCTAATTTGGCAATATCGTTTTGCATGTCAGCCAAGACCTCCTCCATCTCTCCCCACTGCCACTCTGATCTCAGACTTTATTTCTATTTAAACTCCGAGTCAGCAGCACCCACATCTCCACAGCAGTAAGAGACCAGCTGGAGGAATGTAACTATCACTGGCCACATTCGAGCCTAAATCATCTTCGTACTCTCAGGCCCTTGCATGTGGATCATTTATTGGGTCTTTGTTGTTTCTTAAAAAATGACTTCAGATCTCCAGATTTACAATTTGCTGCCATGATCAACCTCCAAATTCAACTGTCCACTCTATTTGCAGCAGGAAGGCAGGCAAATGAATACTTTATTGTCTCTCTTCCCGAAGCTCTCAGGCTATCTGGCCATCTTGGGGGTGACATCACTCCCCTCCACTGAATACTATTGTTTAAATGAAAATACTGGATTTCACTGAAATTTAGGATTACAAAAATAGTGCTATTTTTGACATACATACAGAATTGTGAAATGTATTTGCACACACTTTCCCCAGGAGTAAACTTGTTTGTTGATCCTTATTTCCACATTTCCAAGTGGACTAACAGCAACTACAATTCTCTGCTGAATACCATCCAGCGTCTTTTTATTGGACTAATTAGAGTAAGAATCCATCAAAAATAAGGGTAAAAAAGGCATGTAAGCATGTACAGTCACTCCTGACATTCTCCCACAACTGGGAAATGCATCGTATCTCAAATGGAGATTGATCCCATGTACTTTACTCACAGAAATCCATATAATTTGTATGTTTTTTAATTATACAAAATTATAAAATGAAATTTCAAAAAAGTATCTTAATAAGGAAATAAGTATCCATAAGCACAATATAATGAGAAAATTATTACATCTTCATAGAAGCTGCTATTAGCCTGGGAGAAGGGGTGGATCTATCCAGAAAAAGAAGAGCACTACAATAAGCAATTCAAAGGGGGGAGGGGGACTAGAAAGGCAAGCTAGCTTAAAGCTGTATATCATGTGCAACAGGGCCATCCCTCAGCCATTTACCTCCACCATTCTTGGCGGTGCTCTAACATTCAGACAGCTTATATGCTGTTCAGAATCTAAAAAAAAATATATCTTTCATTTTATATGCATACACATATTGTCACACATGGGAAATACACAGAAGTGACATTTTGGCATCCCATTAGAAAATCATGTTTATTTGATTTCTATTTGAATTAAACTTACAAAATCACACTTCTGGGTGGAATACCAATAGGACACTGTAATAAAAAATGAACATCAATCGATGAATCTTCTGAAATCAGTGTAAATGTGGTTTTTGAGGCATGACATACCAGAATGACCAATTCAAAAATATGGCATATTAGGAAAACAAAGAAACCACAAGCTAATTTTCAAAGGAAAACGGCCATAATGTGTTTCTCTTTGTAAATTTAACAGCCAGACAGTGCAACAGATTTTTTTTTACACTTTAAATAAAGTATGAGGAGGGATTTCAAAATTAAATACTTATGTGTACTTTAGAATTTCCATACCAAATCTAGCCCTAGCACAGCTCCTTTAGTCACAGGTAAAAAGCATGTGTACTGTGTGGACAGCATACATATTTTTACCTGCATAAGTGGTGGGGGCTGGGGATTTTCAAAGAGACTTTTCCATAGGCAACTATCCATTTAACTATAGAAATCTTCTTAATATTTAGAGCTCTTAAAATTTGCTCATACAGAATTGTCACCAGTTTCAAGCATATTTTCCCTTTGAAAGCTGCCCAGTAAAAAGTATCTGCAGAGATGTTACTTTATTCCCCCACTCCTGGAAATGTCTATTCCAAATGCAGGTAAATGTAAGTGGATTGGTTCATCCCCGTTTTTAATTTTATCCTAGGGAGTGAGCAATTTTCAGATAGACAATTTATCTAGATAATTGGCTTCTGAAAATTGTCCTAAGATTTAATACTTGTATTTTGAGCTTTCCAGATCTATGTATCTTTCATCAGATCAACAGTAAGACCATACAGCTGTGAAAAGCTAATCACAAATATATTTAGTCCAATAAAAAATAACTTTTTTCTTGATCCTTATTTCTCCAAGAGGATTAATATAGCAGCCACACTCCTTTATTTATTTATTTTTAACACAAATGAAGTGGTCAGATGCTAGTAAGCCTACATTTCTAATTCTAGCACTTATATCTGCAAGCTTAACAATCTGTATAGGAATTATTATAGCAGATTACTATTAACAACATTTTTCATGGAAACGTAGAAGAAAAGAGAAACACCAGAATTACATTTTATCTAAAGAAATATATATATATATATATATATATATATACTGATAATTATGGCTTTGTGTATTAAACTGTCTTTGGAACACAGAATCATTGCTTATCAAATATATTTTCGCTTTTTGGTGGGAGGGGGTTTACACCTTTTTACTTACATTATAAAAATAACTATCAAGATAAACTCTTAAGTAAGGAAACAAAATGCTGCCTCTCCCAGAAAATAAAAAAAGGGAATAAACTCATTGAAAAAAAAAGCGTAGTTACTCACCTGTAACAGGTGTTCTCCGGGGACAGCAGGAATCAGTCCTCACATATGGGTTAAGTCGGCGTCGACAGAACCCGCACGGAGCAAATCCCCAGCTGTCATGCGTGGTCCACTTCCCACCCAAAGGAGCCATCTTGCTCAGTCAAATGACATAGTTAAAGACGGCAAAGAACAAAAAAACAGTAAATACAGGAGGACTGCAACTCCAAGGGGAGGAGGGAGGGTTGTGAGGACTGATTCCTGCTGTCCCCGGAGAACACCTGTTACAGGTGAGTAACTATGCTTTCACCTGGAACAAGCAGGAAGTCAGTCCTCACATATGGGACTCCCCAGCTACAGGCTACCAGGAACCCATAGCCAAAAAAAGGCTCCCTCATTGAGAGCCGCGAGTAGCTGCAATGGAGAAAACTCTCAACTGACAAGGAATTAGCACTCCGGTAGCCTGCACACAGAAGGGTTGGAGGGCAAGAGTTGTCTAGACCTCAAAAAGGTTACGGAGTACAGCCTGGCCAAAAGCACTGTCCCGTCAGGACTCCCTATCCAGGCAGTAATGAGCTACGAAGGTATGAACCGAAGACCAGGTGGTGGCCCGGCAGATGTCTGCCAGAGGAACGGAGCAAAGATGAGCCATGGAGGTTGCCATGGCCCTGACCTTGTGAGCCGTGACACGGCCCTCCAATGGAAGTTTCAGTTCCTCATAGGCCCAGGTGATACAGTCTGCCACCCATGTGGACAGTGTGTGCTTGGTCACCGCCTGCCCCAGTTTGCTGGGGTCGTAGGAAATGAAAAGCTGTGATGCTTCTGGGCTGTCTTGAGTACACTGAATGTAGAAAGATAAAGCCCTCCTACAGTCTAGGGTATGGAGGATAACCTCAGCGTGACCGGCGTGCGGTCTGGGAAAGAAGGTAGGGAGGACCACCTCTTGATTGAGGTGGAAAGAGGACACCACCTTCGGAAGAAACTTGGGGTGTGCGCGAAGCTCTACCCTATTCTTGTAGAACCTGGTATAAGGTCTCTCCGCTGTGAGGGCCTGGAGCTCACTCACTCTTCGGGCAGAGGTCAGGGCGACGAGGAACACTACCTTCCATGAGAGATAGCGGAGATGACACATAGCCATCGGTTCAAAAGGCAGCAGGGTGAGCCGCCCCAGTACCACATTTAGATCCCATTCAGGCGCCGGAGGGCAGACCGAGTGCTTAGACAGGAGAAGGCCCTTGAGGAACTGGGATACTGTCGGGTGCGCCGAGAGTGGCTTCCCATTTATCGGATGGTGGTTGTCCGCGAGGGCACTGAGATGTACTCTGATGGAGTTGGATTTGAGCCCCGAGTCAGAGAGGTGGAGAAGGTACTGTAGTATCATGACCACCGGGTAGGAGAAAGGGTCAGTTCCCCGAGCCGTACACCAGAGCACAAACCTGCGCCACTTAAAGGCATAAGCCCGTCTGGTAGACGTCCTGCGGGAGGCTAGCAGGATATCCTCCACTTCCCTAGGAAGTAGGAGCGGAGCTAGAGAGATCCTCTCAGCAGCCACGTCATTAGCGACAGGGAGCTGGGGATGGGGTGCAGGAGAAAGCCCCCCCACCTGGGAGAGGAGCAATGAGCCTGTCCCCAGAGGGATAAGAGTCTCCACCGCTAGCTGTAGAATGAGCGGGAACCACGTTTGCCGAGGCCACCATGGGGCTATCAGAATGACCGAGGCGCTGTCATGAAGAATCTTGAACAGGATCTTGGCGATCAGAGGTGTCTGGAGAAACACATACAGGAGACCCTCTGACCACGAGATCAGAAAGGCGTCGGCAGCCACCCTGTCTAGGTGTGGTTTCTGAGAACAGAAACGGGGCAACTGGTGGTTGTCCGGGCTGGCAAACAGGTCCAGCCTCGGGTACCCCCAGATCTGAAAGAGTCTGTGGGACACTTTTGGGTCCAGCTGCCATTCGTGGGGCTGGAGCAGTCTGCTGAGCCTGTCGGCTAGCCAACTGCTGTGGCCCGACAGGTACACTGCTTTGAGGAGAATGTCCTGTTGGACTGCGAATGAGCACAGGTCCATAGCTTCCCGATAGAGGGCGCGGGACTCCGTGCCTTCCTGTTTGCTCAGGTAGAACATGACCACCTGGTTGTCGGTCTAGACTAGGATGGAGCTGTGGCTCAGGGATTTCTGGAATGCCCTTAGGGCAAGGCGGATCGCCCGCAGCTCCAACAGGTTGATCTGTTGTGCCCTCTCATCTGGAGACCAGACGCTCTGGGTGCGGAACCCCTGGCAGTGGGTTCCCCAGCCCAATAGGGAGGCATCTGTGGTGAGGACCCTCGAGTGCTGAGGGGCCTGAAAAGGCATTCCTGCTTGCAAATGATGGGGGGACTGCCACCAGTTTAGGGACCTTGCCAGGTGCCCGGTGACTCTGACCCTGTCCTGGAGGTGCCCCATTGCCTGGGACCACTGCATAATTCGCATGTGTAGGCAGGCATCTGGAGTTACATGGACTGTGGAGGCCATGTGCCCGAGGAGGGGCAACAGGAGTCGTGCCGGCACCGAAGGGTGGCGCTGTACCTTCTTGGCCAGTGCCAGTAGCCTGTTGACGCTGTCCGTAGGCAGGAAGGCCCTGGCTAGGAGAATATCAATCCTTGTCCCGATAAATTCCAGCTCTTGAGCTGGTTTCAGGCTAGACTTGGGGTAGTTGATTACAAAGCACAAGTGCTGAAGGACCTGGATAGTGTGTGCCGTGGACTGCTGCACCTTGGGGGCCGAGACGCCAGTCGTCGAGGTAGGGAAAGATGAAAATCCCCTGAAGCCTGAGAAAGGCGGCGACTACCGCTAGGCATTTCGTGAATGCCCTGGGGGCCGAGGCACGGCCAAAGGGCAGCATCCGGTATTGGAAGTGAAGGCCTCCCATCACAAAGCAGAGGTATTGCCTGTGGTTTGGGTGGATTAGGATGTGCGTGTAAGCATCCTTTAGGTCTAAAGAGCATAGCCAGTCTCCCTGGCAGAGGTAAGGCAGCAGTGTTCCAAGGGAGAGCATCCTGAAATTCTCCCGCACCAGGAATCTGTTAAGGTTGTGGGGGTCGAGGATGGGCCTCAGGCCCCTGACCTTTTTGGGACGAGGAAGTATGTGGTGTAGAACCCCTTGTCCCTGAGATGATGGGGCACTGGTTCCACTGCTCTGGCCTCGAGAACACCCGCCAACTCTTTCAAGAGAATGTCCTGGTGAAGGGGAGGGTGAGTGCCTTCGAAGACATGAGTTTGCAAAGGCCACAAACAGCCGGGTTGTAGTCCGGGCCGAGGCACCGGAGGCAGCAGTCATGTGTATCGGTGAGGGACATAATTTTTCCACACCTGTCACACTTTTTGAACCCACTGGTAGCCATGGAGGGAAAAAGGCCCCCAGCAAGGTCAAAGACCTTTAGGGCTGCCAGCAAGGGAAAAACAAGGGTGGGAAGGCCCAAAAAGAAAAAGAAAAGAAAAACACAACAGCCAAAAGGTAAGAAGAAAAACACCTTTTCCGGGACAAAGAACAGACTACGTCTGAAGAGCTGCGCAGAAAAAAGATGATTGAGCAAGATGGCCCCTTTGGGGGGGAAGTGGACATAAGAACATAAGATATGCCATACTGGGTCAGACCAACGTCCATCAAAGCCCAGTAACCTGTTTCCAACAGTGGCCAATCTAGGTCATAAGTACCTAGCAGTCTCCCCAAAAGACACAGGTTCCTCAATGCTTGTATTGGGTCAAGCAGTGATATCCTGGGTCCCTTTTAATAATGGTTTATGGATCTTTCCTCCAGGAACTTGTGCAAACCTTTTTTAAATCCAGCTACACCAGCAGCTTTTACTACATCCTCCGGTAACAAATTCCAGAGTTTGATTACACGTTGAATGAAAAAATATTTTCTTTTATTAGTCTTAAATAGGTTACCTTGTAGCTTCATTGCATGTCCCCTAGTCTTTTTATATTCTGACAATGTAAACAATCGATCTACGTTTACTCGTTCCACTCCATTCATTAATTTATAGACCTCTATCATATCTCCCCCTCAGCCATCTCTTTTCCAGGTTGAAGAGCCCCAACTTTCTTAGCCTCTCTTCATAGGAGTATCCTTCCATCCCCTTTACCATTTTGGTGGCTCTTCTCTGGGCCTTTTCTAATAACGCTATATCCTTTTTAAGATATGGCCACCAGAATTGCACACAATATTCAAGGTGCGGTTGTACTATGTAATGATACAGAGGCATTATAATATCCTTTGTTTTATTTTCCATTCCTTTCCTTATGATACCTAACACTCTATTTGCTCTCTTGGCCGTCGCTACACATTGGGCGGAGGGTTTCAACATGTTATCCACGATGACATCTAAATCTTTTTCCCGGGTGATGGTTGCCAATGTGGAACCTTGCATTGTGTAACCATAGTTTGGGTTGTTCTTCCCTAGGTGCATAACTTTTCATTTGTCCATATTAAATTTCATCTGCCATTTGGATGCCCAATCTTCCAATATAGCACAGTTACTTACCTGTAACAGGTGATCTCTGGGAACAGCAGGAATTAGTCATCACATATGGGTACGTCGGCACCGACGGAGCCCGCGCGGGAAAGCTCCCCAGCTTTTCAGATTAAAAGCTTTTGGGGCCTCCCACTGCACATGCGCGCTGCCTTCCCGCCTTCCTGACCAGCTCTCGTCAGTTCGAGTTTAAAGCTGAGACAATAGAGAGAGAGAGGACAGGAAGATAGATAGATAGAGATACAACTCCTAGGGGAGGTGGGTGGGTTGTGATGACTAATTCCTGCTGTTCCCAGAGATCACCTGTTACAGGTAAGTAACTGTGCTATCTCCAGGAACAAGCAGGAATACGTCATCACATATGGGGACTCCCTAGCTAAGATGCCTGGGAGATCCCCCTCCAAGGGTAAACCATCTTCGCATGGATCTCAGGCATCCATCCAGGGAAGGTGGGCAGGAGTTGTTTAAGTATGGAACAGGTGTTTGAGGACAGCCTGACCAAACAAGGCATCCCGGCGGGAGTCCTTGTCCAAGCAGTAATGGGCTGTGAAGGTATGAACCGAGGCCCAAGTGGCTGCTCGACAGATCTGATCTATGGACACAGAGTGAAGATGAGCCATAGAAGTGGCCATGGCCCTCACATTGTGAGCTGTGACATGGCCCTCCATAGAAATGTTCTTACTCTGGTAAGCAAAAGAAATACACTGAGCGATCCAATTGGAAAGTGTACGCTTGGTGACTGGAAGTCCCAAATGAGAAGGATCAAAAGCCACGAAAAGTTGGGAAGACTTTCGATGTGGTTGAGTCCTGTTGAGGTAAAAGGCAAGAGCTCTTTTACAATCCAGAGTATGAAGGTTCCTCTCTGCACTGGATGCATGAGGAGCCGGGAAAAAGACAGGTAGATATACCTCTTGATTAAGATGAAAAGGCGAGACCACTTTGGGCATAAAGTGGGGATTCGTCCTAAGGACCACCTTATCATGATGAAACCTAGTATAAGGTGGATGAGCCACTAAAGCCTGCAGTTCACTGATGCGGCGAGCCGAAGTGACTGCAATAAGGAAAACAACCTTCCAGGAAAGAAATTTGAAGGAGGTAGAGTCCAAAGGCTCAAAAGGTGGCTTCATAAGCTGACCTAGAACGAGGTTCAAATCCCATGCTACCGGAGGAGGTCGGATGGGAGGTTTAGTTAGAGTCAGGCCTCTCATGAAACGTGCAACAAGAGGATGAGAGGAGACAGGTTGTCCATTTATAGGTTTTAAGGATGCTGCAATAGCACTCAAATGGACCCTTACTGAATTCGTCTTAAGGCCTGCATTTGAAAGATGCAGGAGATAGTCCAAGAGGGAATTCAAAGGAAGTGCTAGAGGGTCAAGACCCTGCTGAGCACACCAAATGGAAAAACGTTTCCATTTGAAAGCATAAGAACGCCTCGTGGAAGGTTTCCTAGAGGCATGAAGGATATCTGTCACAGGTTGAGAAAGATTAAAGTCTTAAAGACTTAGGCCTTCAGTAACCAAGCTCTGAGATGTAGGGATTTGGGGTTTGGGTGCCACAAAGTCCCCTCCTCCTGAGACAGAAGGTCTGGCGCAGCTCCCAGGTCCAGGGAGGATCCCTGGGAGAGATGCAGAAGTAGAGGGAACCACACCTGGCGTGGCCAGCGGGGAGCTATGAGGATCATAGTCCCGTGATTCCTCTGGAGCTTGAACAGAGTCTTGGATATTAGAGGAATGGGTGGAAAGGCATAGAGGAATTCCTGACCCCAATGCAGGAGGAAGGCATCGTGGGCCTGAGCTCCCTGACACTGAGTTCTGGAACAGAACCGGGGAAGTTTGGCATTCCACGGACTTGCAAAGAGGTCTATGTCCGGGGTCCCCCATTCCTGAAAGATTCTGCATATCTGGTCCATATGTAGGGACCATTCGTGTGGAAGCAGAACTCAACTGAGTCTGTCTGCACGAGAGTTTTGAACTCCTGGAAGATACACTGCAAGAAGGTGAATTTGATGCTCTCTGGCGAAGGCCCATATTCTGAGAGCTTCGTTGCAAAGCGACAGAGAGCCTGTCCCTCCTTGTTTGTTTATATAGAACATGGCTACCTGATTGTCTGTCTGAACTAGGACAGTCAGGTTGACAAGGAGGGTATAGAAGACCTTGAGGGCAAGGTAAATCGCTCGCAGTTCCAGGAGGTTGATATGAAGGGTGGCCTCCTGTGGAGACCAAGTGCCCTGAGTGGAGAGGTTCTGAAGATGAGCTCCCCACCCTGTTTGGGAGGCATCTTTTGTGAGGGTTGCTTGGGGCAACAAAGGTTGGAAGGGGGCCCCCAACAACAGATTCTTGGTGGATGTCCACCATTGGAGGGACCAAAATAGACGGCTTGAGGTGAGTATTTGGTCGGAGAGCGCTCCAGATGCTTGAGTCCACTGGGTGGCCAAGGTCCATTGAGCTGCTCTCATATGCAGACGAGCGTAGGGCACCACATGTACCGTGGAGGCCATGTGGCCCAGAAGTCGCAGCATTTCCCGGGCTGTCAAATGACTGCTGGACTGAGCTTGGGAGGCCAAACTCAGCAGGCGTTGGGCCCTGACCTGAGGCAGGTAGGCCCTTGCAGTGATGGTGTCTAACTGGGCCCCTATGAACTCGAGAGACTGAGTAGGGATTAGTTGAGACTTGGGAAGGTTTACTACCAGTCCCAGATACTGCAGAAGACGCCTTGTGCGGTCCAGGGAAATTTGGGCCTGGGACTGAGAGGGAGCTCGGATGAGCCAGTCGTCCAGGTATGGGAATATGAAAATTCCCAGGCCTCTTAGAAAGGCAGCTACGACTGCCATGCATTTGGTGAACACTCTTGGAGCAGAGGCTAGACCGAAGGGGAGTACTCTGTACTGGAAATGTTTTCCCTGAAACAGAAATCGAAGGTATTTTCTGTGGGATGGGTGGATGAGTATGTGTGTATACGCATCCTTGAGGTCTAGAGAACAAAGCCAATCCTGACTCTGAAGGTATGGAAGGAGAATGCCCAGAGAAAGCATTTTGAATTTCTCCTTGAAAAGAAATTTGTTCAATTCTCTCAGATCCAGAATTGGTCTGAAGCCCTCTGTCTTCTTTGGTATTAGAAAATAAGGGGAGTAGAATCCCGTCCCCTGTTGAAGAAGAGGGACCTCCTCTATTGCCCCCTGGGCAAGGAGGGAGGAGACTTCCTGACCCAAGAGGGCCAGGAGAGATGGGGGAGAATTGAACTGCCTCACCATAGTATAAGGAGGAAGGTCGGAAAAATGGAGTTTGTAACCCTCTCTGATGATAGAGAGGGTCCATTGCTCTGATGTAATTTGCTCCCATCTGGGAGCAAAGTGAGCTAACCTTCCGGGTATGGTGAGGGGCTCTGGTTGTTCTAGAGCCAGAAAAGTTAAGTTCTCTAGGGGCAAGTCAAAACCCCTGAGGGGGTGGAGCCTGCTGAGGCGTAGCAGACGCCGCAGGCTTTGACCTTGCCTGTTTAGGTTGCTGACGTTTAGCAGCAAAACGAGGCTGAGAGGATTGTTGGCCAGTATTTGTAGAAAATCTGGACTTCTTGTAATAAGGCCTCTTAAAAGACTTCTTCTTGGCAGGAGTGGAGGTAGACTTAGAAAGTCTATCTAAGGTGGCATTTTCTGCATCCATTTGAGTGGCCTTAATTTGCCACTCCTCACCAAATAAGTTCTCACCTGTACAGGGCAGATTTCGTAAGCCATCTAGGACCCAAGGTTCTAGATCAGAAGCCTGGAGCCAAGCAAGACGTCGGGCTGCTATAGCAATGCCCGAAGCCCTACCAGCACCCTCAAAGGAATCAAAAGCTGCCCTGTTGGAGAACTTTGAAATATCCAAAAGGTGTTTCACTAAGGAAATGAACTGCTCCCTCTTATCCTCAGGGATAAAGGGGGCAAAATGCCGAACTTTTAGAGCGATTTCACTGAGAAACATGCCCATGTAAAGACTATAGGAATTAATCCTGGCTATAAGCATAGTAGCCTGGAAAATTTTCCTGCCAAAAGAGTCTAGAGTCTTACATTCTCGCCCTGGAGGAGTAGAAGAGTGTCTTTTGGTACTCTTTATCTTCTTCATTGCAGACTTCACCACAATAGAATGGTGAGGCAACTGGGTTTTTTGGAAACCAGGAGAAGGGGGGACACGGTACATGGTGTCCAACCTGCGAGAAGAAGGAGACAATGTTAGAGGAGCCTCCCATAAGTCCATCAAGTGTTCTTGAAGGATTTCATGGATAGGCAGGGTGACTGCCTCTTTAGGAGACTTAGAGTATCCTAAAATATCCAGTTTCTTTGATCTGGGTTCCTTTTCAGAGGATGAAGCAATAGAAAGACCTTTAGCCATTTCTATGATGAAGTCCTGAAAGGACAAATCCTCTGGTGGAGACATTCTCCTGTTAGGAGAAGAAGGCTCCTCAGGAAGATCAAGGGAGAACTCATCAGAATCATCAGAGGAGTTAAAATCCTCTGAAGAAGCAGAGTATCCTCTATGTGCTTCCAACGCACGATACGCATACCGTTCGGTATCGACATCGGGCGTACCGGGTATGGGATCGGTACCGGGCAAAAGCCCGGATCCGGCATGCGGAACCGATCTGCGTTTGGAAGACGATGGCCTCGGTTCCGGTATGGAAGCCATTACCGGAACCGGTACCGTCGAGGGCGTAGCAGCATTAATAAAAGCCAGAATGGCCTGCTGCATGACTTGGACAGTATTGCCCATAGACGCCACTGCTGCCTGGATGTCGGTACCGGTATGGGCCGGTACCCCAGAGCAGTACAACAGGTGATCTGTCGAGGCCGCGCCATCGATGTCAACCTGTGACCCCATGATTGCTTTGGAGGCTGGAGCCTCCCGCCGGGGTTTTTTGGCCTGGGCAGAATCCTCGAACTCAGAATTGAGAGCCTCTCGATCTTTAGAAAGAGATTTGCTTTTAGAGGATTTGCCCACTGGAGTTTTGGTTACCTGAGATCCATCCGGAGAGGAAGACCTGGATGACTGTGATGCTTCTGAAGGAAACAGCACATGGAACTTGTTGGCCCGGTTCTGCAATCCACGTTTCGACATCTGGGAGCAGGATGGGCAGTCCGGTATGGAATGGTCAGGTCCTAAACATTTAAGAGACACCATTCATGGGTGTCTGTAAGAGGAATGACAGCACTGCACTTGGTACACTTTTTAAAACCAGGAACTGGCTTCTCCATGAGGAGAATTTGTGTAGGCCTGAAGGCCTAACAAAGTACCAAGCTGTGCTGAAGAAAAGAAAAAAAAAAATATTTTTTTTTTTTTAAAGAAAGAAAGGGAGACCGGCAGTACCGGTTTCAGAATGGGGAAGGCAGGTACGCGGTCTAAAGAAAACAATAAAATTAACAATTTCTTCAGCGGTGACAGGAACACGACCTGCTGGCTCCGCGGAAAAAAAGAAACTGACGAGAGCTGGTCAGGAAGGCGGGAAGGCAGCGCGCATGTGCAGTGGGAGGCCCCAAAAGCTTTTAATCTGAAAAGCTGGGGAGCTTTCACGCGCGGGCTCCGTCGGTGCCGACGTACCCATATGTGATGACGTATTCCTGCTTGTTCCTGGAGATATCAAGGTTCTCTTGCAATTTTCCACAATCCTCATGGGTTTTAACAACTTTAAATAGTTTTGTGTCATCGGCAAATTTGATAATCTCACTCGTAATTCCCTTTTCCAGGTCATTTATTAATATGTCAAAAAGCAGCGGACCCAGCACAGATCCCTGGGGTACTCCATTATTCACCTTTTTCCATTGGGAAAATTGGTCATTTAGCCCTACCCTCTGCTTTCCATCTTTTAACCAGTTCCTGATCCACAACAGTACACTGCCTCCTATCCCATGACTTTTTAGTTTTACCAAAAGTCTCTGATGAGGGACCTTGTCAAAGGCTTTCCGAAAGTCCAGATACACTACATCAACCGACTCACCTTTATCTACCTGTTTATTCACACCTTCAAAAAAACATAACAGATTAGTAAGACAAGATCTTCCTTGTCTAAAGCCATGTTGGCTGTCTCCCATTAAGTCGTGACTGTCTACATGATGAGTAATTTTGTTCTTTATAATGGTTTCTACCATTTTTCCCATAGTGACGTCAGGCTCACCGGTCTGTAGTTTCCCAGATCACCCCTGGAACCCTTTTTAAAAATTGGTGTTACAATGGCGATCTTCCAATCTTCAGGTATTACAGATGATTTTAATGATAGTTCACAGATTACTAATAGCAGGTCTGTATGCGTGAAGGTCTTTGAAAGCTTGGGATTTGCTCCGCGCGGGCTCCGTTGGCACCGACGTAACCCATATGTGAGGACTGACTTCCTGCTTGTTCCCGGAGAAAAAAAATTAACACAGCAATAGATCATAGGAAAAAAAAGCAAGGAGCAGCAGAAGCTACCAGAATAAAGGCAGATAAGTCAATTATTTAAATAATAAAAAGGAAGAAAACATAATTAAAGGAAATAAGACAGTAAGGAAGCATGATACCAACATGCAAGACTTGCACCAGCTACTCCATCAGTCATATCTGAAACCAAACCATAACCAAATTAAACAGAGAAAATTGTATTGTCAATAGTTTTTCAGTTGAGAAGAAACATAGAAAATACACAGCGTTCAGAAAATTAATCACCCGAACATGGAAAAAAAAAAAAAAGAGGTAAAAATGTTGCTCTTACAGAAATAACTCTGGACCTCTGCTCAAGATAGGACTTAGACCTTTCCTGGAAAAACCTTGAAATATCAGGAAACATATCAGAGATCCCAAAAAAACAATTTTTTAAATTTAGGACTGTTAAGCTAAGTGTCCAAGTTTTATGCACAGATCACTCTTATTAGGCTCTCCAAATGGGAATCCTCAGACACACCAGAAACATCAAAACCATCTCCAGATACCTTGGCAACTTCCTTTCCTTTTTGACTTCAGTCAGACTGAAGTTCCAGTTGAAATATAGAAAGCCCTAGCCATAGGAAGAATGGTTTCAGCAAGAAAAAGTAGTTACTTGTCTGTAGCAGGTATTCTCTGTGGACAGCAGGAAAAGTCCTAAAGTATGGGTGACATCATCTGATGGAGCGTGCATGCTCTCCAACTACTAATCAAAGTTTTCGGGAGCTCCCTCTGCACATGCGCACCGTCTTTCCATCTGCTGCTGCGGCACCATTTCAGATTAGTCTGATACTATAGCTATAGTAGAATACAACTCCCAGGGAAGGTGGGAGGGTTGTAAGGACTTTTTCCTGAACTCCACGGAGAACATCTCGAACAAGCGAGTAACTACTTTTTCTCCGTGGACAAGCAGGAAATAAGTATTCATGTGTGGAATGCCCTTGCTACAGGCTACCCTAAAGTAAGAAGAATATAACAAGTGTTGCCCAACAGGGGTGATAGTGTCTTTTTGTTAGCAACAAGTCTTTTACATTATATATATAATATGTACATTAAATCCTCTTCAACTTGCCTTGAACAGTGCAGCGAGAGTGCTTTTTGGAGCATCCAAAAGAGACCATGTAACACCCCTTCTAAAACAACTACACTGGCTTCCTATCCAAGCAAGAATCACTTTCAAAACACTGCTCCTTACCTTTAAAGCATACAAAGGTCTCGCATCCACCTCCTTATTGGAGATGATTCAACCAATCATACCCAATAGACTAAGAAGAACCACAGAACTAAATATGCTAAGCGTACCAAAGGAAGTCATAAGATACAACTCCAAAACATCGAGCAGATCCTTCAGCCTATGTGCCCCAAAACTCTGGAACACCCTTCCACCACACATTAGGGCCATCCCTGATCTCATCCAGTTCAGGAAGGCCCTAAAACATCACCTGTTCCTCAAATACTTCCCGGAGAACAAAGAAACACAGTCACACACAAATATCAATAACGTCAGCCCAACCACGTAAACTTTCCTGTCTCAACTTCACTTTACACTTCAATAGATTAACAATACACTATTCAGACTCTATGACACTGTTATGTAAATAGTTGTTTTGTAAATAGTTGCTCCTGTTATCCTGTTATCCAAGTTGGTTTGCCTGTTAACTGTAAAAAAAAAAAAAAAAAAAAACAGATAAATGTAAATTGTCTGAAGTTTCTTGTTCCATGTAAACCGCGCTGATAACAAATAGTGCGGTATATAAAAAATGTTAATAAATAAATTAAATATAAATATATATATATATATATATATATATATATATATATATATATATATATATATATATATATATATATATATATATACACACACAAAAAGCTTTTGGGGGGGTAGCCTGAACAGACAAGAATGGGCCTAGAGAGGGGTGGAGTTGGATTTTAATCCCCAGATTCCGTAGTTTTAATTGGCCAAAGTTGCTGTCGTGTCAGGGATCCCCTTCCAGGCAGTAGTGAGATATGCATGTGTGGACATTACAGCTTTGCAAATCTCTTCCATGGAGACCAAACGGAAGTTGGCCACTGATGCCGGCATGACCATCAAGGTTCAGTCATGCCTGCGCATAAGCAAAAGAGATGCCGTCTGCTAGCCAAATTGAAAGAGAGCATTTTGAGATGGCAGCCCCTAGTTTATTGAAGCCAAAGAAACAAAAAGCTGGATGGAATTTCTATGGGCTTTTGTCTGCTCCATGTAGAAGGCCAAGGCTCACTTGCAGTCCAACATGTGTAGTGCAGTTTCCGCTTTGTGGGCATGAGGTTTTGGGAAAAATGTTGGTAGGACAATTGACTGAGTAAGATGGAAATTTGATACCACTTTTGGAGGAATTTAGGATGAGTTTGGAGGACTACTCTATTATGATGGAATTTGATGTGAGGTAGATAAATTATGAGAGCCTAAAGCTCGCTCACTGCATGCTAAAGTGACCACCACCAAAAACAAAACCTTCCAGGTCAAAAACTTCAGAGGGCAGGAATAGAGTGGCTCAAAAGGAACTTTTATCAGCTGTGCAAAAACCACATTGAGTTCCCAAGACACTGCAAGAAGCATCAAGAGAAGCAGACCCCGCATAAAGCGAACAACTAAAGGCTGTACAGAGGTGAACTTTCCCTCTACACCTCTATGGTAAGCTCAAATTGCACCAAGGTGAACCCTAAAGGAGTTGGATTTAAATCCAGACTCAGAAGTGCAAAAGATACTCTAGCAGTTTTTGTGTGGGACTGGCAAAGGGATCTATAGCGTGGTCCTCACACCAGACAGCAAACCTTTTCCACTTTCGGGAATAGGATTTTCACATTAAGGCCCTCCTGAAGGCAAAAAGGACATCTGTCACACTGGATGGCAGATTGAGTTCCAAAAACATTAGCCTGTCAACATCACACTGTGAAAGCCAAGGATTTAATGTTGAGATGCAACAAAATTCCGTCCTCCTGCAAAATCAAGTCTGGTGCCTGGTCTATTCAGAATGGTTCCTGACTGGAGAGTTGCAGCAGAATTGGAAACAAAGGTCAAAAGGACCAGTAAGGAGAGATGACAATCGTCATATCTCTATCTGTTTGGAGCTTCAGGAGGGTCTTTGCAATGAGAGGGATGGTGTCGTTACTCACCTGTAACAGCTGATCTCCGGGAACAGCAGGAATCAGTCTTCACATATGGGTGAATGTCGCCAATGGAGTCCGAGCAGGAATGCTCACCAATGTCCAATAGGAAAGACTTTGGGAGCACCCCACTGCGCATGCGTTCATGCTTGACTGCCTTCTCAACTCCTCAGTTGAGTTTGCAGCTGAGAAGAAAAAAATTAAAAACCCTGTAACTCCTAGAGGAAGAGCAGGTTGTGATGACCGATTCCTGCTGTTTCCGGAGATCACCTGTTTCAAGTGAGTAACTATGCTATCTCCAGGAACAAGCAGGAATGCAGTTCACATATGGGACTCACTAGCTCACAGGTACCAGACTGGTATGGTGGGAAGAATAATGCGATCTGAGGCAAAAAACGTGTAGCCAAAGAGTCTGGAAGAGTTGTGGGCCACTGGACTCGATTTCAGGAGGTGATACTCCCCCAGTAATACTGGTATCTTGCAGAAGTCCAGGACAGAGGGTAAGAGTTGAGTTTAAGAACCAAAGAGGTGCTGGAATGCAGCTTGGCCAAAGACAGTGTCCCATTGGGAGATTCCATCCAGACAGTTATGTGTAGTAAAAGTATGAATAGAGGACCAGATAGCTGCCCAGCAGATGTCCTCAATGGCTATTGAAAGCATAGTTACTCACCTGTAACAGGTGATCTCCGGGAACAGCAGGAATTTAGTCCTCACATATGGGTATCGTCAGTACCGACGGAGCCTGCACGGGAACGCTCACCAGCGTCCAATCAGAACGCTTTTGGGAGCATCCCACAGCGCCTGCGTGCTGCCTTCCCACCTTTCCCAACTGCCTCTCTCCAGATGAGTTTTAAAGCTGAGACAAAGAGAGAGAGAGGGAAAAGAAAGAGATAGAGAGATACAACTCCTAGGGGAGGTGGGTGGGTTGTGAGGACTAAATTCTTGCTGTTCCCGGAGATCACCTGTTACAGGTGAGTAACTATGCTATCTCCAGGAACAAGCAGGAATGTAGTCATCACATATGGGGGACTCCCTAGCTTTAGGTGCCAGGGAGAGACCCCAGAAGTTGTGTGTCCCTGAAAAGGGCTCCACTTCCCACCATGGATCTCTGGCATCCTACCAAGGATGGTGGGCAGGAGTTGATTAGGTATGGAACAGGTGTTTGAGAACAGCCTGACTAAACAAGGCATCCCGGCGGGCGTCCTTGTCCAAGCAGTAATGGGCTGTGAAGGTATGAACTGAGGCCCAAGTGGCTGCTCGACAGATGTCGTCAATAGACACAGAGTGCAGATGAGCCATTGAGGCTGCCATGGCTCTCACATTGTGAGCTGTGACATGGCCCTCCAGAGAAAGGTTCTTACTCTGATAGGCGAAGGAAATACACTGGTCAATCCAGTTAGATAGTGTTCTCTTGGAGACTGGAAGTCCCAAATGAGAAGGATCAAAAACAAAGAGTTGAGAGGACTTCCTATGTTGCTGTGTTCTTTGTAAATAAAAAGCTAGAGCTCTTTTACAGTCCAAGGTATGAAGATTCCTTTCTGCATTTGATGCATGAGGTCCTGGAAAAAAGACAGGTAGGTAGACCTCTTGGTTTAGATGAAAAAGCGAGACCACCTTAGGCATAAAGTGTGGATGAGTCCTAAGGACTACCTTGTCATGATGGAACCTTGTATAAGGTGGATTAGCTACTAGCGCTTGCAACTCACTAATGCGGCGTGCTGATGTGATTGCAATGAGAAAGATAACCTTCCAAGAAAGGAATTTTAAGGAGGTTGTAGCTAAAGGTTCAAAATGTGGCTTCATGAGCTGCCCAAGAACCAGGTTTAAGTCCCATGCCACCGGAGGTAGTCTAATGGGAGGCTTAGTTAGAAGGAGGCCTCTCATAAATCTTGCTATGAGAGGATGAGAGGAAATAGGCTGTCCATTTAGAGGTTTACGAGAAGCTGCAATAGCACTCAAATGGACTCTTACTGAATTTGTCTTAAGGCCTGCATTAGATAAATGGAGGAGATACCCCAGCAAAGATTGCAGAGGTATCGCAAGGGGGTTAAGACCCTTTTCCAAACACCCAATAGTAAACCTTTTCCACTTGAAAGCATAAGAGCGTCTAGTGGAAGGTTTTCTGGAAGCATAAAGAACATCTTTCACGGCCTTAACCCGTATACATTTTTCCCCCCGACGGGCCCTACGGAGCCATGTCACTCAAGACGGGTCATGCCCTCGATGTTCCGAACCTCTGGCGGACTTAGCCCACATGTGGTGGACATGTGGGCGCCTCCGCCCCTATTGGGCACGTATTAGTAATTGTATAGCGGGGTTGCTGCAACAGCGTTTCCCATGGACGGGGTCTTTGGTACTTTTGGATCAGCTGCACCTGTCTTGTCCCAGTGGGCGAGGGGCGCGACTCCTCGTGCGCAAAGCGTGCTTGGTGGGGAAAGGCCCAATTCTTCGTAGATGGCGTGAGCGGTTCCTGCCGACCTTCCTGGAGTGGCGCAATAGTTTTCACCAATTGATGCTGGCAGAACGTTGGAGAGCACAGAGCCATGTTAAACGATGGGCCACTTTTATGCTAATCTGGGAACCATATATTCAGAATTTGGGGCCCCGCTGCCGAAATGAAATAGTTAACGTAGGTCTCTAGAATATTAGAGCGCACTGGGGGCGCCCGTGGGGATGAAGCGGGCGACTCTTCCTCCTGGGAGCGAGCCTGGCTGGTGTGCGGTGGATGGAGATGGCGAGGGGTTGGGGAAGGTGGGGAGGGAGGGGGGGTGTTTTTCTTTTTTTTTTTTTTTCTTCTCCCTCTTATGTTTAGTGGGGGGTTATAGGAGAAGCAAATAAAAGTACAAAACACTGGTTTCTTCATAAGGCACGGTTTGTTTGCTGTCTTTGACAATTACATATGTACTTCACCCTGCGGCAGGGATAAGAGCACACCCTGCCGGGGGTTCTTTGCCTGATACTGTGTTTATTGTTATTTGTTAATGATCTATAAATAAAGTTTTCAAAAAAAAAAAAAAACGAACATCTTTCACTTGCTGAGAAAGATTAAGATCTTGGAGATCTCGGTCTTCAGCAACCAAGCCCTGAGATGCAGAGACTGGGGATTGGGATGCCATAACATTCCGTTCTCCTGAGATAGGAGATCTGGAGCAGACCCTAACTCCAGGGAGAGAGCTTGAGAGAGATGTAGAAGCAGAGGGTACCACACTTGCCGTGGCCAATATGGTGCTATGAGAATCATGTGGCCTCTGTCTCTCTGAAGCTTGAAGAGGGTTTTGGGAATTAGGGGAATGGGTGGAAAGGCATACAGGAAGTCTTGACCCCAGAAAAGGAGGAAAGCATCCCTGGCCTGAGCCCCCTGAGCCGGAATTCTGGAACAGAACCGGGGAAGTTTGGCATTCCACAGACTTGCAAAGAGGTCTATGTCCGGGGTTCCCCAAAGTTGAAATATCCTGGTCACCTGGTCTGAATGCAGAGACCACTAGTGTGGAAGGAGAACTCGACTGAGTTTGTCCGCCCAAGAGTTTTGAATGCCTGGAAGATATACTGCCAGCAGATGAATCTGATGCTCTCTGGCGAGGGCCCATTGTCGCAAAGCTTCGTTGCAAAGCGACAGAGAGCCCGTTCCCCCCTGCTTGTTCACATACAACATGCTACTTGATTGTCCATATGAATGAGGACTGTCTTGTAGCTGAGCAGGGAGTGGAACACTCGCACAGCCAGGAAAATTGCTCTGAGTTCCAAGAGATTGATATGCAGACAACTCTCTTGAGAAGACCAGGTACCCTGGGTGGAGAAGTCTTGCAGATGAACTCCCCAACCCTTTGGAGAAGCATCTGTTGTGAGAGTTGCTTGGGGTAAGGGTTGTTGAAAGGGGGACCCCAGCAACAGGTTTTGAGTGGACCTCCACCATTGGAGAGACAAAATGAGGCGACTTGTGTTTGCTATTTTATCTGACAGGCACCCTGATGCCTGGGTCCACTGGGTGGATAAAGTCCACTGAGCTGCCCTCATGTGGAGGCGAGCATATGGAACCACATGCACGGTGGATGCCATGTGGCCTAGCAATTGCAACATTTCTCGAGCAGTTAGATGAGGCTTTAGTACTGCTTGAGAAGCTAACTGCACCAAGCGAAGGCAACGGGCTTGGGGAAGATAGGCCCTTGCCCTTGTGGTATCCAGAAGAGCTCCTATGAACTCTAAAGACTGAGTGGGAGTCAGACTGGATTTTGGGATGTTTATTACCAGCCCTAAATACTGAAGGATACGCATTGTGCAGGATAGAGAAGTCTTGGCCTCTGACTGTGTTGGAGCTCGAATGAGCCAGTCGTCCAAGTAAGGGAAGACGAATATTCCTAGAGTGCGGAGAAATGCTGCTACCACAGCCATACATTTCGTGAACACCCTTGGTGCTGAGGCCATACCAAAAGGAAGCACCCTGTATTGGTAGTGCTTTCCTTGAAAAAGGAACCGAAGGAACCTTCTGTGGGTTAGATGGATGAGGACATGGGTGTACGCATCCTTGAGATCTAGAGAACAAAGCCAAGCCTGACTCTGAAGGTATGGTAGCAGAGCTCCAAGAGAAATCATCTTGAATTTCTCCTTGACAAGGAATTTGTTCAATTCTCTGAGATCTAAGATAGGTCTGTATCCCCCTGTTTTCTTTAGAATAAGAAAATAAGGGGAATAGAACCCTGTGCCCTGTTGATGAAGAGGCACTTCTTCTATTGCCCCTTGGGCAAGAAGGATGGCAACCTCCTGACCTAACAGGTTGATGAGAGAGGTCGGAGAATTGAACTGCTTCACTATTGTGTGAGGGGGCATGCTTGAAAAATGAAGTTTGTACCCCTCCTTTATGATGGAGAATGTCCAATGCTCTGCTGTTATTTGCCCCCATCTGGGGGCAAAATGACATAACCTTCCTGGAATGGTGGAGGGTTCTGGTCCCTCCAGAACCAGAAAGGCTAAGTTCTCTAGCTGAAAGTCAAAGGCCCTGAGGAGGCTGAGGTTGCTGGGCCGGTGGAGGCCTAGCAGCCTTTGCTTTCTTCTGTTTGGGTGGTTGCTAACGTTTGCTTGAAAACTGACCTGCAGAAGATGCCTGCTGACCATAAGCAGGATAAAATCTTTTCTTTTTAGAAAAAGATGTTTTCTTGAACAATTTCTTTCTAACAGAATAAGCAGTGGACTTGGATAATCTATCCAAGGTGGAATTTTCAGTATCCATTTCATTGGCTTTTTCCTGCCAATCTTTACCAAACAGGTTCTCACCAGTACAAGGGATATTTCCCAATTTATCTTGTACCCAGAGCTCTAAATCAGATGCCTGGAGCCAAGCAATTCTACGTGCACATATGGCAATAGCCGAGGTTCTGTTTACACACTCAAAGCAGTCAAAGGCTGCACGGTTGGAGAACTTAGAAACATCTTGGGCATGTTTGACCCAAGTGAGAAAATCCTGTCTTTTATCCTCAGAAATGAAAGGACAAAGTCTGTAAATTATCTGTGACCTCCTTTAGGAACATTCCCATGTAGACACTATTGGAACCGATTCTTGCAGCAAGCATGGAAGCTTGGAAGACTCTACGTCCAAAAGCATCCAGGGTTCTGCACTCACCTCCTGGAGGATTAGAGGCATGTCTTTTTGCACGTCTGATCCTTCTCATAGCTGACTCCACCACAATAGAGTGGTGAGGAAGCGGAGTCTTATGGAACCCAGGACAAGGAGGGACTCGATACATAGTATCTAATATACGAGAATGAGGAGAGGTGGTAAGAGGTGTTTCCCACATCCTCAACATGAGATCATATAGAATCTCATGAATAGGTAAGGTAGCTGCCTCCTTAGGAGTTTTGGGATATTGTAAAATTTCCAACTCCTTGGCCCTTGGCTCTGTTTCAGGGGCCACAGTAATGGACAGGCCCCGAGCCACCTCCCTGATGAAGTCTTAAAAGTACATGTCCTCTGGAGGAGACGTCCTAAGTTTAGGGAAGGACGACTCCTCTGGAAGAAGCATCACTGCATCGACAGAACTTTCAGAATCCTCAGATTCTTCTGAGGACTCGAAGTATCGTCTGTCCGAATGCTCCTGCAGAGCCCGATACCCGTACCGACCAAGGTCGGTACCGGGAACAACCGGTACCGGAGAATCGGTACCGGAGGACAGGATACCGGCATAGCAGACACCGATGTCGATGCTATCGGTACCCATACCGATGCCAGTGCCGGTACAGTTGTCTGTCGTTGTACCAAGGACGTTGATGCCGCAAAGAAAGCCACCAGACTGCGTTCCATGGTCAGAATTCTCTGGTCCATGGATGCCGCCAATGCCTGGATGTCGGTACCGGTGGAGACCACCGGTACCCCAGAGCATGGCACCAGGAGATCTGTCGAAGCCGAGCCATCTAAAACATCCTGGAACCCCGATAATGCTTTGGAAGCCGAAGCCTCCCGCCGGGGTAATTTTGCCAGTGCAGAATCCTCGATGGCAACGCCAGAGGCATCTCGATGCTTAGAAGGAGATCTACCCTTCGAGGACCGGCTGGATTTATGTTTAGTTACCTGAGATCCACGGGAGGAAGAAGCAGCCCTGAAAGACGTCGATGCCACCGAAGCCGCATCAGAGGGAAACAGGGTACTGAGCTTGGCAGCTCTGTTCTGCCGACCTCTTTTAGACATCATGGCACAGGACACACAATCCGTGATGGAGTGGTCAGGACCTAAACATTTTAAACACCATTCATGGGTGTCGGTGACGGAGATGGTACCGCCACACTTGGTGCACTTTTTAAACCCTGAAGCAGGTTTTTCCATGTTGAGGAAAACGTTTTTGGGCCTAAGGCCCAAAAAAGGCACATGCACCTGAAGAAAAGGAAAAAATTATTATTATTTTTTTTACAGAAATAAGAAAGACAGACCGGCGGGGTACCGGTAGAGCGTCGAAGAAGGCAGACGCGACCACAAAAAGAAAGAAATAAAAAAGAAATTCTTCTGCGGTGACAGGAAACACGACCTGCTGGCTCCGTGGAAAAAGAATTGGAGAGAGGCAGTTGGGAAAGGCGGGAAGGCAGCACGCAGGCGCTGTGGGATGCTCCCAAAAGCGTTCTGATTGGACGCTGGGGAGCGTTCCCGCGCGGGCTCCGTCGGTACCGACGATACCCATATGTGATGACTACATTCCTGCTTGTTCCTGGAGATCGGAGATTAGCAACAGAGGCTGCCATAGCCCTCACATTATGAGCAGTGACATGACCCTCCGGAGTCCTGCTTGTGCATAAGCAAAAGAAATACAATCTGCTATCCATCTAAATAGAGTACATTTCGCCATAGGTAGGCCCAGGTGACTAGGATCAAAAGAAATGAATAATTAAGAGAATTTTCTGTGATCTTTAGTTCTATCCAAGTAGTAAGCCAGTGCATGCTTGAAGTCTAAGGTGTGTAACGCTGCCTCAGCCTGAGACGCATGTGTTCTAGGGAAGAAAATCAGGAGGATTACCAACTGATTTAGATCGAAAGAGAAAACCACCTTCGGGAGGAAGTGTGGATGGGTACGGAGAACTACCTTGTCATGGTGGAACAGAGTATAGGGCATATACACTACTAGAGCTTGCAGCTCACTGATGTGGCGAGCTGAAGTGAGGGCAATAAGGAAGGTGACCTTCCAAGATAGAAACATCAGTGAAGTGGTGGCTAAAGGTTCAAAAGGTGGCTTTAGAAGCTGCACCAGAACCACATTCAGATTCCAGGCCACCGGAGGTTGGTTGATGGGTGGCTTGGATAGTAGGAGACTCGGCATGAAGCGTGCTACTAAGGGGTGTGAGGAGATAGACTATCCATCCACTGGTCTGTGAGAGGCCTCAATGGCACTAAGGTGAACTCTCACCGAGTTAGTTTTCAGAATTGTCATGGAAATGGGAGGTGATATTGTAAAAGCAACTCCAGCAGACAAGAAAAGGGGTCAATGTCCTTTGGAGAGCACCAGGGGGCAAACCTATTTAATTTGAAGGCATAAGATCACCTGGTGAAATACTTATGAGATGCGAAAAGTACATCCTTGATAGCCTGCGGTAGGTAGAGGACAGCAAGCAGTAGCCCTTCAATAGCCATGCTGTCAGGCATAGGGAGTGAAGATTGGGATGGAGGAGCATCCTATGATCCTGAGAGAGAAGGTCAGGCGCACATACCAGGTTGCATGGCTGAGTTTGTGCAAGGCAAAGAAGCACAGGAAACCATAGTTGACACGGACAAAAGGGGGCTATGAGAATCATCAAGCCCCTGTCAGTCTGTAGCTTGAACAGCGGCTTGGGTATCAAGGGGATAGGAGGGAATGCTTACAGTAGTTCCTGTCCTCAATGGAGAAGGAAGGCATCCAAGGCCTGTCAGTGCAGCAACGGAACCCTGGAGCAGAAGAGTGGAAGCTGTGTGTTTTGCAGAGTGGCAAAAAAAAAAAAAATCTATGACTGGGGTTCCCTATGCTTGGAAGATCAGAGATGCCGTCTCCCAATGCAAGCGGATGAAGAATACAGCTTAATTTGTCTGCTAGGACATTGAGTTTGCCTGGGAGGTACACTGCTCTAAGGTGAATGCAGTGAGAGAGCAAAGGACCATAAGTGAATCACTTCCTCTCAGAGGGATTGGGACCCCATTACCCTCTGTTTGTTTATGTAGAATATGGCAACTTGGTTGTACGTTCTGACTAGAACAGGTTGCTCCAACAGTTGGGATTGAAAAACCCGAATAGCATTTGTCAGTGTCCATAGTTCTAGCAGGTTGATATGCACGGCAGATTCCTGTGATGTCCACAGTCCCTGTGTGTCAGGTTATTCAGAAGTGCCCCCAACCCAGTTTGGAAGCATCCGCCATCAGCGTGCATCGAGGTGGAGACATCTGAAAAGGTGAGCCGATGAGTAGGTTTTGTGGGAGACACCACCACTGGAGGGACTTGATATAGTTGAGGGGTGATATGGATCTTGCCTCTGAGATGACCCTTTGCTTGAATCCGTTGAGAAAGCACAGTTACTTACCTGTAACAGGTGATCTCTGGGAACAGCAGGAATAAGTCTTCACATATGGGTACGTCGGTACCGACGGAGCCTACGTGGGAACACTCCCCAGCTTCCCAAAAAGGAAAGCTTTTGGGAGCATCCCACAGCACCTGCGCGCTGCCTTCCCGCCTTTCCTAACCGCCTCTCCTCAGTTCGGTTTTAAAGCTGAGACAAAGAGAGAGAGAGGAAAGGAAAGACAGATAGAGAGATACAACTCCTAGGGGAGGTGGGTGGGTTGTGAAGACTTATTCCTGCTGTTCCCAGAGATCACCTGTTACAGGTAAGTAACTGTGCTATCTCCAGGAACAAGCAGGAATGAGTCTTCACATATGGGAACTCCCTAGCTAGAGATGCCTGGGAGATCCCTGAGGTTATGAGACCCTGGGAAGGGCTCTACCTCCTCCTATGGACCTCAGGCATCCATCCTGGGAAGGAGGGCAGGAGTTGATTAAGAATGGAACAGGTGTTTGAGAACAGCCTGACCAAACAAGGCATCCCGGCAGGAGTCCTTGTCCAAGCAGTAATGGGCTGTGAAGGTATGAACCGAGGCCCAGGTGGCTGCTCGACAGATTTGGTCGATGGACACAGAATTTAGATGAGCCATAGAGGTGGCCATGGCCCTCACATTATGAGCTGTGACATGGCCCTCCAGAGAAAGGTTCTTACTCTGGTAGGCGAAAGAAATACACTGAGCAATCCAATTGGACAGTGTTCTCTTAGAGACTGGAAGTCCCAAATGAGAGGGATCAAAAGCAACAAAGAGTTGAGAAGACTGTCTATGTTGCTGTGTCCTTTGTAAGTAAAAGGCAAGAGCTCTCTTACAATCCAGAGTATGAAGATTCCTCTCTGCACTTGATGCATGAGGAGCTGGAAAAAAGACAGGTAAATATACCTCTTGATTGAGATGAAAAGGTGAGACCACTTTAGGCATAAAGTGTGGATTGGTCCTAAGGACTACCTTATCATGATGGAATCTTGTATAAGGTGGATTAGCCACTAAGGCCTGCAGTTCACTGATGCGGTGAGCTGAGGTGACTGCAATAAGGAAAATAACCTTCCAGGAAAGAAATTTCAGGGAGGTAGTAGCTAAGGGTTCAAAAGGTGGCTTTATAAGCTGACCAAGAACCAGATTTAAGTCCCATACCACCGGAGGAGGCCTAATGGGAGGTTTAGTTAAAGTTAGGCCTCTCAAGAATCTTGCAATAAGAGGATGAGAGGAAATTGGGTGTCCATTGATAGGCTTATGGGATGCTGCAATAGCACTTAAATGAACCCTTACTGAATTCGTCTTAAAGCCTGCATTGGAAAGATGCAGGAGATATTCCAATAGAGAATTCAAAGGTAGTGCTAGAGGGTCAAGATCCTTGTTAGTACACCAAATGGAAAACCTTTTCCATTTAAAAGCATAGGAACGTCTAAGTAGGTGGTTTCCTGGAAGCATGAAGGATATCCTTCACCTGTTGAGAAAGATTCCAATCCTGAAGGTCTAGGCCTTCAGCAACCAAGCTCTGAGGTGAAGGGACTTGGGGTTTGGGTGCCACAAGGTCCCCTCCTCCTGAGACAGTAGGTCTGGAGCAGCTCCCAAGTCTAGGGAGGGAGCTTGAGAGAGATGCAGAAGTAGAGGGTACCACACTTGGCGTGGCCAGCGTGGAGCTATGAGGATCATAGATCCTTGATCCCTCTGGAGTTTGAACAGAGTCTTGGGAATTAAAGGAATGGGTGGAAAGGCATACAGGAAGTTTTGACACCAATGAAGGAGGAAGGCATCCTTGGCCTGAACTCCCTGACACGGAATTCTAGAACAGAACCGGGGAAGTTTGGCATTCCACGGACTTGCAAAGAGGTCTATGTCCGGGGTTCCCCACTCTTGAAAGATTCTGAGTACTTGGTCCATGTGCAGGGACCATTCGTGTGGAAGCAGAACTCGACTGAGTCTGTCTGCCCAAGAGTTTTGGATTCCTGGAAGTTATACGGCCAGGAGATGGATTTGATGCTCTCTGGCGAAGGCCCACAATCTTAAAGCTTCGTTGCAAAGCGACAGAGAGCCAGTTCCTCCTTGCTTTTTACGTAAAACATTGCTACTTGATTGTCCGTATGAATGAGGACTGTCTTGTAGCTGAGCAGGGTATGGAAGACCTTGAGAGCTAGAAAAACTGCTCAGAGCTCCAAGTGGTTGATATGGAGATAGGTCTCCTGTGGAGACCAAGTGCCTTGAGTGGAGAGGTCTTGCAGATGAGCTCCCCAACCTGTTTGGGAGGCATCTGTTGTGAGGGTTGCTTGGGGTAACAACTGTTGGAAGGGGGACCCCAGCAACAGATTTTGGGTGGACTTCCACACTGGAGAGACCAAAAGAGGCGCCTGGAGGTTGCTATTTTGTCTGACAGAGCACCTGATGCTTGAGTCCACTGGGTGGACAAATTCCATTGAGCTGCTCTCATGTGAAGGTGAGTATAGGGGACCACATGCACTGTGGATGCCATGTGGCCTAGCAGTTGCAGCATCTCCCGGGCAGTTAAATGGCTCTTTGACTGAATCTGGGAGGCTAACTGCACCAGGCGTAGGCAACGGGCCTGAGGAAGATAGGCCTTTGCAGTGGTATCATCTAGCCAGGCCCCTATGAACTCTAGGGATTGAGTAGGGGGTGAGCTGGGATTTTGGGAGATTTATCACAAGTCCCAGATACTTCAGAATGCGCCTTGTGCAGTCTAGGGCAGTCTGGGCCTCTGACTGGGATGGAGCTCGGATGAGCCAGTCGTCCAGGTATGGGAATACAAAAATTCCCAGAGTGCGTAGAAATGCAGCTACTACTGCCCTGCATTTGTTGAACACTCTTGGAGCAGAGGCAAGACCGAAAGGAAGTACCCTGTATTGGTAATGCTTTCCTTGGAAAAGGAAACGGAGGAACCTTCTGTGAGAAGGATGGATGAGGACATGTGTGTATGCATCCTTGAGATCTAGAGAACAAAGCCAATCCTGACTCTGAAGGTATGGAAGGAGAGTACCCAGAGAAAGCATCTTGAATTTCTCCTTGCATAGAAATTTGTTCAATTCTCTGAGATCTAATATGGGTCTGTAGCCCCCTGTCTTCTTTGAGATGAGAAAATAGGGGGAGTAAAACCCTGACCCTTGTTGAAGAAGAGGTACCTCTTCTATTGCCCCTTGGGCAAGAAGGGTAGCCACCTCCTGACCTAGAAGGTCGAGAAGAGATGTTGGAGAATTGAAGTGTCTCACCATGGTGTGAGGAGGAAGGTTGGAGAAATGAAGCTTGTAGCCCTCCCTTATGATGGAGAAGGTCCACTGCTCTGTTGTAATTTGCTCTCATCTAGGAACAAAATGAGCTAACCTTCCTGGAATGGTGAGAGGCTCTGGCTGTTTTAGAGCCAGAAAGACTAAGTTCTCTAGCATCAAGTCAAAAACCCTGAGGAGTTTGGGACTGCTGAGTTGCAGCAGCCCCTGTAGACTTAGGCCTGGCCTGTTTAGGTTGCTGACGCTTAGTAGCAAAGCGACCTGTTGATGATTGTTGGCCAGAAGTAGAAGGGAATCTGCCCTTTTTGAAAAAAGACTTCTTGAAAGGTTTTTTCTTGGCAGGAATGGAGGTTGACTTTGAAAGTCTATCCAGAGCAGAATTTTCTGCATCCATTTGAGTGGCCTTTATTTACCACTCTTTGCCAAACAGATTTTCACCTGTACAGGGGAGATTTCCCAAACCATCCTGGACCCAGGGTTCTAAATCAGAAGCTTGGAGCCAAGCAAGTCTGCGAGCAGCTATGGCAATGGCCGAAGCTCTGCTGGCACCTTCAAAGGAGTCAAAAGCTGCACGGTTGGAAAACTTTGAAATGTCTTGAGTATGCTTGAGCCAAAGAAGGAATTCTTCCCTTTTATCCTCTGGAAGAAAAGGGAGGAAAGTGTGCAGTTTATCTGCAACTTCTTTTAGAAACATACCCATGTAAAGACTATAGGAATTGATTCTGGCAATGAGCATACTGGCCTGGAAGATTTTCCTGCCAAAAGCATCCAAGGTCCTGCATTCTCTTCCTGGAGGGGCAGAAGAGTGTCTTTTTGCACTCTTTATCCTTTTCATAGCTGACTGCACCACAATAGAATGGTGGGGAAGCTGTGTTTTATGAAACCCAGGACAAGGAGGGACACGGTACATAGTGTCCAATCTTCAAGAATGAGGAGAGATAGTGAGAGGAGTCTCCCATAAGTCAATCATGTGCTCAAAGAATATCATGAATTGGCAAGGTGACTGCCTCCTTAGGAGCCTTAGAATAACCTAAAATATCCAATTTTTTAGCTCTAGGCTCTGATTCAGAGGTTACTGAAATAGAAAGTCCTTTAGCCACTTCTCTTATGAAGTCTTGAAAGGATAAGTCCTCTGGAGGAGACATTCTTCTTTTTGGAGAAGGCGGCTCTTCAGGAAGGGCTATGGATACTTCATCAGATTCCTCTGATGTATCAGAATCATCAGAGGAATCAAAATATCACCTGTCAGGGTGGTCTTCTAAAGCTCGGTACGCGTATCGAGCGGTATCGACATCGGGCGTCGTCGGTACCGGTTCGGTACCGACGAGCATCCCTGGACAGGGAACCGCTGCAGTCGGCATCCTGGTCGATGTCGATGCAGTCAGTACCGGTACCGGCGCTGGTGCCGGTACCGGAGCCGATACCGACAACGGAGTTTGTTGTGGTATCAGCGGCGTCGCAGCTTGAATGAAGGCCGTGATAGCCTGCTGCATGGATAGAACATTGTGATCCATCGACGCCATGAATGCCTGGAATTCGGTACCGGAAGGTTGCACCGGTACCCCAGAGCATTCTAACAGGTGATCGGTCGAGGCCGTGCCATTGATGTCAACCTGTAACCCCATAGGTGGAGCTTTGGAAGCCGGAGCTTCCCGCCGGGGTTGTTTTGCCGGTGCAGGATCCTCGAGGGTAAGCCCGGAGGCATCTCGATGCTTGGAAGGAGATCTACCCTTCGAGGACCGGCTGGATTTATGTTTGGTTACCTGAGATCCATAGGAGGAAGAAGCAGCCCTGGAAGACGTCGATGCCACTGAAGCTGCATCAGAGGGAAACAGCATATGGAGCTTGGCTGCTCGGTTCTGTAAACCTCGTTTAGACATCAAAGAACAGGACGGACAATCCGGAATGGAGTGTTCAGGACCCAAACATTTAAGACACCATTCATGGGTGTCAGTAACAGAAATAGTACCGCTGCACTTAGTGCATTTTTTAAACCCGGAGGCTTGTTTTTCCATGAGGAAAAAATTCTTTGTGAGGCCTAAGGCCCAAAGAAGAAAAACACACTAAGTGAGGGAAAACTATATATATATATATTTTTTTTTTTTTAATATAAGAAAAGAAAGAAAAGACCGGCGGTACCAGTCCGAAGTCGGGACAGACGCGCGACCAAAGAAATAAAATAAAACAAAGAACTTCTTCAGCGGTGACAGGAACATGACCTGCTGGCTCCGCGGCAAAGAAGAACTGAGGAGAGGCGGTTAGGAAAGGCGGGAAGGCAGCGCGCAGGCGCTGTGGGATGCTCCCAAAAGCTTTCCTTTTTGGGAAGCTGGGGAGCGTTCCCGCGCAGGCTCCGTCGGTACCGACGTACCCATATGTGAAGACTCATTCCTGCTTGTTCCTGGAGATAACAGAGTCCACTGCGCTTGTCGCATATGTAACTGAGCATAGGGGACAACATGGATCATGGAGGCCATGTATCCTAAGAGTCCTAGCATCTCTTGAGCTGTTACTCGGCTTTGCTATTGTACTCCTTTTGCCAGTTCGATGACGTGGGCACAGCGATCCTGTGGGATGAAAGCTCAGGCTTATCGAGTGTCTAAGAGCAATGCAATGAACTCCAGACTTTGGGTTGGAGTGAGGTGGGACTTTGGGAAGTTTATGATAAAGCCCAAGTGTTAGAGCACCATGATGGTGCAATGAAGGGAGAGTCTTACCTCTTGAGGGAAGTCTCCCCTGATCAGCCAATCATCTAAGTAAGGATAGACGAATACCTCTTCAGTGACAATTGCCATGCATTTTGTGAAAACCCTTGGGGCAGAGGTTAGACCAAAGGGGAGAACCTGGTATTGATAATGGTTTCCTTGAAACACAAAGCGCAGATACCGTCTGTGCAAAGGATGGATCAGTGGAGGAGTGGCCTAGTGGTTGGGGCAAGCTGCTTCAGGCCAGGGGTTCGAATCCCACTGGAGGACAGCAACCTTGTGGCCTTGGGCAAGTCACTTAACCCTCCGTTGCCTCAGGTACAAAGCGTAGATTGTGAGCCCTTCAGGGACAAGGAAAATATATACCGAACCTGAATGTACACCACTTTGACCCAGTGAAAAGCGGTATATAAGCACTGCCAAATAAATGCACGTACGCCTCTTTTAGGTCTAGAGAACATAGACCATCGTGTCTTTAGAGGTATGAAAGAAGAGTTCCTAGTGAATTATTTTGAATTTCTCTCGGACCATGAACTTGTTTAGATCTTTGAGATCCAAGATGGGCCTGAAGCCTCCTGTTTTCTTTGGAATGAGAAAACATGGAGAGTAGAAGTCCAACCTTTCTTGAGAAAGTGGAACTTTTTCTATGGCACCCTGGGACAACAGAAGGGTCACCACTTTTTTTAAGAGATTGCTTTGAAGGGGTTCTGTGGGATAATCTCCTGTGAAGCTTGTAGTGGGTAAGGTTTTGAAGTCAAGCTCCTTTGAAGAATCTGAAGTGTCCACTACTCCAATGTTATTAGGTGCCACTTGTTGGCATAGTGACAAAGTCTGCCTAGGGGCAATTTCTCCAAATGGGTTAGTTTTGCGCATATCATGACAGGCGTGAACCTCACTTCTAAGCCAGGGGATGGGGAGTATGATCTCAGTCTCTCAAATTTACTGCTAAGGCTCAACATAATACTTGCATCGTGCCAAAGAGAGCCTCCTGCTGGAGTTCGTAAAATGTAACATGTATGGATAGTTTGTCAAGATGTGCTTGGAAATTCTTCTTTATCAAGCCCGTGGCACCAATCACAATGGGAAATATTTCTGTATCTTGCTGCCTGCTATGTGGAGGAGCTGTGGATCCTCCAGGGGCAGATTTGCAATACTCTCTAGGAAGGAGTCAAAAAACAGGTGCAGGCTGTGCGCCTGTGCAGCTGGTTGAGGCTTAGCAGCCTTTGGTTTCTTGGGTTGGCGAGGACCCTGCTGCCTCTGCTGAGAATGCCGAGGTTGACAGGCAGAAGGACGCAGGTAAGAAGGCTAGTATCTCTTCTTAGAATAAAAAGACTTCTTGGGAACAGCCTTCCTTTTGGATGGGTCAGCCGTTTTCCTGGAAAGGCATTTTAGAGAGCAATCATTTGTTTCAATCACCCTGCTTTTTCCTCTCCAACCTTTGCCAAAAAAGGTTTTCTCCAGTACAAGGGATATTGGCCAGTTTATCCTGGACCCATTGCTTGAGGTCTGATGCCTACAATCTTCAAACCCCAGTGGAGACTGCTGAATCGCTACTTGGAGATACAAAAGCATCAAAAGAAGCCCTGATAAGAAACTTAGCAATATTCTGGCCTTGCTTGATGAGTGTCTGGAATGCACTCAGCTTATCTTCAGGAAGCAGTGGGGTGAACATCTCCAGGTCTCTGGTGACATCCTTCAGTAACATGCCCATGTACAGCATGTAATTGTTGATTATCAAGGCCATTATACATGCCTGGAAACATTAATGCCAAAAGGCATCGAGTGTCCTCAAGTCCCTGCCAAGGACGAATGGTTCCTTGAGCTCTTTATTTGGTGCATCACCAATTCCACCAAAATTGAGTAGTGGAGCAGCTGAGGTTTTTGGAAGTCTAGGCACTCTTGTACTCTGGGCACATACAGAGCAAGACACAGAGTTCACCGTAGAAGGAACAATTTATTCGAAACAGAGGTCAGTCCGACACGTGTTTCGGTCTGGGGCCTTCTTCAGGGAACAAGAACCTCTAAAAATAGATAAATAGAAACTATAAATAATAAAATAAAAAATATTAAAAGCATGCATTAATGAAACTTAAAAACAATAATTAAAAGAGTAATACCAAACTATAAGATATACACAAATGTAAAATGATAAATGGAAAATTTAAAACTCATTTCAAGAACCAGAAGAAAGCAAAATACATGCTGTATATCATCAATACATAAATACAGTTATGTAAAACATATTAAAATCACAAAACTACTTATAATATAAAACATGTCATGTCAAAGAGCACACCTAATTAAGACCACAAAAGAATATATATATAAAAGGTACATATATAGATGTGTCTATTTACAGGAGGACATAAAGAGGTGAACAATGTCACCCTCCCGGTGGCCAGCCCAACGCCTAGGCGCTGAGACTTGGTCTGCCTGTGGTGTTCCTGCCTCAGAGAGCGGGGGCTTGCTTTAACTCTGCAAGGCCTTCTGGGAATGTAAGTCCCTTTACTCCTTGAGCACAGATGAGTTGCAGTCGAGTGGTTTCAGGCAATGACAAGAATTTATTTTCCCCTTCCCAGTGGATTAAATGCAAGTGAATAACTCAGGACAAAACATGCCATACAATTGGCTTGAGGAAATTATACATGAACTCAGGTAAGTTAGCCTTGTCAGCTTCAGGCTTTAAATGTGCAGTGCTTGATACAAAACAAATCACAATAGCTTCAATTAGCAAAGAAAATGTTACCTTTTCTTCTGCTACTTTTACCGTCTCTCACAGACACTGTTCAGCATAGGGAATTCACATGGTCAGCCAAAGATAATGTACAGTCCATCCGATCATCCACTATTTCATTATGGACAGAGTCTATCTGCATTTCCTCAGCATCAGGACTAGCAGGGTGTGGCAGTAAGCTGTTATCCTGATCTTTGAAACAAACGGTTTCTCTGACCTCACGTGGTTTCTCTCTGTAACACTCTCCTGAGCAGGGTTGTAAACTACCATATATGCTGTAGTTTTTGTCCAGGGAGTTTGCTACTTTCTGGAACTATAGGGAACTGCTTTATAGCTAGGTTCAAACTTGTATGAATTATACAGCCTACCTTCTGGCTTTGAAAGGGAAGAAACTCTCCACTCTGCAGGGTTAGACTGGTTCTCAAACACAGCTGGTGTTTGCTTGCCTCTCAACCTATTAACTTTCCCCTCAGACGTACCGGCATTGTCCAACCAGCCTGTCTCTCTCTTAGGAGCGTGTGAGCTTTGCCAAGCCTGCCTCTCAGGAAGATTCTTCTCTCTCCTGCCTTTACCAGACAACCCCTGTCCTGGGTTGCTTCCTTCTGGCCTCAGGAATATGGCTCCCTTGGTTCTCACTCCTCTTTGACTCCTTCTAGTCAACGTGCTCCTTTGCTGGCTTCCTTTTCCGTCCTCCCTTCGGTTCTGGCTCTGCTTCTCATTCTCCCTCTGGCTCTGCTTGCTCCAAGCTAATGACCAGTTTTTATCATTGTAAATCTCAGGGCTTAGCTGTGCCCTGCCCTGAAACAGGTGAAACTCATTACCTCCCGAGCTAGGGAATACGTCACTGCAGGGGCGTGTCTTTCTAGCTCGTGACTCTCTTTGTTTACTTCTTCTTTGCAAACACTGAGCCATGTGCTCAGACTGCCTGTCAGTTTCTGAAAGCAAATCTTCATCTTGCCCTACCTCCATAGACTCAGAAGGGTCTTGTTCATGACAACAAATATAAAGTTTAAGAACCCACCCACCAGCTGCTACTACACAATGTAGAGCTTTATCAAATTGAAAAAGGGGAACCTGATAATAAAACCATAGGTGAAAAAACACTGCAACGGAGGGCAAATCCATAAAATATACTGACATGTAATATAAAACCCGGTGTAGCAGAAGCCACAGAGGAACCCCATAAAATAATAAACAGAGCCAATCCACACAAGAGAATGGCTTTCGATTTGGCGCGTCTGATAGCATTCCTTTTAACAGTCACATGGAGGCACATTCTATAGTGTGCATCCATGCCTCTGTGCTCCAGTAAAGAGTAGTTACTCACCTGTAACAGGTGTTCTCCAGGAGCAGCAGGAATCAGTCCTCACATATGGGTGACGTCGGCGCCGACGGAGCCCTCGCGGAGCAATTTCCCCAGCTTTCAAAGAAAGCCTTTGGGAATTGCAGCGCACATGCGCGGTCCCCTTCCCGCCCAAGGGTGCCATCTTGCTCAGTCTGATGACATAGCTAAAAGACAGCAAAAAAATTAGCAAAAACGAAATGATAGGACTGCAACTCCAAGGGGAGGAGGGAGGGTTGTGAGGACTGATTCCTGCTGCTCCTGGAGAACACCTGTTACAGGTGAGTAACTACTCTTTCTCCAGGACCAAGCAGGAAGTCAGTCCTCACATATGGGACTCCCTAGCTTAAGGCTACCGGAGACCTGAAGTGGAAAAATGAGCTCCCTCTAGCTCAGTAGCACAGAAGGAAGGAATCTTCTCTGAAAACGCCCCCGACCGGTAGCCCAACACCAGGGCCGGAGGGTAGGAATTGCCTAAACCTCAAAGAGATTATGGAGGACTGCCTGACCGAAAGCACTGTCCCTGCGGGACTCCCTCTCCAGGCAGTAATGGGCCGCAAAAGTCTGGCTTGAAGACCAAGTAGCGGCCCGGCAGAAGTCTGCCAACGGAACAGAGCGGAGATGAGCCACTGACGCAGCCTTCGCCCTTACACGATGAGCCATGACACGACCCTCCAACGAGAGGCCGGCTGCCCCATAAGCCCAAGCGATACAGTCAGCAACCCATATGGACAAAGTACGCTTGGAGACAGGTAGCCCCAACTTATTGGGGTCAAAAGAAACGAAGAGCTGAACAGCCCTCCTATGCTCCCGTGTACGGTCAAGGTAGAAGGACAAGGCCCTCCTACAGTCCAGGGTATGCAGGGCCATTTCAGCCCGGCTGGTGTGCGGCCTGGAAAAGAAGGTCGGAAGAACCACCTCCTGGTTGAGATGAAAAGGAGAAACCACTTTTGAAAGAAACTTAGGGTGAGTCCGTAAGACTACCCTATTCCTGTAGAACCTAGTGTAAGGAGGATCAGACACTAGGGCCTGCAGTTCACTAACGCTCCTAGCAGAGGTAAGGGCTACCAAAAATATGGTTTTCCAGGAAAGAAAACGAAGAGGGCAGGTAGCCATAGGCTCAAAGGGCGGACAGGTAATCCGCTGCAAGACCACATTCAGATCCCATTCAGGGGCTGGTGGGCACAAAGGAGGCTTAAGGAGAAGGAGGCCTCGGAGAAAACGAGCCACCAAAGGGTGGTTGGAAAGAGGCCTGCCATCCACCGGTGCGTGATGCGCAGAGAGAGCACTGAGGTGGACCCTGACAGAGTTGGACTTAAGGCCCAGATTGGAGAGGTAAAGCAAATATTGCAAGACCACTGCCACCAAGCAGGAGAAGGGATTCTCAGACTGCTGAGCACACCACACGGAGAACCGACGCCACTTAAGAGCGTAGGACTTCCGGGTGGAGGGCCGCCTGGAGGCCAAGACGACCTCTTCCACCTCCCGAGGCAGTAGGAGGGGAGCAAGGACTACCCTTTCAGCAGCCAGGCCATCAGATGGAGGGACCGGAGGTTGGGGTGTAGGAGAGTCCCCTGATCCTGTGACAGGAGATCAGGTTGAAACCCCAGAGGAAGAGGAGTGTCCACCGCCAGCTGCATCAGAAGCGGGAACCAGGGCTGTCTCGGCCACCGGGGAGCCACTAGGATCATTGAGGCTCTGTCTCTGAGAACCTTGAAGAGCGTCCGAGACACCAGTGGCATGGGAGGAAAGGCATACAAGAGGCCCATGGACCATGGAATCAGAAAAGCATCCGCCGCTACTCTGAGAGGATGCGGTTGTCGAGAGCAGAATCTGGGAAGTTTCCGGTTCAGAGGACTGGCAAATAGATCCATGGTGGGGATGCCCCACTTGAGAAAGATCCGTTGAACCACCAACGGATCCAATCTCCACTCGTGCGGTTGGAGGATCCTGCTGAGCTTGTCTGCCAGGTAATTTTCCTGACCTGGGAGATAGACAGCTTTGAGGAGGATGCCGTGGCTGACGGCCCAAGAGCACAGTTTTTGTGCCTCCTGACAGAGAAGGAAGGAGCCTGTGCCTCCTTGTTTGTTCACGTAGAACATTGCAACTTGATTGTCCGTCTGGACCAGCACAGACTGGTGAGAAGTGAGGTGGGAGAAGGCTCTCAGAGCTAGGCGGATGGCTCTGAGCTCCAGGAAGTTTATTTGCTGAGCAGACTCCCAAGGAGTCCATAGGCCTTGAGTACATGTCCCTTGGCAATGTGCTCCCCAACCCAGGAGAGAAGCATCGGATGTCAGCACCTGAGAAAGCGGAGGAGATTGAAAATCCACTCCCAGCACTAGGTTTGGCAGATGAAGCCTCCACCGCAGAGAAGAGACCAGCAGGTCGGATATTTGTACTGAGTCCGCCAGGCTCCCCGTGGCCTGATGCCATTGAGTGCGAAGGCACCACTGAGCAGGTCACATGTTCAGGCGGGCATTGGGGGTCACATGGACCGTGGAAGCCATATGGCCGAACAGTCTCAGAAACTGCCTGGCCTAGACCAGGGAATTGCTGCGAAAGTGGCTGGCGAGATCCATGAGCCTGTGGGCCCTATCCAGAGGCAGGAAGGCCCGCGCCTGAAGAGTGTCCAACCTGGCGCCTATGAATTTGAGATTTTGAGAGGGGAGCAAAGTGGACTTTGCGAAGTTTATGACAAATCCCAAGTGCTGGAGTAGAGTCACAGTGCGATGAGTGGCCTGGGAAGACTGGGCTCTGATGAGCCAGTCGTCCAGGTATGGAAACACAAAAAGGCCTTGAAGTCTCAGATAGGCCACCACCACTGCTAGGCATTTGGTGAACACCCTGGGGGCGGAGGATAGGCCAAAGGGCAGTACTCTGTACTGGTAATGATTTCCTCCCACAACAAACCTGAGATATCGTCTGTGGTCTGGATGAATAAGGATGAGTATACGCATCCTTTAGATCCAAGGAGCATAGCCAGTCTCCCTGCTGGAGGTAGGGCAGCAGGATTCCAGGGTAAGTATCTTGAACTTTTCCCTTGCCAGGAACTTGTTGAGGTTTCGCAAGTCCAGGATGGGTCTGAGGCCTCCTGTTCATTTTGGTATCAGAAAGTACCTGGAATAAAAGCCGTGACCTCTCAGGTGGTGGGGCACCGGTTCCACAGCCTGTTCCTGAAGAAGAATTGCTAACTCCTGAAGGAGTAAGTCCCTGTGCAGAGGAAGTCTGGGAGGCTCCCTGGAAAGTAGGAGGGAGGTACCTGGTGAAAGTGTAGAAGATAGCCTTTTTGAACTATATGAAGCACCCAGGTATCTGATGTGATGGCTGAGCACCTGTGGGCAAAGTGGACCAGCCGGCCTCCTGTGCTGAGAGAAACCAGCGGAGGGGAAGAGGCTATGCTGACGGAGTCAAAAACCCCCACCCTGCTGAGCAGGGGCCGGTGTTGTGGGCTTGGGGGCCTGCTGCCTACGGGACCCATTACCCCGTCCCTTGGCCTGCTGACCCTGTTGGGGAGCCGCTGAGGCCTGATAATGATGGTAGTGTTTATAGGCAGCCGCCTTCCTCGGGTAAAAGGGCTTTTTCCCCGAGCCCTTCTTCTTCTGAGAAGGGGCAGAGGTTTTTCTGGACAGCCGAGTCCTGGTCAGAGTCTCGGTCTCGATCTGTGCAGCCTTTTCAGCCATGGGTTTGCCAAAGAGGTTTGCACCTCTGCAGGGGACATCGACCAACTTGTCCTGTACCCATGGCTCGAGGTCGGATGACTGAAGCCAAGCCTGTCGGCGGGCACCGATGCCGGCTCCGGCTACCCGAGCCGATGCTTCGAAGCCATCGTAGGCTGCTCGAGAGAGAAACTTCGAGCACTCCCGAATACCAGTGGACAAGGCCTGGAACCTCTGCAAAGGTTCTTCGGAGAGACCAGCAGAGAACCCGGCAATCTCCTTTGCCAGGTCCCGGAGATACATGCCCATGTAGAGCTGGTAGGTCTGGACTCGACAAACAAGCATAGAGCCCTGGAAGCACTTCCTACCGAGAGCATCCAGGTTCTGGGCCTCCCGGCCGGGAGGCACCGAGGAGTGCATCTTCTGACTCTTGAGCCGATGCATGGCCGATTCCACCTCCATGGAATGGTGCGGTAGTTGTGCCTTTTAGAACCCGGGGCTCTTGCGGACTCGATAAATGGAATCGACCCGCTTGCTTAACACCTGTGCCGGCGCCGGGCTCTCCCACATGCGGAAGAGAAGTCGCTCCAGCATCGGAGGAACCGGTACAGTAAAGCGTAGTTACTCACCTGTAACAGGTGTTCTCCAGGAGCAGCAGGAATCAGTCCTCACTTATGGGTGACGTCGGCGCCGACGGAGCCCTCGCGGAGCAATTTTCCCCAGCTTTCAAAGAAAGCCTTTGGGAATTGCAGCGCGCATGCGCGGTCGTCTTCCCGCCCGAGGGTGCCATCTTAGCCAGTCAGATGACATAGCTAAAAAAGACAGCATAAAAATTTGCAAAAAAAGAACATAAGCAGACGATTGCAACTCCAAGGGGAGGAGGGAGGGTAGTGAGGACTGATTCCTGCTGCTCCTGGAGAACACCTGTTACAGGTGAGTAACTACGCTTTCTCCAGGACCAAGCAGGAAGTCAGTCCTCACTTATGGGACTCCCAAGCTCAAGGCTACCGGAGACCCTAAGCACAAAAATGAGCTCCCTCTAGCTCAGCAGCACAGAAGGACAGAATCTTCGCTGAATTATCACCCACCGGTAGCCCACATCCGGGATGGAGGGTAGGAGTTGCTCAGACCTCAAAGAGATTACGGAGGACTGCCTGTCCGAAAGCACTGTCCCTACGGGACTCCCTCTCGAGACAGTAATGGACCGCAAAAGTCTGGCTCGAAGACCAAGTAGCGGCCCGGCAGATGTCTGCCAGCGGAACAGAGCGGAGGTAAGCCACTGACGTGGCCTTTGCCCGAACGCAATGAGCCGTGACTCGACTTTCCAAGGAGAGTCCGGCTGCCCCATAAGCCCAAGAGATACAGTCCGCAACCCAGATGGACAGAGTACGCTTGGAGACCGGGAGCCCCAATTTATTGGGGTCAAAAGACACAAAAAGCTGAGCAGCTTTACGGTGCTCCCGCGTACGGTCAAGGTAGAAGTTCAATGCCCTTCTACAGTCCAGGGTATGGAGGACCGTTTCAGCTCGGCTGGAGTGTGGTCTGGGAAAGAAGGTTGGAAGTACCACCTCCTGATTGATGTGAAAAGGGGAGACCACTTTAGGCAGAAATTTCGGGTGAGTCCGAAGGACTACCCTATTCTTGTAGAACCTAGTGTAAGGGGGATCAGACACGAGGGCCTGCAATTCACTTACGCGCCTAGCGGAAGTGAGGGCTATCAAGAACAGTGTTTTCCAAGACAGAAAACGGAGAGAACAGGTAGCCATAGGTTCAAAAGGCGGACAGGTGATCCGCTGCAAAACCACATTCAGGTCCCAGTCAGGCGCTGGCGGGCGCAGAGGTGGTTTAAGTAGAAGGAGACCTCGGAGAAACCTCGCTACGAGAGGGTCATTGGAGAGAGGTCTGCCGTCCACTGGCACATGATGTGCTGAAAGAGCACTGAGGTGAACTTTGACGGAGTTGGACTTAAGTCCCAGATTAGAGAGGTGCAGCAAGTACTGCAAGATCACCGACACCGGGCAGGAGAAGGGATCCTGAGACTGTTGGGTACACCAGACTGCAAAGCGACGCCATTTAAGGGCGTAGCATTTGCGGGTAGAAGGCCGTCGCGAAGCTAAGACGACCTCCTCCACCTCCGCCGGCAGGAGAAGGGGAGCAAGGACTACCCTCTCAGCAGCCAGGCCATGAGGTTGAGAGACCTGAGGTTGGGGTGCAGAAGGGACCCCTGATCCTGAGTGAGGAGATCCGGTTGTACCCCCAGAGGGATTGGATCCTCCACCGCCAGTTGCAGCAGGAGCGGAAACCACGGCTGCCTGGGCCAGCGAGGGGCCACCAGGATCATGAAGGCTTTGTCTCGGAGAACCTTGAAAAGAGTCCGAGAGACCAGCGGGATGGGAGGGAAAGCGTACAGAAGGCTCCCCGACCACGAGATCAGAAAGGCGTCCGCCGCCACCCGAAGGGGGTGTGGCTGACGAGAGCAGAAGCGAGGAAGCTGCCGGTTGTGAGGACTGGCAAAGAGATCCACCGTGGGGAGACCCCACTTGAGGAAGAGCTTCTGAACTACCAAGGGATCCAGACGCCACTCGTGCGGCTGGAGGACCCTGCTGAGTTTGTCTGCAAGGCAATTTTCTTGGCCCGGGAGATAAACTGCCTTGAGGAGAATGCCGTGACTGACGGCCCAAGAGCAGAGCTTCTGTGCCTCCCGGCAGAGGAGGAAGGAGCCCGTGCCACCCTGCTTGTTCACGTAGAACATGGCAACTTGATTGTCCGTCTGGACAAGGACGGACTGTTGGGAAGTCAGGTGGGAGAAGGCCTTGAGAGCTAGGCGGATCGCCCTGAGCTCCAGGAAGTTGATCTGCTGAGCAGACTCCCACATGGTCCAGAGGCCCTGAGTACGTGCCTCTTGGCAATGCGCTCCCCAGCCCAGGAGGGATGCATCGGTGGTCAGCACCCGGGTCGGCTGAGGTGACTGGAAAGGCATTCCGAATATCAGGTTCGGCTGCCGGAGCCACCACCGGAGAGACGAGAGCAGCGGCTCGGAGACGCGCACCAGGTCCGCCAGGCCGCCTGTGGCTTGTCGCCACTGCTGGCGGAGACACCATTGAGCAGACCGCATGTTCAGGCGGGCATTGGGGGTCACATGGACGGTGGAAGCCATATGGCCGAGCAGTCTCAGGAAGCGCCTGGCGGAGACCAGGGGCTGGCTGCGAAAGCGGTCGGCTAGGTCCATGAGCCGTTGCGCCCTGTCGAGCGGTAGGTACGCTCGTGCCCGAGGAGTGTGCAGCCTTGCGCCGATGAACTCGAGATCCTGTGAGGGGAGCAAAGTGGACTTTGCGAAGTTTATGACAAAGCCCAAGTGCTGCAGCAGAGTCACCGTGCGGCGCGTGGCGTTGGCGACCTCCTGAGCGGACGCTGCTCTGATGAGCCAGTCGTCGAGGTACGGAAAGACATAGAGGCCGTGAAGCCGGAGATGGGCCGCCACGACCGCGAGACATTTTGTGAAGACTCGCGGTGCGGAGGATAGGCCAAAGGGCAGTACTCTGTACTGGTAATGATTTCCTGCCACCACAAACCTTAGGTATTGGCGGTGGCTTGGGTGGATGAGGATGTGCGTGTAGGCATCCTTTAGATCCAAGGAGCATAGCCAATCTCCCTGCTGGAGGTAGGGCAGAAGGATTCCAAGGGTAAGCATTTTGAACTTCTCCCGCACAAGGAACTTGTTGAGGTTGCGCAAGTCCAGGATGGGTCTGAGGCCCCCTGTTCTCTTTGGTATCAGAAAATACCTTGAATAAAAACCTTGACCTCTCAGGTGGTGGGGCACCGGTTCCACCGCCTGTTCCTGCAGAAGACCTGCTAACTCCTGAAGGAGCAACTCCCTGTGCAGAGGGGGGCGCGAAGGTTCTCCCGGAAAATAGGAGGGAGGGACCTGATGGAAGTGGAGAAGGTAGCCTTCTCGCACGACCTGAAGTACCCAGGCATCTGCGGTGATGCTGGACCACCTGTGGCCGAAGTGAACCAGCCGGCCTCCGGTGCTGGGAGAAACCAGCGGGGGGGGAGAGGCTATGCTGAGCGAGTCAAAAACCCCCACCCTGCTGAGCAGGGGCTGGTGGTGCAGGCTTGGGGGCTTGCTGCCTACGGGACCCGTTACCCCGTCCCTTGGCCTGCTGGCCCTGTTGGGGAGCTGCAGGGGCCTGATAATGGGGGTACTGTTTGTAGGCAGCCGCCTTCCTCGGGTAAAAGGACTTTTTTCCCGAGCCCTTCTTTTTCTGGGAAGGGGCGGAGGTCTTCCTAGAAAGCCTGGTCCTGGTGAGAGTCTCAGTCTCAATTTGTGCAGCCTTTTCCGCCATGGGCTTGCCAAAGAGGTTTTCGCCTCGGCAGGGGACATCGACCAACTTGTCCTGTACCCAGGGCTCAAGATCCGACGACTGAAGCCAAGCCTGTCGGCGGGCACCGATGCCGGCTGCGGCCACTCTAGCCGAGGCCTCAAAGCCATCATAGGCTGCTCGGGACATGAACTTTGAGCATTCCCGAATGCCCGTGGACAAGGCTAGGAACCTCCGCAAGGGCTCCTCGGAGAGACCAGCGGAGAATCCGGCTAGCTCTTTAGCCAGATCCCGGAGATACATGCCCATGTAGAGCTGGTAAGTCTGGACACGACATGCGAGCATAGAGCCCTGGAAGCACTTCTTGCCAAGGCCATCCAGGTTACGGGCCTCCCTTCCAGGAGGCACCGAGGAGTGCATCTTCTGGCTCTTAAGACGATGCATGGCCGATTCCACTACCATGGAATGGTGTGGCAGCTGTGCCTTCTGAAAGCCAGGGCTCTTGCGGACCCGATAGATAGAATCGACCCGCTTGCTCAGGACCGGCGAGGAGGCCGGACTCTCCCACATGCGGAAGAGTAGTCGTTCCAGCATAGGAGGAACCGGCACAGTAAAGTGCTCCCTCGCGGGAGAGTCATACTGGAGGGCGTCGAGCTCTTCGGCTCGAGGCTCCTCCTCGGGATCCGCAGGGAAGGCCAAAGCCTTGGCCATATCCCTAACGAAGTCCGAGAACCGGGCATCCTCCGGGGGGGACTGCTTCCGAGGCTCGGACCCCGGTGAGTCCGATGGGACACACCGAGTCCGGAAAGAATCAGGTGACTCTTCCTCCTCAGACTCCCAGACCGACTCCGACGAGGACTCGGTGGGGTCGGCCCGGGCAGGGTGCGGCGCCAGCCGCCCCGACGTCGAGGGAGTCGGCGTCGGCGACCTCGGTCCCGAACGGGAGGCCGAGGGTGACCTCGACCGAGGATCGACTCGAGTTCGCATGGACTCGAGGATCGGCTCGGTCTCCGGGGTCGACTTAGACGTCGACGTCCCGGCGGTCGGGGCAGCGGCGCCAGCGAGGCCAGCGAGCAGTGCCCGCTGCTGGTCCATGAAGGCAGACAGTCTGCTCTCCAAGGCCGTCAACCTGAGTCCGAGCTCAGGTGACCCAGCAGCCCCCGACTCGGGCCCCGACGGCGTCGGGCCCGACGTCGGCTGTCGCGGAGGCGAGTCCAGAAGGACTACAGGACTTACCCGGGCAGGCATCTCCGACTCCAGGCGAGGTCGCTTCGGGAGATGTTCCTTCTCCAAGGACCCGGGGCGGCTGTCGGGGCTATGCGACCTGGCCCTCGCGGAGCCAGGAGCGTCCACCGACGCCGCCCTCGCGGGTTTTTCCTTCCGACGATGGTCCCCGGAGGGAGAACCCCGGTCGGAGGAGCTCCGGCGACGGTCCGAGCTGGAGCCCTTTGACACGGAGGCCTCCGACGAGGTCCGGGTACGGCTGGGGTCAGCGAAGATTCTCTCGCGCTGATGCCGCCGACTTCTCAACGCCTTCGAGGACAGTTTGCTGCAGGGCCCACAGATCAGTTCCTCATGATCCGGGCCCAAGCAGCGGAGGCAAAAGTCGTGTGTGTCGGTTAGTGACATATTTCGGTCACACCGACCACACCGCTTAAAGCCACTGGCAGCCATCGGGGGAAAAAGGGCCCCTGCGAGGTCAAAGGACCGGGCTGCCAGGGAAAACGACAATGAAAGCTGACTAAGTCAGAAAAACCGAAAAAACGCTAGAGGACTCGAGACCGGCGTCGCGAGTCCGGGCGGGAAAACGATCGGCGTCGAACCGAAAGAAAAAAGTATAAAATAAAGAGGAAAATCAACTTTTTCGCGGGGACAAGACGGGGACGTCTGCAGGGCTCCGCGGAAAAAAGAAGACTGGCTAAGATGGCACCCTCGGGCGGGAAGACGACCGCGCATGCGCGCTGCAATTCCCAAAGGCTTTCTTTGAAAGCTGGGGAAAATTGCTCCGCGAGGGCTCCGTCGGCGCCGACGTCACCCATAAGTGAGGACTGACTTCCTGCTTGGTCCTGGAGAAAGGCCTCCTTCGGGGGAGAGTCATACTGGAGGGCATCAAGCTCTTCGGCTCGAGGCTCCTCCTTGGGATCCGTGGGGAACGCCAAGGCCTTGGCCATATTCTGCACGAAGTCCGAGAACCAGGTGTCCTCCGGGGGGGACCGTCTCTGAGGTTTGGGCTCGGGCGAGTCCGATGGGACGCACTGAGTCTGAAAAGTACCTGGTGACTCTTCGTGCTCCGTCTCCCAGCCCGACTCCTCGGAGGAGGAATCGAGCGGCTCCAGTCGGGCGGGCATCGATGCCCTCCGCCCCGACACTGAGGCCGGCGTCGACGACCTCGGTCCCGAACGGTCGGCCAAGGGAGACCGTGACCGAGGATCGACTCGAGCTCACATGGACTCGAGGATCGGCTCGGTCTCCAGAGTCGACTTGGACATCGACGTCCCGGTGGTCGGGGCAGATGCACCGGCGAGGCCAGCGATCAATGCCCGCTGCTGGTCCATGAAGGCAGCGAAACTGCTCTCCAAGGCCGTCAACCTGAGTCCGAGCTCAGGAGACCCAGCAGCCCCCGACTCGGGCCCCGACGGCATCGGGCCCGACATCGGCTCATTTGGAGGCGAGTCCACGAGGACTACAGTACTCACGTGTCCAGGAGACTCCATCTCGAGACGAGGATGTTTCGAAGGCCTCTCCGACTCCGAGGACCCGGGACGGCTATCGGGGCTATGCGACCTGGCCCTCGAGGAACCAGGAGCGTCCACCGACGACGCCCTCGCGGGTTTCTTCTTCCTATGATGTTCCCGGGCAGGAGACCTCCGCTCAGAGGAACTCCGACGATGCTCAGGACCGGAGTCCCGGGACGTCGAAGCCTCTGACGAGGTCCGGACGTGGAGTCAGAGAAGATTCGTTCTTTTTGATGCTGCCGACTCAACGCTTTTGAGGACATTTTGCCACATGGACCACAGATCCGAGGCAGCAGTCGTGTGTGTCGGTAAGAGACATAAGTTTCTTACACCGATCACACTTTTTAAACCCGCTGGCAGCCATTGGGGGAAAAAGGGCCCCTGTGAGGTCAAAAGACAGGGCTGCCAGTGAAAAAAGAAAAATGGCGCGAACGCTAGTCACGAAGGACAAAAACCGAAAAAATAAAGAACGGACTCGATACCGGCGTATCGGGTCCGGGCGGGAAAAGGATCCGGCGTCGAACCGAGAAAAGAATAGTAAATAAAATCAACTTTTTCAGCGGCGATCACAAACAGCGTCTGTAGGGCTCCGCGGAAAAAAGAAGACTGAGCAAGATGGCACCCTTGGGCGGGAAGGGGACCGCGCATGCGCGCTGCAATTCCCAAAGGCTTTCTTTGAAAGCTGGGGAAATTGCTCCGCGAGGGCTCCGTCGGCGCCGACGTCACCCATATGTGAGGACTGACTTCCTGCTTGGTCCTGGAGAAGAACCGAACGCACAGAGGTAGACGTGATTCTGATCCCATGGGGCATATATAGGCCTGTACATGCATACCAGGACCACATTCCCATTGGCCTGCACATACAGGCCCCTGCCCGGCTAACTCAGTCAGGCTCCTGAATGGAGCTGCAGTATCATGGCATCTGGTTGCCATGGCACTGCAGCTCCATTCAGGAGCCGCTATCCCCAGCCGCCAACCGCTCTGTCCTTTCCCCGCAGCCCGATCCCCATCTGGCCTCCCAGGGTCAGGCCGCAGGGGAATCTCCTGCATGCTCTCATCTGTTTGACGCTGGCCAGACCTCCTAGGTGGAATAAGTTTCCCTCTCCAGTCTGACAGCCCCAGATGTACAGGGTTGACTTCAGAATCAGCCTTGTATTATCCAGGGCCGCAGACCGCCCATTACCTGCCCTAACTCCACCTCTGCACCACCCCCTCCCACTCCCTTCTAAGCCTCCCCATACAGTTGGTACAGGGAGGCTTAGTCAGGGGCAGCAAGGGGGATGAACAGAATAGACCCCCTAAGTGTATATTCTGAGGTAAAATGTGTCTGGTTTTTAATCAAGTCTTTGCAATACCTCAGCAATTTCGCCATTTTGCATAAAAGAAATTATGAGGCAATTGTTCACATGGTTCACTAAAGTAAGAAAAGGTTTGGATGCAGTTTCTGTCACCCTAAAAGTCCCAGTGTGCCTCTTATTATCATTGAATGCCACGGATAGCCATTATATTTGTTTCCAAAGCGCTTTAAATGCGCTGGACATGCATGTCTAATGAATAGACCTCGGAATATAGATTTTTGCTAGAATTACATTAGTTCTTGTCAATCTCATTCTCTTGTGTGGATTGGCTCTATTTATTATTTCATGGCATTCCTCTGCGGCTTCTGCTACACCGGGTTTTATATTACATGTTAGTATATTTTTATGGATTTGCCCTCCGTTGCAGTATTTGTTCACCTATGGTTTTATTATCATGTCCCCCTTTTTAGGCTTGATAAAGCTCTACATTGTGGAAAAGCAGCTGTTGAGTGAATTCTTAGACTTTATATTTGTATATCTCTTTATGTCCTCCTGCACATATACACATCTATATATCTATATCTATATCTATATCTTTATATATATCTATACATATATCTATCTATATCTATATCTATATATATATATATATATATATATACACACACACACATATACATATACACATATATATATATATATATATACATATTTTGTGGTCTTAAATAGATGTGCTCCTTGATATGACATGTTTTATATTATATGTAGTTTTGTGATTTTAACGTTTCGCATAACTATATATATATGTATTGATTATATACAACATGGATTTTACTTTCTTCTGGTTTTTGAAATGAGTTTTAAATTTTCCATTTATCATTTTACCATTGTGTATATCTTATAGTTTGGTATTACTCTCTTAATTATTGTTTTACATTTCATTAATGCATGTTTCTAATATTTCTGATTTTATTATTTATAGTTTCTATTTATCTATTTTTAGAGGTTCTTGTTCCATGAAGAAGGCCTCCGACCGAAACGTATCAGACTGACCTCTCTGTTTTGAATAAATTGTTCCTTCTATGGTGAACTGTTTATGCCATGTGTCGATGAAGGAAGGGTGTTCCCTTTGTTTGTGTCACTTTGGTACTCTGTACATGGTATCGAGTCTCTTGCTGACAGGCAGAACCGTGAGCGGGGCCTCCCACATGCGGAGCATAAGATCCTGAAAGATATGATGCACTGGTAATGTTGCCATCTCTTGGGCATGGGAGGGTATTGGAGTATCTCCAGTTCTTCTGCACTTGGTTCCTTTTCCGAGGCTACTGTGATGGTACTGTGATGCGAGCCCTGCTGCCATGTCACAAATGAAGTCATTTATTTATTTATTAACAATTCTTATATACCGCACTATTAGACATCAGCGCGGTTTACATTGAACAGAAAACATCCGACAGTTTACACGTGTCTGGTCGTTACATTTAACAGGAAGTATAACTTGGCGAAATAGGGGAAACTAAATACAATGCAGGGTTATCTGATAAAGGATATCCTGGTTAACTATATACAACAGTGGTACAATAGTATATGGGACAACTTGCTATTTACATTGTGAAGTTGGTCTGTTGCGGGGGGTGTCAAAGGGTCCAAGGGGATGTCAGGAAGTTCTCTGGAATCGGGTGACCCCCTGTTATGGTCTGAAAATCTTGACTCAGTCTGGTAAGAAATCAAAGTATCGGCGGTCTTGGTCTCGATACTTTGTGGAAGTTGATGGTAAATGCCAATACCAATACTCAGAGGTATCTGAACCAAGAGCTATGGTGGTCTGAGTCTGTTGGATACTGGGGGCATCAACCAGTTCCAATGAAGGAATCAACCTCGTGTGCGCCGATGATGCCGGTTTCTGGGCCAGCATCGGGCCCGATATGCCTGGCTGTAGGCTTGGTGCCAAAGCCTGCACTCCTGGCAGCCTCGGTACCGATAACATCAAGAGCTTCAAGAGTGCTGTCAAACTCCTCTCAAAAGCCAGCATGTGCTGGTCTAGAGAAATGGCCGATGTCTGTTTGGAATCACCTATGGGGCTCTGAGCCACCGTTCCAGAACATAGTACAAGTACCTCTCTGGAGGTCAATGCCTCAGGAGCATCCTGGAGCCCCACTTGTGCTCTGAAGGACACATCCTCCAGCCGGGGCTGTTTGGTTGGCCAGACTACATCGGAAGCACCTCTAGGGGAGTCACAATGCTTATGTTGGGACTTCTCCCTGGACTCGACACCAAAGATTTGGAAACAGCCAGAGTCTTTGACTTACTTTTGTGTTTGGACTTTGAACAAACCTGAGACCCATGAGAGGAAGTCGATGCCCTCGATGAAATGAAAACCACTGAAACAGAGTCCGAGACGAACAACAATAAAAATTGTCTGGCTCAGTTCTTGAGGCCTCTCTGTCATTTGTTGACATAAAGGGCAAGAATTTTGTTGATGTTCAGGACCCAAATATTTTAGAAACAAGTCATGTTTATCAGTGGCTGATATGGTATTGGCACACTTGGTACATTTTTTAAAACCTCTGGCTGGCTTTTCCATGCCTTAAAAATCTTGTCTTTGCGATGGAAGATAAAGTTTTGGGGGCCTAGATGCTTTGTTTAGCTGTGAAATCCACAGAGAAAATCAATAGAAAAGAAAAAGAAAATTTGAAAATAAAAAAATAAAGACTTATTGGGACTGGTATCGGATTCGACGGAACTGGCGTCAACGAAAAAGCAGAAGCAAGATGTTCCACAAAAAAGAGAAGTTTTCCAGCAGTGACAGGACAATGCGTCCTACTGGCTCCATGGAAAATGAAGAACTGAGGAGAGGAGTTGGGAAGGCAAGCACCCAGGCGCAGTGGAGTGCTCCCAAAGGCTTTCCTTTTGGGTGCTGGCGAGCGTTCCTGCGCAAGCTCTGTCTGTGATGTTCACCCATATGTGAAAACTGCATTCCTGTAGATTGGAGAATATGCATACATAAGCGCCCCCCCCCCCCCCAATGTAGAAGAAAAGCATTGAGGCTAGTCTGCTGTGTCATCTTACTGTGGAACAGAACTGCTCTACCTGGGCATTCTGAGGAGTCGCAAATAGACCTGTCGAGGGGTGCCCCACTCTTGAAAGATGTGAGCTGCAATCTCCCTGTTCAGTGTCCATTTATGCGGTTGGAGGACTCGACTTAGTTTGTCTGCTAATGTTTTTGTTCACCTGCTAGGTATGTGGCTCTCAAGTCCATTTCATAGGCAATGGCAAATTTCTCAACCTGACTGTTTCCCAACGCAGGAGGTACAAGTCTGCTCCTCCCTGCTTGCTGATGTAGAATTGGTACTTGATTGTCAGTTTGAATAAGGACAATTTAAGTTTGCCAATCTATCTCAGAAAGCCTTTAGAGTGTTTGATACAGCTCTTAATTCCAATTAGTTGATCTGGTGGAGACTTTCCTGGAAGACTATCGCCCTGAGTGTGAAACCCATCGAGCAGAGCTCCCTAACCCAGTTTGGATGCATCTGTGGTCAAATCTTTTTGAGAGAGCAATTTGGAAGGGCAGAACTTTGAGTAAATTGTAGTGGGTTGTCCACCCTTGCATTGACTGAATGAGAGGACTGGTGACCTACAGATAATCCCAGAGTTGTCTTGTGGCCTGGGTCCACTGAGACTGTCTCATATGGAGATGTGTGCCATGTGACCTAGTATTTACTTATTTATAGGCATTTGTATACCGTCTGCTGCAAGTACAATCTTGGTGATGTACATTCATGTATGGTATATATTTCCTTAGTCCCTGGAGGGCTCAAAATCTATGTTTTGTAGAAATATGACAGCAGAAAAAGACCACATCGCACAGTCTGCCCTTCCATATCAACATTTTTCTTCTAGAGATCTTCTGTGTTTGTCCCATGCTTTCTTGGATTCAGATTCTTTCCTTGTTTCTTCTACCTCCACTGGGAGACTATTCCAAGCATCTACCACTCTTTCCATAAAGAAATATTTCTGCACACTACTCCTGAATCTATCCCCCTTCACTCTCATCCTATGTCCCCTCCTAGAACAGCTTGCTTTCAATCAAAAGAGGCTCTCCTCTTGTGCATTTATGCCATGGCGATATTTAAACATTTCTATCATATCTCCTCTATCCCACCTTTAACGTATACAAGTCTGCCCTCATATGCTTTATAATGAAGACCACTAACCATTTTAATAGCCATCGTCTGCACAGACTCCATCCTGTTTATGTCCTTCTGCAGGTGTGTTCTCCAGAATTGCACACAATACTACAAATAAGGTCACATCAGTGACTTATACAGAGGCACTATCACTTCCTCCTTCCTGCTGGCCATTCCTCTCCCTATGCACCCAAGCATCCTTCTGGCATTCTACGTCACCTTTTCTACCTCTTTAGCCACTTTATCATCATCAGAAACAATCACACCCAGGTCTTGCTCTTATTTCATGGACAGAAGTACTTCGCCTCCTTCGCTGTACCACTCCCTTGGATTTTTGCTGCCCAAATGCATGACCCTGCATGTTTTAGCATTAAATCTCAGCTGCCAAATTCTTGACCATTATTCAAGTTTAGCTAGATTCTTCCTCATCTTATCTATTCCTTCCTGAGTGACTACTCTATTACAGATTTTGCTATCACCCGCAGAGAGGCAAACCTTACCCGACAGCCCTACTACAATATCACTAACAAAGATGTCAAATAGAATCAAAGAACAGATCCCTGCAGCACACCACTAGTAACACCCTTCTCCTTAGAGTGAGCGCCATTTACCTGTACCCTTTGTTGCCTCACACTCAACCAATTTCTAACCAAATCAGTAACTTTAGGGTCCAATCCTGGGGTGCTCAGTTTGTTTATAAGTCGCATGTGCAAAACAGTGTCAAAGGCTTTACTGAAATCTAAGTACACCATATCTAGGGCTCTCCTTCGGTCCAACTCCCCGGTCATCCAGTCAAAGAAATCAATCAGATTTGTCTGACAAGACCTGCTTCTAGTAAACCCATGCTGCCTCGGATCCTGCAATCCATTGGATTCCAGAAACCTCACTATTCTCTGTTTCCAGCAGTCTTTCTCAATAATTAACTCACCAATTAAACTAATGGGCCTGTAGTTTTCAACCTCATCCTTACTTTCGTTTTTGTGAGAAGGGACCACATGTGTCTTTCTCCAGTCTCCTGGGACCACTCCCAACTCTAAAGCAGCATTGAAAAGTTCAGTTAGTGAAACTGCTAGAATATCCCCAAGTTCTTTCAATATTCTGAGATGTATCCCATCTGGTCCTATCACTTTGTCTATTTTTAGTTTAGCTAGTTCCTCACAAACAGTCTTCTGAAAATCGTCCACCTTTGGGCAAAAAAAAGCAGCCTCCCCCTAACAGGAGAGTTTTCCATTAGAGAGGCTATGCTCTGAAGGAACCAGTCAAAACCCCGTCCCAGGCTTTAGCTGAGGAGCAGACTAGGGCTTCTGAGGCTTCTCATGCCATGCTTGTGCTTGGGGAACCTGTTTTGGTTGCTAAGTTTGGGGCCCAGGAAAGTACTTACACCAACGAGAATAATAGGTCTTTTTTCTGGAAGCCACTCTGATACCTCCTGCAGTAGGCGGCCAGCTCGGACATGCGCATTGAGAGATTTCAAAGGGTGACATGCTGCTTTTCAATGAAGCCAGCTCTCTCTTTGACTTGTTCTCCGAAGAGATTCTCTCTAAGGCACAGCATGTCAGCAAGCTTATCATGCACTTGTTCAAGGTCTGAGGACCGGAGTCAAGCGAGTCTCCGGGTGCCAATACCAATGGCAGAAGCTTTTGATGCCCTTTTGAAGATATCATAGGTCGCCTGGACCATGAACTTACAAGCAGTCTTTGCCATGACCTACAAGGGAATGATACTGCTCCAGTTTCTCTGGAGGGAGATACTGGGACAAATCAGCTAGGTCACACATGATGTTCTTCAGAAACATGCCCATGTACAGCTAAGTAAGAGGCCATGTGGGCCATAAGAATGGAACTCTGAAAATACCTTCTCTCAAAGGAGTCCAATGTCAGAGTTTCCTTTCCTGGGGGCGCTGAGGAGCAAGTCCTGGATCTCTTAAAGGCAGATTTGACCACCATGGAATGGTGAGGAAACTGGGAGCCTTCCGAACTCTATACATGGAGTCATGCCTTCTACTATCTGGAGGTACAGTGAGGTGGTACTCCCACATTCTCTTCGCAACCCTCTAGAGGATGCAGTGCATGGGAATTGTCACCACTTCTTTAGTGGCCGAAGAATACTGAAGAATCTCCAAGTCTTCTGCACTGGATTCATCCTCAGTTTCTAAAGAAAATGATATGTCCTTGGCCATATTCCTGACAAAATCTTGGAAGGTCATATCCACAGGAGGAGCCTTGCCTCACTCATGAGGAGAAGGGTCTAATGGAAGCTCTGGAGACTTGTCCTCAGACACATCCTTAGATTCAACATGAGTGACCCAGCCTTCCGAGTGAGATTCAGAGAGGATGTCAAAGTACTGAAGTACTAAACAGTGAAATTGTCCAGGCAGGCTCCAGTATCTAGGGACTTAGATGCCCTGATATCGGTCTCTCCCACAGGCAAGCAGTGCATCTAGAGGATCGTCTGGATGGGTGCCAATGTCGATGCAGCAGACATTGAGGCATTGACATGCTGCATGGCAAACAGCATTATGATCCATTCTTTGAGAGCCCTGTAGAAGGTGCTTCTCCGAGCTGCCAACTTTGAAGGCTGCGGGGCCTCAGCAACCTTGACCAATATAGTAACATAGTATATGACAGCAGATGAAGATCAGTATGGTCCATCCAGTCTGCCCAGCAAGGCGGCAAGAGTAGGTGCACCTGCCACTATGTAGATCACCCCTCCCCATGCCTTTGTTTAGGGGTGTACCCACCACTCCATGCAGGTCACCCCTATTTGTTAAGATGTTGAGGGGGGGTATCAGCAGCTTGGTCTCGGCATTCAGTATGCCGTTGCTGCCCCTCTGATGTCTTGGAGGATGAGCTTTTCTTCCTTTGGGGCAACTTAAAGGAATGTTCTCATGGACCCTCATCACTCTCAACACCATGCCTTGAGAGGCTCAGATGTCGATGCACCATTGTCTTCACTCAGTCTTGGTGCGATCACCCTTCGACATCAATGAAGACGAAGACAAATCCTTCCTCAGGTAGAGCTAGATCGATGGATGATGCTCTGGGGCACCACAGTTGCTCAGTTCCAAGTGGGCTCGAGAACTCCTCGATGCCGATGCACTGCCCATATTTGATGCAGCCTTCAATGCCAGTGAGACCAGGCTGCCGATGTCGATGGATCAGACTTATGAGCAAAAAAGTGGTTCACGCTGCTTCTCTTGACCTTTGAGTTCTATGTTTGTTATCTGCAAACACAAATTACAAGAAGAGGGCTGATGATTGGGTCCCAGGCACTGAAAGCACCAGTTATGGGTATCCATGGCAGATATGGTCCTTGAGCACCAGGAACACTTCTTAAATCCGTTGGCAAGTTTTTGGGACATAATACCAGACATCCTTAAGACCTCTATCATCCGTCCAACCCTAAAAAAAACCAACCTGGACCCACTCGACCCAGCCTCCTACAGACCAATAGGAAGCCTCCCATTCACCACCAAAATTATGGAGAAGATCATTCAACAGCAACTTCAAGACCACCTAGACACCAACAAAATACTTGACCCGCAACACGGATTTCGCCCATACCATGGAGTTGAAACCTTCATGACAATGCTACTGAACACCCTCACCAAAGGCACACAGGCCAAACACTCTGGGTACATCATGCTCTTTCTAGACATATCCGCAGCCTTCGACACCATTTCCCACAACATTCTCCTACACAGACTCCAGGACATAGGAATCAAAGACACCATCCTGCAGTGGTTCCGCTCCTACCTAACAGACAACAACTGATCCGCACAAACACAGCAACCTCCCCCCCCTTCCAACAACATCAAGGAGTGCCCCAAGGCTCCACACTGTCCGCCATGCTCTTCAATATCTATCTGCAACCACTCTGCTCGATCATACAAGACCATAACATCAACTACCGTATATACGCGGACGACATAATGCTATACGGACCAATCACAACCACCAACCCTACATATAACCAACTATCAGACTGCTTCATTGAGATCGCCGACTGGCTACAAAGAAACAATCTGACCATCAACATCAAAAAAACTGAAGCCCTCATAGTAACAAAGGACCCAGATTTCACCCCACCATCTCCCCACCATCACCATCATACTAGGAACCACCCAAATAAAGATTCAACCCCAAATAAAATATCTGGGAATCACTATAGACCAAGCTCTCACATTTACCCCACAGATAAAAAAAGACTGCAAGGACAATATTCCACAAAGCAAAAACAATACAACGGCTCAGACCACTCATAAATCCACAAGACTTCAGAATTGTCATGCAGGCCATGACACTCCCCCACCTTGACTACTGCAACATAATCTATCATGGACTCCCTGCAACCTACACCAACCCACTACGGACTGCCCTAAACACCACCGCAAGGATCATCCAGGAAGCAAAAAAACACGACCACATTACCCCAGTCCTGAGAGAACTTCACATACTACCACTTCAAGCAAGGATCAAATACAAAGCTGCCCTACTTATACACAAAGCCCTCCATCAGACACAGACCTCCCACCTCCGCTCCCTGCTACCCAAGCACACCCACAAAAGAACAACCCGACAAACCACCACCAACATCCTCGCTATCCCCTATCAACGAACAAAGAATAATCAACGAACCTGCAACAGAGCTTTTGAACTATATGCACCCTCCCTCTGGAACTCACTACCAAGCCAAATCAGAATCACCGCTGATACAACTGCGTTCCGAAGACAACTAAAAAACATCCTCTTCCTGGAATATCTTGGACCAGAAACAGGCAACCTCCACTGACATCCCACAGTCCCGCAACCAAATCCCCAATTTACCCTCTAAGAGACCTATGTCTATTCCCAAAGACTTCCCCACCTGTTCGAATCATCAATGTTGGCCCCCTGGTGACGGTTCCCCCCTCTACACAGATCTCTGTCCCCCCCCCCCCCTTTTATGTTACACCGCCTTAACCCGGTGAAAAGCGGTATATAAATGCAGTTAAATAAAATAAAATAAAATAAAATAATCGGTAAGAAAAACAACTATAGCAAAATCAAATGATTAGATTGTGAAAAATTAGAAGGAACCCACGGCCAGAGCACCATGCACCTGAAGGGGCAGAGATGTTGCGGAAAAGAAAGGAAACTTTAATCGACCATAAGATATTAACCAAGAAAAAAAATAGAAAATGCAACAAGAAGGCAGGAAAAAAATAAAAAACACATCTGAAAGTGGCAGAGTCCCTGATGAGGGGAAAAATTACAGAATGAAGCGAACATGCACCCACTGAGCTCCACAGAAAATCAAAGACTAATCTAAAATGGCACCACAGTGGGAGGCGTGAAGATTGCGTGCACGTGCAAAGGAAGCTCCCAAAAGCTTTGATTAGTAGCTAGGGATCATTCCCACACAGGCTCCGTCAGAAGATGTCACCCATACGTGAAGACTTATTTCCTGCTTGTCCATGGAGAATTTTTAATGTCTTACCATCGTAACAAGCGCGCATAGTTCTCAAAGAACGAGTACAATCTCCAGGGGCTAGAGTAGCAAACTTGGAGGAGTGAAGGCACACAAAGATGTATATAGAGACGACTTTCAGGAACAGAGTAGAGAGGTCCCACCTCCAGTATGTTAACCTCTATTCCACCATGGAGATCTATCCCACATGGAGAAGAAAAGTAACCTGAAAGGAAAGTATCATCCTGCTGTGGTTTGAAGTGAGCCTATAGCTAGGACTTGCCCTACAGGTGATGCAATAACCTCTTGCAACAAGGATATGTCTTCAGGGGCTTCTGTCCAGGAGGGAAGGGTTAGGATGGCTGTTTTAATTGGCAATTGAATCATTAAGAAAATAACTGGGTGGCTGATGGATGTGTGCATCGCTTGGTAACTTGCCTGCCTGGTATGACGGTGGTGGACCTCGCACATCACCTAGATGGTAACATTTTACTTACCAGATGATGTCCTTTCCTTGAGTCCTGCTAGACCAGTCCAGACAAGGGGTTGTGTTTCCCTACAAGCAGATTTGTGGAAACAAAGAACCAATGAAAGGTCCAGATTTAAATGACATCACTCCTATGCCTCTATTCACCAGAGGTCTTTTCAGTATCCATCCCAAAGCAAGCCTCACACATACTGGCCGTACGTTGCCCAGAATAAAATGGTGCCCACCCGTAGCCTTCACACTAGGGCTAACAATGGTGGTAGCAATAGTGAAGACACTGCAGAAGTGGGTAACATCTCTGCCACAGATAACGGCCATGGTGAGCATGTTCATGGGCCAACTGTGGCAGGAGATAAACCACAGAAATAGAGTAGTTACTCACCTGTAACAGGTGTTCTCCAGGAGCAGCAGGAATCAGTCCTCACATATGGATGTCATCGACGCCGATGAAGCCCTAGCAGAGCATTTCCCCAGCTTTCCATGAAAGCCTTTGGGAATGCAGGCACGCATGCGCGGTTCACTTCCCGCCTAAAGGTGCCATCTTACCTCAGTCAAATGACATAGCTAAGAACAGCACACAAAAATGTAAAACAAACTATGTACAACTGCAACTCCAAGGGGAGGAGGGAGGGTTGTGAGGACTGATTCCTGCTGCTCCTGGAGAACACCTGTTACAGGTGAGTAACTACTCTTTCTCCAGGAACAAACAGGAAGTCAGTCCTCACATATGGGTGACTCCCTAGCTCTGGGCTACCAAGGAACCCAGGCTGAACAAGAGGACTCCCTCTAGTCCCAGCTGCAAAGAAAGGCTTTTCACTGACACAACCTCCACCGGTAGCCCAACAGAGGGCAGGAGTTCCCTAAACCTCAAAGAGATTCCGGAGTACTGCTTGGCCAAAAGCACTGTCCCTATGAGACTCCCTCTCCAGACAGTAATGGGCTGCAAAGGTCTGGCTTGAAGACCAAGTTGCAGCCCTGCAGATGTCTACCAAGGGCGGAGATGAGCCACTGAGGCAGCCATTGCCCTGACACGGTGGGCCGTGACCCGACCCTGCAAAGGAAGGTCAGCCTCCCTGTAAGTTCAGGTGACACAGTCAGCAACCCAGATGGACAAGGTACGCTTGGACACAGCCAACCCCAACTTATTAGGGTCAAAAGATACGAAGAGCTGAATAGCCCTTCTATGCCCCTGCGTACGGTCAAGGTAGAAGGATAAGGCCCTCCTACAGTCCAGGGTATGCAGAACTGCTTCAGCCTGGCTTTCATGAGGCCTAGGGAAAAATGTTGGAAGAACCACCTCCTGGTTGAGGTGAAAAGAGGAGACAACTTTAGGGAGGAAATTTGGATGAGTCCGAAGGACTACCCAGTTCCTATAGAAACAAATGTAAGACCTGTCACAGACCAGGGCCAGAAGCTCACTGACTCGCCTGGCCGAGGTCAGGGCTATCAAGAAGAGCGTCTTCCAGGACAGGAAGCGTAGAGAGCAAGTAGCCATCGGCTCAAAAGGTGGGCGAGTCAGCTGCTGCAAGACCACATTCAACTCCCACTCAGGAGCAGGACGGATTGGAGGCTTGAGCAAAAGCAAGCCTCTGAGAAAGCAGGACACCAAGGGGTGAACCGACAGAGGATGTTCGCCCACCAGTGAGTGGTGAGCTGCTAGAGCTGAGAGGTGGACCCGAACAGAATTGGACTTAAGACCCTGATTTGATAAGTGCAGTAAGTACTGAAGCACTACTGGTACAGTACAAAAGAAAGGATTCTCTGTATGTAGCTGACACCACACAGAAAACCTCTTCCATTTGAGAGCATAGCTTTTCCTAGTGGACTGTTTCCTAGAGGCTAGGACAACCTCCTCAACTTCCTGAGGCAGGCCCCAGGGAGCCAAAACTACCCTTGCAGCCTCCAGGCCATCAAATTAAGAGCTTTGAGATTGGGGTGCAGAAGGGAACCCTGATCCTGAGAGAGAAGGTCGCGCTGCAACCACAGAGGCAGTGGGGGATCCACTACCAGCTGAAGCAGAAATGGAAACCAAGGCTGTCTCGGCCACCTGGGAGCCACCAGCAGGACCGAGGCCTTGTCCTGAAGAATTCTGAACAGAGTTCGGGCCACCAAAGCGTGGGAGGAAACGCATACAGGAGGCCCTGAGACCATGGTATCAGAAAAGCATCTGCTGCTACCCTCAGAGGATGCGGTTGTCTGGAGCAGAACCGAGGCAGCTGTTTGTTCAGTGGACTGGCAAACAGATCTATCAAAGGAAGACCCCATTTCAGGAAGATCTTCTGAACTACTACAGGATGCAGCTGCCACTCGTGGGGCTGCAGAATTCTGCTCAACCTGATGGCCAGGGAATTTTCCTGGCCTGGAAGGTATACCGCCCTGAGGAGCATGTTGTGCCTGAGGACAAGTGAGCAAAGGTCCTGTGCCTCCTGACAAAGGAGCCTGGACCCAGTTCCGCCTTGCTTGTTCACATAAAACATGGCTACTGGGTTGTCTGTCTGAACCAGGACAGATTGATGAGCCAGGGCAGGAGAGAAAACTCTGAGTGCCAATCAAATAGCTCTGAGTTCTAGGAGATTGATCTGCTGTGCGGCCTCCCAAGGAGACCACAAGCCCTGGGTGCACTTGTTCAGACAATGAGCCCTCCAGCCTAGCAGGGAGGCATCTGTGGTCAGTACCACGGTGTACCCAGGAATATGAAAAGGCACCCCTTTCAGTAGATTGGGTGGGTGCAACCACCAGTTGAGGGAGTCCAGAAAAGGTCTGGACACCCTTGTCCTGTCCCTGAGACCAATGTTCCCTCTAATTTTCTGTAGGCTGTGTGCGCATAAAATATCAGCTGTGTGCAGCTTTTGAAGGAAGGTTAAATTTTTGTGCGCCACATAATGACACTCGGAGTTATATACTTTAAAATTTGACTACAAGTCAGAATACAGTATATACACCACATTGATTTTAATCAAATTAAATGAAAATAGACGATTACTAAATGAAGCGGGAAATTTCTAGTAATTACAATCATAACTTTTAAATTTTAAGATGTCTGTATTGTTTTCTATCAGAATCAGAGCTGTAATTTTTGTGCGCTCTGTTGTAAAGTATGTGCGCTCGCTCGGCGAGGTGTGTGCGCGCGCACACGCGCACAGCTTAGAGGGAACAGTGCCTGAGACTGCCTGTGGCCTGTGACCACTGACTCCGAAGGCACCACTGTGCAGGCCTCATATGGAGTCTGGCATTGGGGGTGACATGTACTGTCGAAGCCATGTGGCCCAGAAGCCGCAGGCAGAGTCTGGCGGAGACCAGTGACCGGCTGAGAAACTGGTTCGCTAAGTTTATAAGTCTTTGAGGTCTGTCTTCTGGCAAGAATGCCTTTGCCAGGACAGAGTCTAGCCTCGCCCCTATGAACTCCAAGTTCTGGGAGGGGAGCAAAGTGGACTTTGCGAAGTTTATCACAAACACCAAGCTTTGAAGAAGAGCAATGGTCCTGAGGGTGGCCTGTCGGGCCTCCTGGCACGTCTGACCTCTGATGAGCCAGTCGTCCAGATAAGGAAAGACAAAGATGCCTTGAGTTCTCAGGTAGGCCGCCACCACTGCCAGGCATTTGGTAAAGACCCTGGGAGTGGAGGTTAGGCCAAAAGGCAGTACTCTGTACTGATAATGGTTTCCTCCCACAATGAACCTGAGGTACTTTCTGTGGTCTGGATGAATGAGGATGTGAGTGTACGCATCCTTTACATCTAAGGAGCATAGCCAATCTCCCTGCTGGAGGTAAGGCAGAAGTGTTCCAAGAGTAAGCATCTTGAACTTTTCTTTCTCTAGGAACTTGTTGAGATTCCTGAAGTCCAGGATAGTTCGAAGGCCACCGGTTCTTTTGGGTACCAGAAAATATCTGGAAAGAACCCTTGACCTTGCAGTGGAAGGGGCACAGGCTCCACCGCCCTGTCCACCAACAGACCTTGGAGCTCCTGGAGGAGAAGATCTGTGTGCAGGGGAGGCCTTGGAGGCTCTCCTGGAAAATATGGAGGAGGCAGTTGGTGAAAGTGTAGTGCATAGCCCCTGTGGACTATGTTTAACACCCAGCTGTCCCCAGTGATCCGGGGCCACTGGTGGGCAAAGAGGGCGAGTCGACCTGCTGTGCAGGGTTGGGAGAGCAGGGACAGAGAGGCTATGCTTGAGTCGTCAAAAACCCCCACCCTGCTGAGTGGGAGCAGGGGCCAGAGGCTTGGGGGTCCTCTGCCTAGGGGGCCCATTACCCTGCCCCTTGGCTTGCTGACCCTGGGGTACAGCTTGGGCAGTCTGATACTGAGGGTACTGTTTGTAGGCAGTGCCCTTCCTCGGGTAAAAGGGCTTTTTACCCGAGCCCTTCTTCTTGTGAGAAGGGGCAGAGGTCTTCCTAGACAGCCTTGTCCTTGTAAGGTGCTCGGTCTCGAGCTGAGCGGCCTTTTCGGCCATGGGCTTGCCAAAAAGGTTTTCACCTCAGCAAGGGACATCGACCAACTTGTCTTGAACCCATGGCTCGAGGTCCAATGACTGCAGCCATGCCTGGCGTCGAGACGCGATGCCGGCTGCCGCAACTCGGGCCGAAGCCTCGAAGCCATCGTAGGCGGCGTGGGACATGAACTTGGAGCATTCCCGAATCCCCGAGGACAAGGACTTGAATCTCTGCAAGGGTTCCCCGGAGAGACCAGCAGAGAACCCGGCCAACTCCTTGAGTCCGACCGGACGCACCGAGTCTTGAACGTATCGGGGGACTCCTCATCCTCCGTCTCCCAGGCGGACTCATCCAACGAGGAGTCAGGGTCCGACCCCGCGGGGCCCGGGAGCACCCGCCCCGACTCCGGAGGCACCGGCGTCGACACCCTCGGTCCCGAACGGGAGGTCGAGGGAGACCGCGACCGAGGTCGACCTCGAGCCTACATGGTCTCGAGTATCGGCTCGGACTCCGGGGTCGACTTCGATGTCGATGTCCCGGTGGTTGGGGCAGATGCGCCAGACAGGCTGGCCATCAGTGCCCGCTGCTGCTCCATGAAGGCAGACAGTCTGCACACCAAGGCTGTCATCCTGAGACTCAGCTCGGGAGACGCAGCAGCCAACTTGGGCCCCAGTGGCGCCGGGCCCGACGTCGGCTCTCTGGGAGGAGAGTCCTTGAGGACAACAGGACTTACGTGTCCAGCAGACTCCGGTTCCACGTGAGGAACCTTGGCAGGCTTCTCCTGTTCCACGTGCCCGGGGCGACGGTCGGGGGTCTTAGACCTGGCCCTCGAGGAGCCAGGGACCTCTTCCGACGACGCCCTCACGAGCTGCTTCTTCCTCTTGCGTTCCCGGTCGGGGGACCCCCTGTCCGAGGAGCCCCAACGGAGCTCGGGATCCAAATCCCGAGATGTCGAGGCCTCAGACGAGGTCCGGGCCCGGCTGGAGGCTGAGTCAGAAAAAAGCCTCTTTCTTTCTGCTGCTGGCGACTTTGCAGTGCCTTGGAAGACATCTTCCCGCATGGTCCACACGTCTTAGAGTCGTGATCCGGACCGAGGCACCGGAGGCAGCAGTCGTGTGTGTCGGTGAGAGACATCAATTTCTTACACCGATCACACTTTTTAAAACCACTGGAAGCCATCGGGGAAAATAAGAGTCCCCGCGAGGTCAAAGGACCGGCCTTCCAGGGAAAAAGCCAAAAACAGCGCGAACGCCAGCCACAAAGGGCAAAAACCGAAAAAGCAGAAACGGGCTCGATACCGATGTACCGAACCCAGCGGAAGGGGAAGCGGCGTCGAACTGGGAGAAAACAAAAGTGAGAATCGCCGAAAAAAATCAAACTTTTATCCGGGATGACAGGACACACGTCCGGCGGGCTTCTCGGAAAAAGAGAGACTGAGGTAAGATGGCACCTTTAGGCGGGAAGGGAACCGCGCATGCGTGCTTGCATTCCCAAAGGCTTTCATGGAAAGCTGGGAAAATGCTCCGCTAGGGCTTCATCGGCGTCGATAACACCCATATGTGAGGACTGACTTCCTGCTTGGTCCTGGAGAATAATGAAAACATTAAGAGTATTAACAACGATTAAGTGGACTTCTGCAGATAAAGAAGAGATAAAGCACTGCTACTTTTATATTACAAACCCTATATTTAAAACGAAAACGTATACAAAGAGAATATGCCAAAAACTGGAAGAAAGGAAAATCGTCACAAGAAAAACTGCAAAAAGCAGCAGATGCAAATTTAAGATCTTTAATTTCACAGATCAAAGTAAAGAAGTATATGGAATTCTGTGACTCACGTGGACAGGCAGAAGATCCTAAGTACCAAGAATTGCATTCAGAGACCAAAAAAATGTGACAGAAAGATACAGAAATATTAGCCATTGTACTGGGAGCCACAGGCTTGATAAAGCGTAGTTACTCACATATGGGTGACGTCGGCGCCGACGGAGCCCTCGTGCGCAGCATTTCCCCAGCTTTCAAAGAAAGCCTTTGGGAATGCAGCGCGCATGCACAGTCCCCTTCCCGCCCAAGGGTGCCATCTTGCTCAGTCTGATGACATAGCTAAAAGACAGCAAAAAACAGAAAAATAAATCATATGACTGCAACTCCAAGGGAAGGAGGGAGGGTCGTGAGGACTGATTCCTGCTGCTCCTGGAGAACACCTGTACAGGTGAGTAACTACGCTTTCACCAGGACCAAGCAGGAAGTCAATCCTCACATATGGGACTCCCCAGCTGTAGGCTACCGAGAACCCAAAGCTGAAAAATAAGCTCCCTCTAGAGCGTCAGCATGCGAGATAAGAATCTTCTCTGAGAACGCCCCCGAACGGTAGCCCAACACAAGGGCCGGAGGGTAGGAGTTGCCTAAACCTCAAAGAGATTACGGAGTACCACTTGTGCGAAAGCACTGTCCCTGCGGGACTCCCTCTCGAGGCAGTAATGGGCCGCAAAAGTCTGGCTTGAAGACCAAGTAGCGGCCCGGCAGATGTCTGCCAACAGAACAGAGCGGAGATGAGCTACTGACGCAGCCTTCGCCCTGACACGGTGGGCCATGACTCGACCCTGCAAGGAGAGGCCGGCTGCCTCGTACACCCAGGCGATACAGTCTGCTATCCAAATGGACAGGTACGTTTGGAGACAGGTAACCCCAGCTTAGTAGGGTCAAAAGATACGAAGAGCTGAACAGCCCTTCGATGCCCCTGTGTACAGTCAATGTAGAAAGACAACGCCCTCCTACAGTCCAGGGTATGCAAGACATTTCAGCCCGGCTGGCATGCAACCTGGGAAAAAAGGTCGGAAGAACCACCTCCTGATTGAGATGGAAGGAGGAGACAACCTTTGGAAGGAACTTAGGATGAGTCCATAAGACCACCCTGTTCCTATAGAACCGTGTGTACGGTCTATCAGAAACCAGAGCCTGTAGTTCACTCACACACCTGGCCGAGGTTAGAGCTACCAAAAACAACACCTTCCAGGAAAGGAAGCGTAAATGACAGGTAGCCATCGGCTCAAACGGTGGGCGAGTAAGTTGTTGCAAGACCACATTCAGATCCCGGTGGGCGAATCGGAGGCTTGAGCAAAAGCAGTCCTCTGAGGAAGCAGGCCACTAAAGGATGGGCCGACAGTGACTGGCCCTCCACCGGTGGGTGGTGCGCTGAGAAAGCACTGAGGTGGACCCGAACAGAGTTGGATTTAAGGCCTAGGTCCGACAGGTGAAGCAAATACTGCAGCACCATTGGTACCAGGCACGAATACAGATCCTCTTGGCGCTGAGCACACCAGATGGAGAACCTGCGCCACTTCAGGGCATAGGACTTCCTAGTGGATTGCTTTCTAGAGGCCAAAACCACCTCCTCCACTTCCTTAGGTAGAAGTAAAGGAGCTAGAACCACCCTTTCAGCATCCAGGCCATCAAATGGAGGGACTGGAGGTTGGGGTGCAGGAGAGATCCCTGATCCTGAGACAGGAGATCGGGTTGCACCCCTAGAGGAAGGGGAGTGTCCACCACCAATTGCAGAAGGAGTGGAAACCAGGGTTGCCTCGGCCATCTGGGGCTACCAGAATCAGGGAGGCCCTGTCCCGAAGAACCTTGAATAGGGTTCGGGCCACTAGAGGCGTTGGAGGAAACGCATACAGCAGGCCCGTAGACCAAGAGATTAGGAAGGCATCTGCTACTATCCGCAGAGGATGCGGTTGTCTGGAACAGAAACTGCGCAGCTGACGGTTCAGTGGACTGGCAAAGAGATCGATGGTTGGAAGACCCCATTTTAGGAAGATCTGCTGGACCACTAGGGGATTCAAATGCCATTCATGAGGCTGTAGAATCCTGCTCAACCTGTCTGCCAGGTAATTTTCTTGGCCAGGTAGATAAACTGCCTTGAGAAACATGCAATGCTTGACCGCAAAGGCGCACAGGGCCTGGGCTTCCCGACATAGAAGCCTGGACCCTGTACCCCCTTGTTTGTTCACACAGAACATTGCTACTTGGTTGTCCGTCTGTATCAAGACAGACTGGTGGGAAAGGACATGAGAGAAAGTTTGTAGAGCTAACCGAATGGCTCGCAACTCCAACAGATTGATTTGCTGTGTGGTCTCCCAAGGGGACCAGAGGCCCTGAGTGCATGCCCCTTGGCAATGTGCACCCCAACCTTGAAGAGAAGCATCGGTCATCAACACCTGTGTGTGTGGTGGTCCCTGGAAAGGCACCCCTCTGATCAGGTTTGGGAGATGCAGCCACCACTGCACGGCGACCGCCAGTAGTTTGGACACTCTTACTTTGTCTCTTAAGTCTCCTGTGGCCTGTATCCACTGAGCTCTGAGGCACCATTGTGCAGGCCGCATATGCAGACAAGCATTTGGAGTTACATGGACCGTGGATGCCCTGTGGCCCAAAAGCCTCAGGAAATGTCTGGCAGAGACCAGAGATCCCTGGTGAAACTGCTGGGCCAGAGCTATCAGTCTGTGAGCCCTGTTCTCGGGCAAATAAGCCATTTCTTGTAAGGTATCCAACCTTGCTCCTATGAACTCTATGTCTTGTGAGGGGAGCAAAGTTGACTTTGCGAAGTTTATGACAAAACCCAGGTGCTGGAGAAGAGAGAGAGTGCGAAGAGTGGCCTATCTGGCCTCCTGTGGAGACTGACCTCTGATAAGCCAGTCATCCAGGCATGGAAAGACAAAGATGCCCTGGTTTCTGAGATAGGCCGCCACCACCGCCAGGCACTTGGTGAAAACCCTGGGTGCATAGGTCAGGCCAAATGGAAGTACTCTGTACTGAAAATGATTTCCTCCCACTACAAATCTGAGATATTGTCTGTGGTCTGGATGAATGAGGATGGGAGTATAAGCATCCTTTAGGTGTAAGGAGCATAGCCAATTTCCCTGCTGGAGGTAGGGCAGCAGTATTCCAAGGGTAAGCATCTTGAACTTTTCTCTCTCCAGGAACTTGTTGAGATTTTGCAAGTCTAGAATGGGCCTGAGGCCTCCTGTCCTTTTTGGTGCAAGAAAGTACCTGGAATAGAAGCCTTGGCCTCTCAGGTGGTGAGGCACCGGTTCCACCGCCTGCTCCTGTAGAAGACTTGCCAACTACTGAAGGAGGAAGTTCCTGTGCAGAGGGAGTCTTGGAGGCTCCCCTGGAAAATAGGAGGGAGGTAACTGGTGGAAGTGGAGCAAGTAGCCTTTTTGGACTATGCTCAGTACCCAGGTATCCCCTGTTTTGGCTGACCATCTGTGGTCGTACAGGGTCAGCCGGCCTCCTGTGCTGAGTGGGGCCAGCTGTGGGGGAAGAGGCTATGCAGTGGGAGTCAAAACCCTGCTCCCTGCTGAGCAGGAGCCGGAGCTTGCGGCTTGGGGGTTTTCTGCCTACGGGGCCCATGTCCCTGCTCCTTGGCCTGCTGACCCTGCTGGGGAGCTGTAGAGGCCCGGAAATAAGGGTTGGATTTGTAGGCAGAGGCCTTCCTCGGGTAAAAGGGCTTTTTCCCCGAGCCCTTCATCTTCTGAGAAGGGGCAGAAGTCTTTCTGGAAGCCTTGTCCTGGTGAGAGTCTCAGTCTCCGATGACTGTAGCCAGGCCTGACGGCATGCACCGATGCCGGCCGAAGCCTCGAAGCCATCATAGGCTGCTCGAGAGATAAACTTCGAGCACTCTCGAATCCCCGATTGACAAAGCCTTGAACCTCTGCAAAGGTTCCTCGGAGAGGCCAGCAGAGAACCTGGTAATCTCCTTTGCCAGGTCTCGGAGGTACATGCCCATGTACAGCTGGTAAGTCTGGACACGGCACGCCAGCATAGAGCCCTGGAAGCACTTTCTACCGAGGGCATCCAGGTTCCGGGCCTCCCAGCCGGGGGCACCGAGGAGTGCATCTTCTGACTCTTCAGTCGATGCATGGCCGATTCCACAACCATGGAGTGGTGCAGTAGCTGTGCCTTCTGGAACCCAGGGCTCTTACGGACTCGATAGATGGAATCGACCCGCTTGCTGAGAACCGGCGCCGAGGCCGGTGCCTCCCACATACGGAAGAGCAGCCGTTCCAGCATCAGAGGAACCGGTACAGTAAAGGCCTCCCTCGGGGGAGAGTCATACTGGAAGGCCTCAAGCTCTTCGGCTCGAGGCTCCTCCTCGGGATCCACAGGAAAGGCCAAGGCCTTGGCCATATCCCTCATGGTCCGAGAACCGGGTATCGTCCGGGGGGGACCTTCTCTGAGGTTCGGACTCCGGTGAGTCCGATGGGACACACCGGGTCCAAAAAGTGTCTGGGGACTCCTCGTCCTCCGTCTCCCACCCTGACCCCTCCGAGGAGGAATCAAGCAGTTCCGGCCAGGCGGGCACCGGTGCCATCCGCTCCGACGCCGAGGGTACCGGCATCGACGACCTCGGCCCCGCACGGGAGGCTGAGGGAGAATTTGGCCGAGGACTGACTCGAGATTGCATGGACTCGAGGATCAGCTCAGCCTCTGGGGTCGACTTGGATGTCGAGGTCCCGGTGGTCGGGGCAGATGCACCGGTCAGACCGGCGATCAGCACCCGCTGCTGTTCCATGAAGGCAGCCAAACTGCTCTGCAAGGCCGTCAACCTGAGTCCGAGCTCAGGAGACTCAGCAGCCCCCGACGGTGTCGGGGCCGACGTCAGCTCCCCTGGAGTAGAGTCCACGAGGACTACAGCACTCACATGACTCGGGGACTCCGGCTCCACACGAGGCAATTTTGCAAGCCTCTCCAGCTCCGATGACCCGGTACGGCGGTCGGGGCTATGCGACCTGGCCCTCAAGGGACCAAGAGCGTCCACCGATGCCACCCTCGCGGGCTTCCTTTTGTGCTCCCGTGAGGGAGACCCCCGCTCAGAGGAGCCCCGACGATGCTCGGGGTCAGACTCCCGAGACGTCGAGGCCTCTGACGAAGCCTGGGCCCGGCCAGACGCGGAGTCAGAGAAGATCCTCTCTCGCTGATGCTGACGGCTCAACGCCTTCGAGGACATTTTGCCACACGGGCCACAGATAATCGGGTCATGATCGGGCTCGAGGCAGCGGAGGCAGCAGTCATGTGTGTCGGTGAGAGACATCAGTTTCTTGCACCGATCACACTTTTTGAACCCGCTGGCAGCCATCGGGGGAAAAAGGGCCCCTGCAAGGTCAAACGACCGGGCTGCCAGTGAAAAAGAAAAAGAGCACGAACGCTAGTCTCGAAGGACAAAAAACAAAAAAACAGATCCGGGCTCGATACCGGTGTACCGTGCCCAGGTGGGAAGGGGAACCAGCGTCGAACCAGCAAAAAACTACGAATCTCTGAAGAAAAAACTACTTTTAACCAGGTGACTGTGACACGTCCGTCAGGCTCCGCGGAAAAAAGAAGACTGAGCAAGATGGCACCCTTGGGCAGGAAGGGGACCACGCATGCACGCTGCATTCCCAAAGGCTTTCTTTGAAAGCTGGGGAAATGCTCCGCATAAGGGCTCCATTGGCGCTGACATCACCCATATGTGAGGACTGACTTCCTGCTTGGTCCTAGAGAAAGAAAAATTTCTAAGCACATCTTGACAAACTACCCATGCAGGTTACATCTTACGAATTCCAGAAGGAAGCTCTCTTTGGCATGATGAAAATACTATGCCGAGCATTAGCAGTAAGTTTGAGACTGAGATCATACTCCACATACCCTGGCTTAGAAGGGAGGTTCATGACTGTCATGGAATGCACAAAAACTAATCTATTTGAGAAAATGCCCCTCAACCGTGGACAACAACAAATAATCAACAGTAGAGAACTATGTACAGAAAAGCAGAAACAAAAGGTTGTCAGTAGAAGATGAACCTGCAGAGCCATGTATAAAAATCATAGCAGACCCAAGGGTACTGGCAGCAGCAGAACAGAGCAAATACAATTCCAGGGGCAGGTCCTGGACTGGTCTAGCAGGACTCAAGGAAAGGCTATTATTTGGTAAGTAAAATGTCATCTTCCATATTGTCCTGCTAGACTAGTCCAGACAAGTGGGATGTACCAAAGCTACAACTCCCCTGGGCAGGAAGAAGACACAGCAGCTAGCAAATCCCTTGAGCCAAAGGCTGTGTAGGTCCGCGCATGGACATCAAAGTGGTAATACTAGAAAAAAGTGGAAAACGACGATGCCTGCCAAATGTCTGCAGGGGCTATTAAGCTCCGCTCCACCTACAAGGCTGTTTGCATTCAGGTAGAATGGGCACGCAAACCCTCTGGAACCGGCCAGTTCCACAACACATACGCCGGGGCAATGGCCTCCTTAATCCAGCACCACAAAGCAGACTTAGCCATCGGGTCACTCTTGCGTGGGCCAGCAAACAGCACAAAAAATGGTCAGACTTACAAAAGAAATTTGTATCCTAAAGTACCAGAGAAGCATCCTACAAATATCCATAAGGCGCTTATCCTTCCCCTGACACTGCTCCTTAGAGAAGGAGGGCAGACAGACCACTTGGAGAAATCACCTTAGGCAAGCAGAAAGGTACAGGCCAGATGGAAACGGCCTCCTTTGAAAAAGACAGATAAGGAGCTCAGGATGTCAGAACCTGCAGCTCAGAAATTTGCCTTGCAGAACAAACTGTGACCAAGACAACCATCTTGAGTATCATAACCTTCAAAGTAGCACTCCTCAGTGCTCAAAGGGTGCCAACACAAGGCCCTGAGCACCAGACACAGATCCCAGGAAGGGACCACAGACCGGAGGGGAGGATGCAGACAGGGCCGGCCCGTCCACTGAGCAAGAATATTTTTTTCAGAGGGCCCCGCGCAAAGAACATTCTGATTTTTTAAAAATTAATTAAAAAAAAATAAAAAGCTGGCTGCTGCCGCCGCCGCCGTGGCAGCAGCAGAATGGAGTGTCCCACGGGGCCCCCTCTGCCCGGCTGAGCTCCTCTGCGTCGGCTTTCAGATATGCGAAGGGAGAGTGTCTCCCTCGTGTCTCTGTTAAGCCCGCAGGGGCAGATGGGAAATTTCCCATCAGCCCCTGCGGGCTTAACAGAGACGTGAGGGAGACACTCTCCCTTGGCGTATCTGAAAGCCGGCGCAGAGGAGCTCAGCCGGGCAGAGGGGGCCCCGCAGGACACTCCATTCTGCCGCTGCCGCAGTGGCGGCAGCAGCAGCCGCCGCCATCTTTTTTTTTTTTTTTTTTAATTTTCCATGAGCCGATGGGGGGGGGGTTAGGACTGGGAATGGGCTATGGGGGGGTTAATACTGGTAAAGGGCTGTGGGCTGTTGGGGGGGTTAGGACTGGTAATGGGCTATGGGGGGTTACGACTGGTCAGGGGCGAGGGGGGGGTTAAGACTGGTAATGGGCTGAGGGCTGATGGGGGCTGTCTGGAAATGGGGTGATGGGGGGTAAGGACTGGTAATGGGCTATGGGGGGGGGTTAGGACAGATAATGGGCTATGGGGGGGCTAGGACAGGAAATGGGCTGATGGGGAGGGGTTAGAAATTGAGTTGGGAGTTTGGGGTAAGGACGGGTAATGGGCTGTGGGCTGTTGGGGAGGTTAAGACTGGTAATGGGCTATGGGGGGGGGTTAAGACTGGTAATGGGCTATGGGGGGGGTTAAGACTGGTAATGGGCTGTGGGCTGATGGGGGCTGTCTGGAAATGGGGTGATGGGGGTTAGGACTGGTAATGGACTATGGGGGGGTTAGGACTGATAATGGGCTATGGGGGGGCTAGGACAGGAAATGGGCTGATGGGGAGGGGTTGGACTTGAGGTGGGCTGATGTGGTTAGGGACTGGTAATGGGCTGTGGGCTGATGGGGGGGTTAGGACTAGCAATGGGCTATGGGAGGCTGACTGGAAATGGGCTGATGGGGTTAGGACTGGAAGTGGGCTGATGGGGGGTTAGGATTGGTAATGTGTTATAGGGGGGCTTAAACTGAAAATGGGGTGATGGGGGTTAGGACTGGAAGTGGGTTGATGGGGGGCTAGGACTGGTAATGGGTTGGGGGGTTGCTAGGACTGGAAATGGGCTGAGTGGAAGGGGAGACTTGAACTGCAAATAGCTGATGGGGAGGGGGCTTGGAATGGAAATGGGCTGTGAGGGAAGGGAGCTAGGACTGAAAATGGGCTGATGGAGCAGCTAGGATAGGACTGGAAATGGGCTGTTGGGGGGAGCTAAGATTGGAAATGGGCTGTGGTGGGGGCTTGAATTGAAATGGACTCATGGAGGGGCTAGAACTGGAAGTAGGCTCATGGGGGGCTTGGACTGGAATTGGGCTGAGTGGAGGGGAGCTAGGATTTGACATGGGCTGATGGTGGGGCTAGGAAATGACTAGAAATGGGCTGATGGGGGCTAGGACTGGAAATGAGCTGATGAAGGGACTTGGACTGGAAATGGATGGGGGAGCTAGGACTGGAAATGGGCTGATGGGGGGCTAGAACTGGAAATGGGCTGATGCAGGGACTAGAAGGGAATGGATGCTGGGTGAGACTGGAACTAGAAGGGAGCTGATGTTGGGGGAGGATTAGAATGGGATGGGGCTGGGAGAGTAAAATGGAGAGGGGAAAATATTTTGTGTGGGAGGGATGAAAAATCTACAATTGGCCCGGTATTGGGAGAGTAAGTGGGGATTAAGGATGGAGGGGTAAAATTTGTGTGGATGAAATAGGAATGAGGAAAGAGCAAAAGGAGAAAGATTAGTATGTTAAAGCAGATGTAGAGAGAGGGAATGGAAAAAAAACTAGAAGAGAGAAGAAAGGAGAAATGGACAGCAGACGATGGAGAGTTAGCAGAAAACATGAAGAAACCAGAAGAAAGTGGCTGGAGCAATTGCAACTGAAAAAAATTGCACAAAAGGTAGAAAGATATTTCTTTATTGAATTTATTAACTGGAATATGAAAGCTCTGGGAAATGTGCATCATTAACGTCTGCGCTTTGTTTGGTACAAGAGGAAATTAATCTATAGTTTTATTTCTACAGTGTTGTTGTACATTCCAAGTTTGGCTTTTGGGGTTCCCAGTTTAATTATTGCCTTCCTGTTTCTAAATTGTGATTCCTTGTTTGGTGATGGTCTATGTTCTGCATGTGTAACTGAGCTGAAGTATTCTGTTTATGTAATTCCTATTTGACATTGCCACTTGTTCTCTTTCCCCAGTATTCTCTGAAATGTATTGGTTTAATATTTGCAGTGTTGCCTTTTGATAGGTAGGGTATGGTGCTTTGTGAGTCCTGGTAATGCTGTCAGGATATGGCGGGTTTGCTATGAGTTCTAAATGGGCAGCGTTTGTAGTAGTTCCTAATGTGCCTGGTGGTTGGCACTGGATTATAGTAATGTAGAAATCTTTTAGTCTTTATTTATCCATACACTCATTAAGAGACATGTTTACTAAAAGTTAGTGTATGGTAACATTATGCAAATGTTTATGCAAATAAGGCCACTTATGCAAATGAGGCCCCGCACCGAGTCTCCGCACATGGCCCCGCACCCCCCTTGGGCCGCCCCTGGATGCAGATGCCGAACAGCCTAGAGAAAGAGAGAGACATCCGGATGCCAGGCTAGAGACTTACCAGCCACCAGACCTCGGAAACAGCCAAAGCTACCAATTGAACTTTCAGGGAGCTAAGGGAGAGGCCCTTCTCCAGGCATCTTATAGAAAACCCAACAGAAACGGCACCTTGGCTGCTTCAGGAGCCAACTGTCAAGCGCCGCACCATTGCTCAAAGAGGCAGCAGACCTACATGTATTCTAGCTTGGAAGACCTCTTCCATGTTCCGAGCAGAGTGGAGAACACTGCTGGCGAGTAGCCTTAACTCACTAGCCATCTCCATTCAAGAGCATGCGGTAAGCGAGAAGGGAACCAGGTCTACTAGGACGATCAATCCCTGTCCCAACAGGCCCCGAGATGGTGGCAACTGAAGAAGAGGCATCTGTGAGCTGTATCAGGTCTCCGATCTACGCTCTCCTCAGCCAATCCAGCACCACCACAATAATCGTGCCCCAGTGGCATTATATGCATCAAAAACACATACAGCAGGTGCAGACTTAGCGAAGGCTGGGCCAGGGTGTCGAAGCCCTCAGACACAGTCTCTGTGCGGAGACTGAAGTAGCAACAAACTTTGGCATTGGAGCAAGTAGCCATCAGATCCATTTCAAGGTGGCCCCAGTGGCGCAGAATCAACTGAAACGCCTCCTAACTCCTCCCACTCTCCAGGATCCAGAGCGCATCAGCTGAGGAAGTCTCCCCCAGCAATGTGCTAAGTCAATAAGGTTAGGAGGTTCTTAGCCACCAAGGCAACTAGGGGATCCATCTTTAGAGCTACTCTGGCATTCCTTGTGTTGACTTGCCGAATGACATAAGCTACAGTAGTGGTGTTGTCCGAAAACACACGAACTGGCCAACCCATGACCAGGGGACAGAATTGCAAAGAAGCCAACATGATGGCCCTCGCCTCAAGGTGGGTTAATGGACCACATCACTTCCCTGTGGTTCCTATGGCCCTGGGCCATAGGGTCTTGGCAATGGGCTCCCCAGCCCGAGAGAGTGGCATCAGGAGGAATCGTCAAGTGGCACGCCCTTCCTCAGATATCAGGGCTGCAGTTACCACCATAGGCTGGCCTTCACCACCATTGAAAGTGGGAGCCTGTGCTCGAACTCCTGAGAACTTGGGGACCACAGAGTCAGTAAGGACCGCTGAAGTGGTCGCATGTGAGCACATTCCTATGAGGTGCTGAGGATAGTCACAGACTCTGGGAGCTTGCTGCGCACAGAACAGCACTAGGCAATCCAATATTCTTTTGACTTTCCCTTCTGGCAGGAAAAGTCTGCCTATTCGAGCGTCAAAATGTGTTCCCAGGATTTCCAGGGACTGGGAAGACAACAGCTAACTCTTTTCCAGATTGATCACCCAGGCAAGACTTTCCAAAAAGGACACCACTCAGGATGCCATCTGAGAAGTTTCTGAAAGGGAAGTGGCCCAGATGATCAGGTCATTCAGATATGGATGCACACAAATCCCTCTGCGCCGCAGCACCTCAGTCGCTACCACCATGACCTTGGAGAATGTCCTAGGGGCAGTGGATAGCCCAGAAGGAAGTGCAGCAAACTGATAGTGAGAGTCAAGCATGGCAAAACACAGATAGTTTTGCTGATCCGCCCAGATCGGGATACAAAAATATGTCTCAGCCAGATCCAGAGAAGCCAAGAACTCCCCTAGGCACACCATTTGAATCACGGAGCGCAAGATTTCCATCCAGAAGCGCAAGACACACAAGTGCTCATTGATACCCCTGAGGTCTAGAATGGGGGAAGAAAACATCCTTTTTTGGCACCACGAATAGATGGCATATCAGCCCATGCACTGTTCATCCGGGGCGGATGGGTACCACCGCCTCTAGGAGCAGCAACCTGTCCAAGGTGGTCCACACAGCAGCACTTTTAATCACAGACCCCAAATAGAAATGATGAAGGTATCCAGAATCGGCTCTTTGCATTCCAGGACATAGCCAAACTGAATGGTGTCTCGCACCCAGTGATACTTGGTAATCTGGGCTGATTCCTAAAGAAAAAGTGAAACCTGCCTCCAACTGGAGGAACCAGGAAATGGGCCCTCAAACTTTCACTGCACAGCCCAGGAGGGTCCTCCCTCTGGAGAGGACAGAGTCCCTTGGCCCACATGCTCCACAAAAATACTAAGAACGAGCCTGAAGCCCAGAAGCAGAGGGGAAGAAAGGTTTTCCAGATCGGTAAAGACAAGAGTCCCGAGACTCCCAAGGATCTGGCCAGTGCACCCTAGCTGGTCAGGTGGAGGCTGACGAGAAACTGGCATCAGCCCACTTCACAGGCACCCTGAACTTGTATTCTGGAAGGCAGTAAAATTTTGTGTTGCCCAGGTCCTTCACCAGCTTCTCCAAATCGGCTCCAAAAAGAAGTTTCCCCTGGTGATGGCCCTACCCTACCAACTTAATTCCCCCACCCTTCTATGTAACACCGCTTTGACCCGGTGAAAAGCGGGATATAAATACAGCTAAATAAATAAATAAATAAATAGCAGCCAGTTGGGTCAACCAGGCTTTGGAAGATGTGTCCACTGCCCAGTGCCAGAGCCAAATCCATCACCTTGACATGGTCATCAGGACACTGTCCCTGGCAGCCAAACATACCAGTCATGCATGCATCAGAAAGGATGGCCGTAGCAGACTCCAAAAGAGATAGTATCATCCAGGGGAAGAGACTGAATCCTCTGGAGCAGGGCTAGAAATGTCAGGCTGGCACATACCACCAGCTGAAGAACAGCAGCCACTGTAGCAAACTGGTCCTTCAACAGAGAAGCCACCTTTCAATCCAGAAAATCCTTTCAGGCCAATCCGCCTTCCATAGGAATGGTGGTCTGTCTGGTAACTTCCACGGCCTGCGCATCTACTTTGGAAACATCAACCCCCCCCCCCCCATGCACTCCTCCTCCGGGCGAGCGTAGAACCTTACACACCGGTAGCCACTCCAACCGATCATATCCTTGATCATGTCTGGGAATGGGAAGACAATAGTGCATTTCCGCACCCCTTGAAGGAGCAAGTGCACCTTTGGCTCCTGCTCTGCACTGGGAGCATCCATCAAGTTCAAGGTTTACGAGACCCTTGCAATTAACGTCAGCAGCTCCCCCTTCTGAAATAGGCCGATCACGCTAGCCTCTTCACAATCCTCCGAAGGCAAGAGTACTTTTCATCCACATCAGAGCCCAGTACCAGGTCATCTGAATCCAAGTCACGAACAGTTCTCAGCTGTTTATTTATTTATTTATTTATTCCGGCCCAAGGTTGCTGTCCTCTAGTGGGATTTGAACCACCGACCTTCCGGCCTGTAGTACCTTGCCCCAACTACTAGGCCACTCCTCCCTCTTAGCTGTTCCTTATCTTCAGAGGGCGCCCCTCGCCAGGGACGCTTAGCCAAAGGCAATCAAACAGGGCTTCCACTCTCAGCCTATCCCTCATGAGACTGTGCCTGAGGGGGGCACCCAGAGGCCACAGGGTCTGAATTTCCATGCCAGAAGGACCAGGCCTGCTGCAAAAATGAAAAGAATTCCAAGGAGGACAATCCAGAGTGTGGAAGCTCTCCTTGCAAAAATGGTCCCCCAACACCTGGGGGCATAGCTGCTGCAGACCCCCTAGAAGACAAGGTGTAGCTCACAGCATGGTCACTGGACCCTTCAGCTAGCTGAATAGCCTTACCCATAGCACCATCCATCACCCTCTGCCCTGAGGCAGGCTAAGCCAGTCTAACTGCATCCCACAGCTAAAAGAGAGGGAGCAGGCCCTCCAGGGATGACTCAAACTGCCATGCCAAACAAGTGGAGTCCAGAATCCAGGGATGAGGCACCTCATTTGCCACAGACTAAACAATATTTCCTGGAAGAAGACAGAGTTAGGGCAAATATCACAACAGCGTGCGCTAAGGCTGTGGTAGCCTGAAAGGCGCACTTTAACTGCGCTTTTACGACATGTAACAGTCACTAGGGTAGGAATGCACGTTGGACTCGCTTGGGTGGAATGCGTGCCAGGTCCACGCGATCATCAGGTGCAAAATAGGTACAAATGCAACTAGCGTGTGCAGAAAATGGTGGGAAACTCCCACACCGTGCCAATGGTCACAAGCAGTCCACCACGAATTGCATCCCAGGTAGATGGAATCGGGAGCCCTCAACAAGGACAATGAAGAGGTCAACCCTTGGCACTCACCCCCTGAGTGCCCCAGGCAAAGGATCCGTGCTGGGCTCAGCTCTATTCCCCTGAAACTCTTTCACTGGCTTTGCAGCATTGTGTTTGAGGTGACTGGCAGGTAGATCCTTCTGAGAGCCTTCTACAATCTTTGGGAGAGAGCAGGGGGGACAGAGGAGGAGGGAGAGGGCATTGAGGTTGTGTCAGGCTGCTGCACTCTTCCAGATCCTTCCAATTTCTGGCTGCTCAACAGGCTCTTATCATAAGCAGCACATGGAGCTGAATCAATTTTCCCTCTCCTATAGCTACTGAAAAGACTGCAGAGTCTAGTTGAGACTCCCACGTCACGCTCAAATGAGAGTCACCCTGAAGACAGCTGTTCACAAGTGTTTAATCAATCTTTTCCTCTCAATCTTCAGATTTTCTTCAGAGAAAATCCATTCACCATCTAGAGACAAGGAAATACTGAAGAGATCTAGGGGATGAGGCGAATAGAGGCATAGGAGTGATGTCATTGAAACCTGGGCTTTTCATTGGTTCTTTCTCTCCACTAGTCTGCTGCTAGGGGAACACAACCCACTTGTATGGATGGGTCTAGCAGGATGATAATGGAAAAAATTTTAAATGTTTCTGGGAAGGAGCCAGCTGTCCTGGTACATGTGCATACCAATGTCATAAAAATGTGTGGGGAAAATGGTTTTGGAAACCAAATTTAGGTTTTTAAGTGCAAAGTTGAAATTCAGAAAATCCAGAGTAACATACTCAGAAATGCTTCCTGTTCCATTCAGAGCCCCAAGAGACAGGCAGAGCTCCAGAGTCTCACTTCATGAATAAGATGATTATGCAGGGAAGAGGAACTCTAATTTGGTAGAACTGAACAACATTCTGGGGAAAGAGGAGCAGATTCTAAAAGCTGCCTGGTTCCACCTTATCGAAGGAACCACCAAGCTGTGGTGCTAACAATAAAAAAAAACATATAGAACAGCTTTTAAACTAGACCCTGGGGAAAGCAGACAGTCACTCAAACTTGTTTGATTTAAAGCAGGGGTCTCAAACACGCGACCCGCGGGCCGCAGAGCATTTTGTGCGGCCCGCGACGCCACGGAGAATTGTTTTGTTATTTCTTCTGTTCTTCTGTTCTGTTTCCTTTCTCAGCGTGATTCCCGGGGCTGCGCGGTGTTGGTCTGCTTACATGACCAAGTCATGCGCCTGCCGCCTGCCCTCCACCAATCAGCGACAGGCAGGAGGAGGAGGAGGAGGAGAAGAAGGATAAGGGGGGGGGGGCCGGGCCCAGAAGCAGTCTGAGCAGCCGCGAGGCACAACGTGCTCTGGAGGATCGCTGCCCTGTTCGTTTGAGGATCGCTGCCCTGTTCGTTCGGAGGATCGCTGCCCTGTTCGTTCGGATCGCTGCGGTAGGTAAGGAAGCACCCGAAATTAAGCCAGCCCTGCCTTTCTCAGTCCCTCTCCTCTTCGGCTTTCAGAGTCGCGAGGGAGGAACTCTCCCTTCGCGGTTCTAAGCCGAAGAGGAGAGGGACTGAGGCAGGTAGGGAGGGAGGGAAGCAAACAGGCAGGCAGGGAGGGAGGGCTGGCTGGCTCTGCCCGGGGGGGCTGGCTGGCTGGCTGGCTGGCTCTGCCCGGGGGGGCTGGCTGGCTGGCTCTGCCCGGGGGGGGGGGGGGGGCTGGCTGGCTGGCTGGCTGGCTGGCTCTGCCCCGGGGGGGGGGCGGCAGGCCCGGAGATTTTTGCCATGGGGGATGGGGATGGGGGGGGGGTCAGAACTGGTAATGTGCTGTGGGCTGGGGTTTTTTTTTAGAGCCGGTAATGTGCTGTGGGGCTGGGGGGGGGGTCAGAACAGGTAATGGTTCTGACCCCCCCCCCCCCCCAGCCCCACAGCACATTACCGGCTCTAAACCCCCCAGCCCCACAGCACACTGGTAATGTGCTGTGGGGCTGGGGTTTTTTTTTTTGAGCTGGTAATGTGCTGGGGGCTGGGGGTTTTTTAGAGCCGGTAATGTGCTGGGGGGCTGGGGGGGGGGGGGGTCAGAACTGGTAATGGTTCTGACCACCCCCCCCCAGCCCCACAGCACATACCGGCTCTAAACCCCCCAGCCCCACAGCACACTGGTAATGTGCTGTGGGCTGGGGGCACATTGCTTCTAATATTATTTAACACACACCTCTTTTTTCCAGACCACTGTTTCATCGGAAGGGCAGAGATTCAATTGTGATTGCAATCCTAATTTATAATGAAGAGATTACAATCAGAAAAGTCTGGATGCAAGGACAATGGAGATAGCAGTAAAAAGAGAAAAATCGCGAGCGAAAACAGAATTTTTCAAGAAAAATGGGAGGAGTTATATTTTTTCACTGAGATCAACCGTACAATTCAATGTCTCATTGTCAACAAACATTAGCTGTTCCGAAGGAGTATAACGTGCGTAGGCACTACGAAACAAAACACCATGAGAAGTATGACGCGTACGTGGGCAAAGTTAGAGAAGACAAAGTTACAAAACTTAAATCAGCATTATGGAAACAAAGACGTTTATTTACCACTAGTAATCAGTCCAACGAAGATTCAGTAAGAGCAAGTTTTGTTATAAGTGAACTTATTGCAAAGTCTTCACGGCCCTTTACAGAAGGTTTGTTCATAAAAGAATGTCTTTTAAAGGCAAGTGACATTTTATGTCCTGACAAAAAGAAACTGTTTGAAAGCTTAAGCTTGTCACCCAATACAGTTGCCACCAGGATTACAGAATTAGCAGATAATGTGGAGAAACAATTAATTGAAGTGGCTAAGGACTTTGAAGCATTTTCAATTGCTCTCGACGAAAGTACAGATGTGTCTGATACCGCACAATGTGCTGTATTCATCAGAGGTGTAGACTGCAGTTTAAATCTGACAGAAGAATTCCTAGAATTAATACCATTGAAGGGTACTACAACTGGACATGATTTGTTTCAATCCCTGGAAAAATGCATAGAGAAATATTGCTTACCATGGGAAAAATTTGTATCTTTGGCCACAGACGGTGCACCGTCAATGTGCTCTCAAAATGTAGGTGTAGTTGGATTGTTGAAAAACAAATTAAACAGTCTTGAAACAGTAGGAATCAACTTCACTAGTATACACTGCATTTTGCATCAAGAAGCTCTTTGTAGTAAAAGTCTACAAATGAAAGAAGTAATGGATGTAGTTGTTAAAACAATCAATTTTATACGTTCTCGGGGGCTGAATCACAGGCAGTTCATCTCATTTCTTGCAGATATGGACTCTGAGTATGGTGAACTTCTTTATCACACTGAAGTTAGATGGCTAAGTCGCGGAAATGTTTTGAAGCGTTTCTTTGCACTTAGAGATGAAATCGCTTCATTCATGATGATGAAAAATAAGGCAGTTCCTTTGCTAACTGATTCTATTTTTCAATGCAACCTTGCTTTTCTAACGGATATTATGGATCACTTGAATGGATTGAACTTGAAGCTTCAAGGTAAAAACAGATTATCACACAGATGTATGACAATGTGAAATCGTTCAAAGTTAAACTACGTTTATGGATGAAGCAGGTGGGTGAGGGCAATTTGGTCCATTTCCCAACCCTGAATTCTTTACAAAAAGTTGAACCCAAATGCCTGAAAGAATATAGAGATTTGTTGTCTAACTTACTTCAACAGTTTGATGTGCGCTTTGAAGACTTTAAGATACTGGAGCCACAATTTCAACTTTTTTCAACGCCGTTTGCTGTAGAAGTTGATAATGTTGCAGAGGACTTGCAAATGGAGTTGGTGGAACTTCAGTGTGATACTATCTTGAAGCAAAAATATGTAGAATTAGGGATTCCCGAATTCTACACGTTTCTTCCACGAGACAGGTTTCCGAGGTTACACTCTGCTACAGCAAGGATTCTTGCAATGTTTGGAAGTACATATGTATGTGAACAATTTTTCTCATCCATGAAGATTAACAAGTCTGTGCTAAGGTCACGGCTCACTGATGAACATTTGCAAGCAACACTGAGATTGCTTTTTTCTAATAAATTAAAGCCTAATATCGACGTCCTTGTTGATGCAAAACGCTGCCAGCTAAGTAGCCAGAAAAAAACTGAATGAAACATAAAACTTACATAATTATTCACGTTACACGTTATAATAAATGGATTAAAATAATTAAAGTTTGTAAAGCGCTATGTTCTTATGTTGACTTTAATTGAGGGGGGGGGCTCAGGGATGCTTGATACTGCGGCGGTGGAGGCAGCAGCAAGTTTCGATTTTTTAAAATGTACCTGGACTGCATGAAAAAAAAACTAGAAGAGAGAAGAAAGGACAAATGGACAGCAGACGATGAAGAGTTAGCAGAAGAAACCATAAGAAAGTGGCCGGAACAATTGCAACTGAAAAAAAATGCACAAAAGGTAGGAAAATATCTCTTTATTTTGAGTTTATTAACTGGAATATGTCAGCTCTGGGAAATGTGCATCATTAATGTCTGTGCTTTAGTACAAGAAATTAATTTATAGTTTTATTTCTACAGTGCTGAGGTATTCTGTGTAATTCCTATTTGACATTGCTACTTGTTCTCTTTTCCCAGTAGGTCATGTATTGTTCTCTGAAATGTATTGATTTAATATTTGCAGTGTTGCCTTTTGATAGGTAGGGTCTGGTGCTTTGTGAGTCCTGGTAGTGCTGTTATGATACGGGGGGTTTGCTATGGGTTCTAAATGCCATAAATACTTGATTCCCCAAACTACCTATTAAAGAACTACTCCCACCCCCCAAAAAGAAAATAAATATTTTTTGTCGGATCACTCACCCTGACAGGAAACATTTCATGTCTCGTAGTGAGTCCTCCTTTTTAATCAATTTAAAAGACCGACTATCTCGGTCCTGATTAGACAAGACAACACCCGTTGCCGTCAACTGTTACTACTTGAAGCAACAGAAAAATTAATCCCTTAGTTAGTTTAGTATAGGCTAAATAGGCAAAGTAATCCACATCTTCACCAGATGCCCAGCCGCAAACAACAGCAAAGAATTAAAAGTACTTAGCTGAATCTCCCCATGGAGTAACTATCACTGTCCAACCTTCGGGGGTCAGCTCACCAAATACATCCCCGGTAGGATTCTCGCGACACTGACAGTGTTTCAAGCCGTTTTTCAGCTCTTACAGCTCTTCTTCAGGCGAATCAGGACCGAGATAGTCGGTCTTTTAAATTGATTAAAAAGGAGGACTCACTACGAGACATGAAATGTTTCCTGTCAGGGTGAGTGATCCGACAAAAAATATTTATTTTCTTTTTGGGGGGTGGGAGTAGTTCTTTAATAGGTAGTTTGGGGAATCAAGTATTTATGGGATTTATGGGGTTGATTCCCAGGGGTGTCTTTTTTGAAATGGGTTCTAAATGGGCAGTGTTAGTAGTAGTTCCTAATGTGCCTGGCGGCTGGCACTGGATTATAGTAATATAGAAATTTTCTAGTCTTTCTTTATCCATGCACTCATTATGCAACATTATGCAAATATTTATGCAAATATTTATGCAAATGAGGCCCCCTATGCAAATGAGCCCCCCGTGTCTTATGCGGCCCCCGGGTTACTTTAGAAGTCCTCATTCGGCCCTCAAAGCAATTTGAGTTTGAGACCCCTGATTTAAAGGATGCTATCAAAACAAGGCAGTAAAGGCATCCTGATAGAGAGGTTGCAATAAAAGCAAAAACAGCCTGGGTGCCCTATACTTTTAGGGCAGACAGAGTTGAAAATGTGCAGATTATCCCTGTCAAAATAGGTAGGTTATAAATACAAATATGCAACAAATGCTCTGAGAGATGGATCAATTATAAATATCAAACCTCAACCAAATGAATTAATTCTTGTTATAGTAGACTATTAACAACTAGAATACCAACTTGCACAATCATTACATACTGCGCTACATTCTTTCCATCATTTAATCATCAGTCCATTTTATCAATTTTCTGTGTTCTGTGATTTAAATGAAAATTCATATTTAAAATATTTCAGATGTCCATTTCATAACCAAAATATTCTAGCAACCTCCTGAACAATTTGAAATTCATGTATATATCCAACCCAGCATATCAAGCACATATGACATAATGCTGTTTCGAGTACATCTGCATCTTGGAATTCATGCTAATAATTCACTGTAGTGAAAAAACATATAATAGTCCATTATAACAAGAATTTGGTTGAGGTTGGATATTTATAATTGCAAATATAAACAAACATAGTTTGAGTGGACTCCCCCGAGGGAGTGGATAACATGAGGAAAGATCTACAAAAGCTGGAAGAATGGTCTAATGCTTGGCAATTACGATTTAATGCGAAAAAGTGCAGTGTCATGCACTTAGGTAGCAGAAATCCAAGGGAAATGTACGCAATAGGGGGCGAGAGGTTGGTGTGCATGGTTCAGGAGAAAAACCTTGGTGTGATTATCTCTGATGATCTCAAGTTGGCAAAACAGTGCGACAAGGCGGTGGCAAAAGCCAGGAAGATGTTGGGCTGCATACAAAGAGGGATTACCAGCAGAAAGGAAGAGGTACTTATGCCACTGTACAGGTCGCTGGTGAGGCCTCACTTGGAATACTGTGTTCAGTTTGGGAGACCACATCTTGCAAAAGATGTAAAAAGACTGGAAACTGTTCAGAGGAAGGCAACCAAAATAATTTGGAGCCTGCGTAAGAAACCTTATGAGAAGAGATTTGAAGACCTAAATATGTACACTTTGGAGGAGAGGAGGGATGGGGAGATATGATTCAGACCTTTAAATACTTAAAGAGGAACAATGAACAAACAAACCTCTTCCAAAGATGGGGAAGCTGCAAAACTAGAGGACATAACTTGAAGCTGCAAGGTGGAAAATTGAAAAGCAATGTCAGGAAATATTTTTTCACTCAAAGGGTGGCGGATGCTTGGAATGCTCTCCCGATGGAAGTGGTGGGGGCAAACACGGTGATGGAATTCAAAACAGCATGGGACAAGCACAGTGGATCCCTTTATAGCAACAGGATAATAACAAAATAAATTGAACCATCTAACTTCTCAACAAATAGGGGTATCCTACATGGAGTGGTGGGTCCACCCCTAAACAAAGACATGGGGAGGGGTGGCCTGCACAGAGCGTCAGGTGCACCTACTCTTGCCGTATTGCTGGGCAGACTGGATGGACCATGCTGGTCTTTATCTGCCGTCATTTACTATGTTACTATGAAATGTCTTTATACAAATACTAGAATCCTAAAAAAAAATAAGATAGGAGACTAAGAGGCATGTTTACTATAGGTTTTAATGGGCGTTAATAAAAATTAACACACATGGGCATAGTTACACTTTCTATGGGCACAGTTACACTTAACGCATGTTTACTAAAGGTTAAAGTCTGTTAATGACGTTAACATGCCCCTTAGAATATATACAGCTAAATAAAGAGACAGATAAGACATCTCAGAGACTGTGAGAATAACCAATGGGACACTGATACCAGGGTACAAATTAGATCTCAGTCATAAAGTGCATCAAATTAGTGGAGGAGTAGACCTATATGTTTAAGAGGGCATTGAGAAAAACAATAATAAAAGTTCCATAGAAAACAAAATGTACTATGGAATCTTTATGGCTAGTACGTAAGAACTTAAGATTTGCCATAATGGGTCGGAACAAAGGTCCATAAAGCCCAGTATCCTGTTTCAAACAGTGGCCAATCTAGGTCACAAGTACCTGTCAGGATCCCATAAGGCAGGCCAATTCCAGCTCCTTATCACATTTATAAGCAATGGATTTCCCTGATCCACTTTAATAATGGTTTATGGAATTTTTCTCCAGGAACTTGCCAGAACGTTTTTTTAAACCTAACAGCTTTTATTATATCTTTCAGCAATGAATTACAGGGTATAATTTAGCACTAAATAAAAATCATACATTGAGAGAGAAAAATATTTCCTCCTATTTATTTCAAATACACTACTTTGTAAGTTTATGGCATGCCCACTTTTCTTTCTACTTCTTGAAACAAAAAACAATGGATTTGAGTTTACCTGTTTCACTCCACTCAGGATTTTACAGACCTCTATCATATTTCCTATTAGCCATTTCTTCTCTAAGCTGACCTCTTTAACCTTTCCTCATAGAAGAGTCATTCCATCACCTTCATCATTTTGGTCATCCTTCTCTGTCACTATATCTGAGATGTGGAGACCACAATTGCAAACAATACTCAAGGCACAGTCACACCATGGAGCGTTACAGTCATTATGATATTCTTTGTTTTATTCTCTTCTTTATCCTGCTAGACCAGCCAAGACAAGTGGGTTATGTCTCCAGGCCAGCAGGTGGAAGCAAATTTGAGCAACTTCCAGTGATGGCATCTGGTATATTCTCTGGTACAGCACTGCAAGGAACAAGTATTGTCCACTTCCAGTAGGTGGCAAGGTGTGTGGATTGGTATAGCAGTGAAGATAGACCTGACTCTCCTAGCCCACACTATGGTACACAGGCCTTAGATGGAGTCATGAAGAGCCCAATGGCTCAGAGCACAAGTACACCTATGTCTCCTGGAGCAGACACCCAACCTGTGCCCATGCTGTTTCCTATAGGTTTACTAGTGCAGGGGTCCAGAAGAGAAGGAGAGTCCATCTGGGGCCATTAAGGGGGAAGGGGGTCAGCAAGCTTGACCTAAGCCCCCCTTATTTCTTGCTGCCCTCATGTGCTTTGATTCTTTTTTTCTGATTTTTTCCCGAAGTTCCAATTTTTCCATTGACTTCAATGGCAGGTAATTGGCTTTGTGCTGCTGTGATTAAAGCTGCTACAGAAGACAGACTTTCCTCATCCAGGCTTCCCAAAGCCTGTGTAGGCATCTGGAGACTCTTTAATAGGGACCTGTCCTTTCAAAGGACCCCTGGGGAATCTTTTGCATGGAGGCCAGAGTGGCCACACTGACCATTGGGCAGCTCGTACCTCTTAAGAAGAGAAGCAGGCTGCATGTTCTCAAACACAGCAAAGGCGGTCATACATGTCTTCTACTGCAGCAGAATCTGGAGCGGTCTCATGGCCTTACAGCTGAACTGTTGGGAGGAGCAGCATATGACTGCCTTAGCTGCAGCACATATCACAAACTTCATCGACATGCGGTCAAACTGTGTCCGAACTCCACAGGACCAATATTCAAAGGGACTAACATAATTAGCAGACCTGCTAAGCATATTAATCCCTTTATCCAGGATAGTGCTGCTGAACATCCACTGGTGCTGCTGCTGCTGCTGCTTGCCCCAATGCTAACCAGTTAGCATTGGGGCATTCGGGAGGCAGCACCTGACCATAACCGGACAGCGACAATATTGAGTTCTGCCAAGTTCTGACAAAGCAGTGAAAGTAAGGAACAGCAAAGGCTAGCTTACCTTTTGCCATGGCAGCCAAACGGGCAGCAGCTGAATATTGTCGCTGACCAGTTTATTTTATTTATTTATTTTATTAACATTTTTTATATACCGCACTATTCGTTATCAGCGCGGTTTACATGGAACAAGAAACCTCAGACAAGTTACATTTATCTGGTCATTACAGTTAACAGGAAAATCAACTTGGATAACAGGAGCAACTATTTACAAAACAACTATTTACATAACAGTGTCATAGTGTCTGAAAAGAGTACTGTTAATCTGGTGAAGTAGAGTAATGTGCTGTTGAGACAGGAAAGTTTACGTGGTTGGAATGTAGTTATTGATATTTGGGTGTGATTGTGTTTCTTTGTTCCCTGGGAAGTATTTGAGGAAAAGGTGATGTTTCAGGGCCTTCCTGAACTGGCTGAGATCAGAGATGGCCCTAATGTGTGATGGAAGGGTGTTCCAAAGTTTTGGGGCACATAGACTGAAGGCTCTGCTCGATGTTGTAGAGTTGTATCTTATGACTTCCTTTGGTACGATTAGCATATTTAGTTCCGTGGTTCTTCTTAGTCTGTTGGGTATGATTGGTTGTATCATCTCCGATAATGAGGTGGAGGCGAGACCTTTATACGCTTTAAAGGCCAGGAGCAGTGTCTTGAAAGTGATTCTCGCTTGAATAGGAAGCCAGTGTAGTTGTTTTAGAAGGGGTGTTACATGGTCTCTTTTGGATACTCCAAAAAGCACTGTCGCTGCACTGTTCAAGGCGAGTTGAAGAGGATTTAAGGTAGATTGAGTATGGAGTTTGCGTAATCGAAATGGGGAATGATTAGAGCCTGGTAAACAGTACGGAAATCGTCTGGATCAATCAGTTGGCGAAGATGTCTGAGGGAGCGGATCTTGAAGTAAATTGCTCTTACTGTGTTGGATATGTGAGTCTTCATGTCAAGATTTTGATCAAGAGTCACTCCTAGGTATCGGATATGGGGTTTTACTTGCAGCTTGGCATCTTGAACCTCCAGGCATGTAGGTGGTATGAAGTTCGAGTTCCTTGAGATAGTTAGGTTCCTGCCAGTCCAGGCAACCTGGATATTCAATGCTGGGTCCGGATAAGACCCCAGCATTGACTATCTGGGTTTAGGTTTCAGAGGCAATGGCTAGCCGCAACTATTGAATACTCCCCCCCCCCCCCCAATGAGTCTCGGCAAAGTAAGAATTCAGCCCTCCCACATGCGATCTCTTAGTGCAAAGACATGGCCCTCCAGTACCCCATGTGTTGGCCACTCTGGCAGATGCCAGTTTTGGAGCTACTTCGATGCAGGGGGATTCCACGGATAGGAGGCTGGGAGGCCCTATCTTCACAAAGGCCCAGGGGGAGGGATGCTGTGTGGCTCCCTCTCTGATCCTGGGTATTTTACATAGATAATGAGCCCATCTGGTCCTGGTGATCCTAGGGGCCCAAGACTGAGCTTTCTCACAATGCTATGCAGACTCTTGAGCTAAGCAGTGTGGTTTTTCTCTTCCTCATCAAGAAATGGGCCTACAGGAAAAGCATGGCAGGGACTCATGGTAGGGCAGTTTCCCAGAGCTTTCACACTTCTGGCCTTGTCTTGGTGGGTGCCTATTGGTCTGTTTAAGCTGCTTGGTACCTCTATGCTTCTTGGGACCTGGTGAGTCTCTCTGCCCCTTGCACATTAGAGCCTTTTAGCAGTTCAACCTGGACCACAGCTTGGCCCTCCCTGTACATTCATAGTTCGAGAGGCGGCCCTGTTCTGCTATAGCATTTGCCTCCAAGGAACTCCTTGGGGAGCATCTTGGCAAGGCTTCAGCAGAAGTAGAGAGGTTCATCCCGCCTGAGTTTCCTTTTAGGTCTTAGTGGGCTCCTGGAAATGACCTGGAAGGACATTTCTTGGGATTCATGTTTAAGGCCTCCCCAATGGGTTGGTCCTTTGCGATCCATTCCCGGGGTCTCTAGCATCCAAAGGGTGTCCATGCTGCAGCCCCTGACTTCAAGTACACATTAATGGCTTCTTTCACTGTGAAGCCTTCACAGTCCTTTCTTCAGGGAGGTTGCACAGCTCCTTTCTTGTTCTGATTGGACTGTGGTCCTGCCTTCCTTTGTAGAGAAGGACCTTCAAACAGACTCCTCGCTGCATCTGCTGGACAGATAGAGGATGTTGTTAGAGTTCATACCAATTCCTCATACCTCCTGACAATCACATCTTCTCTGTCTTTGGCAGTTTAAGAAATGCTGCAGAGGTCAAGTCTTCTATTGCCCTTTCATCCCTGGACATTGTTGGGGGCAGCACGATCAAGAGCAAGTGGCAATTCACTCCCTGGAGTGCAACCCTCTTGGGTGGAGCCTACTTTGGTGTCCACAGAGGACAGTTATGAGGCTTCTGAGCTTCATTGATCATCTCTGAGGCCTTCCTGGACATTTGTGGAGGACATACAGATGACTCCTTGGACAACATAGGCAACAAACAAGACAGACTTTCTCCCACCCTGGCTCCTGATTATGTGGGTACATCTTACTTATTTGGACTGGTCTAGCAGGCTAAGGAAGAAGAGATTAATCATACCTGATAACCTCCTTTCCTAGACTAGTCCAATAACCGCTCTGGAAGTCTCCTTTTGAAGGCTGAAATGTTTGCTGCCTTTTGGTCACATTAGCGATGTTACTAATTGGGAGATTTTTTTCTATAGGTTTTTTTTGGGGGGGGGGGGAGGGTTCTGGCTGCTGTGGAAGGTCTAGTCAACCTTGTGACCTGCCTTCAGTTTTTTTCATGGTGAGAGAGCTAAGTACTTGCTCACGATCTTGTGACAAAGATGTTTGTGTTTATTATCTGAGGTTTTTTCTTTTTAATTTTCAGTTTTGCTTACTGCTTGGGAAGTGTCATACTGACTTCTCTCAGTGCTTTATCAGAGAATATACCAAGGAATGACATCACTGAAAGTTGCTCAGGTTTGCCTCAACCTACTGGGAAGGGACATAACCAAGTCGTCTGGACTGGTATAGCAGGATTCAAGGAAAGGCAATCATCAGGTATTATTAAAATCTCTCCTTCCTATCCTAATGATTCCTAATATTGTTTGCTTTTGGCTGCTGCTGTACATTGAACGTATTATACATGCTAATGTGTGATGCTTTTTATGGGTGGTGACTTCTAATGTGGAATCTAGCACTGTGTATCTATAGATTGGGTTATTCTTTCCTATGTACAACATTTTGCACTTGTCCACATTAAATTTCAGCTGACATTTGGATGCCTAGTCTCCCAGTGTCACAAGGACATCCTGCAATTTCTCACAATCCACACACAAACTAACAACTTTGAATAATTCGGTCATAATCTGTAAATTTAATCGCCTCACTTGTTCCCAAATTCCAGATCATTTATAATTCTGTTAAAAAGAATCTGTCCCAGTACGGATCCCTGGGGTACTTTCACAATTTATCTTCCTTCATTGAGAAAATTGACTATTTATCCCTCTGTTGTCTCTCTCTCATCCAGCTTCCCGTACACAATAGGACATTGCCTTCTATGCATGACTTTTTAATTTCCTCAGAGTCTATGAGCAGCAACAAAATGGGATGGTGTTGGCAGCGGAGGGTCACATTTCTGTGACAACGGCAACAACACTAGCATTACCTGTGCGGAAGAAAGGCCTGGCAATCTACTTCCATATCTTGCCACGAAAAGAAAGTCACAACAAAACAAATTGCACTATAGTGCTGGAAGACGAGACCCATAGATCTGGGGAGAAGCTGAAGACTCTGCATAGTAAAGTCAATATTTATGATGTGGTTGGATCAAAGCCATCACGACGTCTGACTGCTGATGTAGCTGCGCATGAAATGAAAGTCAGAAGTTGCAAAGATGTTTTACATATTGGGACATGGATCATACAAAGCATGAACCAAGGGAAGTTGGAGGTGGTCAAGAATGAAATGGAATGTGTACAACTCAATCTGTTGGGTATCAGTGAACTTAAATGGAAGTCATCGGGCACTTTGCATCGTATGATCACATGGAATCTATGCTGGAAATGAAAGGCAAAGAAGAAACGGTCCTTGCACTTATACTGTAATTAAGAAGACACTTGCAAGAAGTGCAATGAAACACAATGCAAATCAGTGAAAGCATAGTAACTCACCTCTAACAGGTGATCTCCAGGAACAGCAGGAATTTAGTCTTCACATATGGGTGACATTGGTACCAACGGAGCCAGCGCAGGAACACTCCCCAGCGTCCAATTGGAAAGCCTTTGGGAGCACCCCACTACGCCTGCACAACTGCCTTCCTGCTTTCCCAACTCCCTCTCTTCAGTTGGGTTTGTAGCTGAAAAAGGAGAGTAAATGAAGGCCTACAACTCCTAGGAAAGGAGGGAGGGCTGTGAAGACTAAATTCCTGCTGTTCCCAGAGATCATCTATTACAGGTGAGTAACTGCTATCTCCAGGAACAAGCAGGAATGAAGTCTTCACATATGGGACCTCCCTAGCTCCCAGATGAAGGGACCTCAGAACCGCTGAAGATTCACCTCGGAGTAGGCTTGGTCATGTATTCTACATGGATTTCTGGTTCGTCAAAGTCCGGGATGGAGGGTAGGAGTTGTATCTAAGTCTGAAAGAGGTGCTAGAGTACAGCTTGACCAAACATGGCATCCCAATGGGAGTCCTTATCCAGACAATAATGAGCAGCGAAGGTATGAAAAGAACACCAAGTTGCTGCCTTGCAAATTTTGCCAATTGCTACCAAGCATAGGTTTGCCATCAAGGCTGCCATGGCGCGAACACTGCGAGCAGCAACATGCCCTTCCAGGGACAGTCCTGCTTTGTCATAGGCAAATGAAATGCAGTCCGCTATCCATCTGGAGAGCGTACACTTAAATACAGATAGACCCTGGTGATTAGGGTCAAATGAGATGAAAAACTGTGAGGCTTTACGATGACCTTGTGTACTTTGGAGATAAAAAGCCAATGCATGCTTGCAGTCAAGGGTGTGCAGAGTTGCTTCAGCTCGAGACGCATGCGGTTTAAGAAAGAAGACTGGAAGGTTAATCGACCAGTTTAAATGAAAAGGAGACACCACTTTTGGCATAAAGTGTGTGTGAGTCCGAAGGACAACTTTGTCATGGTGGAACCGGGTATTGGGGGGGGGGGTCAGCAACCAAAGACTGAAGCTCACTAATATGTCTAGCTGAAGTGAGGGCAATTAGGAAGAGCACCTTCCAAGGCAGGGACTTTAGGGAGGTCATGGCAATGGTTCAAAGGGCAGCTCGAGAAACCTGTGCTAGAACGACACGGAGGTCCCAAGCCACCAGGGATGGCTTGATGGGAGTTTGGACAGCAGGCGACCTCTCATTAAACGTGATACTAGTGGATGTGAAGCGATGGGCTGTCCATCAAGTGGGTGGTGAGAGGCCGCAATGGCACTGAGGTGGACTCTCACCGAGTTGTTCTTTAGACCTGCCAAGGACAGGTGGAGGAGATACTGGAGCAGAAAAGGGATTGAGATCTTTTTGGGAACACCAGACAGAGTATCTACGCCAATTAAAAGAAAATGAATATCTGGCGGAGAGCTTTCTAGAAGACAAGAGGATCTCCTTAAACTCTTGTGGAAGGTCAATGCCCTGTTATGCTATACTCTGAGCAGCCAAGCTGTGAGGCAGGAAGACTGTGGATTGGGATGGAGTAGTGAGCAGTCATCCTGGGAGAGGAGATCAGGCGCAGATCCCAATTGCAGAGGCTAAATCTGAGTCAGACATAGTAGCAGTGGAAACCACGGTTGCCACAGCCAGTGAGGAGCTATGAGAATCATGGAGCCCTTGTCGGACAGAACCATGAAGTGTGTCTTGGGAATGAGATGTATAGGAGGGAAAGCATAAAGCACACCCTGACCCCAGTGTAGGTGGAAGGCATCCACCTGTTGGTTGCTGAGTGTCAGAGACCTTGTGCAGAAGCGAGGAAGCTTGGCATTCTGCAGAGTAGCAGATAGATCTGTGTCTGGAATTCCCCGGGTCTGGAAGATGTAGGACATTGTGTCCGGATGGAGAGACCATTCATGGGGAAAGGATCCGACTCAGCTTGTCTGCCAAGACATTGAGCTCCCCCAGAAGGTACAATGCTCAGAGATGTATTTGATGAGAAATGGCAAAGGACCACAGGTGAAGAGTCTCCTCACACAGGAGCCATGAGCCTGTTCCTCCCTATTTGCTCACACAGAACATGCGACCTGATTGTCCGTCCTGACTAGGACCCGTTGTGCCCCGAGGTGGTGTTGAAACAGCCAGAGGGCTTCAAGATAGCACGAAATTCCAGAAGATTAATTTGGAGGTGTGACTCATGTGTTGTCCACAGCCCCTTTTTGTAGACAGGTTGCAGAGGTATGCTCCCCAACCCAGTATGGAGGCATCAGTCGTCAAGGTGCATTGAAGTGGAGGCATCTGAAAAGCTGACCCTATGAGAAGATTTTCTGGAGAACACCACCACTGAAGGGATGTGGTTAGAAGGGCAGTGACCTGGTTCCTGTCCTGGAGACAGCCCGATGCCTGCGTCCACAGGGAGGCAAGAGTCTATTGGGCTGTGCACATAAATAATCAGGCATATGGAACAACATATACTGTAGAGGCCATGTGCCCGAGGAGCTGCAGCATTTCGTGGGTCCTATGGGAGCGCCTGGTATGCTAGTTTGATTAGATGGGTACAGCGGATCTGGGACAGAAATGCCATGGACTGTTGGGTGTCCAGTAGGGTTCCGATGAACTCTAGCTTTTGAGTTGAAGCAAGCTGGGATTTTGGGAAGTTTATGACAAATACCAAGTGTGGTAGTCCCGTGATGGTACAATGTAAGGAAAGCTGTACCGCCTGGGAGGTGTCTGCTTTTATGAGCCAGTCGTAGAAATAAGGGAAGTCGTCTAAGTAAGGGAAGACAAATATTCCCCAGAGAGCTTAGATATGCGGCTACAACCACTATGCATTTTGGGAAGACTCTTGGGGCAATGGTTAGTCTGAAGGGAAGGACCCTGTATTAATGATGTTTTCCCTGAAAAGTGAAGCGTAGATATTTCCTCTGTCCTGGATGGATGGAGATATGTGTGCACGCTTCTATTAGATCTAGAAAACAGAGCTAGTCCTGACTCTGGAGATAGGGAAGAAGAGTCCAGAGAGAGATCATCTTGAACTTTTCACAGACTAGAAACTTGTAGAGGTTTCTGAGGTTCAGAATGGGCCTGTATCCTCTGGGTGTTCTTTAGAATCAGAAAGTATGGAGAGTAGAAACCCATTCGGGTAAAAGTATGGAGAGTAGAAACCCACTGTTTGAGGTCTGCCATTCGGCAGACTGCAAACAATACTCTCGTTGTTTCTCATGACAGAGCAACATTTAATACTCAAACCTGTAACCGTGCATTCGACCTTTATGCACCCTCACTATGGAATGCCCTCCAAACCTAATCCGCAACAAGGATATCCCTGCATTCAGAAAGCAGATAAAAACTCTCCTCTTCAGGGAGCATCTTGGGACAACATAGAACAAAGCTACACAAAACAGGCTGAGATAACAGAGAGAAACCGAAATGTAAATAGTACTGAAATGCAAATATGACTGAAGAGAAGGACAATAATGTTAAAGAATGTAAACATAACATCATTGTAAATATGCTATCCCCCCCCCCTCGGGTAATGGTATCCCCCCTCACTTGTATCTGTTCAATGTACTCTCCACGTGTTGGTTGTAACCGCTTTGACCCGGCAAAAGGCGGTATATAAATAGGGCTAAATAAATAAATAAATCCCTTGCTGGGATGTCAGGACATTCACTATGATGCCCTGAGACTGAAGAGAAGACACCTTGTCCTCTAAGAGAGTAGTGTGTGGGGGTTGCGTTTGAAATCCCCCATGAAAGTGGAGGGAGGTAGTGTTTGCAGATGAAGTCTGTACCCCTCCTGGATTATGGTTAGTGTCCACTGCTCTGAGGTGATGAGGTGACATCCATGAGCATAGTGACAGTGTCTGCCTGCTATGTGGAGGGGGTGGGAGTCCTCCAGAGGCAGGGTGGCAATGTTCTCTAGACAAGAGTCAAAAATCAGACGCAGACTGTGGTTGCGAAGCTGGTTGAGGTTTAGCCACCTGTGGCTTCTTTTGCTGCTTAGGAGGCTGTTGCCTTTTCTGTGGCGCTTGACCCTGGTACTGAGAAGCAGGAGGATAAGAAGAGTAGAACCTCCTCTTCTTATTGTAGAAAGACTTTTTTTTACAGCTGCCTTTTTTCTAGCAGGGTCAGTTGTTGTTCTAGACAGTCTCTTTAGAGTAGTGTTTTCTGATTCTGAGAGGCCTTATCTTGGCAGTCATTGCCAAATAGGTCATCACCAGTGCAAGGGATGTTGCCCAGCTTATCTTGAACCCACTATCCAAGATCTGAGGCTTGAAGCCATGCAATTCTGTGGACACAAATGCATATTGCTGAGACTCTCCTTGTGCATTCGAAAGCATCAAAGGTGGCCCCATTGACAAACTTTAGTATACCTGAAAGTTTTTATTATGAGATTTTGTCTCTATGGCAAGCTTCTTTTCAAATCTCTTTTTGCCTTTTTATGAATGCTTTGCATTTAATTTGCCAGGGCTTATGCCATTTCCTATTTTCTTCATTTGGTTCCAAATCCCATTTTTTGAAAGACTGGAGGATTCAAGGCAGATGGTTTTACGAGAGGCAAATCTTGTCAAACATCTCAATTTCTTTGATTGGGTGACCAAAGAGTTGGACAGAGAGCTCTAGATGTGATGCTCTTAGATTTCAGTAAAGCCTTTGATACAGTTCCGCACAGGCAACTTATAAACAAACTGAGCACCCTAGGGATGGACACTAAAAGTTACCGATTGGATTACAAATTGGTTCAGTGGGAGGTATCCTTCGACCAACATTTCTGCCTTTTTTCAGCCAAAGGCCTCAGACCCCTGCCAGGCACAGGGACATTTTTTCCCCGATAGACTCCAGCAGCTTCAAGAAGTGCGATCAGTGCAGCAAGATGATGTCCCTCACCGATCCATATGACTGCTGCCTCCAGTGCCTTGGCCCAGAACAGATCGACTCAGACTGCAAACTTTGCACAAAGGACCATGACCTCAAATATAAGACCATAACATAAGATATGCCATACTGGATCAGACTAAGGTCCATCAAGCCCAGTATCCTGTTTCCAACAGTGGCCAATCTAGGTCACAAGTACCTAGCAGTTTCCCCAGAGCACACAGGTTCCACAATGCTTGTATTGTGGCAAGTAGTGGATTTCTCGGGTCCCTTTTAATAATGATTTATGGACCTTTTTTAAACCCAGCTACATTAACAGCTTTTACTACATCCTCTGGTTACAAATTCCAGAGTTTGATTACGCATTGAGTGAAAAAATATTTTCTCTTATTAGTCTTAAATAGGTTACACTGTAGCTTCATTGCATGTCCCCTAATCTTTCTATATTTTGATGACGTAAACAATCGATCTACATTTAACCGTTCCACTCCATTCATTAATTTATAGACCTCTATCATATCTCCCCTCAGCCGTTTCTTTTCCAGCTTGAAGAACCCTAACCTTTTTAGCCTTTCCTCATAGGGGTATCATTCCATCGCATTTACCATTTTGGTGGCTCTTCTCTGTACCTTTTCTATTAATGCTATAACCTTTTTAAGATACGGTGACCAGAATTGCACACAATATTCAAGGTGTGGTCGCACCATGGAACAATACAGAGGCATTATAATATCCCTTGTTTTATTCTCCATTCCTTCCTTATGATTCCTAGCATTCTATTTGCTTTCTTGGCCGCCGCTGCACACTGGGCGGAGGGTTTCAACATGTTATCCACAATGACGCCTAAATCTTTTTCCTGGGTGATGGTTCCTAATATGGATCCTTGCAGCATATGACCATAGTTTGGGTTGTTCTTTCCTAGGTGCATAACTTTGCACTTCCCCATTTTAAATTTCATCTGCCATTTGAACATCCAGTCTTCCAATTTATCAAGGTCCTCCTGCAATTTTTCACAATCTTCTTGGGTTTCAACAACTTTGAATAATTGTGTTCATCTGCAAATTTGATTACCTCACTTTTTATTTCCATTTAAAGGTCATTGACAAATATGTTAAAAAGCAGCGGACCCAGCACAGATCCCTGGGGTACTCCACTATTCACCTTTCTCCATTGGGAAATTTGGCCAGTTAGCCCTACCCTCTGCTTTCTATCTTTTAACCAGTTCCTGATCAACAATAGTATACCGCCTCCTATCCCATGACTTTTTAATTCCACCAAGAGTCTCTCATTTATCAACCGACTCACCTTTGTCTATCTGTTTATTCACACCTTCAAAAAAACATAACAAATTAGTAAGTATGAGCCTTCCTTTGCTGTTTTGGTGGCTGCTGCCCCTTCTGAGGAGCATGGTGTTGACACTGTACAGCAGGGGTGTACTTCTTATTGAAATAAGCTTTCTTTGCCGATTTCTTCTTAGCTGGGTTGGCCATAGACCTTGATAGCCTATTAAGTGTAGTGTTCTCAGATTTCAACCAAGAGGCCTTGTCCTGCCAATCCTTGCCAAAACGGATTTCACCAGTGCAAGGGATATTACCCAGTATGTCCTGTACCCATTGTTCAATAGCTGATGCTTGAAAGCCAAGCAATTATGCGTGCCCCCAAGCAGATAGATGAAGTTCTGCTGATGCACTCAAAACAGTAAAAAGTTGCTCTGTTAAACTTTGAAACATTTTGAGTATTTTTATAAGGGTGAGATAATCTGCTCTCTTGTCATCGGGGAGACGAGGAGCCATTAACTCCAAATCCCTAGCCACCTCTCTGAGGAACATACACATATAGAGTATGTAAGAACTAATTCTAGCTGAAAGCATGTGTTCTCGATTCCCAACCTGGAGGGTTCGAGGAATGTGTCTTAGCACTCTTTATTCGATGCATCGCCGATTCCACTATTATTTATTTACATTCACGTATATACCGCGCTATTCTGCATCAGTGCGGTTTACATTGAACAAACTGAAATTACATTGAACAGGGCATTATAACTTGGAGATAACTATTTTACAGGGAACATGGGCTATGGAGGGTTAAGTGGCTTGCCCAAGACCACAAGGAGCACCTGTGGGACTAGAAACTCCAGTCCTTCCTGCCCAAGGTTGCTGTCCTCTAGTGGGATTTGAACCCCTGACCTTCCGGCCTGAAGTACCTTGCCCCAACCACTAGGCCACTCCTCCATGGAATGGTGTGGTAACTGTGTCTTTTGGAAACCGGGACACTCCGGTACCCAAAACATGCTATCGATTCGCCGGGTATGTGGGGAAACTGCAACCACATACGAAGCATAAGGTTGTGAAGAATGCGATGAATAGGGAGAGCTGCAGCTTCCTTTGGGGCTGCAGCATACTGAAGAACTTCAAGTTCTTCAGCTCTAGGCTCTTTATCCACGATGTTGTTTGGGGTCTCTCCATAACAGTGACATCGGAGAAAGTCTTGGAAAGATGTCCTCCAGAGGGGACATGCGACATTGTGGGGATGGAAATGAAAACCCTACTGGAAGACACATGTCCCAGGTACCGGCCGATTCATCGTCTGAGGAATCGGAGTCCAAAGACTCAAAGTACCGAAGGGCAGGATGTTCGCACTGTACCCATACCCAATACCGATCAAAATCGGTGATTGATGGTGGTGGTGCCGGAACCTCAGTAGCAGAAATGGAGTCAAGGGCTGGCATGGGCGGTAGCGTGGTAAGCAGCAAAAAAGTTGATGCAGGTTGTGTCGGTACTGGAACTGGTACCAGTGCCTGAGGGATCAACTGTAAAGGCTTTATGGTATGGAGGCCGCCAGTAAGGCTGCTAAGCTACGCTCAATAGCCAGGATATGTTGATCCATGGAACTTGCCGATGCTTAGGTATCGGTACTGGAATTGCGGGCCACAATCCCTAAAGCATGGAACCAGGAGCTCTCCAGAGGTGGAGGCCTCGGAAGCATCCTGGGACCCCACTAAGGCTTTGGAGGCAAGGTCCTCACACTGGGGTTGTTTAGCCGGAATATCCCCCTCCAGGGCGAAACCCGAGGCATCTCGATGCTTAGAAGGAGATCTACCCTTGGAGGGCCAACAAGTCTTCAAAGACAACCTAGGTTTCGATACCTGAGATCCTTGGAAGATGAAGCTCTCGATGACATCGATGCTACAGATGCTGCATCGGAGGCAAAGAGGATGCCTAGTTTTGTAGCTTGGCTTTGTAGGCTTCTCTTTGTCATCTTCCTGCAAAGACGACACTAACGGTAGATAATCTGGACCTAAACATTTTAGACACTAATCATGGGTGTCTGTGGACGAAATGGTACTGACACATTTTGAACACTTTTTAAAACCAATGGATGGCTAAGATGGCGTTGATGCGCCTGAAGGAAGAAAGAAAAGAATTCCTTCCCTCACAGATTTTTTTTTTTTTTTAGAAAGATAGAAGAAAAGAAGAAAGTACCGACAGGGGTCGGTACCAGCATCGACGGGAAGGCAGACGTGACCACAAAAAATAAGGGAAAAACAAATTTTCTGCGGTGACAGGAATTGCTTCTTGTCGGCTCTGCAGAAAAAGAAGAACTGAGGAGGGAGAGCTGGGAAGGCAGCTACGCAGGTGCAGTGGGATGCTCCCAAAAGCTTTCCTATTGGACGCTGGGGAGCGTTCCCGTGCAGGCTCCGTCGGTACCGACGTTACCCATATGTGAAGACTACATTCCTGCTTGTTCCTGGAGATCAGGGTAGTGCTTGGCACATACCCCAAGTTTCTGCCGAAGGAGATGTCCCCATTCCACCTCAATCAGGAGGTGGTGCACCCCACCTTCTTTCCGAGACCTCAAGCCAGCAGGACGGAGGCCGTTCTCCATACTTTGGACTGTAAAAGGGCACTGTCCTATCTGCAACGGACTCAGGGCCACCGCAAAACCCCGCAGCTTTTCGTATCCTATGACCCCAGTTGTCTGGGCTCCCAGTGACTAAACAAACTGTTCGCTTGGGTGGGGGACTACATTACCCTCGCCTATGAGCAGGCAAGGATTTCACTGGAGCAGAGGATCATGGCGCACTGCATCAGGGTCATGGTTACCTCCGTGGCAAACCTGCGTTCTGTTCCAGTCACAGAAATCTGTTGGGCCCCCACCTGGTCTTCCGTCCATCCTTTGCAGCTCACTACTGCCTGGAGAGGGAGTTCCAATGGGATAGTGCCTTCGGCCAGGCCATACTCCATAATCTCTTCAGGGTGTAGGCAACTCCTGCCCTCTGACTCTTCTGTGTTCAGGCTACCGGAGTGCTGGTTCCCCATCGGACACTTGGGTCTTGCGAGTGTTTCTCAGTAGGGACTCGACTGCTGCTGCTCATGGCTTACCCTTTGCAGGTTGCTGTAGCATTTTTACAGATTCTCGGTAGCCTGTAGCTGGGGAGTCCCATATGTGAAGACTGACTTCCCGCTTGTTCTAGGAGAAAGTGTAGTTACTCACCTTTAACAGGTGTTCTCCGGGGACAGCAGGAATCAGTTCTCACAACCCTCCCTCCTCCCCTTGGAGTTGTTTCTTTACTGTTTTTTTAAATTTTTGCAGTCTTAGCTATGTCATTAGACTAAAGAAAGATGGCACCCTTGGGCAGGAGGGGGACCACGCATGTGTGGTGCATCTCCCAAAGGCTTTCTTGAAAACTGGGGAGATGCTTCCGCGCAGGCTCCGTTGGCACCAATGTCACCCATAGGTGAGGGCTGATTCTTACTGTCCCCGAAGAACACCTGTTACAGATGAGTAACTATGCTTTTTCACTTAATGCATAATCAAGCTTTGATGCTCTTTTTCAAAAGGATATGGTAAAAGCAGTTGGCTTAGTGTAGTTGAGTTTAAAAAAAAAAAAAAGGTTTGGACAAGTTCCTAGAAAAAAATTAATATAGACTATGGAGATTTGAGGAAAGCCACTGCATTTAGCCAAGCACTTGTGACCTAAATTGGCACTGTTGGAAACAGGCTACTAGGTTGAAGGATCTTTGACCCGACACAGTAAGACAATTCTTATATTCTTACGTTCATTTGTCTGAGTCACAGTGAATTAGTTAACAGATAATTTGTTAGTTTCACATAAAAATGGTCTATATGGGTGTATTGAAAACCTGCTAGAATGAGACAAGCTGGCTAAGATGGAGGTTAAAAAAAAGCCCCATGCTTCTAGAGCCTTATTAACCATTGAAAACACTTATGAAGCCTTCTTTGCAACCATTAAAGTCAGTTTCCTTTTATTTCTTCTGAAAGACTATCTTTAGTGGCTATTTTTTGGCCTGAAGGGTCAGTAAGCTTCAAGCCTGATCTCAGTCCAGTGGTGTATCTATGGAGGTGTGGAGGGGGGGGGTCCATGGTCTCTGGGCACCAACCTGAGGTGGGTGGTGGAGGATGAGCTATTTCGAATACAAAAGCAAGTGTAGGAATTTGTGGTGTGTGTTGGGGGGGGGGGGGGGAAGGGGAGGAGAATGGAAACATTAGGCCCCTAGGCACTGAAGATCCACATTACACACACCATTGCCTCAGTATCTTCTTGCCTTCAAATTCTTTCCTGGCTGAATGGCACTGAGACCAATACCAAGGTTTATTCCAAATGTCAATAAATTGTTTCATTTAAATCAGGAGTCTGTTCTTCTTAAATTGGGTCTGATCTATTAAGGCCTTTCTGCTATGGTGTCTATGGGAAAATATCTTGATTAATAAAAAACATCACTTTCATAGCCTAACCTGGAATTTACAAAAAGAGCTTATAGTATCATAATATTAAGAGATGTCTGAAACTTTGCTTACAGAGCGCTTCTTTGTTCTCTAAGAGTAAACAGTTATTTGTTTTATGGGCCAAATAAAGGTAAACCTACTTCTAAGACCTCCACCACCAAATGGGTTAAAATAGTATGCAGGTAATTAACAGATACCAGAATTTATGAAGGTTCATTCTACCAGGGCAATGGCTACCTCTCAGGCAGAGACAGCTAAAGGCATTACTGATGAACATCTGCAAGTCACTGCACAGATTCACTAACCATTATTGGATTGATAATGGGCATCTGTAGATACAGCTTTTGAATACAAAATTCTCCAGGCTGCACTGAACCCTCCAGAGACAGGGACAGATGTGGTAGCGTTTATCTGTTACAATCTGGAGTAAGCTGTAGTTGAATATAGTGAATTATTTACCTGATAACTCACATTACACTGAACCAACTCTTTACGTATCTCATCACACAATGGCGAGGGTGGGAAATTTAATGATGAATTAATACTATGAATCTACAATTTAGTTCAAAATTGCTATACAAAATGCTTGGACTGGGGGCTGGAAAGAATTGACTCAATAAGAAAGGTGAAGGCAGGAGAATTTTAAAAGAGCTTCCAGGTTGTTTGCAACTGAGCAGGTGACACTATCCATCTGGTATAATACAGAATGAGACATAGCAAGGCATGTTTTACCAGACAATGAAGTATTTCCATACTCAAATTAATTTCAATTAGGTAATGCAAGAACTAATAAAAATATATTAAATAGAATACAATAAATATAATAAGACAGTATTTGTAGCTTCACCCATCCCTAGGCTCACTCTCAATAGGGATGGGTGAAGCTACAAATCCAACAATTCTAATTTAATAGCATATCAATATGAAATTAATACAAAACCAAACTCACTCAACTACTATACCAAATTATGTACTAACCCTATTCACAGAAGGTGACATTTTACCTATCAGTTAATGTCCTTTCCTTGAGTCCTGCTAGACCGGTCCAGACAAATGGGCTGTGTTCCTCTACCAGCAAATTGGTGGAGACAAAGAACCAATGAAAAGCCCAGGATTCAATGACATCACTCCTATGCCTCTATTTGCCTCAGCCACCAGAGGTCCATCCAGAATTCATCCCAAAGCATATGGGAGAAACAGAGCCTCACACAACCTCAAATGTGGGCAACAATGAGTTATTAGCAGTAGAGAACTATGTACAGGAAGGTAGAAACATAAGGCTGTCAGTAGAAGATGAGCCTGCAGAGCAAAGTATAAAACTCATGGCAGACCCAAGGGTACTACAGCAGAAACACAGAGCAATACATTTTCAGGGGTGGGCACTGGACTGGTCTAGCAGGACATAAGAACATAAGACATGCCATACTGGGTCAGACCGAGGTCCATCAAGCCCAGTATCCTGTTTCCAACAGTAGCCAATCTAGGTCATACGTACCTAGCAATATCCCCAAAAGACACAGGTTCCTCAATGCTTGTACTGGGTCAAGCATTGATATCCTGGGTCCCTTTTTAATAGTGGTTTATGGACCTTCCCTCCAGGAACTTGTCCAAACCTTTTTTAAACCCAGCTATACTAACAGCCCTTACTACATCCTCCGGTAACAGATTCCAGAGTTTGATTACACGTTGAGTGAAAAAATATTTTCTCTTATTTGTCTTAAATAGTTTACCCTGTAGCTTCATTACATGTCCCCTAGTCTTTCTATATTCTGATAGCGTAAACAATTGATCCACGTTTATCCGTTCCACTCCATTCATTAATTTATAGACCTCTATCATATCTCCCCTCAGCCGTCTCTTTTCCAGGTTAAAGAGCCCTAACCTTTTTAGCCTCTCTTTATAGGAGTAGCCTTCCATCCCCTTCACCAATTTGGTGACTCAAGGAAAGGACATTGACTGGAAAGAAAAATGTCATCTTTCGTATTGTCCTGCTAGACCAGTCCAGAAAAGTGGGATATACCAAAGCTACAACACTCACTGGGCGGGAAGAAGACACAGCAGCTCGCAAAACTCTTGAGCCTAAGGCCGTGTTCGCCTGCGTGTGGACATCCAAGTGGTAATGCTCGACAAAAGTGGAAAGTGATGCCTACATTGCCACCCAACAAATGTCTGCAGGGGCTACCAAGCTTTGCTCCAACCAGAAGGATGCTTGTGCTCGGGGAGAATGGGCACAAACTCTCTGGAACTGGACGATTCTCTAACAGATACGCTGAGACAATGGCCTCCTTAATCCAGCGCCCCAAAGGCAACTTGGCTGCCGCTTCACCCTTTAGCAGGGCAACAAACAGTACCAAGATGGTTCGACTTAGAAAAGGAATTTGTAACCTCCAAATACCAGAGCAGCACCATCCGGACATCCACAAGGTGAAGATTCTTATCCTTCCCCCAACACTGCTCCTAAGAGAAGGAGAACAGAAGGCACAGGCCAAATGGAAACTGCCTTCTTTGAAAGAGAGAGATAAGGATCTTGGCAAGACAAAGAACATAAGAAATGCCATAATCAATCAGACCATGGTCCATCAAGCCCAGTATCCTGTTTACAACAGTAGCCAATCTAGGTCAAAGTACCTGGCAGGTTCCCAAAAAGGTACATAAGTTCCATAATGCATGTCCCAGGGTAAGCAGTGGATTTCCCAAATCCTCCTTAATAACAGTTTATGGACCTTTCCTCCGGGAACTTGTTCAAACCCAGCTTCACTGCATGTCCCCTAGCCTTTCTACTTTTTGATGGACTAAAACAACCTATCTACGTTTACCAGTTCTACTCCATTCATTAATTTATAGACCTCTATCATATCTACCTTCAGCTGTCTCTTTTCCAAGTTTTAGAGCCCTAACCTTTTAAGTTTTTCCTCATAGGGGTATCCTTCTATCCCCTCTACCATTTTGGTGGCTCTTCTCTATACCTTTTCTAATTCTGCAATATCCTTTTTAAGATATGGCGACCAGAACTGCACACAATATTCAAAATGCAGTCACACCATGGAACGATACAGAGGCATTATAATATCATTGGTTTTATTCTCCATTCCTTTCCTTATGATTCCTTGAATTTTATTTGTTTTCTTGGCCAACGATGCACACTGGGCAGAGAATTTAAATGTATTATCTACGATGACGCCTAAATCCTTTTCCTGTATGGTGGTTCCTAATGTGGAACTTTGCATTGTGTAACCATAGTTTAGGTTGTTCTTTCCTAGATGCATAACTTTGCACTTGTCCCCATTAAATTTCATCTGCTATTTGTACATCCAGTCTTCCAATTTATCAAGGTCCTCTTGCAATGTTTCACAACCCTCTTGTGTATTAATAACTTTGAATAATTTTATATCATCTGCAAATCTGATCACCTCACTCATTCCATTTTCCAGGTTATTTATAAATATATTAAAAAAAACAGCGGGCCCAGCACAGATCCCTGGGGTACTCCACTATCCACTATCCACTTTTCTCCATTGAGAAAACTGGATATTTAGCCCTACTCCCTGTTTTCTATCTTTTAAACAGTTTCTGATTCACAATAGTACACTGCCCATGACTTTTTAATTTTGCCAAGAGTCTCTCATAAGAGAACCTTGTCAAAGGCTTTCTGAAAATCTAGACACACTTCTATTGACTGACTCACCTTTATCTACCTGTTAATTCACACCTTCAAAAAATTTTATCAGATTAGTAAGACAAGACTATCCTTGGCTAAATCCATGTTGATTTTCTCCCATTAAACTATGATTATCTACATGTCTAGTAATGTTTTCTTTATGAGGGTTTCTACCATTTTGCCCTATATTGACATCAGGCTCACCGGTCTGTAGTTTCCCAAATCACTACTGGAACCCTGTTTAAAAATGAGCATTATATTGGTCACTCTCTAATCTTCAGGTACTATAGATGATTTTAATGATAGTTCACAAATGACTGCAGCTCAGAGATCCATTTTACAGAACAAATCACAACCAAGAAGACAGTCTTGAGTGTCAAATCCTTTAAGGTAGCGCGCTTCGATGGCTCAAAGGGGGCCACTATCAAAGCCCTGAGCACCAGACACAGATCCCAGGAAGGGAACACAGACCAAAGGGGGAGGACGTAGACACCAAACCCCCTGGAGAAAAATGAGAGGTTTGGGAGCAAGGCCAAAGACTTGCCCGCCACCAATCATAGAAACAGGGCAGAGTTGCCACCTGAACCTTCAGGGAACTAAGTGAGAGGCCCTTCTCTAGGCCACCCTTCAGGAAGGCCAACAGAGAGGACACCTTGGCCACCTCAGGAGCCAAGTGCGGCGGCACTGCACTAGTGCTCAAAGAGGCACCATATCCATATGTATACTAGCTTGGTAGACCACTGGGCACCGAGTAGAGATTACTGCTGGAGAAAGCACAGTTACTTACCTGCAACAAGTGATCTCTGGGAACAGCAGGAATAAGTCTTCACATATGGGTATCGTCGATACCGACGGAGCCTGCGCGGGAACGCTCCCCAGCGTCCAAAAGGAAAGCTTTTGGGAGCATCCCACAGCACCTGCGCGCTGCCTTCCCGCCTTTCCCAACTGCCTCTCTCCAGTTCGAGTTTTAAAGCTGAGACAAAGAGAGAGAGAGGAAAGGAAAGAGAGAGATACACAACTCCTAGGGGAGGTGGGAGGGTTGTGAAGACTTATTCCTGCTGTTCCCAGAGATCACCTGTTACAGGTAAGTAACTGTGCTATCTCCAGGAACAAACAGGAATGAGTCTTCACATATGGGGACTCCCCAGCTAGAGATGCCTGGGAGATCACCCAGATTGTGAGTCCCTGGGAAGGGCTCCACCTGCACCCATGAATCTCAGGCATCCAGTCAGGGATGGAGGGTAGGAGTTGATTAGGTATGGAACAGGTGTTTGAGAACAGCCTGACCAAACAAGGCATCCCGGCGGGAGTCCTTGTCCAAGCAGTAATGGGCCGTGAAGGTATGAACCGATGCCCAGGTGGCCGCTCGACAGATTTGGTCAATGGACACAGAGTTAAGATGAGCCATAGAGGCTGCCATGGCCCTCACACATTGTGAGCTGTGACATGGCCTTCCAGAGAAAGATGCTTACTCTGGTAGGCGAAGGAAATACACTGAGCAATCCAATTAGACAGAGTTCTCTTAGAGACCGGAAGTCCTAAATGAGAAGGATCAAAAGCAACAAAAAGTTGAGAGGACTTTCTATGTTGCTGTGTCCTTTGTAAGTAGAAAGCAAGTGCTCTTTTACAATCCAGGGTATGAAGATTCCTCTCTGCACTTGATGCATGAGGTCCTGGAAAAAAGACAGGTAAATACACCTCCTGGTTCAGATGAAAAGTTGAGACCACTTTAGGCATAAAGTGTGGATTAGTTCTGAGGACTACCTTGTCATGCTGGAACCTTGTATAAGGAGGATTAGCCACTAAAGTTTGCAGCTCACTGATACGGCGAGCTGAGGTGACTGCAATGAGAAAAATAACCTTCCAGGAAAGGAATTTCAAGGAGGTAGTGGCTAAGGGTTCAAAGGGTGGCTTCATAAGCTGGCCAAGAACCAGATTCAAGTCCCATGCCACTGGAGGTGGTCTAATGGGAGGTTTAGTCAAAAGAAGGCCTCTCATGAATCTTGCTATAAGAGGATGAGAGGAAATAGGTTGTCCATTGAGAGGCTTAAGGGATGCTGCAATAGCACTCAAATGGACCCTGATTGAATTTGTTTTAAGGCCTGCATGGGATAAATGCAGTAAATAGCCTAGTAAAGAATTCAAAGGTATTGCAAGAGGGTTGAGACCCTTCTCTGCACACCAAATGGAAAACCTTTTCCATTTAAAAGCATATGAACGTCTGGTGGAAGGCTTTCTGGAAGCATGAAGGATATCCCTCACTTGCTGAGAAAGGTGTAAATCTTGAAGGTCTAGGCCTTCAGCAACCAGGCCCTGAGATGAAGAGACTGAGGATTTGGGTGCCACAAGGTTCCCTCCTCCTGGGAGAGGAGATCTGGAGCAGACCCCAGGTCTAGGGAGGGAGCTTGAGAGAGATGCAGAAGTAGAGGGTACCACACTTGGCGTGGCCAATGTGGTGCTATGAGGATCATAGACCCCTTGTCTCTCTGAAGCTTGAACAGAGTTTTGGGGATGAGGGGAATTGGTGGAAAGGCATAAAGGAAGTCTTGCCCCCAATGAAGGAGGAAGGCATCCCTGGCCTGAATTCCCTGACATGGAATCCTGGAACAGAACCGGGGAAGTTTGGCATTCCACGGACTTGCAAACAGGTCTATGTCTGGGGTACCTCAAATCCGAAAAATCCTGGCTATCTGGTCCCCATGGAGGGACCATTCGTGCGGAAGCAGAACTCGACTGAGTCTGTCTGCCCAAGAGTTTTGAACCCCTGGAAGATACACTGCCATGATATGGATTTGATGCTCTCTGGCGAAGGCCCACAATCTCAGAGCTTTGTTGCAAAGCGACAGAGAGCCAGTCCCTCCCTGCTTATTTACGTAGAACATGGCTACTTGGTTGTCCGTGTGGATGAGGACTGTCTTGTAGCTGAGCAGGGTGTGGAAGACTCTGAGAGCCAGAAAGATTGCTCTGAACTCTAAGAGGTTGATATGAAGAGATGTCTCCTGTGGAGACCAGATGCCCTGGGTCGAGAAATCTTGTAGATGAGCCCCCCAACCCTTTGGAGAGGCATCTGTTGTAAGTGTTGCTTGGGGTAGTATCTAGCCAGGCCCCTATGAACTCTAGGGATTGAGTAGGGGTGAGCTGGGATTTTGGGAGATTTACCACAAGTCCCAGATACTGCAGAATGCGCCTTGTGCAGTCTAGGGCAGTCTGGGCCTCTGACTGGGATGGAGCTGGATGAGCCAGTCGTCCAGGTATGGGAATACAAAAATTCCCAGAGTGCGTAGAAATGCAGCTGCTACTGCCATGCATTTGGTGAACACTCTTGGAGCAGAGGCCAGACCGAAAGGAAGCACTTTGTATTGGTAGTGCTTTCCTTGGTAAAGGAACCGAAGGAATCTTCTGTGTGTTGGATGGATGAGAACATGGGTGTACGCATCCTTGAGATCTAGAGAACAGAGCCAGTCCTGACTCTGGAGGTATGGAAGGAGAGTTCCGAGAGAAGTCATCTTGAATTTCTCCTTGCATAGAAATTTGTTTAATTCTCTGAGATCTAATATGGGTCTGTAGCCCCCTGTTTTCTTTGGAATGAGAAAATAGAGGGAGTAGAACCCTGAGCCCTGTTGAAGAAGGGGTACTTCTTCTATTGCCCCTTGGGCAAGAAGGGTAGAAATCTCTTGACCTAGAAGGTTGAGGAGAGATGTTGGAGAATTGAACTGTTTCACCATGGTGTGAGGAGGAAGGTTTAAGAAATGAAGTTTGTACCCTTCCCTTATGATGGAGAGGGTCCACTGCTCTGCTGTGATTTGTTCCCATCTGGGAGCAAAGTGAGCTAACCTTCCTGGGATGGTGAGAGGCTCTGGATGTTCTAGAGCCAGAAAGGCTAAGTTCTCTAGTGGAAAGTCAAAGGCCCTGAGGAGGCTGAGGCTGTTGGGCCGTAGCAGTCCTCGCAGCCTGGGTTTTGGCCTGTTTTGGTTGCTGTTGTCTCTGTAGCAAAACAACCTTGAGAAGAGGCCTGACCATAAGAAGAAAATTTCCCTTTCTTTGGGAAAGATCCCTTTTTGAACAACCTCTTTTTAAAAGGAGCAGTAGTAGACTTTGAAAGTCTATCTAAAGCAGAATTTTCAGCATCCATCTGGTTGGCCTTTGCTTGCCAATCTTTACCAAACAGGTTTTCGCCTGTACAGGGAAGGTTACCTAGACCAACCTGTACCCAGGATTCCAAATCAGAGGCTTGTAACCAAGCAACTCTGCGTGCACCTATGGCAATAGCCGAGGCTCTACTGGCCCCCTCAAAAGAGTCAAAGGCTGCACGGTTGGAAAACTTGGATACGTCCTGTGCATGTTTAAGCCAGGTGATATATTCTTCTCTCTTATCTTCTGACATAAAGGGAGATAAGGTTTGCAGATGATCTGTAACTTCTTTCAGAAACATCCCCATATAGAGACTATAGGAGTTGATTCTGGCTACAAGCATACTAGCCTGGAAGATTTTCCTGCCAAAGGCATCTAGGGTTCTGCATTCTCTTCCTGGAGGTGCAGAGGAGTGCCTTTTTGTACTCTTGATCTTTTTCATAGCAGACTCTACCACAATGGAGTGGTGAGGAAGCTGAGTCTTATGAAATCCAGGACAAGGAGGAACACGATACATGGTGTCCAACCTTCTGGAGTGAGGGGAGGTGGAAAGAGGAGTCTCCCATATGCCCAACATGTGATCAAAAAGTATCTCATGTATTGGTAAGGTGGCTGCCTCTTTAGGAGCCTTAGGATATTGTAGGATATCTAATTTTTTGGCTCTAGGTTCAGTTTCAGAGGTCAAAGAGATGGACAGGCCTTTGGCCACCTCCCTAATAAAGTCCTGAAAAGACAAGTCTTCAGGAGGAGACATTCTCCTTTTTGGAGAAGAGGGTTCCTGAGGAAGGATCCCCGATGCTTCAATTGAGGCCTCTGAAGAATCAGAGTCTTCAGAGGAATCGAAGTATCGACTGTCTGGATGCTCTCGCAGAGCCCGATATGCGTACCGGGAGGTATCGACATCGGGAGTAATCGGTACCGTGTCGGTACTGATAGGCATCACTGGATAGCGTACCGCTGCCGTCGATGCTGATGTCGATGCAAGCGGTACTGGTATCGGGACCGATATCGGGTCCGGTACCGGAATCGGTACAGGTACCGACAACATGGTTTGTTGCGGTACCGTAGGCGTCGCAGCTTGTATGAATGCCGTGATGGCACGCTGCATGGTCAGGATATTCTGATCCATTGACGCCACCAATGTCTGGATGTCGGTACCGGTGGAAACCACTGGTACCCCAGAACATTCTAACAGGTGATCGGTCGAGGCCGAGCCATCGATGTCAACCTGTGACCCCATAGGTAGTGCTTTGGAAGCCGGAGCCTCCCGCCGGGGTAATTTTGCTGGTGTGGGTTCCTCAAGAGTAAGCCCGGGGGCATCTCGATACTTGGAGGGAGATGAACTCTTTGAGGACCGACCAGACTTAAGTTTGGTTACCTGAGATCCATGGGATGAAGAAGCAGCCCTGGAAGACGTCGATGCCACAGAAGCTGCATCGGAGGGAAACAGGACACTGAGCTTGGCTGCCCGATTCTGTAACCCTCTCTTAGACATGATGGAACAGGACTCACAATCCGCAATGGAGTGGTCAGGACCTAAACATTTGAGACACCAGTCATGGGTGCCAGTGACAGAAATAGTGCTACTGCACTTTGTGCATTTTTTAAACCCGGAGGCGGGTTTTTCCATGAGGGAAAAATATATCTGGAGGCCTAAGGCCCCAGAAGAAAAATGCACTGAAAAGAGTAGAAGTTTTTTTGTTTTTGTTTTTTAAATAAAGAAAAAGGACCGGTGGTACCGGTGCGGAATCGAGAAGGCAGACACGTGACTAAAGAAAAATAAAAGAAAATAAATTCTTCAGCGGTGACAGGAAACACGACCTGCTGGCTCCGCGGAAAAGAAGAACTGGAGAGAGGCAGTTGGGAAAGGCGGGAAGGCAGCGCGCAGGTGCTGTGGGATGCTCCCAAAAGCTTTCCTTTTGGACGCTGGGGAGCGTTCCCGCGCAGGCTCCGTCGGTACCGACGATACCCATATGTGAAGACTCATTCCTGCTTGTTCCTGGAGATTAGCCCTTCTGCGCTAGCAATCTCCTTTCAAGAGCCATGCTGTAAGCGAGAAGGGAGCTAGGTCCTCCAGGACAATCTGTCCCTGCTGCAATAGCCCCCAAGACAGAGGCAACCAAAGAGGAGGCACCTGCAGGAGCCACATTAGGTCTCCGAACCCACGCTCTCCATGGCCAATCTGCCACTACCAGAAAGCATAATTACTCACCTGTAACAGGTAATCTCCGGCAACAGCAGGAATCGGTCTTCACACATGGGTGACATCAGCACAGATGGAACCTGCACGGGAACTTTCTCCAGCGACCAACTGGAAAACCTTTCAGAGCACTCCACCGCACCTGCCTTCCCAACTCCTCTCCTCAGCTGAGATTGTAGCTGAGAGGAAGATAAAAAATAAACCAACCCTACAACTCCTAGGGGGGGAGAGCAGTTGTGAAGATTGATTCCTGCTGTTCCCAGAGACCACATGTTACAGGTGAGTAACTACGCTATCTCCAGGAACAAGCAGGAATGCAGTCTTCACATATGCGACTCATTAGCTCCCAGGTACTAGATTGGCATGGAGGGGAGAGCAGTGAGATCCCTGAGGCTAAAGCTTAGAGCTGAAGAATGTGGACATGAAGTGGCCCATTGGACTCAATTGGTAGTCTGGTCACTTTGAAAGTTCGGGATGGAGGGTTGAAATTGAGTTTAAGTCCCAAAGAAGTGCTATAATACAGCTTAGCCAAAGATCATGCCCTGACAGGAGTGTCTGTCCATACAATAATATACAGCAAAAGTATGAATGGAGGAGCAGCTAGCTGCCTGACAAATGTCCTAAATAGATACTGAGCAAAGATTGGCTATGGAGGTTGCTATAGCCTGCACAATATAAGCAAAAGCGTGACCCTTGAGGGTCATGCAATCTACTATCCATCTGGATAGGGTCAGTTTTGTCACCAGTAAAACAAAGTGACTGGGATCAACGGAAATGAATAACAGAGGTTTTTCTGTGAACCTTAGTTCTATCCAAGTAATAAGCTAGCACTTGCTTGCAGTCTAATGTTTGTAGCGCTGCATCAGCCCGAGATGCGTGTGGTCTGGAAAAGAAAATTGATAGGATTACCGACTGGTTTCGATGGAAGGAGGAGACTACCTTTAGAAGGAAATGTAGATGGGTACGGAGAACCACCTTGTCATGGTGGAAATGGGTATGCAGCGGATCCACCACTAGAGCCTGCAGTTTGCTGATGTGGCGAACTGACGTGACGACGATGATCAAGATTAACTTCCAAGATAGGAACTTCAGTGAAGTGGTGGCTAAAGGCTTGAAATGAGGCTTTAGAAGCTGAGGGAGAACTACATTGAGGTCGCCGGCCACCTGAGGCAGCTTAATGGGTGGTTTGGACAGTAGGAGACCCCACTTGAAGCATGCCACTAAGGGGTGTGAGGAGATAGGCCGTTCATCCAGTGGTTTGTGAGAGGTTTCAATGGCACCAAGATGAACTCTCAATGAGTTGGTCTGAAGATCTGCCAAGTGGAGGAGATATTGTAGAAGGGACTCCACCAGGCAAATAGAGGGGTCAATGCCCTTTGGGGAGCACCAGTGAGGAAACCTTCACCACTTGAAGGCATAAGATCACATGGTGGTAACCTTGCGTGATGCGAGGAGGATATCTTTGACCTCCAGTGGCAGGTCGAGGTCAGTGAGCATTATCCCTTCAGCAGCCATGCTGTGAGGCGAAGGGAGTAAAGACTGGGATGGAGGAGCATCCCTTGGTCCTGGAAGAGGAGTTCAGGTGCACATCCGAGTCTGAGGGGTTGAATCTGCGCAAGGTGAAGAAGCAGAGGAAACCATGTTTGACGGGGTCAAAAAGGGGCTATGAGGATCATGGAAACTTTGTTGGCCTTCAGCTTGAACAACATTTTGGGTATCAAGGGGATGGGAGGAAATCCATAGAGCAGACACTGTCCCCAATGGAGAAGAAAGGTGTCTGGGGCCTCTCTGTGCAGGGGCAGATGCCTAGAGCAGCTGTGTGTTTTGCAGAGTGGCTAAAAGATCTATGAGGACGGTTCTCCATGTTCAGAAGTTCCAAGCAGCTATCTCCTGATGTAGGGTCCACTCTTGTGGACGAAGGATATGCAGCTTAACCTGTCGGCAAGGACATTGATCTCACCCAGAGGTACACCGCTCTGAGGTGAATGAGATGTGCGAGAGCAAAGAACCACAGGTGAAGCACTTTCTCGCAAAGGGGATAGGAACCTGTCCTGTTTACGTAGAACATGGCAACCTGGTTGTCCATCCTAAGACATGTTGCCCCAAAAGTTGGGATTGAAAAACCAGAAGGACACTTGTTAGTGCACATAGTTCTAGGAGGTTGATCTGCAGAGTAGACTCCTGTTGCGTCTACAGTCCCTGTGTGGTTAGGTTGTTCAGATGAGCCCCCCAACCCAGCTTGGAGGCATCCATTATGAGGGTGCATCAAGGTGAAGGCATCTGAAAATGTGACCCACCAAGTAGGTTCTGTGAGCAAAACCATCATCGGGGGAGGTGAGACTGTGTGCTTGAAACTCTGCCTTCCTGCTCCTGCTTCACCATCCTGGGGCTGCAAGTAGACCTGAAAAGGGAAACAAGCAGAGCACTCCCTCTCCCTCCTGCAGCCTACTCCTGAACCATCTGAAAGCAATCCAGCATCCACCAGCATCGGGGGAGGTGAGACTATGTGCTTGAAACTCTGCCTTCCTGCTCCTGCTTCACCATCCTGGGGCTGCAAGCAGACCTGAAAAGGGAAACAAGCAGAGCACCCCTCTCCCCTCCTGCAGCCTGCTCCTGAACCATCTGAAAGCAATCCAGCACCCACCAGCATCGGGGGAGGTGAGACCGTGTGCTTGAAACTCTGCCTTCCTGTTCCTGCTTCATCAACGTTATCTCAAACAATAGCAAAGACTACTATCTAAACCCCATTGTTATCCTCTTTATAACCCTGTATAATATCATATGCTCTCTTAAAGAAAAAGCGTAGTTACTCACCTGTAACAGGTGTTCTCCAGGAGCAGCAGGAATCAGTCCTCACTTATGGGTGACGTCGGCGCCGACGGAGCCCTCGCGGAGCAATTTTCCCCAGCTTTCAGAGAAAGCCTTTGGGAATTGCAGCACGCATGCGCGGTCGTCTTCCCGCCCGAAGGTGCCATCTTAGCCAGTCAGATGACATAGCTAAAAAAGACAGCATAAAAATTTGCAAAAAGAACATAAGCAGACGATTGCAACTCCAAGGGGAGGAGGGAGGGTAGTGAGGACTGATTCCTGCTGCTCCTGGAGAACACCTGTTACAGGTGAGTAACTACGCTTTCTCCAGGACCAAGCAGGAAGTCAGTCCTCACTTATGGGACTCCCAAGCTCAAGGCTACCGGAGACCCTAAACACAAAAATGAGCTCCCTCTAGCTCAGCAGCACAGAAGGATAGAATCTTCGCTGAATTATCACCCACCGGTAGCCCACATCCGGGATGGAGGGTAGGAGTTGCTCAGACCTCAAAGAGATTACGGAGGACTGCCTGTCCGAAAGCACTGTCCCTACGGGACTCCCTCTCGAGACAGTAATGGACCGCAAAAGTCTGGCTCGAAGACCAAGTAGCGGCCCGGCAGATGTCTGCCAGCGGAACAGAGCGGAGGTAAGCCACTGACGTGGCCTTTGCCCGAACGCAATGAGCCGTGACTCGACTTTCTAAGGCGAGTCCGGCCGCCCCATAAGCCCAAGAGATACAGTCCGCAACCCAGATGGACAGAGTACGCTTGGAGACCGGGAGCCCCAATTTATTGGGGTCAAAAGACACAAAAAGCTGAGCAGCTTTACGGTGCTCCCGCGTACGGTCAAGGTAGAAGTTCAATGCCCTTCTACAGTCCAGGGTATGGAGGACCGTTTCAGCTCGGCTGGAGTGTGGTCTGGGAAAGAAGGTTGGAAGTACCACCTCCTGATTGATGTGAAAAGGGGAGACCACTTTAGGCAGAAATTTCGGGTGAGTCCGAAGGACTACCCTATTCTTGTAGAACCTAGTGTAAGGGGGATCAGACACGAGGGCCTGCAATTCACTTACGCGTCTAGCGGAAGTGAGGGCTATCAAGAACAGTGTTTTCCAAGACAGAAAACGGAGAGAACAGGTAGCCATAGGTTCAAAAGGCGGACAGGTGATCCGCTGCAAAACCACATTCAGGTCCCAGTCAGGCGCTGGCGGGCGCAGAGGTGGTTTAAGTAGAAGGAGACCTCGGAGAAACCTCGTTACGAGAGGGTCGTTGGAGAGAGGTCTGCCGTCCACCGGCACATGATGTGCTGAAAGAGCACTGAGGTGAACTTTGACGGAGTTGGACTTAAGTCCCAGATTAGAGAGGTGTAGCAAGTATTGTAGGATCACCGACACCGGGCAGGAGAAGGGATCCTGAGACTGTTGGGAACACCAGATTGCAAAGCGACGCCATTTAAGGGCGTAGCATTTGCGGGTAGAAGGCCGTCGCGAAGCCAAGACGACCTCCTCCACCTCCGCCGGCAAGAGAAGAGGAGCAAGGACTACCCTTTCAGCAGCCAGGCCATGAGGTTGAGAGACCTGAGGTTGGGGTGCAGTAGGGACCCCTGATCCTGAGTGAGGAGATCCGGTTGTACCCCCAGAGGGATTGGATCCTCCACCGCCAGTTGCAGCAGGAGCGGAAACCACGGCTGCCTGGGCCAGCGAGGGGCCACCAGGATCATGAAGGCTTTGTCTCGGAGAACCTTGAAAAGAGTCCGAGAGACTAACGGAATGGGAGGGAAAGCGTACAGAAGGCTCCCCGACCATGAGATCAGAAAGGCGTCCGCCGCAACCCGAAGGGGGTGTGGCTGACGAGAGCAGAAGCGAGGAAGCTGCCGGTTGTGAGGACTGGCAAAGAGATCCACCGTGGGGAGGCCCCACCTGAGGAAGAGCTTCTGAACGATCAAGGGATCCAGACGCCACTCGTGCGGCTGGAGGACCCTGCTGAGCTTGTCCGCCAGGCAATTTTCTTGGCCCGGGAGATAAACTGCCTTGAGGAGAATGCCGTGACTGACGGCCCAAGAGCAGAGCTTCTGTGCCTCCCGGCAGAGGAGGAAGGAGCCCGTGCCCCCCTGCTTGTTCACGTAGAACATGGCAACTTGATTGTCCGTCTGGACAAGGACGGACTGTTGGGAGGTCAGGTGGGAGAAGGCCTTGAGAGCTAGGCGGATCGCCCTGAGCTCCAGGAAGTTGATCTGCTGAGCAGACTCCCACTTGGTCCAGAGGCCCTGAGTACGTGCCTCTTGGCAATGTGCTCCCCAGCCCAGGAGGGATGCATCGGTGGTCAGCACCCGGGTCGGCTGAGGTGACTGGAAAGGCATTCCCAATATCAGGTTCGGCTGCCGGAGCCACCACCGGATAGACGAGACCAGCGGCTCGGAGACGCGCACTAGGTCTGCTAGGCCGCCTGTGGCTTGTCGCCACTGCCGGCGGAGACACCATTGAGCAGACCGCATATTCAGGCGGGCATTGGGGGTCACATGGACGGTGGAAGCCATATGGCCGAGCAGTCTCAGGAAGCGCCTGGCGGAGACCAGGGGCTGGCTGCGAAAGCGGTCGGCTAGGTCCATGAGCCGCTGAGCCCTGTCGAGCGGTAGGTACGCTCGCGCCTGAGGAGTGTGCAGCCTTGCGCCGATGAACTCGAGATCCTGTGAGGGGAGCAAAGTGGACTTTGCGAAATTTATGACAAAGCCCAAGTGCTGCAGCAGAGTCACCGTGCGGCACGTGGCGTTGGTGACCTCCTGAGCGGACGCTGCTCTGATGAGCCAGTCGTCGAGGTACGGAAAGACATAGAGGCCGTGAAGCCGGAGATGGGCCGCCACGACCGCGAGACATTTTGTGAAGACTCGCGGTGCGGAGGACAGGCCAAAGGGGAGTACTCTGTACTGGTAATGATTTCCTGCCACCACAAACCTGAGGTATTGGCGGTGGCTTGGGTGGATGAGGATGTGCGTGTAGGCATCCTTTAGATCCAAGGAGCATAGCCAATCTCCCTGCTGGAGGTAGGGCAGAAGGATTCCAAGGGTAAGCATTTTGAACTTCTCCCGCACAAGGAACTTGTTGAGGTTGCGCAAGTCCAGGATGGGTCTGAGGCCTCCTGTTCTCTTTGGTATCAGAAAATACCTTGAATAGAAGCCTTGACCTCTCAGGTGGTGTGGCACCGGTTCCACCGCCTGTTCCTGCAGAAGACCTGCTAACTCCTGAAGGAGCAACTCCCTGTGCAGAGGGGGGCGCGGAGGCTCTCCCGGAAAATAGGAGGGAGGGACCTGATGGAAGTGGAGAAGGTAGCCCTCTCGCACGACCTGAAGCACCCAGGCATCTGCGGTGATGCTGGACCACCTGTGGGCGAAGTGAACCAGCCGGCCTCCGGTGCTGGGGGGAACCAGCGGGGGGGGAGAGGCTATGCTGAGCGAGTCAAAAACCCCCACCCTGCTGAGCAGGGGCTGGTGGTGCAGGCTTGGGGGCTTGCTGCCTACGGGACCCGTTACCCCGTCCCTTGGCCTGCTGGCCCTGTTGGGGAGCTGCAGGGGCCTGATAATGGGGGTATTGTTTGTAGGCAGCTGCCTTCCTCGGGTAAAAGGACTTTTTTCCCGAGCCCTTCTTTTTCTGGGAAGGGGCGGAGGTCTTCCTAGAAAGCCTGGTCCTGGTGAGAGTCTCAGTCTCAATTTGTGCAGCCTTTTCCGCCATGGGCTTGCCAAAGAGGTTTTCGCCTCGGCAGGGGACATCGACCAACTTGTCCTGTACCCAGGGCTCAAGGTCGGACGACTGAAGCCAAGCCTGTCGGCGGGCACCGATGCCGGCTGCGGCTACTCGAGCCGAGGCTTCAAAGCCATCATAGGCTGCTCGGGACATGAACTTTGAGCATTCCCGAATACCCGTGGACAAGGCTAGGAACCTCCGCAAGGGCTCCTCGGAGAGACCAGCGGAGAATCCGGCTAGCTCTTTAGCCAGATCCCTGAGATACATGCCCATGTATAGCTGGTAAGTCTGAACACGACAGGCGAGCATAGAGCCCTGGAAGCACTTCTTGCCAAGGCCATCCAGGTTACGGGCCTCCCTTCCAGGAGGCACCGAGGAGTGCATCTTCTGGCTCTTAAGACGATGCATGGCCGATTCCACTACCATGGAATGGTGTGGCAGCTGTGCCTTTTGAAAGCCAGGGCTCTTGCGGACTCGATAGATAGAATCGACCCGCTTGCTCAGGACCGGCGAGGAGGCCGGACTCTCCCACATGCGGAAGAGTAGTCGTTCCAGCATAGGAGGAACCGGCACAGTAAAGTGTTCCCTCGCGGGAGAGTCATACTGGAGGGCGTCGAGCTCTTCGGCTCGAGGCTCCTCCTCGGGATCCGCAGGGAAGGCCAAAGCCTTGGCCATATCCCTAACGAAGTCCGAGAACCGGGCATCCTCCGGGGGGGACTGCTTCCGAGGCTCGGACTCCGGAGAGTCCGATGGGACACACCGAGTCCGGAAAGAATCAGGTGACTCTTCCTCCTCAGACTCCCAGACCGACTCCGACGAGGACTCGGTGGGGTCGGCCCGGGCAGGGTGCGGCGCCAGCCGCCCCGACGCCGAGGGAGTCGGCGTCGGCGACCTCGGTCCCGAACGGGAGGCCGAGGGCGACCTCGACCGAGGATCGACTCGAGTTCTCATCGACTCGAGGATCGGCTCGGTCTCCGGGGTCGACTTGGACGTCGACGTCCCGGCGGTCGGGGCAGCGACGCCAGCGAAGCCAGCGAGCAGAGCCCGCTGCTGGTCCATGAAGGCAGACAGTCTGCTCTCCAAGGCCGTCAACCTGAGGCCGAGCTCAGGTGACCCAGCAGCCCCCGACTCGGGCCCCGACGGCGTCGGGCCCGACGTCGGCTGTCGCGGAGGCGAGTCCAGAAGGACTACAGGACTTACCCGGGCAGGCATCTCCGACTCCAGGCGAGGTCGCTTCGGGAGGTGTTCCTTCTCCAAGGACCCGGGGCGGCTGTCGGGGCTATGCGACCTGGCCCTCGCGGAGCCAGGAGCGCCACCGACGCCCCCCTCGCGGGTTTTTCCTTCCGACGATGGTCCCCGGAGGGAGAACCCCGGTCGGAGGAGCTCCGGCGACGGTCCGAGCTGGAGCCTTTCGACACGGAGGCCTCCGACGAGGTCCGGGTACGGCTGGGGTCAGCGAAGATTCTCTCACGCTGATGCCGCCGACTTCTCAACGCCTTCGAGGACAGTTTGCTGCAGGGCCCACAGATCAGTTCCTCATGATCCGGGCCCAGGCAGCGGAGGCAAAAGTCGTGTGTGTCGGTTAGTGACATATTTCGGTCACACCGACCACACCGCTTAAACCCACTGGCAGCCATCGGGGGAAAAAGGGCCCCTGCGAGGTCAAAGGACCGGGCTGCCAGGGAAAACGAAACGAAAGCTGACTAAGTCAGAAAAACCGAAAAAACGTGAGAGGACTCGAGACCGGCGTCGCGAGTCCGAGCGGGAAAACGATCGGCGTCGAACCGAAAGAAAAAAGTATAAAATAAAGAGGAAAATCAACTTTTTCGCGGGGACAAGACGGGGACGTCTGTAGGGCTCCGCGGAAAAAAGAAGACTGGCTAAGATGGCACCTTCGGGCGGGAAGACGACCGCGCATGCGCGCTGCAATTCCCAAAGGCTTTCTCTGAAAGCTGGGGAAAATTGCTCCGCGAGGGCTCCGTCGGCGCCGACGTCACCCATAAGTGAGGACTGACTTCCTGCTTGGTCCTGGAGAATATATACTACAGCTCCATTACCTTCCATATCATAAATAGCTGCACAAGAACCTCATTCAAGCAGCACATTGCATAACAGAATCAACTATATTGTATATTTTATCTATACTGTGTCTAACCGTCACTGCATGACTGCTATATTGAACATACCAATGCTAGCTGACCAACGACACCACAGACCTGTTTAAGCAACTGAATCCACAACATCCACTAGCCACAATACCACTCATCACCCCAGAAACTTTAGCCCTCTCCACCACACCTTCATAATAACTACCCAGCAAAACCTTCCCTACCTACACCATGGAAGTCAAACACACCCCTCTTTACACAATACTAAGCCTGCTACTGCTAACAATAACAGACAATACTCTACACACAAAGATCATCTTATACACGTCATCCCAATAATCCAAGGACACTACAGAGATTATCTACCACTCCACAACAGACACCTACACACACCTACACACCAAAGACCACTATGCTCACAGCAATAAACCACATGATTGATCTACATCAACCCAATCCACTTCAACAAGAACCAGACATACACAGACGACATAACTCTTGAGGAGGAACTCTTTCTATGGCACCCTGTGACATCTCTTCTCTTAAGACAGTGCTTTGAAGAGGATGGGTGGGGATAGTCCCCTGTGAAGCTGGTGTGGGATAAGGTCTCGAAGTGCAGCAGATATCCCCTTTGGACGATGTTGCGAGTCCACTGTTCTGAAGTTATCAAATGCCACCTATGGGCATAGGAACAGAATGTGCCTGGGTAGTTTCTCCAAATGGATTAGTTTGCGCATACTATGGCAGTCATGAACCTCACTTCTAAGCCAGGGTATGTGGAGTATGATTTTAATCTCTCAAATTTACTACTAATGCTCAGCATAATACTTGCATTGTGCCAAAGAGAGCTTCCTCCAGCTTTTGGCAGACTCTCTTTGTATGCATCTCTTGATTTAAATATAGGGTTTGTACCATAAAAATAGCAGTACATTATCTCCTCTTTATCTGTAGAATTTCACTTAACTGTAGTTAATCCTCTTAACTTTTTCATTAATTTCTGTAGTTTATCTCCTGCCACAGTGGGTCCATGAACAGGCTCACCATGGTCTTTATCTGCCTTCTAGGTGGAGAGACTGGTGACCCTCCAGAGGCAGAGCGGCAATGCTCTCTAGGAAGAAGTCAAAAATCAGGCGCAGGTTGTGCCTGAGCCAGTGATTGAGGCTTAGGAGCCTTGGGCTTTTTGGGTTGGCGAGGGCCCTGCTGCCTCTGTTGAGGATGCTGAGGCTGGTGGGCAGCTGGAGGTGGGTAGGAAGGATAATATCTCTTCTTCTTAGAACAGAAAGGTTTTTTGGGACGAGCCTTCTTTTTGGAGGGGTCAGCCGTTTTCCTGGAAAGGCATTTGAAGGTGAGATTATCTGGCTCAATCTCCCTGGTCTTTTCTCTCCAACCTTTTCCAAAAAGTTTTTCTCCCATACATGAGATATTGACTAGCTTGTCCTGGACCCACTTTTCGAGATCTGATGCCTGTAACCAGGCCATCCCACGAGCCCCAATGCAGACTGCTGAAGCTCTGCTGGTTGACTGAAAGGCATCAAAAGAGGCCCTGGTAATAAATTTTTTAAGTATGTTGGCTTTGCTTGATGAGTGTCTAGAATGCACTCCTTTTATCATCAGGAAGCATGGGGGGAAATGCCTCCAGATCCCTGATGACATCCTTTAGGAACATGCCCATGTATAGCATGTAGGAGTTTATTTTGGAGGCCAACATGCATGCCTGAAAGCATCGTTGCCCAAAGGCATCAAGCGTCTTCGAGTCCCTACCCAGAAGCACAAATGAGTGATTTTTTTAAAACTCTATCATACGCATTGCCAATTCCACCACCAGTGGTGGAAGAGCTGAAGCTTCTGGAAGTCTTGGCACTCTGGAACTTGGTACATGGTATCTATCCTCTTGTTGATAGGTGGAATCGTGAGAGGAGCCTCCCACATGCAAAACATAAGATCTTGTAAGATGCGATGCACCGGTAAAGAAGCCACTTCCTTGGGCGTGGGAGGGTATTCGAGTATCTCCAATTCCTCTGCCCTCGGTTCCTTCTCAGAGGCTTGTAGGGTTGGTACCTGTTCAGAAACTAATGTCTGAACCAATAGCATGACTTCCTGTTACAAGATGGGGCCTGCTCTGAACCAAAGACTGAATTAAACAAAATGTATTCCTGTTTTGTTATAACTCAGCATTAAAATTTGCAAATCAAGTAATTCTGCCAGTTTTGAAGTATTTTTCCAGCTGACTACATGCAGAAGAACATGGTTGAGACCTTCACTGTGCTGCTAGCATTCGCAACAATGTATTGACTGGCACCTCAGCAACTTTCGCACCATGGATCTTTGTTTGCAGAAGGACCACCTGAATGCTGAAGATGACATACAGGGTTCGAGACCAGCCAATTACCAGGTCTTCAGAACAAAGAATTATACGCCTGTAAACCAGAACCCAGAAAGAACACGGAGATGCAGGAAAGAGGAAGAGAACAGGATGCAGACAGACGCAGCCCAGCCACCTCATCTGCAGGACTCTGAAACACACAGAGGCTGGCAGAACACCTGGGAACTCTAACTTCTGATACAGACTGTTCACCTGCCTATCTCTCTCTGGCTGAAAAGTCAGATAGTGTTCAAGGGCAAAACCTTGGGACGGAGTGAATTTCTCCCGCAGATCGGCAGCTCAGTGTGTAACCATGCAGTTCATTTCAGCTGACATTGGATCTCTGCCATACTTTGACTTTGTGCTGTTCCTGAGACAATTCTTGAGACTTCAGCCACAAGTTGTCTGGTGAGAGCTAAGCTACTGGACTAATTTCTCCCTGAGGTTGGGGCTAGCTTAGACAGACAGATAATTTACTGTACATCTGAGTGCAGAGCAATTCAGTGACATTGGTTTCTAAAACAGAGATTAGATCTCTTGGTAATTGTAACACAGGGCTGAATACTACCTCAGAAAGCTAATTTATTCTAATATTTCCACTATTTTTGCTATCAGAAATAAAGTCTAATTTTCATACAAACAGGGCTAATTCTTGTTTTATCACATGGTTTGTTTGCCAGGTAGTCCTATGGAATCCTGGGAAAAGGAGTGTAACAGTAACCCCTAGACAGACCAAGTACTTATCAATGTGTATTTATCTGCTACTGACAATATCTCCTACAAGCTACTGTAATGGCCAGTCCTGCTGTCATGTCCCATAATTCGTCCTGGAAAGACATATATTTATTTATTATTTTTATTTATTACAAGTTCTTATATACCGCACTATTCGGCATCAGCGCGGTTTACATTATAACATAAAGACCATAACAACAAGCTGTTTGGTTTACATCGAACAGGAGTACAAACTTGGAGAACCGGGGTAAACTATATACAAGAGATAATTACATAGAACAGAATAGAGTCTTAATAATATCAATATATTCTGGTGGGGACCTGCATCTCTCCTATGGGGGGGGGAGGGGTCTCTGAAGGGATGTCTGGAAGTTCCTGTGAATCCAGTGATCCCTCATTAGAATCATAAGAAATAGAATCAAAGTCTGACAAAAAGTCAAAGTATCGGCAGTCTTGTGTATAGCCCCAATGCTTTGTTGATGTCGAGGGTTGATGCTGATACCGATGCTCAGGGATATCGGGAGCCCTGGCAGCCTGCTGGGTACCGGTAGTATCAGTCTGTTCCAACAGAGGCATTGGGACTGGGAGTTCCAACGAAATGGGTTCAAGGGCAGCATTTGTGCCGAAGCCTGCACTGCTGGGGCTGTCGATACTGTCTGTAGAGAGACTGCTAGGAGTGCAGCCAAACTCCTTTCGAGAGTCAGCATGCGCTGGTCCAGGGAGATGGCTAATGTCTGGGTGGAATCAGCGATGGGTCTCTGAGCCACCATCCCAGAGTATGGAGCGCTAGCTCTCCAGAGGTCAATTCCTCAGGAGCGTCCCAGAGTCCTCATGTGCTTTGGAAGACAGGTCTTCCTGCTGGGGCTGCTTGGCTGGCCAGTCTGCATTGGAAGCACCCCTAGGGGAGACCCGATGCTTATGCTGGGATTTTCCTCTAGTCTCGGTATCAATCTTCGATGCCAATGACTTAGTAGAAATCTGAGACTTACTTTTATGTCTGGACTTGGAAGAGACCTGAGACCCATGAGAGGAGATCAATGTTCTTGATGTGAAAGCCACTGAAATCGAGACCAGGGCAAACAGCGATTCATACTGTCCCATTCTGTTTTTTAGGCCTCTCTTTGTCATTTGTTGACAAAGGACAAGAATTTGGTAAATGGTCAAGGCCCAAATATTTTAGACACCAGTCATGTTTATCTGTGACTGATATGATACCTGCACATTTGGTACATTTCTTAAAACCACTAGTTATTTTTTCCATTTTTAAAAGTGCTTTTCAGAAATGAAGGGGATATAGAGGCCTAAAGGCCTAGTTAGTGGTGAAACCAACAGGAAAAGAAAATAAAAGAAATAGAAAATTTTAAAACTAAAAAAAAATATTTTCGGGACCCTTGTTGAATCTGACAGAACCAGTGTCGGCGGAAAGGCAGAGAACAGTATTTCACCAAAAAAGAGAAGTTTTTCGGCGGTGACAGGAATGAACAACCTGCTGGCTCCGCAGAAAACGAAGAACTGAGGAGAGGAGTTGGGAAGGCGGGAAGGCAGATGCACAGGCGCAGTAGAGTGCTCCAAAATGCTTTCCAATTGGACGCTGGGGAGCATTCTTGCGTGGGCTCTATCGGTACCGATGTCACCCATATGTGAAGACTGCATTCCTGCTTGTTCCTGAAGATAGGCAGAGTCCAGAATACAAGGACGAAGCTCCTCATTTTGACATTTTCTGGAAGACGACGACAGAGGGTTAAGGTATTACAAGAACATGCACTAAGGCTGCATTGACCCGCAAGTGTATGTTAACTGCACTTTTACGTTACGTGCATTAAAGGTGCTAGAGAAGAAACATGCATTGGAGCCACTTGGGTGGGACGCACATTAGGACCGCGCGACTACCAGGCACACAACAGGCAAAAACGTTACTAACTCGTGCAGAAAACAGCAGGAAACCACACACAGCACCAACGGTCCCTAGCAGTCCACCCCGAATTGCATCCCTCAAAGACTGAACCGGGAACCCCAAACAAGGACAATGACAATGTCAAGCCTTGGTACTCACTCTAAGAGCCCTAGGCATAGTATTTGTGCTGGGCTCAGCTCTACTCCCCTGAAAACTCTTTGCTGGCTGATTTGGTTTGTACAGCACTGTGTGGAAGGTGGCTGGCAGGCAGATTCCTCTGAGAGTCTTCTACAATCTTTAGGAGAGAGCAGGGGAAAAGAGGAGGGGGCATTGAAGTTATCTGAGGCTGCTGTACTCTTCCATATCATTCCAAATCGTTCCAATTTGTGGCTGCTCAACAGACCCTTATAAGGGCACGGAGATGAACCGATTTTCCCTCCTCCTATGGCTACCAAAAAGACCCAGTCTAGTGAAGCCTCCCACGGTACGCTCAAGTAAGAGAGTCAACCTTCTGGATACAAGGTGATCATTCACAAGTGTTTAATCAATCTCTCTTCCTCTCAATCTTCAGATTTTCTACAGGGAGGAGAAAATCCATCCACCATCTGCTGGAGAAAAAGAAATACTGAAGGGACCTCTGATGGCTGAGATGAATAGAGGCATGGGAGCGATGTCATTGAAACCTGAGCTTTTCATTGGTTCTTTGTCTCCACCAACCTGCTGGTAGGGGAATACAACCCACTTGTCTGGACTGGTCTAGCAGGACGACATGGAATAGGTACCATAAATCCCAGTCCCCCCAATCGGTTCTGAAAGAGCTCCCAACACAGCAACTTTTAGAGTAGCTCACCCTTTAGAGATTAGCTCATCAGTGTAAAGTCCAACAGAATGAGGTGTATCCAATGTCTCAATTTAATATAAATGCAAAAGGACATGGGCTCAATTGCTGTCTCAGGCCTTCCACTGTGAAAGCAGCTATCATAGTTCTTGGAAGGAGGAAAAATGGTCATCATACAATTCTAACTCCTAGGAGCTGGAGATACGGCCCATGATTGCAGAGTTCCAGGAGGAGGCTTGTGAAGTGTCTCCAGCTAATGGCCATCACCAAAGTAAGTTAGGAAGGGATATAAATAAAAAGCCAATATAAAAAAAAGTTATCTTTCCTAGCTATTACAGGATAAACTTATCCAGGAAAAAATCTCACGCTTCATTACCATTAAATGCAGCTTTTCTACTGCATTTATGTTATGTTCATAATAATGCTACATTTAATGCATTTTACATCAAGGTGAAAATTGAAGGACTAATTTTACTAAAGATACAAGGAAAATATAATGTGTACTGCCATACTCTATTCTGCAGTTAACCAGAACAGATTACAAGACCTGACAGTATGCTTGGAGTTATTTCTTCCATACAGGAAACAAGAAGTGAGCGCATTAATATCTCATTGCAATCTATAGATGAAGATGCTCCACCCATTAGTCTTGCAGGACTTAATTTTAACAGAGATGTGCCAAATATTTCTTCATCAAAATGCTTTCACATTTTTGGTACAACAAATTTTGTGCTAGATCAGTTATATCTAATAGAGTCAATTTAACCCCTTGCTTCCCTCAATTGTTAGTGCTTTTTTATATTGTCTGGATTCTCCATATACAGTGGTGTGCAAAAGTCTGGAATCACTTGTAAATTTGACTTTTTTCAACTTCGTGACCTTATATCTTAATTTTTTTTTCCTCCCAGTGGCTTTTTCTTTGTATCTCATGATAAGTGATAGATTTGGCTATTAGGGCCAACTTTTAGTATTGGTTTGGCCCTTATTTTCTGAGTTTGTTCCCCATAGTTGTCCTTTTGATAGATTTTCTGTGAAAATCGCGTAATGTACATCGTTGGCCAACAATATATTATTGTAAGTATGCATTAAAATATTATGGACGCACGCCAGGTTTCCTTCAAATTAATGTATATGGCCTTGAAAAAGGCCGTTTTTATGTGTCAGTGATGACTCAGTATTTAATGGGCCACCCTTTGTTCTTCATCACCTGACTGCACCTTGTCGGCATTGAATGAACCAGTCTGACAAGGTGATCGTTGGTGACAATGCGGTTCCAAGCTGCAATGAGTGCCACAGGTTCTCGATTAGATTCAGATCTGGAGACTGGGCAGGCCAGTCCATTGACTTGATGTTGCTCTACTGCTTCCAGCTGATCACCTGTCTGGAGCGATGGCAGGGTGCACTGTCATCTTGGAACAGGAACTGGCCAGGAAACAGCTGGTGTGCTGATGGCACCATGCACTTTTGCAATATGGTGATGTACTTGGCCCCGTTGACCAGTCCATCAACGATGTGAAGACGTCCAACGCCACTGGCAGCCATGCAGCTCCAGACCATGACCTTCAAAGGATGCTTCACAGTGAGGTTCAGAAACTCAGGCTTGAATTCCTCTCCAAGAAATCTCCTCACATAGGTGTGGGCCTGGTTACCAAACAGACAGAAAGTGCTTTCATCGCTGAACAGCACCTTTCCCCACATTTCAGTCGACCAGGTTGAGTGCTCTCCCACCCACACGATCCGGTTGCGCCTTTGTATGTCAGTCATCAGTGGCTTATTCCATGCTTTGCAGCCCTGGAGACCAAACTGCAGGCACCGGCAACGAACTGTTGATGAGCTGACACTGACCTCACTCTTGTCTGACCACTCTCGAAGTAGCTGCGATTAGTCAGTGAAATGCATTGTAGTGCGCGGTCCTGGTGTGATGTTGATGCATGTGGACGACCTGAACGAGGCTTGTCCACCACTGAACCCGTTTCTTTCTTCTTCTGTACAATCTTAACAGCAGCGCTCTGACTGCAGCCAACTTTCCTGGCTGACGGCTTGAAAATCCTTCCTCGCTCATAAAGGACACACGAACACGCTCCTCCAACATCAGGGTCCGAGTCATCTTCATGGTCGATCCAGAAAGCGTATGAAATTCAAAAATTCCGCGTGTTTTTATAGCTGCACTGTTGGCTAGATATCTGCATTGTGATTGGTTAGTGACACCAGCCTCCTGATTGGTCAGAAATAACGTGTGCATATTGGATAATCTCGATCCAGTTTTGACACAGGATCCACAAAAATCACAGTAGCTATCACCCAGTGTCTGTAAAGTATTTAAATTGGAAGCAAGGAATTCAAAAAAGTCAACTCTAATAGCCAAATGTATCCCTTTTAACGTGGTAGAAAGATGAATATGCTAGGCTAACACAAAATGTTTAAAAAAAAAAACGTTAGAAAGTACGAAAAACGCAAAACTCACAAGTGATTCCAGACTTTTGCACACCACTGTATCATATTAGTGATTGTGAAAATTGCTGTAATTTTGATTATATTGTTTAATGTGAAATCCAACTGCAGTAGCACTTCCCACAACATTCTAGAATTAATTGGATAACATTTTTTGGTGAGAGGCAACACTGTCTATAAAGTTAATATATACTAGGATAACTGAAAAAAATACCTCAGAGAAGCATTTTTTAAGTGCCAGTGGTACTTCTCCATCAACAACAGATAGCATTCGCTCCATGTCTTCGCGTAGAACATAGCTGCCAGATTCATTTGAAAAAAGACTAAAAATGTCTGTAGAGAGAAAAAGATTAAATAGTTTATTTAAATAGAATCTATTTAGTTCTAAAAGTCAGAGTTTTCAGTCCTTGTGGTCAATAGATGTTACAGGGTACTAAGAGTACTCCTGGGTAATTCTGTGCAATGCAGATTTTGCACAGAATTCTGCATTTGCTATGCAGAATTCTACAGAGGCATGGCATCAGCAACCAGGGCCAGCTTAAGAGGCAAGCCAGTGAAGCACTAGCTCGGAGCACATAAGCTTTAAGGGCGTCCCTAGCCTGCCTCACTGTTCACAGCCGTGGGAGCGTTTCTCTTTGCTCCCATGGCTGTGATATGCTTTTGGCAAAGGCACCATGGTGTTTTTGAAAGGTAAATAGAAGCACTTCCTGTTTCTTGCTAAAAAGACGGGAAACACTTTTTACCTTCTTAAAACATTGCAATGCCGGTGTTGGAAGCATAACACAGCCACAGGAACAGAAACCCACAGCTGTGTTAAAAACAAATGCAACTGCGGGTCGGGCAGAGAATGTGAATGGCTGGGACTGAAGGTGGGCTGATGGTGAGGTCTGGGAGGGGAGCTGGAGCTGGGGATGGAGATGCGTGTAGGCCTGGGGTGAGGTGGTGGAGGGGGGAAAAGAAAGAAACGTGGAGGCATGTCTCTGGAAAGAAAGATGAGGTAGAAAGGGAAGGTGCATGGAGGTAGAGAGGGGAGGTGCATGGGGGGAGGGGGGAGGGGGGAGGGGGGAGGTGCATGGGGGGAGGGGGGAGGGGGGAGGAGGGAAGGAGGTGAGATGGATCAGAGCAAGAAAGCTGAGGAGGAAAAAGGCAGGGGGAATTTCAGGTCTACAGGAAGAGTTAGGGTTTATTACTAATAAAACATACAGAATTTTGCATAATTTTAAAATACTGTGCACATAATTTTCTAAATTTTTGCACAGAATTCCACCAGGTGTGTATAAGAGATATTGCTACCATATAGTCAGAAAATGTTTGTTTCACCCATCCTAGAAGGTTCTAAGTAGAGCTAGCAAAGGTTTATATTGATAAAATACAACTGATTTATATTGTTACTTCCTACAAAAATTAATAGCCACCTACATCTCAAATGAGAAAATATGATAGAAGTCACTGAGCAGATCGCTTTTACCATGTTTAAGCAGCCAACTGGAGAATCTTAGAAACCAACTTCCTCCTCTAAAGTCAGCAAATTTATTCCAATCATAAATTTTCTCATAATTGTATTATTAATTATTTAAACAGCTAATTAGAAATCTCTACAAGATTATAACAACTGGTATAATTTTCAAACTGATTTAACATGTTTAATTCAAAGATATAAATAATGCACCCGCGGAACTTAACCATAGCTTTAGGAAATACAATGTTACTTACATTTTGCTTTTTCTTCATCTTTCCCTCTGGTAAGGAGAACCAAGCCCACTATTAGGTTGTTAAAATGAAGCCCCTTTGATGTTCCACCAAAAGAACAATATATGACCTAGAAGTAAATTAATAAACATGTAACTATATCTATTTTGGAAGTGATTATACAACACAGAAATGTACGTATTTAAAAAAAAACCTCAGGCATGTAAATTAAATCATGCAATTAAATACCATAAAGGCATACCCTTTGTGTTTTTCATAACTTGCTTATTATTATTGCAATAGCCTCTCTGTGCCATAAGATATGGAAGGTGAAGTTACTTATCTGTAACAGGGGTTCTTCGCAAACTAAAAAAAAAAAAAAAGCCACACAAGTGGGTGATGCCATCTAGTGATATCGAGAAACAGCCGCTTAGAATATACTTGAAAAAAACCACACAAACATAGCACACAGCTTAAATTCTACTCTATAGGTGAGGAAAATGGGAATATGTTACTGATTTATCCTACTATCAATCAAGAACCCAGTTTCAAATAAGCAACTTCATTTTCATTTTCTCAGTCAAAAAAAAAAAAACCAAGATGAAATCAGCCACAAACAGGACGATTCCCAAGCTAAGGCTTGCAATGACGGCACGTCAAGAGAGCTAGCAGAACAGAGTATGCTTAGAGGACACACATACAAGTATCAAGAGCTGTTGTGTAGCTATATAACAATACGTCGCAGCATGATGCTATTAAGCATGCAGTGACTTAGTTATATGCTCTGCTTATGCAGAGTGTAGCATGACTGCAGCATACCTGTACTTTTTTTAATCACGTGATGTTTGGTATTGTGTAAAAGCAGTTTGTCAGAATTACTTAGAGTGAAAAAATTGAACAGCAAATTTGCATTAAATTCTGCCAGAAACTTTGGACATTCGTGCAGAGACTTATGACAAGTCACAGCAAGTGTATGGCGAAGAATTCATGAGTCATGCCTGAGTTTATGACGGGTACAAACATTTCCAAGAGGGCCGCCAAAGTGTTGACAATGACAAACGTTCTGGAAGGCCATTCACGAGCAGGAATGAAAACAAAGATGAAGCAGTGCATGCCGCAATACGCTCAAATCGTTAATTGACTATCAGGGAGCTTGCTGAGGACATGGACATCAGTTTTGGATCAGTACAGTTCATTCTTACTGTCAATTTGGGGATGAGATGTGTGTCTGCAAAATTTGTGCCAAAACTCCTGTCCACTGACCAAAAAGAAGATAGACTGTCTGCAGCCAGGGAGTTGTTGGAATGCATTGAAACTGATTCAAGATTTCGTCAAAAAGATTCTTACTGGTGATGAATCATGGGCTTATGGTTATGACCCGGAAACTAAGGCTCAATCCTCATAATGGAAAACTCCAAACTCTCCCAGACCCGTCAGGTGAGGAGCAATGTCAAAGTCATGCTCACAATTTGTTTTGATTACCAGAGTATTGTTCATCATGAGTATGCTCCAAAAGACTAAACCATCAATGAGGAATACTACGTCCAAGTTCTGACTCATTTGAGAGATGCAATTCATCGTAAGAGGCCAGAGTTGCACAGGAATGGTGAATGGTTGCTTCATCATCATAACACCCCAACTCACGCATCACATCTTGTCCAGCAGTTCTTGGCCAAACACCAAATAAAGCAAGTCTGTCAGCCTCCATACTCACCTGACCTTGCACCCTGTGACTTTTTCTCATTTCCAAAACTGAGGCTAATACCAGCTGAAATTACCATTGAAAGGAAGGAGATTCAACGACTTGGAGACCATTAAGAAAAACTTGACACAGCAGCTTCACAGCATAACGAAAGAGGCATTTCAAATGTGTTTCCAGCAGTGGCAGGAATGCCGGAGGAAGTATGTTTTATCGGAAGGGGACTACTTTGAAGAAGACTGAGTGCAATAAGTCAGTGTTATGCTTCTTGTGTTATTGTACAAGTCTCGATACTTTTTGATCGCACCTCGTACTGCTCTGAGGAGTTTTAAAATAAGATGCTTATCTTAACAGAGGGTCTCTGCAAACAGCACATTAACAGCAAGTGGATGATATCTGGCTCTCTTACCTGAAGAAATTCCTTGAAAATTACAAGTAGTAACAGACTAGCGCCTGCAATTCAGTTATTCTTCATTATTTCTAACACAAATATTTTCTAAAAGAATTTCAGAGATGTTGTTTCAAGTTCACATGGTGGTTTGAGTAAGAAGCACATTTAAATTCCATGTGAATGGAAATTTCTGCAATGATGGTTTGACATGAGATAAATCCTTCATGAGCCTCCATGAAATTAAATGTCAAGAAAGCAAAAATATTTTTACCTGTAACATGCTCTCTAAGTAAGGGAGGCTATCAGAACTCACACATGGGTGATGTCATATTATATTATCTGGACTTTCTAGTGGAATGCACTATGTGTATGGCAGAACTTCCCACATCAGCATCATTATGCGAAGCCATTATTAGAAAGGCCAACTCCTAAATAATAGGTGGGTTTTGTGAAGACACATACCTTCCTCTTGTCTATGAGCATCCCAAGGTTATCACATTTCTCTTGAGAAAGGAATACCAATAGACCATCTACCTTGTCTCATGTATGGTTCTTGAAGAGTTGCTAAAGAGCTATGTGGAGATGGACAAACTTTCTTTCTAAGATGATTCAGGATACAGGTATCCCTCCCAGTGGCAACAAGGAATGGGTCCTTTTCAGCTTGATTTTCTGGACAGAAGATTCAAGCACCACTGATGTGATAGTTGCTGCTTCCCAAATCTTGGAACCTTATGGACTATTTACATAGAGTCAGCCTTCATGTTAACAGGTTCCACAGACCGAGGATTCTCTCACATTCTCATTTCTGCATCCTGAAGGATGCCATGAATTTATT